>CM051235.1:260459134-261659134 GCA_027917425.1 Gastrophryne carolinensis
TTGGAGTGGACAGCGCGACCACTGTGTCTTGCTAGACTGGCTCACACTAGGAGCACCAAGGCACAGGGGTGGCTGTGCAGCCACGTCTTGGAGACTTGCTATATTATTTACAGCAGGCTGCAGGAAATTGAGAAAAAGCAAATAGGACAGGCTTTTGGCGAGCTTCTTGCTGCAATATCATTGCCTGGGCTATCCCATTAAAGTTAGCACCAGAGTCTGGAAAGTATGGATCAAGGTTATTTGGGCAGGACAAATGGCTGTACAATAGAGTAATGGGCAGGACAAATGGCTGTACAATAGAGTAAAGGACAGTATTAGGGATGAGCGAACTTTTGAAAAATTCGGTTCGGCTGATTCGCCGAATATTCCGACGAAATTCGTTTCGGTCCTAATTTATTCGCGACGAATCGCTATTAAAAACGGCTATCTCTGAGCATCCTAGAGCCTCAATAGGGTTGTAAACCATTCTGCCTTGCTGTAACACGCATAGGATGCGTGCTGGGTTAGTGAAATAATACTGTAAATAATTATGACATGCAGATCAGAGGCATCGCTATTAGAATCGCAGAGCGGCACAATTGCAGAGAGTTGAGGTGGCATCACTATGAGGGGCCCCTATATTGCCTGAAAAACACACCCTGGAGCCCAAATATTGGCTGAAAGACATCCTAGAGTTTGCAGCAGGAGCCCAAAAATTGTCTGAATGACACCCTGGAGTTGCAAGCAGCAGCAGCAGGAGCCCAAACATAGCTTGAAAGAGACACTGGAGTTGGCAGCAGGAGCCCAAATATTGTCTGAATGACACCCTGGAGTTGCAAGCAGCAGCAGTAGCCCAAACATAGCTTGAAAGAGACACTGGAGTTGGCAGCAGGAGCCCAAAAATTGTCTGAATGACACCCTGGAGTTGCAAGCAGCAGCAGTAGCCCAAACATAGCTTGAAAGAGACACTGGACTGGCAGCAGGAGCCCAAATATTGTCTGAATGACACCCTGGAGTTGCAAGCAGCAGCAGTAGCCCAAACATAGCTTGAAAGAGACACTGGAGTTGGCAGCAGGAGCCCAAAAATTGTCTGAATGACACCCTGGAGTTGCAAGCAGCAGCAGTAGCCCAAACATAGCTTGAAAGAGACACTGGACTGGCAGCAGGAGCCCAGAAATTGTCTGAATGACACCCTGGAGTTGCAAGCAGCAGCAGCAGGAGCCAAACATAGCTTGAAAGAGACACTGGAGTTGGCAGCAGGAGCCCAAAAATTGGCTGAATGACCCCCTTGAGTTGCAAGCAGCAGCAGCAGGAGCCCAAACATAGCTTGAAAGAGACACTGGAGTTGGCAGCAGGAGCCCAAAAATTGGCTGAATGACACCCTGGAGTTGCAAGCAGCAGCAGCCCAAACCTAGCTTGAAAGAGACACTGGAGTTGGCAGCAGGAGCCCAAAAATTGGCTGAATGACACCCTGGAGTTGCAAGCAGCAGCAGCAGCAACCCAAACATAGCTTGAAAGACACACTGGACTTGGCAGCAGGAGCCCAAAAAATGGCTGAATGACACCCTGGAGTTGCAAGCAGCAGCAGCCCAAACCTAGCTTGAAAGACACACTGGAGTTGGCAGCAGGAGCCCAAAAATTGTCTGAATGACACCCTGGAGTTGCAAGCAGCAGCAGCAGGAGCCCAAACATAGCTTGAAAGAGACACTGGAGTTGGCAGCAGGAGCCCAAAAATTGGCTGAATGACACCCTGGAGTTGCAAGCAGCAGCAGCAACCCAAACATAGCTTGAAAGACACACTGGACTTGGCAGCAGGAGCCCAAAAAATGGCTGAATGACACCCTGGAGTTGCAAGCAGCAGGCCAAACCTAGCTTGAAAGACACACTGCAGTTGGCAGCAGGATCCCAAAAATTGGCTGAATGACACCCTAGAGTTGCAAGCAGCAGCAGCACCCACGCCACTCTCCACATCACTATTTGTCTGCCTAGCGAAGGAAGCCACCTCCATTTCTTGGCTGGGCAGTAGCTACTGACTGTCCTCTATCTGATCGTCCTCCTCACTAAAGAGTGGAGCTGAACCCAAAGCATAGGATACGTCGCTGGGGGAGGGAACGGTGTAGGACAGAGGCAATGGGAGGACAGGGACTGCTCTCGGGCCATGCCAACTCAGGGTTGTGTCAGAGGAACCTACCGACCCTAGACTGAGGGTGTCAGATGTAACTTGTGATGATGTGGATGACCACGTTAACCAATCTACCACAGCAGATGCGTTACTGGTGGAGACACGACCGCTAGCAGATACTGGCAGATCAGGTCTCTCACCGCGACTCCTGCTGCCACTCGCCCCTAGTCTGCTGTGACCTCTGCCTGCTGAATCTTGGCCTCTGCCGTTCCTCTTTGAACATCCTGGCACTTGTCTGCCTGACATTTTTATGTATTTGAAATGTGCAATAGGCACTTAAAAAAATGTGTTTACTTTAAAAAGCAGAAGCTAAATAAAGTGACATACTGCTTCTCTGCAGCAGATACTATGAAAATTGGCAATATGGGATACCCTGCGGGCTGGTGTTTTTACAAGACGCAAAAAAAAATTCAAAATGCAATATAGTAATAAAACAGAGCCTGTAGAAGCTGATTTAGTATAACAGATAGGGTGAAATGTGCCGGTTTGGGATACCCTGCGGCCTGGTGTTTTTACAGGACGCAGAAAAACAATTCAAAATGCAATATATTAATAAAACAGAGCCTGTAGAAGCTGATTTAGTATAACAGGGTGAAATGTGCCGGTTTGGGATACCCTGCGGCCTGGTGTTTTTACAGGACGCACAAAACCAATTCAAAATGCAATATATTAATAAAACAGAGCCTGTAGAATCTGCTTTAGTATAACAGGGTGAAATGTGCTGGTTTGGGATGCCCATGTGGCCTGGTGTTTTTACAGGACGCACAAAACCAATTCAAAATGCAATATATTAATAAAACAGAGCCTTTAGAAACTGATTTAGTATAACAGATAGGGTGAAATGTGCTGGTTTGGGATGACCATGCGGCCTGGTGTTTTTACAGGACGCACAAAACCAATTCAAAATGCAATATATTAATAAAACAGAGCCTTTAGAAGCTGATTTAGTATAACAGATAGGGTGAAATGTGCTGGTTTGGGAAGCCCATGTGGCCTGGGTGTTTTTACAGGACGCAGAAAACCAATTCAAAATGCAATATATTAATAAAATTGAGCCTTTAGAAGCTGATTTAGTATAACAGGGTGAAATGGGCTGGTTTGGGATGCCCATTCGGCCTTGTGTTTTTACAGGACGCAGAAAACCAATTCAAAATGCAATATATTAATAAAACAGAGCCTTTAGAAGCTGATTTAGTATAACAGATAGGGTGAAATGTGCTGGTTTGGGAAGCCCATGTGGCCTGGGTGTTTTTACAGGACGCAGAAAACCAATTCAAAATGCAATATATTAATAAAATTGAGCCTTTAGAAGCTGATTTAGTATAACAGGGTGAAATGTGCTGGTTTGGGATGCCCATGCGGCCTTGTGTTTTTACAGGACGCACTAAACCAATTTAAAATGCAATATATTAATAAAACAGAGCCTTTAGAAGCTGATTTAGTTAAAGAGATAGGGTGAAATGGGCTGGTTTGGGATGCCCATGCGGCCTGGTGTTTTTACAGGACGCACAAAACCAATTCAAAATGCAATATATTAATAAAACAGAGCCTTTAGAAGCTGATTTAGTATAACAGATAGGGTCAAATGTGCTGAAATAGTATGCCCATGTGGGCTAGGGTTTTTACAGCATACAAAAAAAAATTAAAACTAATCGAGTTATAAGAAATGCTTGTGTGTAACAGATAGGGTTAATTATGCCACTGCCAAGATGGGATGCACAGTGGCCAGGAATATTTACAGCACAAAAAAAAGCAATTTAAAACTGATCTGGCAAATGAAGTGAAAATAAAAAAAAAAGTTTCCCTGTCACTTTCTCTGCTGTCCCTGCCTGGATTGTTCCAGATTTTTCCCTATCTTTCCCTGGCTCTACCTGTCTGTTAGTCTCTCCCTGTCTGCAGCAACCTCCGTTCTGTCTGCAATGCAAGGCTGAAATGCGCACAAGCAAGATGGCCGCCGTTTATATAGCACTGTGACGTCACCGGGCTTCCTGGCTGCTGATAGGCTGCATGTGACCTTCCCATGATAACTTGCCCCAGGGGACATGTCCATCCACCATTTTACAATGGCTGTAACTGAAATAAATGGAGTTTAAAGGAAAACATCGATCGAATCGCGGGGAAATTCGGATTCGTTCAGAATCTAACTTTTCCTGAAATTCGGAACGAATTCGGGTTCGTCCGGATCGATTCGCTCATCCCTAGACAGTATGCTTGGGTCTTAGGGCAAGTTCAGGTTAGTTAGGTGTCAGAGTGCTATGTAGTACCTTGGATAGTTAGTTGGTAATAGGGTGGTAAACATGGCGCGGGCCCTTGAATAATAGGGTAGTAAATACTGAACATTGCACTACAATTCTTTATGGAAGCTCTGTACAAAGCTATAGAGTGTTCACACTAGTTTAATAAATAACTAATCAAATAACAATTTACAGCATAATAAAGTGTTTATCTTTTCATTACACAGTAGCAGGCACATATCAGTAAGACAAACATGACAATTCTTTTCATACTTTCATCTGAATCTATTTTACATTTTGTATCTATTTTGTAGTTTTGGCCTCAATTTTCTGCCTATAGTGTCCTGTTGGTAAGGTAGCTTCAACAAACGCACATCCCTCAAACTGCACTTTTATTTTGCTATAAGAGTTATGACCAGCAACACAAAGCTTTTTTGTTCCAGTACAAGGCAGAGGTGTAATGGATCTAAAGAAGCAAATTAAGGGTCTGTAAGGCAGTTGCCAGTCTAGCTTTTGCTAAAAATAAACTGTAGAGCTTCTCTGCAATATTTCCTGCCGTTATCCTAAATTATTGTTTACAGGAGATGCTATCCACACTGTGTCACTCCAGGCACCAGAACAACACTGACACTCGATATCACTATTCCCTACCTCCAAACCTGATTGATAGTGTTGGGCGAACCCGAACTGCAAAGTTGAGGAGCCCATCAACCAGCTTAACCTATAGTGTACAAGTGCCACATTCCCATCATCAGTCGGCATTACTGTGCTAGCGTTCCATACGACTTCAGCTGACACCAACCCACCCACACTCCCAAATTATGGAGCCAACAACCATTTCTTCGGAATTGATGGAATTTTTATCGGCCACAGCCTCAACATAAAAAACAGTAACAAATAACAATGCACTCCCGTTCTCCCCGATCCAGGTCTGAGATTCCACCATACCATAACTACCAACAGGAGGAAAGGAGAGGGGGCCCGAAGGCTCAACTACCTCCCGAATCTGAAACAGAAGCCGATTCGTGAGCCCGGCTGTATCCCTCCTAGGCCTGGTAGCTCAACGGGGCTAACTGCCAAGATCCACCTTGCCCCCTCTCATTTGTTCCTCCCCTCCCCTTAAAATCAGTCACCTATCCTCCTGGCCCATTTCAGCCGAAACAGTCGCTTCCTTGTAACCTACCCCGACTTTCCGTGCCATCTCAGACCCGAACCGAGCAGAGGAGACCGCCAAAGCTGGACGGCGCTGAAACCTTAGCCACCTCTCCACTGCCGATTCGATCCGCTCCTTAAGGAGGAGATTAAACAGATCGATCCCCAACCCGTTCAGATGTACCCCATCGGCCCTGTAAAAACCCCTTACTCCTTCCACCTCCACGTGGCGCGCACTCAGCCCTTCCATTTAGTCTAACAAACCGGGCAATCGCCTTATTCACCTTAATACGCACCCGTTCGATAGCCCTTGGATCACTCACGTGCCTCCACTCATACCGTGGAGCAATTTCAGACCAGATCAAAATCACCTCGGGAAATTCCCCTAGAAAGAACAGCAAGTCCCTGGCGATCGATTTGATCAGCTGCCTCATCGTCACCTGGCCCAAATCTTTCCCCCCAGCGTGACACACCAACACCCCTGGAGGACCCCACTTCATCGCCGACTTCAAGACGTGCTCTCTCATATAACTCCACTTCAATCCCCTAACGCCGGCCCACACCAGCTTCGCTCGATCCCCCATAATGCAGAGCTGTTCGCCGCTCCTTCTCAACGCCGCCCTCTGCGCCGCCCAAAACACGGACGAATGGCCAACCACCAGCAACGAGCACGCCGAGTCTAAAAGAAAATAGCATTAATAACGGTACCAACACTCCTCCACCCCATGCTGTTACACCTGCTCAATTCTCCCTGGACGAATATATGACAAAAACCTTTTTGATTCCCATCTTCCCAGCTTTTTTACCAGGTCCACCGGCAAACCCAATCTCGCCGCCTCCGTCGCCGCTCCTATGCGAAACGAGTGAGTCCCATACTCCTTGCTAGACAGCCCCATCACCGCTAAGCATTTTCTAAACACCGCCAAAAACTGGAAGCGCGACAAAAAGGCCCCGTCCTTATGTATAAACAACGGCCCCCCCTGTAAGTGGCTTAACGCCCAAAAAAACCCTTAGTGCAAGGACCGGTCATGAAACATTCGGACCCAACTGACCCAAAAAAATACTCACCCCTCTACCTTTCTGGTGTCACGCTCTGGGTGCTCTAAAGTCACGCTCAGGTAACTTCAGCCCTCCAGGTAAGCCCTCAACCCCCAATCTCCGAGCCCCTGCTTGCCGGGACGCAGTATACGCCTGCCCGGGATCGGTTGCCCCCAGGACTTCAATGGCTCAAAGGATGGGAGCTTACTGGTTGGAGGTCTGGAAAACCAATAACAAGAGCGGAATCAGAGCGAGTCCAATAGTAGGAGCAAGTTTCACTAGGGAGTCCAAAGACAGGCCAGAGGTTGACACCGGGTAAGCAGAGATTGCGACGGTACAGTAGGATGAGGCAGCTCGAGGTCGGGGTATGAAGCAGGGGTCAGGCTGAGAATGGTCGGTTCAGGCAGGGGTCGGCAACGGAGATCAGGCTGAGAATGGTCAGTTCAGGCAGGGGTCGGCAACGGAGATCAGACAGAGAATGGTCGGTTCAGGCAGGGGTCGGCAACGGAGATCAGACAGAGAATAATTCAAAAGACAAACTAGGTACAAGGCGCTATCACAGGCACTGAGTAAATGACGGAGTGAAGCTTTATAGGAACCAGAATGATTGGAGATGGGGAAGTGAGTGTGTGATTGGTGCAACTCAGAACTTCACACACATTGGTCCAGATAACACAAAGGGCGTATAGCCCAAAATCCTTTATTGGGCTCATTGGCCCCAACCAGAATTAGGGGCGTGCTCGGAACTGCTTTGGCCGGCCGCCTGGAGACGGCGCTGGAACGGGACCCAGGTAAGTGAGTTCTGACACCTGGTCAGTCCTGACGCACCCGCCGACCCCGGTGCCGCCGCTGAAGCTCCGAATGATGATCCCATCCCTCCCGCGCCGGTCGCCGCAAGCCTGGACGACTCAGCGCGGGCCTCTCCGTCCCATCGCCCTGATGCCCAGACCGCTGTTCCGCTCTGGATCTCTTCCTGATCGGACATCGCCTGCTGGGAAAAAAGAAAAAGCGAGGAGCCTGTCCGTTCCATGCAACCCACCCCCCACGAGCTGGGACGCAGCGCTGGATCATCGGTAACGCGGGGCGCGCTAAAAGGGGTGGACGCCAGCCGCGCTAGGCCCGGGAGCGGCGATGCCAGTTCAAACGGCCATGCCTGCAGCTGATTGGGAGGAGGGGTCGCCGACCCCCTCGCCCTACTAACGTACCCGAAAGGAGGCGGGGGGGGCACGCGCACGGGACGCTGTGAGTGGGGGGGGTCGGTGGCCTCGCAAGCGTGCTATATGGGGCATCCCAACCCGTGGAACCCGCGGGGGCTGAGAAGTTTGCCGCTTGAGGAACCTACCACACTGGGGGCTCCTGTACATGAAATTTAGGGGGCCCGGCCAGCGTCAGTGGAGACGCTGGAGGCTCCCCCCCTTTTTCCCCCCATGTGTGAAGTATTAGGGGCCCCCGTGGCGTTATAAAAGACGCCCGGGGCTCCTGCAACTGCTGCTGAGGGAGCCCGGCCAGCATCAGTGAGGACGCTGGGGGCTCCCCCCCTTTGCATCCCCATGTTTGCTGTAATAGGAGCCCCAAAGGCGTCATAAAAGACGCCCGGGGCTACTGTACGTTCCAATGAGGGAGCCTGGCCAGCGTCCCTCTGACCCCCCCTTTGATTACCTTGGAGTCCCGGCGGCACCATGAAAGACGCCCCGGGGCTCCAGTACCAGAGCAGGCGACCAGCGCGAGGCCGCCTGCTCATGTCTCTGCTCCAGCAGGGGCAGAGCTCAGGCCCCCGCCTCTCCCTCCTCGCACTGGAGGGGCCGGAGCCTCTCCCTGCCGCCTAGAGCTACCCGGCTGGGAGAAACCTCGGGCCCCAGCGCGCGTGGCCACTCTTGGTCCGTGGCCGCACCGCCGCATGAGGTAAGTGGGGGATAGGGATCTCGTCCGCGGCCCCCGGGCATGGGAGGCAGCTACGGGCCACAGCAGCCCGCCGGGGGTGGGAGGGACCCGTGCCCGCAGGCGAGGAGGGCCCGCAGGGCCCACTGTTAAAGGGGGACTCCCCCGCTGCCTAGCACGGAGAGGGACTGAGGCGGGCCATCGGCCGCCAAACCCGTCTGAAGCGTGAGGGAGGAGGGGGCGGCGAGGCGGGGGATGGAGACAGCAAACTCCTTACCCAGTCCTCGCCTCGCCGCTCCACCTCCCGGCGCAGCACAGACATAAGAGCTTCCGTCTTTGGGGTCTGGATGGGCGTCAATCCTGACAGCACGTTCCAGCGAAGAGATCGGGGGCCAGGAGGAGAGGGGAACCAGCCCCTTTATACTCCCCCCCCTCCTCCTCCTCTGAGGCCACTTCCCCCGATCTCTTCCCCCAATCCCATAGGCTGGTCAGCTTCCAGCAGGGAGCGCAGTCATTGGGCTGCCGACCTTAAATGGCCGGCGCCCTTCTTTTCGCTGCTCTGTCAAATAGGCTATGGGCCTTTGCTACAGAAAGATCACTGCCACTCTCAGCACTTATCAGAGCTGTAGACAAAACTTAATTTACTTTGCATGGGGGCAGTCACTGACACCAGCAAATGGGTGAACATGTAGCCTGGGACTTCGATCCAATAAGCAGATTTATATTGAAGGTCTGAACCAGTTGTGATGTACTGGTTTGGAGTTTGGGTATTTTTTACTGCAGGGGGCCATTGTAGAGGTCATCTACAGTGAGATATTTCCATGGCATATGTGGATAGCTCCTTACCCCAGCTGTCTGGTACTCCAAAACATTTGGAGAGCTCCTTTAATTTAAATTCTGTGTGTTTAATTGGATTTTAGGTGGAATAGTTCTTCAGGTGAGGTGCAGCTGTTTTTCAAAGACCTAGAAACATTTTTAACAAACCAGAAAATAATCTGCTCCCAACAGGTTATTCAGTACAGTTGAGAGAGTTCTCCCACAAGGCTCTTCATATTTTTAACCCCCTCTCAAATCATCAGCAGCAAAATAGAGAATAGTAATAATAACAACAATAATAATGTATTATTATTATAATAATTAAGGGGGTTATTTAAGAAGGGATAGCACCAGATAGTGCCTCGTAGGGGCAGGCAGCGTCTGGTGAACGCCAGGCACTGTACACTCTAAGCGCCGCTATACAGACGCTCAACTGCCGATACCTAGCTTTAGTAGTGAATCAGCCTCAAATTGATATTTCAGACATAGCCAAATGTTAGCACATTGTGTCTGGCTACGTTTGGCACTGTCCTAAACTGTTTTCCGTTTTCAAAATGAAGAAGAAACAGATATCGAGGGTTACAGTTTTACCCCCCAATTTCTCTCCCGAAGTAAGTGGGTGTAGCCCTTGGAGCTGCGATGCTGCATAATAATCAGCATAATGGGTGTAGTAGTGCTGGGGACGAGAGCACTTGCTTGGAGTAGCCTGGGTGGGAAGGAAGGAGGGCTTGATTAGCTTGGCTTGAGAGTGTTATTCAAGCCATCAATACAGAGGAGTCGTGGTCTAGCTCCTCGAGCTAGTATTGGTGCCCCATAACGTTAAGGTGGCGATGGAGGGACAGATAAGTATATTTCCTCATTCAGGGCCCGAAGCTGAGAGGAGGCACAGCACTGGAGGGACACTTAGCTATGTATGCTTTTTGCCTGAAAAATTCCTTTAATCACGTAAGTGCCTACATATCCATGGATTTTTCCAATCTTGTAAAACATACATGTTTTTCTACAGTCCCTAAAGGAGCAAGACTGTTCTGGGTAACAGAAAGGGCCAAGGGGAAGTTACATATCTTTTATACTAGAAGCAGCTCTCTCCAGTGCCCAATGCAATGGGAATGAGTTTATCATGGATTTTAAATTCTGCTGACACTGACACATTTATGTTTTTTATATACCAAAAGCCACTCCCAGAACATCACAAACACAATTATTATTATTATTGTTTATTTATATAGCGCCATCATCTTCCGTAGCGCTTTACAAAGTAGTAGTTACCGACAGGGTAGAAACATACGGTACATATACTATTTCAAATGCAGTTTTACAGAGTTGACAATGGATATTCTGAGTACAAGATACAATAGGAGAGAGCCCTGCCCTTGCGAGCTTACAGTCACAATGGAACACAATGGAATGTTTACAGAATCAATAAATATCATGAGCACATCTTGCTTATAGAAGATGTTTTTAAAATGAAACCATGGAAACATTCGCCATAATGATTAGAGTGGACCAACAGTAAAAATGACTTAAACCAGACCAACACAACATACAGTGCTTATATGCAAGTGCTGCTGGGTTTCCTGTTACTGTGCATTGTCAATTATGTCAGTTGAATCCAGGTAGCAGCATGACTAGGATGCTGGGAAAGGAAGCTCCAAAATGGCGGCTATCAGGAGAAGATCTGTGAGGTAGTGTTTCAGCTTTGAGTTGATGCAGGAGCAAATGTGAGTGCTAGCAATGATTCAGTGTCATGCATGTAGATTGGGCAAGTGGGTTTTGGGGAGTTTTCTTTTCCAACTGTGCCAGGCTGTTGCCCGGTTTAAGTAAATAAAGTGTGCCAAATCTTCTCTTCACAGTGTTGTTTCTCCTTACAGCCTTGTCCAATAGCCACGGTGAATTCCTGCTCAATGGTGACTTTGTCGTCAGTATGTTCAAAAGGGAAATCAAGGTTGGGAATGCAGTTATTGAGTACAGTGGGTCCGATCACATAGAAGAAAGAATTAACTGTACTGATCGTATCGACCAAGAAATTATCCTCCAGGTAAACCATATTTTGTGGTTTGAAATGTGTTTTGCTGAACTGTACTGCTATTGTAGTCTGTTCACGTGTGCATCAAAGAATAGAAAAGAATTAGAGGCCGATTCATCAATAGCGCCAGGTAGCGACAGATGAGCGACTGTAGCGTGATTTTTTCAGCGCCAGCCAGTATTCGCTGTGCTTGCCCGGCATTACCTTGATGACAGCGACTCAGTCGGTGTGCGGTAATGTTGAATACGGGCTGGGGGGTCGCTGTTTCACAGGTCCAGCGTTGTATGTGAGCGCCTGACAACGAATGGCCAGAGCGAACGGCTAGCTTCATAATCATCAAAAAATCACGCTCCGAATGTGCTGTCGCTGTCCATTCCTTGTTTAAACCCCAGAGCGCTGGCGGCGATCTGTATTAACTAGTTTTTAACCCCTAAACAACCATATTTTTTGAACGTAACATTATACATGTTTTTAGAATCATTTTGTTATATGAATACATTAATCTCAGACCTGTTAGATCAATTCTGCACATATTTTTTTTTTTTTTTTTTTTTTACTTAAAAATAAATCCTAACATTGCAGAAGTGTTCTCCGATTTTTTGACATTAAAAAAATTTAAAAAAAAATTATTACCAATTAATCATGAATTATTATAGATTGCTCCATTGAAATGCATTGGACATCGCCAGGGAGCGACAGCTCATACCTGGCGCTGTGAGGGAATTTGCAGCGGCGCTGTTCGGTCCAGGCGGCTTCATGATGAATGCCGCGCTTGCCGTCGCTCTCGCCGGCGCTAGCCTCATTTTGCTTGATAAATGCGTCATTGTGACCGCCGCCGGGCGTACTTGAGTCGGTAGTCGCTGTTAGCTGCCGCTACCTGGCGCTCATCAGACACTACCTGGTGCTATCGCTTGATGAATAAGGGCATAAGTATGTATATCTTGTATTATTATATTAATCTGTTGTTTAGAGATACCCTTAACCAAACTTCAACTACACAATCTGGATGGTACAGACTAGACTCCAGTATGGGGGTGAGCTGATTACTTATTCTATTCATTGGTGGCAATTGCATCTAAAATCTAGTCTATACTTTCCAAAGGCCTCTTGTACAACCTTTTGTCTGGCTCCCATACTAATCAGACAGTTCCAAAGATAGAGATAAGCAAATCAGTTCAGTAATATTGAATTTTGGCCTAGAACTTCCTAGAAATTCTGGTCTACAACATATCTGAAACTTCGAAAGGAGGTTTTTAGTTGTAACTAAAAATCTAAGAAGCGCTTCAGGTTGGGTGTAGCAGCTGCCTAAAAATAAGGGGTCAGACCTTATTGGAAGTGACAAAAATGGTGACCTGTTCTATGAGTGCACACCTTTGATGTGATATATATTGGTTTGGTCAAAACTTTATAACGCCATTTGATGGTCGTTGCTGCATGAGTAAAATCACGCAGCATATAATATCGTCCAATGAATATAGAGGTATTGTACTAAACCAGATACAATCTATCAATATATGGTATCTGGTGCCAGATAACCTCTAACAGATTGGTATCTACAAAGTAAGAAAAGAACTCCTCACCTTGCCCCCCCCCCCCTCCTTTTCTAGTTCTACTTTAAAGCACGCCTAAACTAATAGACTTGCCCAAAGCTTATTAGATTCCACCATATCTGAAACTTCATTTAATAATTTCAGGTGAATCTGATATTTTTTTTAAACTAACTAACATGATATAGAGTCATCCGGTTTCTGGGTTAGTTAAGACCCATCTCAATTCTACTGAACTGATTTTATCATCCTTAGTTATGGGAGAAACTGGGTGATATTGGAGTGTTTGAAGAATGGGTTAGACAGAAAGTAGTACAAAGCAGCCTTTGCACAGGATGAATGGAGTTTTGGATGTATCTGCCACCTTTGAGCAGCTGGGTGGTAAAGATGAATGTGTGATATGGCATTTTGGCAAGGGAGCAAATGCTGCACTGCAACTGGAAATTGAAGTAAGTATAAGAGGAGCCCTGGCATTTTTGATTGAATGAGGCCCCAAAACTCCAGATGGCACCACTACATGCCTTATATGAATTATAGTTTAGGCATATAAAAACAAATAAATATCAAATGTTTATTTGAGTTACGGGTACATAGTTTTTTTTAGGCAAACTGTCAGCTTTGCACTCTTAAAGCATATGAAACCCCCCCGGCCAGGCCCTGGAATCTAAAAGATTCCAGACACGGCCGCTAGCCTACCCCTGGGGCATCCCAAGGGTAGGCTAGCGGCCGAGGGCCAATAGACTTTCTCAAAAGTGCCACAGGGCGTGGCTGGTGGCGTGTCCACCACCAAGGCAACAGGGGGGTCCGAAAAATGAGCGGTGGACCCAAAATTGGGTTTCCATCTGCTCTAAACCCTGTAGTAACAAGCTTCATCACCAGGCTCTTAAGGGTACATTGTTTGTATCTGAATCTGTAGAGGAAAATAGCCCCCCGTGGTTTTACAGAGGCACAACGAGACGATAATATCAGTAAAATATTGGAAATTGGATATGTTAAGAAATATTCAGTTTTAACCTAATATCATCTAAAGCATTAAGCCCATCGTTCCTACATTGTTTAATTAATTAATAGGAGAGCCAGCCTAGTCCCTTTAATTGTCTAAATTTCAGTTTTTCTTCTATCTGCACTAGATCCTGTCAGTCGGGAACTTGTATAACCCTGATGTCCGATACACCTTCAATATTCCGATTGATGATAAGCCTCAGCATTTCTACTGGAATCCATATGGACCCTGGCAAGCATGCAGTAAGATTTGCCAAGGTAAAGACCTAATGGAGCATCAAATTGCCTTTGTGCAGTCTGTTAGCTCTGGCTCATGCATAGATGCTTATGTCAGTGTCTATCTACATCAGCGTCGCTTATGAATTATTTAGGACTGTGCCTGCTGAGTCTTTACTCATCCCTGGAGTGAACATTTATGCTGTTTTGTCTTTTAGTGGTAGATATTTGGTTTCCTGAAAGGTACTTGTCTACCTGTAATAAGTATACTCAGTCAATTGCAACCAATGAACTCAAGAGAGTCAATCCACCCAAAACTGATATTTTACTTTTTAATATATATAATATATCACCTTGTACAGCGATACGGAAAAAGATGGCGCTATATAAATAAACAATAATAATATATCTATAGAGAGAGAGAGGTATATACTGTATATACTGTATTAATATGTATATATATATATATATATATATATATATATATATATATACACACACAGGGCTGCCCTGGGGCCTCCACCGCTTGCCCTGTAAAAGGGGCCTCCTCCAACCTTCGGGTTATGGTCTGGTCCCGGAGGCTTTTCAGTCTTTGGTCTGACAGGCCGCAAGGCCAGAGACAAAGCTATCGGCGGCAGTGGGGCCATCCCATGCCTGGACAAGCCTTTTTTTGTTTTGGCAAACCCGCAGCCAAAGCCACCACAGGGCAGGACAGAGAACTTAGAACAGCAAAGCCACCTTCAGCAACGCTACAGTGATGGGTGGGTACAGAGCTGTCAATCGTGCGATCAGGTGAGAGCTGCAGCTGCGGCATAGGAGCGATGGGCTGCGTGGGAGAAAAGGTGTGTATAGATTTTTTTATGTTCTGTCCGAAAATTGTCTTTAATTTTTAGTTGTACAATTTTTGGTTGTCTAACTAATTAAAATATATCACTGTTTACTGTAAATAATGTTAAATAAATCTCAGCAAGATCAAAAGACTCCATTTCTCTAAAACTGAAACACACCAAAACGCACTATTCACGCCAGCAAAATGGTTTGATGGGTTCGAGGGCTTGTGTGCAAATGAACTTGCACGTAAAAGGGTGCCTGCTGAATTGTGCGTGTCACAAAAGTAAGGTTCTCTCACAGTGCTGAACTGACTCACTTCTCTTCACCTGCCTCTATTTTTTTATGGTTGTGTGTGTTTAAAGTGGGCCAACACCCAGGGGTGATCGGCCTGGGAATCTATAAGATTCCCGGGCCGATCACCTCACACACCGCGGGACATCCGAGATCGGGATGTCCCGCGGGGTGTAACCCCCCCAAAACCCCGAAAAATCCTTACCTCTCCAGCCGCTGCTTCCGCCGCCGCCTCTCTCTCGCTCCTCTAGACATGCGCGCGCCCGCGCCGGCCCTCTCTGAATGGCTGGCGCGCGCGCGCACACGTCAAGAGTGACGCGCGGGAGGCGGCGGCGGGCGCGATCCCTTGTCCGTCGACGGTGCCCCGCCGAAGTGGACCAAAACCCAGGATAGTCAAAATCCTGGGTGTTGGTCCACTTTAAGAGCAGCCCTACATACATATGTATGTGTGTGTGTTTTCATTGTTTGGTCAATAGGTAGCATTACTTATTACCTCTTGGCAGACCCTCTTTATGATGATGGTGATGCTAAATCACTGTATTTACTTTCATTAATGCCATATACTGTTGATGGTAGTACAAAGAAGTAGGTTGGCCCAAGGTGTGTAGTATATCAATATAGTTGTTGCCAACCTGGTGATAATGGATTTGGCTGTATGGCATGCCTAGGTTCCTGGCATAGGGTTTGCCTTCATCTCTCTCTGTTCTGAGTTGATAATCTGTCCCTGTCGGAACTGGCCACGTCAGGAACAAGGCTGGCCAGATAGCCTGTAAAGATGTTGTAGATAAAAATAGTTTGGCGCACAGCAGTGGACAAAAGATATATTCAGATAGGCTGAATATAGAGCAAGCAGCACCATGGACTTGTTAGGATACAAGCTGAGGTTGGGAAACATGGCAAAAGATAACAGGTCACAGAAGGCACCAAGCAGATCTTCTATTGTCAATAAACCCAGTGGATGGAACAAGCTTTTATTGCATTTGTATGTGCAAAAACATCACTGCACTAGTGTTGGCATGCAACCAATGTCCGGGAACATTCTTTATTCAACTTTCAAAGCCAAAGTCAGCCTTACTGTACATAGAAGACCATGTTGTGATCTAGATCTTGACATTAAAACCTAACAGCACAATATGGGACTTTTCTTTACAGTAGTTCAGGATTATGCAGGAAGGCAGCATTTACTGTAGGTATTTCAAGGCCTCATTTTTCAGATATGAATGGAGTGTACCTTAAATCTAAAAGTGTTGATTTTTCTTGCAGCAGTCATTGTTATTCTTAGGAACACATCAGGTTCTCAAACCTGCTCAGTTTGATGAATGGTCCATACCATAACATTGGGAACGTGTCATATTCTCTTCTCTGAAGATAAATAAAACCTTTCTTTCACAATAGACCTTTATGGCTTTCAAGCTCTTTGGAAAATTGACTAGAGAACATACATGTCACTTTCTCATTATGGCTCTGTGTGGTATTATGCAGTCTTTTATTCCTTTGTTTTATTGTAAGCTACAGTATTTTTTTACTATTAAACTGTAAGCTACTGAAATCTAATTGAAAACCCCAGGACCCCTAATCTCTTAGCTGTTATAGCGAAATTCCACAATTTAATTTTTTAGGTTTTCAGTATGGAAAGCTATAATTGCCACTTGATTGTTTAGCTCTCCTTTTGCTGGCCTTTCTTCCTGTATGTTCCTTCTTGCATTGGGCTGAAGGTCAAATGACCAATGGCAATGTTAGCAGAATGTTCAACCGATCTGGGAATGGATAATCCGATCTTCCATGGATGTCTAGCTTAAAGCCACCATTGGAGGCAGAAGCTTATGAACTCACTAGTGAGTAAACTAAATTGGTTATAAGACTACTGCAAAGACGTCAGGACATTTAATATGATCTTTAATTTACATAATTTAAAACACCAGATTTTTTAATGTAATTTGCATAGTTAAGATGAAAGGACATAACCATTAAACAAAATAGGTGGAGTTAGGAACAATCTGTGACTTCAGTGGCATGGCCTCTGATGGTCTTATGTGCCGGAATTCAAGGCCCAAGCTTGGTATATTTAGAGACACCGGAAATAGCTGCAATCTCTGCCATGTGAAGTCTTCATGTTTGCCTCTGAGGATGGGGAAGGTGTTGGTGGCAGTTGGATTCCCAGTCGTGGTTCTAAGGTTCACTTCTAGGGTAGTGGCAACTTGATAAGGACAAGGAAATAGTAGTCATAAGCATGGCCATTGGTAGACCCAGGAGAATTCACGGTGGGCAGCACTGCTTTGGGGCTGGCTGGGCTGCTTCTAATAGCCGTATCCAATCCCTGGTGGAGATTTGTTATCCTTTGTATTTTTTCTTTCAACTTTCTTTTAACTATTCCTATAAAACTCAAGGAATAATCTTATTCTTCTAAATCTTAATTTATTGTTACAGTGTTAGAGTAGTTTACGTTCTGATTGTCAGCTGTGGCTAGCATCCTCTTGTACTGACTGTATCCAAAAAACAATTCTTTGTGTACGTTGTATACTTGTATACTTGGTGGGATATGATAAGCAAAAACCAAGATTAGGGATGCTCCTTAGCATGTTGCCATCTAGCATGTTAAAGGACAGCTACTATTAAACACCTAACTGCTATTATAAGATAGACTAGAAGATGATATATTTTATTTTTAAAACATACTCCTCCAAAAAAGTATCGGCTCACAAAGCTTTTAGTTATATTGCAGGGTCCTCAGACCAACAAATCACAAGCCTTGACCCATAACAAATTTCAGTTTGGTGGGGGCAACATGTGTAATTTTTGTAGGATTTATTTAGATTATAAATTGTAGGTATAAATGTAAACTGTATAGGCAATGGGAGTTAAATTTATATACAGTATGTTACAATTAATGTACTATGTACTAATGGCAATATGCCGAGTGTCAATGAAAATTCCATATATTGTAAAATATGGGTCAACAATAAATTGATTCTACTCACAGTGAATCACAGCTGGGGCTTGCCAGTGACAACCATTTGTTTTATGCACCCCACTTTGCGATCAACACTTTTCTTATAATGCATAAGACACACTAATCACAAGCCTTGTACCACAAGTTTCAATTGTGTACCTGTCAATTGCTGACATGTGGAGGCTGATTCACTACGAATGCCAGGTATTGTCAGATGAGCATCTGTATATCAGCGCTTAGAGCGACGCCCTATTTATACACAACTAATGAAGCCCCACTGAGATGTATGAGAGAGCAGGTACTACATGGCGCTCCTGAGCCTAGAGCGCCAGTGCTATTCACTGAGCCGCCTGAATTAATACATGTGGCGCTACATCAGAGCCGGCTCCAGGTCTATGTGGGCCCTTGGGCGGCATGGTCTCACTGGGCCCTTTTGTCATTGCTGACGTGCCACAAGGAGATCTGGGCACCAGCTGTGGTGCGCCGGTCAAGTGCCGTTGCACCCCCCCCCCCAAAAACCGGCCCTGTCAGTGGGCCTCCCTGGAAGCTGGGGGCTCCCGGCAGCTGCCCTGCCTTGCCGGGTGATGACGCCGGCTCTGGGCTACATGGCGCTGTTAGAGGCGCTCACCAGGTTCACTTTCTTAAACATGGTTTTGCATACAGCACTCGGCATTCAGCAGACGCTGCCTGCCGGTACGAGACACTACCTGCCACTATCCCATCTTAAATAACGCAGCTATGACAGGAGATGACATGCAGCACATTGAAACTAATGGGTCTGCACTTGGGAGACACAGGACTATACTGAAAGCTTTGTGAGCAGACACATGATAGGTAAAGTAAATTAGTAAATATTTCTTTTAATTATAATTGTCCTACGACAGTGTCAGACTGGGATGTCTGGGACCCTTCTAGTAAAACTGACTCTGGGGGCCCACCCCACATTTTGATGCAACTATTATTGGCTTACATTCAGGGCCCAGGCACAGAAACATTTTCACAAATGTATTGTCTCTGTATGTGCACATGGGATGCCACAAATAAGCTATACCTAGTTCAGATTTCGGTGATAAAGGCCCTCAAGGGGGCTCCTGGGTCCAGCGGCCCACCAGATTTTTTCCAGGTAACCCTGTGTGCCAGTCCAAGCCTGTCCTACTCCAATTTCCCTATAGTTGTTATTTACAGGATAGCCCGACAGCATAGTGCGTCTTCTTGTCATTTAAGTCTAGGGAAGAATGAAAAAATGATTAATTCTGAAATATAAAAATGTAAATTAATAAGCAATAAGTCAAAAAAGTATTGCAAAGGAACACCTTAAAATGAGCACTATACCTTGTAACAATGACCCTGATTTTCTAGGTCTAAGAGGCAAAATTGTATTAGGTTGATAACATTTTTTTTTAATTGTCAGGTTTATTACACATTCCTTTTTTTTTGTTTTTGTACTCAGGAGAAAGAAAGAGGAAACCAATTTGTACCAGGGATTCAGACCAGTTGGTCGTCTCGGACCAAAGATGTGATCGAATTCCCCCACCTGAGCTTGTAACTGAGCCTTGTAACACTGACTGTGAATTAAGGTAAATCTATAGAATAAAAATGCAGTATTATCTATGGCTTACTGCATGGAACCCGTAGACACACAACTCTTGCTCCGTAATTGCCTATTTTTAAAGTTGCCATGTCAGCACATCTCCTATCCTTGTGCACCCTAGCAGGTCTTAATGATCTTATGAGTTTTGACATTTGTCCTGTAGGCAAAAGGTTAAGCCAATTACATGCTGGTTTACAGTATATGTCTTCAAGGTTGGATGCTGCAGGACCTGTGATTAAAACAGCTTTTGCAATGCTCATGTATGAATGCCAAAGACTTGAGGCCCTTTTGCCAGAAAAACCTATTGAGCATCATGTTAAATGCCACCCTCCCCTGATGAAAGATTGCACAGGAATTATGATTACCTAGGTATTGCATTATGATTACCTAGCAAAACAAATGTAGGATTCTCCAGTTGCCTGAGGAAGTGTCTTCATAGCACACGTGGAGGGTCCTTTGCAGGTGGATGATGCTGCCTTGATCCGGTGGTATTGTATTTGGCTATTGTTTTGATTCACTTTTTTCTCAGTAGTTCTTTTTCCTTTTTGTGATTTATTAGTATACAATATACTTGGTATATTTTGTGAGATTATTAGTATATGTTTTTTAGGAGAAAATGTGTTTAGTTATTTTTGGTATGAATCTGGATCAATAAGCAGTCAGATATCAGTTAGATTATTGGGCTCCTGTGTGAGCTATATTTGAGATTGGATAGCATTGCACTTCATTGCCACATTCCTGCTTTAGCCCTTTTTTCTGTGTGTTGTCTTTTACTGGCTTAACACTGTAGGTATTGTCTTTTCATGATTCTGCCAATGAAATAAAACTATGTTTACATTTGAATTAAATTAGTGCTGTGCGGCATTGTTTGGGGGGCATTCAACATTTGTTTTACTTGGTTTATTGTTGTTTGCCAGCACACATTGGTTCATTCAGGCTGTACACTGTAGATCTACCTTATGATTATGATTTTTACAGGTACTGTATATAACCTCCGCATATTTCTGTACACACTAATACTATCCTGGTATCCCATATCAAATAGCACAACATATCATTAACCCACCCTCTTTACTGCATTCATGTACTTTTATACCACCCAGAAGTTCAGTTATAACATCCCGTGGCCACCTTTTTTCTTGCTGCTGTCCTCATACCATTAAAGATTGATACATATCTTCCCAAAACCCATTTTCACCATCCTGGGGCCACCATAATGTCCAAATGTCCTTATCTTTGTTATTGTTACTGTTCTCTCTTTAATATTCTCTCGCTCCACCAACCCTCAAGTATTAACAGTGGTCATTTTTAGGTGGCACATGGCCAGGAAAAGTGAATGCAGCGTCCAGTGTGGCACCGGCTACCGCATAATAGATATTTACTGCGGCAAGTACAAATCAGAAGGAAAAATAGAGAAGGTGGATGAACGGTTTTGCAGCAGTCTACAAAAACCCAACAGCAAGGAGAAATGTTACGTTGATTGCAACACTGGAGCATGGAGCTACTCATCCTGGTCAGAAGTTAGTATTGAATGCCTGAACATTGATGTTTTATATAGTAACCTTTTACAGCATATTATTAATTGCTCCAGAAGTATGAGGGAACCCTGAACCGTAAATTGGACCAAAACCCAGGATTTTGACTATCCTGGGTTTCGGTTCTTTCCCTGGGGGTACCCCGACTGGGATGCCCTGCAGCGTGAAACCACCCAGATCCCCTGAACAAACTCACCTCTTCCCGGTCCTATGGTGCATGCACAGGCTCTGAGCACACTGACGGATGCATCCCCTCATTTTCCTCTAACAGGGAGCATGCTCTCTGGCCATTCACAAATGGCTGGTGTGTGCGCACGCGCCCTGCTAGAGGAATATCGGGGATGCGGCCGTGGCTTGCGCATGCGCCATTGGATGGGGGAGCAAGGTAAGTGAACGGGCCGACCTGGGGGGGGTTCACACAGCGGGGCATCCTGATTTTGGATGCCCCGTGGGAAGGGAATAGATTGGCCCGGGAATCTATAAGATCGCCCTGGGTTTTGGTCCGATAGCGCTGGGTTTTGGTCCACTTCAAGAGTAAAAAGCTCTAGGCCTTAAAAAAAAGCACGGGTGTTGGTACCACGGCTATAATACAGTCTGGGGGAGGCATCCAGAAACCTGGAGCCCCCCGCACATAACCCCCTTTAACCACGAGCCTTCGCCGGGAATGCACAGGACTTACGTTGTCAGGCCGTTCCGGCTGGAACTATGGCGGTGCTCACTACACAGGCGCCATGAGGCCAATCATGGTTCTGGATTCCCCGTAGAGGCTTGTGGTTAAGGTAAACATTACCGATGTTCTGAGGGGTTATGTGTGGGGGAGGGGCTCCAGCACTCTGGTTGCCCCTTCACAGACTGTATAGTGCGGGGACCAACACCTGCGCCGCATGGGTGTTGGTCCGCTTTAAGGAAAAAGTAAATCTCAAAGATCATAAATCAGATCTATAAAGTCTGTGAACATTTTTCGGGGTCTTAGAGAGTAAGTTGGTGGATATTATGCCGAAGATCTAGGATAATAGCTCATAATTCAGAAATAATAAGTCAGATCTCTGAACGCTGTAATATTTGCCTTGGGACACTAAAATAATAATAAGCAAAGCTAAAATAATATGTTAAAGTAGATGAACAGTCACCTCAAGGTGACTCTCAGTGACTACATTCCACATCTTCCAGGCAACTTGATTTGGTTTGTCCGTCCGTCCGCATATAGCCCCTCATTTTGTCCCATTTGGATAACCTATGTAAGCTTGGTAACATTAGTGTTGGTGATAACTTTTTACAGATTCCCTATGCACACATTCATAATTGGTCGTCCATCGTTGAGTTCTCAGCAACAAACAAGAAAGCAAAATATATTGCTTGAGATTAGGAATCATAGTTTGGAACAATTTATTTGTTATCTCTATTAAACCTAACTTACAGGAGGTCTTTCTAAGCACAGGGAGAATTCATTGTGTGCTGCACTGATATTAGCCAACTGTACTGGACGTAGCCCCAGTAAACAGTGCAGACTCTTTTAATACCCCCACCACTCCCTGACTTCCAAGACCTGACCACTGCCCTCTCCTTCCAGCACATGTTTCACCCCTGCAAAGCTTTTAACCCCAGTATGGTTGTGGGGCCATACACACAACTGCCACAGTATTTTCTCTTAATATACAAAAGCTTCAGTTTAAGAGTGGCCAAATCCACTCCTCAGTACCATCACTTTATAAGTGGCCATATCCACCATGGCTGTGATCTGTTCCTACAATGCCTTATTGACCAGCTAGGAAGCTCAAGACTGACCAAGCTCAGCAGCTTGTAGGCTGGTCATGGTCTGGCTGTAGCCAGTAAATTCCCGGGCTGGTTTATGGCCCCAGTCCGCCCCTGCCCAAGATTGTTGTAAACTACATGAGATGTCTCGTAACTAGCATGCACTTCTAACTAATGTGAGCTAACAAACCTCTTCTGTGTATGAACATCTGTGATGATGGTTTTTCAAGGGCCTTTAGTGAATCATGTCAGAATTATTTTTCTATTGAAAATTAAAGAAAACAGAACAAAACAAATAGAAGAATGGGAGTGCAGACATACAGACATCAGGTGAATCAAATACAGACTATGCCTAGGGATAACAGCAAGGCAATACTTTTTGATGCAGTATTAGTCCACCAAGGATAGAAAATATTAAGGTATCTTGCCCATTTTTGCAGTGGAAGGAATTGGGGAGGTATAAGAGACATATCATTTGGTGTATTTTATCATCTTCTTGGCCAGTGGAATTTTTCTGTGGCATTGTCGTAGATACCATGTTTTAGTGACTGTAACTTCTATAAATGCAGACGTACAGTATGTCAGAGTAAACACAGTTCAATTGTACAGCTCCTTAGTCCAAAACCGGGTCTCCCTGAGGTCCTAGTGGTGAGTTCAATGAAAAGTGAACAATCAACAGGGGTTCACAGCTCGCAAGAATAAAAATCTGTGTAGTTATATGTATCATGGTTTTTTCACCTAAAGTAACATTTTTACTACCTAAGATTTTTTTCAGCTGTTTCTGAATTAAGTCCATAGTGTAGCATAGCTATGATAAAACAAATTATTTCAGTGTTTTAACACATACAAATGACTGTAGAATGGATGTATACATGCAATATTTATAGCTGCAGAGCATTTTTAGGATTTGTGCATCTTTATAAACCCTTATAGATTTGATCTCAATGGCCTCGGTTCACAAAGAGTTAAAAAAAAACTCTCATGGTAGTAAAAAATTTAATTAACGAGAAAAAAGCCTGAGAATTTCACTGTTAGTGAATCACCAGATAGGAAGACCATGAAAGTCAATAGCACTTTTTACTACAGGTCAAAAGGGGTAAAAAGTTCAATACATTTTCAGGAGTAAAAAAGTGCCATTGGCTTTCCTTGTCTTCCTATCTGGTGATTCACTAACACTGATATTCTCATGCTTTTTTCTCATGAAATTAATTTTTTTACTACCATGAGAATTTTTTCAGCTCTTGATGAATCAAGGCAATTGTGTCTATGAATAATTAATGAAGAAATGTTATTTTATAACCTTGCCATTTTTCTGAGCCCCATGTGAGTCACATACTGAAAGTCATTGTCCAGGCAAAAAAAAAACAACAAATGTTATACAAATGTTTTATCCCCAGCCAATAATCACTCCTAGTCCTGCACTCTGACTTTTACCTGATTGCTCAATCCTAGTCCCACACCACCCATTATTTGCATTACATGGTATTTTACGATGAGCTATCTGACTTTGTGACTATGACTTTGGGCCTGATTTATCATATTCTGACAGATATTGCCACATCAGTGCGAATTAGAATAGTGCAAAATCTAATTTACACATACAAATCCATCTTTAATAAAGTCCTTTTAAAACATGTGCAAATAGCATTCAAAATGGATATAATCCAACCATAAAAACAGTGGTAACCTGGGACAGCGAGCAGCAGATGTCAGTCTTTTGGGCCACTCCGTCCCTAGTCATTGATAACAAGACATCAAAGATCGTAATGATATCGTAAAAATATACACTGACCACACTCAGTGGCACCCTCCCTTCCTCCCAGAAGGGTGTCCAACGGTACCCAAGAGAAAGAGGGTGGATCACTTCTGTTCTGGAGTGTTTTAAATCCTGTTAGTCAGCATTTATCCTGTCCTGTCCACCACGGCTTTAGAGACAGCAGAAGCCACACGGACGTGGCTCTAACTCTTCCTCAATGTATCCAATTTGTTTAAAAAATGTTTTGACTGCCCTGGAGCTTTCCAATTACATCAATGTGTTTATCAGCAGGAGTTAAATCTACTGCCATGCAATGACATCTTTGTTTTCCTACACAGTGCTCTAGAAGCTGCGGCACTGGAACAAGAAGGAGGAGAGCCGCATGTGTGAACTCTTTCCGTGAAGTTCTCGATGACTCCAAATGCATCGTGCAGGAAAAGCTAACAGAGCAACGATGCAGTGATGTCCAGTGCCCACAGTGGAAGACGGGAGATTGGTCTGATGTAAGTGTTAATCATGTGGTAATGAATGGATGAAATCAATGGAATTGTATTTTTTCTTTAATGCATGCACGGCCCGCTTCAGTATTCATAACTGATGGGTATTCCGCCACAAGGTGGCGCAGCAGCACTGCAGAAAGCTTGGCTCCCTATAAAAACGGAATTAACCAACAAGTTTCCAGTGTTGTCTCTGCAGTGACACTGCAAAGTTAGAAGATGGCTATCTCTCTTGCGCAGGTGAGCAGGGCAACCAAGCCTGCGGCCCTGCATGTCTATTTCCATCCGTTTCTGGACCCTACTTGCCTCCCAGCCTTGGCTGACAGATCGGGTGGAGGTAGAAGAGCACTAGGTTCAAGTGCTCCTGGAGCACAGCTCCCCTGTGCCACAAAGGGTAGCCGACCATAGGCTTTATGGTGAGGCTCCTTGGGATGTGAAAGTTCCTGCCCTAGCTTCTGAGGGGGTGAGTTGTTGGGGACTGTGTCCCCTTATTTTCCTTTCGGGGTCCCTCCCCCCCTCCCCCTCCCTGGCCATGGCTGCTCGCCGCTGCCTCCTTGTCCCTCTCTTCTCTCCCTCCCCTCTCTGACTTGTTCGGGGGTGGGGGGGGGGGGGGTGGTAGCGGCGAGGAGTAATATCTGTGGTGTTTTGACGTTTTTTGTGTGTTTTTTGGTGTTTTTAGCGGTTTGTACTACGCTCCGCGGCTGTGGCCGCTATAGCCTGTTTTTGCTTTGTCATGGCGTGAGCGCAGTTTTCGCGCTCTTCGGGGGGGCGGGGCCGCTTGGTGACGCGTATCGCGTCGTCCCCCCGGGGCCCGCCCCTCGAGGTACCTCTGCCGGCGCCATTTTGAGAGAGCTGCGTGTCTGGATTTCTCCCTTCCCGGCTGCCGCGCTGCTTCCCCCGGTGTGTCGCCTATCCTGCGGTCTGGGCCTGAGTGACCCAGCGGGGTCTTTTTTATTCAGAGTACATATGCTGCGGGATACTTATATGTTTCTATACTTATGTCTTTCAGGCGGGATACCATTGGGTTGTGGCATATCCCGGCTCCACTCCTTCCCTCTCCTTATCCCCCTTCACTATTTCTGGGGGTATCCCGTGGGAGGGTATCCCGGGGTGGCTTTTGTATAGCCTTTGCCCACTGATGGCCTATTGCACCTGTATTAATCACTATATGGAGGCTTCTGGGGATAGCGGACTTGGGTGTCCTTCGGGGCAGGCCCAGCTGTGTTCCATGTGTGGGGTGTCCCCGTGGGTAACAGTGTCACGGTGTGCGTGCCGTTCGCTGAGAGTGTCCTTGCGCTCCAAGCTGGTGTGCCTGCTTCGCTTCCCAGCTCTGCGCCTCCCTCGGCTTCACCTACTCCCCCACACCTGCAATTGGGTCCAAATGAGGGGGACACTAGCAGGGAGTCTAGCTCTGATTTGGCTATGCGAGTGGCCAAACTTGAGAAACAACTTGCCAAGTCTGCTCCTAGAAAGGTTTCTGGTAAGAAGCGGCACCTGGATCCTGGATCCACCCCTCTTCCTGAAATGTATGTGGGGATTGATGAATTTAGTGAATGTCACCCCCTTGAGATGGGGGAGCTTTCCCAGGATTCTGACTCCTCTGGGAGCAAGCAGGAGGGTTGCGATAGTGACTCTGGTTCTGCGTCCGGAGAGGATTCATGGTACCCTGAGGACACTGATAATCTGCTGTCACATATTTTTGAAATTTTGCACATTGCTGCTCCCGAGGTTGCTAAAAGAAAGCAAGGGGAGCTTTTTTGCCCTGGTAAACAGCGTCTAGAGTTCCCTGAGCAGGAACACTTCACCTCCCTTGTGATTGAGGAATGGGAACGTCCCAACAGACTGCCTGCTGTGCCCAAGGGGCTGGATAAAAGGTATCCCTTTCCTTCTGATCTTGTCAAAAGGTGGTCCTTTCCTCCTGAAGTGGATGCTCCTGTGCTAGGTTTGTCCAATACTTCGGTCGTACCTTCCCCTGACACTACCACGCTGAGGGACAGTGAGGACAGGCGCATGGATCAGCTGGCTTGCCATGCCTTTACCTGTGTGGGGGCTGGTTTGCGCCCAGCCTGTGCTGCTGCCATCACTGCTATTGCCCTTAAGAGGCTTCCCAAGCGTCTACAGGATGGTGCTACTGCTGGTAGCGGGGTGGGGGAGGAACATAGGACCCTATTACTTTGCTCTGATTATGTGGTCTTTATCCTTACCGCTATAGATGATGTTGTGCGGCTGTGCGGTAGGGCCTCTGCCCTTTTGGTGGGTATGCGCCATTCTGTCTGGTTACGCCAATGGGCAGCTGATGCTGCAGCCAAGAAAGCTCTCACTGGTCTCCCCTTCGCGGGGCTGCGGCTTTTTGGGGAGCGTCTTGATGCTTTAGCTAAGGATGGCAGGCTGCCTCAGCGTAGGAGGCAGTCTCGGCCTTTTAGGGGGTCTTCCGTCCCCCTCTCTTCTTTTCATACTCCCAGAGGAGCTTGTGGCTCCCTCTTATCTAGTGGCCACAGAGATTTTTGGGGCCGTGGCAGATCTCGTGGTCGTCCCGGTTTTTCCTGGAATACCAAGACCAAACCCTCTCCCAAGCCCCCTCAGGCATGAAGGGGCGCCCTCACCCATCTGGGTGGGGGGATGACCTTGGCTTTTTACTCATATCTGGAGACTTCACGTCTCAATCCGGTGGATTCAGGAGCTTGTATCCTCTGGTTCCAAGATAGAGTTTGTTGCCTGGCCACCCCCAGAATTCATTGATCCTGGATGTCATTTAAATCCCATGTCTTAGTAAGGGATGTTTCTTCTGGCTCCTTGACTATTAAAGTCAGGAGTCTTTTCATGGTCCCCCAACAGGAAGGCTTTTTCAGGCATATTCTGGCCCTGAAGGGCCTCAACAAAATTGTTTGATTCATAAAATTTTTCTGCTTTAAGCTACTAGCCTGCTTTCAGTACCCTTCATCTGGACGCTTTCAGGTCCTCTGTGGACATCATGGCGGCTTATTTTCTGGTGCCTGTTTTTGGGGTTGTCAGAAATTCTGTGGTTAGCGCTTGAGACTTAGCATTCCAATTTATGGCCCTTTAGGATCACCATATGGTTCACCATGACAATGGCAAGGGTGATGGCTCTGTTAAGGATCCAAGGCATCCTCACCATTCCTGACCTGCACGTCAGTCTGATTGTGGCCAAGTCCCTCTCTCGGGTCGCGCAAGTCACTCAGCTGGTTGTCTTCTTTTTAGAATCCATCGTCTGGGTAATCTGCCATTCCTAGTTTTATCTGTTCCCATCCTGGATGCTGTCTTTTCTGAGTATCTCCCAGGTGAGGGTGTTCCTTCCTCAGTAATAGGGGAATGGTTTTTAAGTTGTAGGCTTAGGCTCTGCTATAGTGTCCTAACCCCTAAATTGTCAAGGGATGCAGTTAGTGGGTCTGTTGGTGTCCTGCTTCAGGTAATCCTCTTTGCTCTTTTCACATGAGTCTTCTTGTCAGTTTGGAATCGGGACCCTGCGTCCTTGGAGCAGGATTTTGATCAGTCTTCTCTGGCCAGATGGTCCTTCTGGTGGAGACTGAACTCCTGGTGCCTCTGGGGGTTAGATCCTCTCTGCCCCCATGTTGGGGGATGGTCTCCGCAGATGACAGTCTGCCGTTTGGGGGAGACTTCTGAAAAATCCCTGAGGTTCCAGGGACGGTGGGGCTCACTGGAGGCCCAGGTTCCCATCAACTTCCTGAAACTGAGGACGATCAGGTTGCTTCTTCTTCCTGTCCGCTCACCTTCAAGGTGAGACTGTTCTCTCCGCTCAGACGTCCAGTAGGCTGTTGCCTATTTCATTCGTCAGGGAGTTACTTGGGGCAAGTTAGCCTTCAAGGGATTCTCCCTGATTCTTTCTTGGGCGGAACAGAATGTTCCCTGCATCTCAGCGGTCTACATTACAGGGGCGGACAACTGGGAGGTGGACTTCCTGACATAGGGGGCTGCCTCAGCTGGGGATATGGTCCCACAACTAATGGGAGCTTCTATTCCTGTTTCACCGCTGGGATCATCCGGTCATGGAACAGTGGTGTCTTGCCATAATCATATATCTTCAGAATTTGTCTCTGGTTCAGGATCCTATGGTCTTCACTTTGGATACCTTGGCATTCCCTTGGACGGAGTTCGGGTTCTCTATGAGTTCCCTCTGTTCCTCTTCTGAGCAGGGTTATGGGCTCCATAACCCAAGAGCGGGTACCTGCCACCCTGGAGGCCTTTTTGGCTGTTGAGAGCTTCCATCTTATGGTCTGGCAGTTGCTTGATTCTGTTGTTGATACCAGGATTGGGGCCAGGAGGAAGTCCTCGTGCCTCGCCTATTACGGGGTCTGGAATGCTTTCATTGACTAGTAGAATTCCAAGTCTCTTTCCTGTAGGCTGTTTTTTCTATTCCCAGGATTATGGAATTCTTGCAACTTGGTTGAATTTGGACCTTCGTCTTAAGTACACTCTAGGGCCATGTTTGTAGCTCTGGAAAAGTTTTTCCAACATGCCCTTGCCATTATCTGCTGGTGCATGGGTTTTTTTCCAGGGTGTTTTTTCATGTGCGTCCCCCCAGGTAGCCTTGTTATCTGTCTAGGATCTGAATCTGGGGCTACTGGTTATGCAGGGGCCTCCTTTTGAGTCTATCCGTGAGACCGCCTTGTCCCTTTGTTGACTCCTAGAGTAGCCCCTCTTTTTGTATGACTATCGCCTCTGTAAGGCGAGTTCTGAATTAGCTGTGTTTTTTTCATCAAAAATACTTATTTTGGGTGTCTTTAGAGTTAGGCGATGTTAGACTAGACAGATTTCGGCCTGTGGTTGGGTATGCCTTTCATCTTATTCAGGGCATTGTCTTGCCTTCATTGTGTTCCAAATTAGATACTTCCATGGAGCGGACTCTGCATTCTATGGATGTGGTCTGGGCTCTGATGTTCTTTTTGGTGCTATGGAGACTTTTGGGAAGTCTAATTTTCTGTTGTTTCACTTTGAGACTGGGAATGGTTTGCCTCCTGCTGGATCCACTGTCGGTAAGTGGATACGTCAGGTGATGGTTCAAACCTATTCTGCTAAGGGGTAGACTCCTCCCTTTAGGGTGACTGCTCTTTCCATGCGTGCTATTGGACTCTCTTGGAGCTTTGTCAGCACCAAGCTTCTGTGGAACAAGTTTGTAAGGCCGTTTTTTGGGTCTTCTGTTCATACTTTTTCAAAGTTTTATACATGGTTGATATTTAGGCCTCAGCTGATGCTGCTTTGGGCCGCAAGGTTTTCAGGCGGTAGTGACTTGAACTACTGGCTGTTACTCATTGGGGATCCCGCCCTACTTTGGACACTGCTTTTGGATGTCCCATCAATTTTGAATACCAAAGCGGGCCGTGCCATGCATTAAAGAAAAAAGCAATTCTGTGAGTACTCACCTGTAGAATTGTTTTTGTTCTTGCATGGCACGGCCCGTTTCGCCCCACCCTTGTTATAGTTGTTCTTGGTTGCCTCTTTATGGTGATTGTTCCAAGTTAAGTTGGGTTTTTTTTACCCTTTTTACATTCTTACATTTATTCGCTCCCGGCTTCTTGTCTCACTGCTTGTCTACGCTGGGAACTTGTTAGTTAAACCCGTTTTTATAGGGAGCCGGGAGCTGCCACAGCTTTCTGCAGTGCTGCTGCACCACCTTGTGGCGGAATACCCATCAGTTATGGATACCGAAGCGGGCCGTGCCATGCAAGAACAAAAACATTTCTACAGGTGAGTACTCACAGAATTGCTTTTTTTGTACCCAAAGGATGTCCTCGAGGAGCTACGTTTATCTAGTATGTTTTTTCCTATGTTAGAAAATTTGTGTTTTATGCAGTTTTCACTACCCGCAATCTTTTGCCATTGGCAACATACACCAAGTCTGTACACCAAGAAAAGAGAAGTGAGGTCTGTACACACACTGCTGCTATGGCAGCTGCTGAGGTTAGGGAGTCCACTGAACCTTACACATGCCCAGCAGCAGTGTTGTGTGTACAGGACTCCCATCTCTCTTCTTGGTGTACAGACTTGGTGTACATTGCCAATGGCATCATATTGCAGATAGTGAAAACTGCTTCCATAAAACACACATTTTCTATAATAAGATTTTTTTAAATAATTCTAAATCAGCTCAGCACTTTGGGGACATAATTTAGGCTCACAAAAAATGTACACTTTCCCTTTAGTATCACAAGTGGACATTCCCTTTAGTATCACAAGCTCAATCCTGCCCAGCCATCCAGGTTCCTCCTGTTCACGCTACAAAGTTTTATTTGAAATGTAGAGCAGCTTCATATCTGACATTGTCAATTTTCTCATTTCAGTGTCTTGTGACTTGCGGGAAGGGACATAAACATCGACAGACGTGGTGCCAGTTTGGAGACACCCGTGTAAATGACCGAGTCTGTGACCAAGAGACAAAGCCAGTGTCTGTTCAGATTTGCCAGCAACAAGAATGTGCATCTTGGCAAGTTGGACCATGGGGGCAGGTATGCGTTTCTTCGTGTTATCCATGGTCTAGTAATTACACTCCGGTATTGTACATAGCTTATAAATGCATATACCGTATTTTTCGCCCTATAAGACACACCAAATAATGTCAGTGTGTCTTATCAGGCTAATGTTAAAGAAAAAAACTTACATTAACAGACCATAGAGAGCGTTGCCGCCACTTCTACGTCCTGGTGTGTCCGCCCACACAAACACTCTGGTTTGTGCAGCAGATGGGCGTGCCCTGCATCACATGGGGGAATGCCACACTACCTATGGGACGGGGGAATGCCACACTGCCTGTGGGACAGGGGAATTCCACACTGCCAATGGGATGGGGCGAATGTCACACTGCCTATGGGATGGGGGAATGCCACACTGCCTATGAGATGGGGAAAAGCCACACTGCCTATGGGATGGGGGGGGGATGCCTCACTGCCTATGGGATGGGGGGAATGCCACACTGCCTATGGAATGGAGGAATGCCACACTGCCTATGGGATGGGGGAATGCCACACTGCCTATGGGATAGGAGGAATGTCACACTGCCTATGGGATGGGGAGAAAGCCTCACTACCTATGGAAAAGGGGGAATGCCACACTGCCTATGAGATGGGGAAAGGCCACACTGTCTATGGGATTGGGGGGAGGGCCTCATTGCCTATGGGTTGGGGGGATTGCCACACTGCCTATGGGATGGGGAGAAAGCCTCACTGCCTATGGGAATGGGGGAATGCCACACTGCCTATGAGATGGGGAAAGGCCACACTACCTATGGGATGGGGAGAAAGACTCATTGCCTATGGGATAGGGGGAATGCCACACTGCCTATGGGATGGGGGAATGCCACACTGCCTATGGGATGGGGGAATGCCACACTGCCTATGGGATAGGGGGAATGCCACACTGCCTATCTGATGGGGAGAAAGACTAATTGCCTATGGGATAAGGGGAATGCCACACTGCCTATAGGATGGGGAATTGCCACACTGCTTATGGGATGGAGGAATGCCACACTGCCTATAGGATAGGGGGAATGCCACAATGCCTATGGGATGGGGAGAAAGTGGAAAAGGGGAAATGCCACACTGCCTATGAGATAGGGAAAATCCACTCTGCCTGTGGGATGGGGGGGGGATGCCTCACTGCCTATGGGATGGGGGATTGCCTCACTGTCTATGTGATGGGGGAAATGGCTCACTGCCTGTGGGGATTGGGAGGTGGGAATACCACATTGCCTATGGGGAATTGGAGGGGCAGACGCTACACTGCCTATAAGGAGGAAATGGGGTGGGGATGCCACTCTGCCTGTAATGGGGGGATTCTGCACCTTGCCTATTATTTGGCCCTTAAGGGGGGGTGGTGTTTTGGCACATTCCGTTCAGAATATTTTTTTTCTTATTTTCCTCCTCCAAATTCTAGGTGCATGTTGTAGGGCAAAAAATATGGTATATAACTTTGCTTCAGCCATTTTTGTATTCTAACTTGTTAATTTCCCACCGACTCTATAGCTGCATGGCAACAAACATTTTTGTTCACCTCCACCTGAATCCATAAATCACTTCTGGAACCAGTTTCTGCATAAGTAGAAGACAAATCTTTTACACATCATGAGAATTTCAGTTTTGATTAAATGCGAAAATCTGAAATCTCTGAGATTACAAGCAGATACGGAATCAGCTGTCCTCCACCCCCCACCTCCACAGGCATTCCTGATTTGAGATTCCTGTCCATTTAAATCCACTATGAAGCCCAACAATTGAGCAAAGTAGTCACCCTAGGTGTATCAAAGGTTAAGCAATATAAGGATATGCAGTGGCCGTAAGGTAAGAAGAGACTGGAGTACACCTGCCTATGATTCACAGGATCAGGGAGCTGGTTAAAGAGAGCAAGTTAACCCCCCCAACCCCCAGGTTACTTCTACCAAGTTGTGACCTAGTTGGTCACATGGAAGTAATTCCCCAATGTAAGGAATAGTGATAAAAAAATTAATCATATACTTGTGCAATCCTCTTACCATTTAACATCTTTCAAGTGGAACAAAACCCACGGCGATCGGCCCGGGAATCTATAAGATTCCACAAAGGCTGTTTTTTAAATCATATAAAAAAAGTCTCAATTCATCCATCTGTTTATTTATTTGCCCATCAATGTTGCAGTATGCAGTATATTACTATACCATAAAGAAAGATGTGAATCCCAAACAACCTCCCCCTCTGTGCATGGCAACTTTTTCACAAAATCTGGTGATTAGGAAGTACAGAACGGAAGCGCAAATGACTCCATGTTGCGAGTCGCTGGAATCAGAATGTACAAATTAGATCCAGTGTAAGGTCAGCGTGGCGAAGGTTGAAAAGAACACACATCTCCCCCAGATTCACATTGAAGGTGATAATAGCCCCGAGAGTTCTCCTTGGAATAGCTAACATCTGAACTGCACAAGGTCATTTGACAGCTGTGACTCTGTTACCCAACCCATGGTTGGACCTTGATTGGATGATTTTGATCACTAAACAAAGATCACTCTGCCCAACCATCACAACTTTTACACCCTAAAACCCACACAAATAGTTCTATGGGAAACCTCCCAAGTTCAAACAAATTCCCTTAATAAGATAAATACATAACACAAAATAATACCCCACAGCCAAAAGATCATGTGTATAATCGGGGATTCCCTAAGCCAAATGAATACCTTTGTAATTAATAAACTACTCCCATTTGCTCAGGCATCTAAGAGATCATCACCCTTATCCCAAATGAATTCTTTCTCTATCCAGGCAGGACATTTAAGCCAAAAAGATGCTCCCAAAATCCATTACAGACACTTCAGTATACACACTCCTTCTTAAGAAACCTAAATGCTAGGTAAACCAATGCACTCTTAATTTGAATGGTAAGGCAGTATTTCGGAACTTTCACTTGTATTTCTATGAACTTCTGCCAAATATTTTAAGAGCCCTGAATTGTGTCAGACAGGACAGAGCAAATTGATAACACCAAGTAAATTGCATAAAAAGAATATCTCCACTGAAGACTCCCACTCGCTACCAGGCACTTTCCTATCAGGCAGCACTCAAATTATGCAGTAAAAGGTTTCCAATAAAAATGTTTGGTAGATTAGACTAGGAATTTCAGATACTAAGTGCCCTCAAGCTGCCAAATTAGTGATACAATGTTATTTAAATTCTATAATTCTCTCATCACTACCAATACTATGCTAGTAAACGCTTTTACTGCTTTGTATAGAACCCCTAGCATATACAAAATATGTAATTCATACATATGAAACACCTTAGTAAAGTCTGCATCCTTTCTGCTCAGGAGAACTATTATTACATCACTTCCTTATCCAGGGTGACAACGCTGACAGCAGAGACTCTTGTTGTCACCTTGCTGAATGGAAGCCATACACAGCTTACAAATCACCACCTAATAAACAATCTTAGCTTGGCCACACCCCTCTTCTGGTGACTAATAGAGGTCCAACTGTAGGCCTTATCACATCTGTTCCTATATACACAGTAATAGCCATGTCCACAAAGAAACGAGGGAGGACAGCTTAAAGGGCAATGTTATCTTAAGGAGAAAATCCCATCAAAAATAAAAGGACTTCCCCTGCCTCTCAATTTGGCCCACTGTAAACTGTTGGAACAGGGTCACTTCCACATTACATTTTCCTTCACACAACTAAGACTAATGATAGGTAAAGGCTTGTAATTTGTTTGACCTGATTTGTGCTTGAAAGTAGATTAGTCAAATATTTTTTCTGTAGCCTGTAATTTAATTGCATTTAATTTTCTCATGATGTATGATAGTTGTCCTTTAATGAGAAAATGTTTTGTTAACAGAACTATTAGTGCTTCTGAGATTCCGTTTAGAAATAGTCAGGACTCTGTGTATGAGTTGATTCATTTTGATGCAGCCTTGTCTTATTTAGTCTGTCTTAGGGCAATTTGGAATATTTATCTAAATGTCGTCTTTTTATATGGTTTCCAGTAACGTTTTGGAACACATGTGTAATCTCTGAACTATGATCCATAACTCTTTATAGTGTACAGCAGCATGTGGAGCAGGTTACCAGATGAGGGCGGTAAAATGCGTAGTGGGCACTTATGGAGCCATGATGGATGACAGTGAATGCAATGCAGCCACAAGACCTACAGACACCCAGGTAGGGGCGATGCTCTAGAATGTCTCTCTTAATCAAGTAAATCAAATTCCACTTTTATCTGTTGTGTATGGGTTGCATTAGTCTGGCATAATCTAAAACTTTAGTAAATCAAGCCCAAATTCCCGCTATACACCATACCTTTTTGGTATATCCCTAAGTAAAAACTATGAACCCAATCATTACTTCTGATTTTGCAGTAAAACATTTGAATGCCATGGACTGTTTGTCTTAAAGGGGTCCTTTATTCAAAGACCCCACAGCAGCTCTGTGAGTCATTGCATTCCCTAATGGATTGTAGGGGAATCAAAAATTGGGTATAAAGATCAGAATCAAAAGTGAAATCAGAAACTTGTATGTCAGAAATATACATTACTTACTTAACTGGAATGCTTTGTGGCAGGAAGGCTAAATACTGCAAAAGGGTTATCAATTCCAGCAGGAAAATAGAAAATAGGGTTGGAATGAGGAAAGGCTTTCCATACACCAGGATTCAGCTTCACAAGAGCCACCTGAAATGTCACCTGAAGGGCACCATTTTTGATTTACACCCACTGGCTAAGTAGAACCAACTATTTGTGGTCAGAACACCATCCAAGCACTTTTTAAGACCTAAACCCTACAGTAGCCATCAAGGCTGCTGCTTCCCCCACCCCATGGCATCTTGATCAGGATTCCTAGGTATACTTTCCATTTAAAGCAAACTAGCGCCCATTTTATGCAAAATAGGTGTTGGTCTGAGCGCAGGAAGGAAGAAGCACCCCAGCCCCCCCACCCGTGCCCGCATACACCATGGCCAGCCCTGCTTACTTGCACCATTTGCCCAGCATAACCTGGACCTACAATTGCCTACTGCCACTCACAAGAAGGCCAGTTGGGGAGCTAGTTTTCACAAAGGTAACACAGTGCAGGTAAGGAGAATTGTGGTTGTGGGCAGTGTATGCGCAGGGGGCAACTGGGATGAATCAACGTTGATCCAATACACATTTTGTATAAAATAACCACTTTATAATGGGAATACCAAAGATCAGACTAAATTATTCTCCCATGTGTGCTGCCACTCTCTAGTGACCCACGTTACCACCAGCAGTCAGTGGTTCATGTGGACATCTGTAAGGTGCCGCCAGTCATGTAGGGCAGCATGTACAGCTACTGCAAACATAGGGTCCAAAGTGCCCTCTCTATAGCTCAGGACATTTTTGATGAACTCTGCTCCAATGTCCTTTACAGCATACCTGCATGCTAAAGCTTTGGCATTACATGTGCGGACCAGGGACAGTGGTGGACATGGCCACTATTCTAAGTATACAGCACGTCCTGCCCCAGATAGTAATTCCTTACGCTTGGGTTATACATCCACAAGATGGCGCTGGACTGCAGAGACAGCAAAAAAGTGGCTCCTCCCGGCCCCTTATATTCCAGGGACCTCCCACAAATTCCCCAGATTTTCTCTGCAGTCGGCGCTGCGATGACAAGAAGATGGCTCTCTCTACTCGCAGGTGAGTGGGGCTATTAGCCTGCAGCCCTGTAGGACTATTCCCACCCGTTCCTCCTTTTCATGCCTCCCAGCTTTGGCTGCACTGGTCGGGTGACTGTAGGCAGCACCGTTGTCAGGTGCTTAAGGAGCGCTGCTCCGAACTCAATCCCCCACCAAAGGGTAGGCGGTATAGGCCCATGGTGAGCCTTATGGGATGCCTCTCCCGCGCTATCGCCCCTCGACCCCTGCCCATCTGTGGGCTCCTGTTAGGTTGGCCGCTACCCTCCCTCGCCTTCCCTGGTATTCTCGGGAGGGGGGGGGTGTTGTGTGTGTGTGTTGTAGGTGTATTCTTCACTTTTATGGTTTACGCGGTATGGCTTGTCCTGTGTTGCCGCACGCGTGTTGGTTGCACTGGTTGCTTTTAAAAATGCCACCGCCGCGCACGCTTGTGTTAGGCACTTACCTCGTCACCGTCCCGGGTCCCGCGACGCGCTGTCGGGCGGTCCCCGGCTGGTTGCTGCCCAGCGTTCCCCGGGCGTCTTCACTCCCCAGCGTGGTGGCGGCGGTCAGGGGTCGGCGGCGCGAGGTGGTGTCGGCAGCCGCGCCGCAGCCCGCTCTGCGCGGCTGCGCGGGCCCGGCGGGCTCCCTCACTGTCCGGCGCTTCCGCCTCCCGGCGGGGGCGCGCTCGATCATCTACGTGCTCGCGCGCGCGCGCGAGCACATCACCTTTATGCCTCCCGGCGGCGCTTTCCCCAGCGCGCCCGCCGGGGGCGAGTTTGTTCCATCCAACCCTGGCCCTGCTCATAGAGGGAGCCCAGGGACTGGTCGGCCTGTCTGGCCTGGGCCGTCCAGTTCCTGGGACCACTCCCGTTTTTACTGTTGCACCAAGCACCTTCCTTCCCTCCTTTTTCCCTGTTTCCCATTGGCCAGACTTCCCTATATATTTGCACTGTTCCAGTTTCCCAGTGCCCGTTATAGCTTCTGGGTTCTGGATGTGTGTTGCTGTACCTTAGTGAAGAATTTGGATTTGGATTTGGACCTCGACTATTCTTGCTAGCTGCCTGCCCTGACCTCCTGCTTTGCCTGACCACTCTCTTGCCTGACCCTCCTGTACCTCGCCTGTGACCTCCTGGACTTGACCTCGGCTACCCTCGACCATTCTTTGTTATCTCCCTTGGATACCTCGCCTGTGACCTCCTGGTTTGACCTCGGCCTGATTTACGGACTTTCGCACCCGGCATCCTCATTCGGGATTCCCTGCCAAACACCAAGCTGCACCTTAAGCTATTATCCTTTGCGCCTGTTAAGTCCTGGGGGCAACCGACTGGGAGAGGCATTACCCGTGTCTCCCACAAGCGGGGGCTTGTCTATAGGCGGAAGTGGCGGTGGAGATTGGGGGATACTGGCTTAAGACAGACGGGTGTTTGGTACAGTCCTGACATTATAACGGGCCAGAAAGAAGAATGGACCAAATTCTGGAGCAGGTGCAAGCCCTGACAGCGGCGGTGGAGCACCTGGCTCATCGAGTTGCGGCCCAGGAGAACCGTCCTACTCCCATTGTCCCCACTTCTCAGGGGACTCCGGCCGCAATGACTGTGGAACCCAAGATCCCGCTCCCTGAAAAGTTTTTTGGCGATAGGGCAAAATTTGCCAATTTCCGGGACTCTTGTAAACTATACTTCCAGCTTCGCCCGGTTTCCTCAGGCTCACAGGAACAAAAGGTGGGCTTGATTATTTCCCTGTTGCATGGAGACCCTCAGTCCTGGGCCTTTAGCTTATCAGCTCAGGACCCCATCCGCCAGTCGGTGGATAGTTTCTTCGCTGCAATGGAGGTCCTTTATGATGATCCTGACAAAGGGGCCTCAGCTGACGCTAAGTTACGTACCCTCCGCCAGGGACGCCGTCCAGCCGAAGACTACTGTTCCGAATTCCGGCGTTGGGCAGTTGACTCACGTTGGAACAATCCTGCCCTCTGCGGCCAATTCCGATTAGGTCTGGCGGACTCTATCAAGGACACCCTGGTGAACTACCCGGAACCCCAAACTCTGGATGAATTGATGCATTTGGCCATCCGCATTGATCGCCGACTCCGGGAAAGGCGCCTAGAGAAAGGATCACATCCTGAATCCGCTGCAAAATCTGAGGCTCTAGTCGCTCAACCTTCAGAAGAGCCTATGCAGCTAGGCGCCACCAGGCTCACCGAAGGCGAGAGACGACGACGCCTATCCGAGGGGCTCTGTCTTTACTGTGGTGGGACCGGCCACATGGTTAGACTTTGCCCAAAGAAACCGTCGGGAAACTTCAGAGCCTAGGGGGTTTCGAGGGGGCCCTCCTAGGCTGTAAGGTATCTCCTCAAGTATCGCCTCCAGTTTTCGTCCCAGTTCAGTTTATGAATGGTGCTAAATGTGTTAATCTAAAGGCTCTTCTAGATTCTGGAGCAGCTGGGAATTTCCTAGACTCTGATCTAGCACAGACTCTAGGAATTATGGTACAGACCTTGCCAACTCCTATCCGGGTTTCAGCCATTGATGGCACTCCAGTGGCCGGGGGGTTAGTTCGGTTCCAATCACCTCCTATGCAAATCAAAGTAGGAGCCAGTCATTCTGAGATTATCAGGTTCCTGATTTTGAGCATGCCTGGTACTCCTTTGATTTTGGGGTTGCCATGGCTGCAGGAGCATAATCCTCAAATTGATTGGGTTTCGGGGCAAATTACCAAGTGGGGACACCAGTGTTTCCGGAACTGCCTAGAATTTCCCCTCAGGGTCACGCACCTACTCCCTATTGGGATTCCAACTCCATATTTGGAGTTTGCTGATGTTTTTTCAGAAAAGGCAGCAGACAAACTTCCTCCCCACAGACCTTGGGACTGCCCAATAGAACTGCTCCCTGGTACGATGCCTCCCAGAGGGAGAATATTTAATTTGACCCGAGCGGAAACCCTTGCCATGCGGGAATATATCGCCGAGAACTTAGAAAAAGGGTTTATTCGGCCTTCATCTTCCCCAGCAGGGGCAGGGTTTTTTTTTTGTGGAGAAAAAGGATGGGGGACTTCGCCCCTGTATCGATTACCGGGGCTTAAATAACATCACGGTAAAAAATAAGTATCCCCTACCGCTTATTGAGGGACTCTTTACGCAGGTGGTCGGGGCGCAGGTCTTCTCTAAACTGGATCTCCGAGGGGCCTATAACCTCATAAGAATTAGGCAGGGGGACGAGTGGAAAACGGCCTTTAATACCCTTGAAGGGCATTATGAATATTTGGTTATGCCTTTCGGCCTGTGTAATGCCCCTGCGGTCTTTCAAAGTTTTGTCAATGAAATTTTCAGGGATTATCTTGGCCGGTTTATGGTTGTCTACCTAGATGACATTTTAATTTTTTCTTCATCCCTTGACGAGCATCGTAAACATGTGTGCCTAGTTTTGCAGAAACTTAGGGAGAATTGCTTATATGCCAAGTTAAAGAAATGTCAATTTGAGGTATCTGAGGTTCCGTTCCTCGGTTACATTATCTCCAAATCTGGTCTGTCTATGGACCAATCTAAGGTGAGGGCTGTTTTAGAATGGGAGCAGCCCAGAGATCTGAAGGGCCTGCAGAGGTTTTTGGGTTTCGCCAATTTTTATAGAAGGTTCATTAAGAATTTCTCTGCCCTGGTTACACCACTAACTAACCTAACTAAGAAAAGCGGGTACCCCCCCGGTTTGGCCGGCTCAAGCTGTCCAGGCCTTCGGGAATCTTAAGAGGGTATTTAGCGTTGCTCCCGTCCTAGTCCATCCCGATGAACAACGACCTTTCCTTGTGGAGGTGGATGCTTCAGAGATAGCGGTCGGAGCGGTCTTGTCTCAATACTACGGCTCACCTGCACGCCTCCATCCATGTGCCTTCTTTTCCAAGAAATTCTCAGCGGCCGAAAGGAATTATGATATCGGCAACAGAGAATTACTGACCATCAAGCTTGCCTTCCAGGAATGGAGACACTGGCTGGAGGGGGCTCAGTATCCAGTTACGGTCTTTACGGACCATAAAAATCTAGAATACATCCAGTCCGCCAAGAGGTTAACTCCTAGACAGGCTCGTTGGTCCTTATTCTTTTCTCGGTTTAATTTTTCTATAACGTATAAGCCCGGGTCTAAGAATATAAAGGCGGACGCCCTGTCTCGGAGTTTCTCTCCCCCTGACTTACCGGAAAGGGTGGTTTCTCCCATCTTACCTCGCTCCCTAGTGGTGGCCGCCATCCAACCCCAACTTCCTGATCTTACTCAGTTCCAGGCCCAAGCTCCTCCTGGGAAACCCGCGTCAGCCCTGTTTGTGCCCTCTACTTACCGGTCTGAGTTCTTGTCCCATTTTCATGATACCAAAACAACCGGTCATCCAGGGATTAAGAAAACCATAGCTTTATTGTTACGCCAAGTTTGGTGGCCTTCTCTTAGGAAGGACGTTCAAAGGTTTGTCTCCGCTTGCAAAGTCTGTGCCCAAAGTAAGTCCTTGAGGAGCTCACCGGAAGGCCCACTCCTTCCATTATCCATTCCTGCCTCCCCGTGGACACATCTGGCCATGGATTTTGTTACTGACCTTCCTCCGTCTCAGGGACATACGGTTATTTGGGTAATTGTGGACCGCTTTAGCAAGATGGCCCATTTCGTCCCTTTAAAGAAACTCCCCTCAGCTCAAACTCTTGCTCAACTTTTCATTACTCATGTCTTTAGGATTCATGGTATTCCCATGGATGTTGTTTCGGATAGGGGGGTCCAGTTTGTCTCCCGGTTCTGGAGGGCTTTCTGTGCCAAGTTGGGGTTCACCGTCTCCCTTTCCTCGGCCTTTCATCCGCAGTCGAATGGTCAAACCGAGAGAACGAACCAGTCCCTGGAACAATATTTGCGCTGTTTTACGGCGGGTTCTCAAACTGATTGGGCCTTCTTCTTACCTTTTGCGGAATTTGCTTTTAACAGCGCCACGCATTCATCCACAGGGGTTTCTCCTTTCCACTGTGTTTATGGCAAGGATCTGAAGTTTTCTGCTCTTTCGGACCAACCCTCTAGAGTTCCCTCCGTGGATGAATGGGTTTCCAAATGGCCAGGGGAGTGGAATAAAATCCAGCAACACCTAACTAGGGCCGCTTGTCAACAGAAAAAATTTTCTGATCGCAAGCGATCGTCTAATTCTAACTTTAAAGTGGGTGACTGGGTTTGGCTTTCAACCAAGAACTTGGCGCTACGCCAACCCTCCGCTAAGTTAGGACCTAAATTTATTGGCCCATTCCCCATAACACACAAAGTTAATCAGGTTACATACCGGTTGGCCCTCCCTTCATCCATGAAAATCTGTAAATCCTTTCATGTTTCACTTCTTAAGTCCGCAAGAAACCATGAACCTAATAGTCCTCCTAGTCCTGTGGTAGTTGATGGGCATCAGGAGTTTGAGGTTGCCCGGGTCCTTGATTCTCGTTTCTTTCGGAACTCTCTTCAATATCTTATTGACTGGAAGGGGTACGGTCCGGAAGAAAGATCTTGGGTTCCTGCCAGAGAAGTTCATGCGCAGAATTTGGTAAAGAAGTTTCATAGGGAGAATCCTTTAAAACCTAGTTTGGAGGGTCCGGTGTCCCCTCCTCAGGGGGGGGGTAATGTTAGGCACTTACCTCGTCACCGTCCCGGGTCCCGCGACGCGCTGTCGGGCGGTCCCCGGCTGGTTGCTGCCCAGCGTTCCCCGGGCGTCTTCACTCCCCAGCGTGGTGGCGGCGGTCAGGGGTCGGCGGCGCGAGGTGGTGTCGGCAGCCGCGCCGCAGCCCGCTCTGCGCGGCTGCGCGGGCCCGGCGGGCTCCCTCACTGTCCGGCGCTTCCGCCTCCCGGCGGGGGCGCGCTCGATCATCTACGTGCTCGCGCGCGCGCGCGAGCACGTCACCTTTATGCCTCCCGGCGGCGCTTTCCCCAGCGCGCCCGCCGGGGGCGAGTTTGTTCCATCCAACCCTGGCCCTGCTCATAGAGGGAGCCCAGGGACTGGTCGGCCTGTCTGGCCTGGGCCGTCCAGTTCCTGGGACCACTCCCGTTTTTACTGTTGCACCAAGCACCTTCCTTCCCTCCTTTTTCCCTGTTTCCCATTGGCCAGACTTCCCTATATATTTGCACTGTTCCAGTTTCCCAGTGCCCGTTATAGCTTCTGGGTTCTGGATGTGTGTTGCTGTACCTTAGTGAAGAATTTGGATTTGGATTTGGACCTCGACTATTCTTGCTAGCTGCCTGCCCTGACCTCCTGCTTTGCCTGACCACTCTCTTGCCTGACCCTCCTGTACCTCGCCTGTGACCTCCTGGACTTGACCTCGGCTACCCTCGACCATTCTTTGTTATCTCCCTTGGATACCTCGCCTGTGACCTCCTGGTTTGACCTCGGCCTGATTTACGGACTTTCGCACCCGGCATCCTCATTCGGGATTCCCTGCCAAACACCAAGCTGCACCTTAAGCTATTATCCTTTGCGCCTGTTAAGTCCTGGGGGCAACCGACTGGGAGAGGCATTACCCGTGTCTCCCACAAGCGGGGGCTTGTCTATAGGCGGAAGTGGCGGTGGAGATTGGGGGATACTGGCTTAAGACAGACGGGTGTTTGGTACAGTCCTGACAGCTTGTACGGAGTTCCACGGTCGGCGGCGACTTTACCTCAGGCACTGCTGCGCCATTATTGGTTGACATGGTCACGTGGGCACCTTCAGGGGTGCCCCTGCAGGCTGGCTTGTCTTTATTTTATTGTGGTGTATGCATACCGCTTACGGGACTTTTTGTTTATGTCTTGCAGGCGGGTCAAACTTAATTGTGGTTTCTCCCGGCCTATCCCCTCTATTTAGTTGCCATTAGAGGCCTACGCTGCCTTTACCTCCCATTTCCCTAGCGGGTTATTGGGGCATCCCGGGTGACTTTATTGTGTAAATCCCTATTGGCCGGTGGCCACGATAATCACCATATGGAGGCTTCACAGGATAATGTGCTCGGGGTTCCTTCGGGACAAGCCCGGCTGTGTGTGGTGTGTGGGGTGTCCCCTACTAGTGATGACAATGTGCGGGTTTGTGTACCCTGTGCCCAGCGGGCGCTTGCGCAGCAATCTGGGTTACCGGTGGCTGGGCCTGCGCCCCGTGTGGCTTCGCCCACTCCCCCACGCTTACATCTGACTCCCAGTGAGGTGCATACCAGTGGGGAGTCTCAGCCTGATTTGTCTACCAGGGTGGCTAGTATTGAGAAGCTGATTGCTGGCTCTACGGCGCGTATGGCTTCTGCTAAGAGGCAGCATCTGGCACCTATATTTCCTATGGAGGCTGAGGAATTTTTTGACCTGGCTGGCTATACCCTCCTTGAAGAAGGGGAATTGTTTTCTGATTCAGAATCATCTGGTGAACAGCCTAAGGGTTATGCTGATTCTGGCTCTGATCCATGGGCTCCAGATGATACTGACAGGCTTTTGGCTCACATTTTTGAAGTGCTTTCTATTCTCCTCCTGCTGCGGCTCCTCGGCAGCAGGGGGAGTTGTTTCACACGGCTAAGCCACGTTTGGAGTTTCCTGAGCAAACTCACTTTAATAATCTTGTGTTCAAGAAGTAGGTGCGACCGAGCAGGCTCCCTGGGGTGCCTAAAAATTGGGATAAGAGGTACCCTTTCCCTGCTGAAGTGATTAAGTGTTGGTTGTGCTCCAATTCTGGGGTTGTCCAACACTTCTGTCGTGCATTCCCCTGACTCTACTACACTGAGAGATAGTGAGGACCGGCGCATTGATCAGCTGGCTTTCCATGCCTTTGCCTGTGCAGGGTCTGCGCTTCGCCCAGTTTGTGCCTCTGCCATTACAGCTGTGGCTATTAGGACTCTGCTCAGGAGTATTTTAGATGGGGCTCCTGATGAGGCAGCTAGTGCAGAGTATAGTGCTCTTCTGCGTTGTGATGAATTTGTTGCATATGTCCTCTCTGCCTTGGATGATACCATTAGAATGTGTGGCAGGGCCTCGGCCTTCATCCTTCCATCAGGCAGGGAATGCAGCTGGTGGGCCTGATGGTGTTCTGCTTCGAGGCGGTTCCTTATGCCCAGTTCCACATGAGGCCTCTTCAACTCCACCTCTTGTCTGTATGGGACAGGGACCCTGTGTCCCTGGACAAGGTCTTGGTTCTGTACCCCCTAGCCAGGTGGTCCCACTCCTGGTGGCTGGACTCAAGGAACCTGTTGGTGGGCAGATATTTCTGGCCCCTTGCTGGGAGACGGTCACCACGGATGCCAGTCTGACAAGTTGGGGGGGCTTCTGGGGATTCCTAACCTTACAGGGGCAGTGGGGCCCTCAGGAGGCCCACACCCCTATCAACATTCTGGAACTGAGGGCGATCAGGTTGGTTCTAGCCCGCTTGACCCTGCACCTTCAGGGTCGGGCTGTTCAGGTCCGCTCAGACAACCAGACGACGGTTGCCTACATCAATTATCAGGGAGTGACCCGGAGCAAGGGGGCCCTCAAGGAAGTGTCTCTGATCCTGTCCTGGGCAGAGGACAATGTCCCCTGCATCTCAGCTGTGTACATTCCGGGGATGGAGAATTTGGAGGCAGACTCTCTGAGCAGGGGGACTTCTCGCCTGGGGGAGTGGTCCCTCAGCGACAGGGTGTTTCTCTCTCTGTGTCACCGTTGGGGTCAGCCAGATGTGGATCTGTTTGCGTCCCGTCACAATCACAAGCTTCCAGTCTTTGTGTCTTTGTCCCAGGACCCTCTGGCCTTTGCCGTGGATGCTCTGACAATGCCCTGGCAGGGCTTTCAGCTACTGTATGTCTTTCCCCCGTTTCCCCTGTTGGGCAGGGTTCTGCGCAAGATAGCTCAGGAAGGGGTGCCAGCAATCCTTGTGGCCCCCTGTTGGCAAGAAGAGTGTGGTTCGCAGACATCGTGCAGCTGGCGGTAGACCAGTACGCCCTGCCCAGGGACCCAGACCTGCTCCCTCAGGGGCGGCTACGCTACCCCAATTTACAAACGCTGGCTTTAACGGCCTGGCTGCTGAAACCTCCATCTTAATGGAAAAGGGGCTGTCTGCCTCTGTTGTTGACACCATGATCAGGGCTAGGAAAAAGTCCTCTTCTTCCATTTACTATAGGGTTTTGCGTACCTACATTGACTGGTGTGAGGCTAAATCTCTTCCCTGTCGTGTGTTTTCTATTCCTAGGATTCTGGAGTTTCTCCAACATGGCTTGGCTTCAACTCAGCACTCTGAATGGTCATGTGTCTGCCTTGGCTGTTTTCTTTCAGAGATCTTTTGCTCAGCATCATCTGGTCGGGACTTTTTTCCAGGGGGTTACTCATGTGTGCCCCCCACTTAAGCCTATGTTACCAGTCTGGGACTTGAACTTGGTTCTATCTGCCTTGCAGGGGTCTCCCTTTGAGCCTGTGCATGAGGCTGCTTTGTCCATTCTTACGCTTAAGGTAGTCTTTTTGGTGGCTATCACTTCTGTTAAGCGTGTTTCTGAGTAGGCGGTGCTCTTCATCAAGCCCCCTTACTTTGAGAGACACCAGGACAAGGTGGTGTTTCGCTTTAAGCCAGATTTTCTGCCAAAGGTTGTGTCTGCTTTTCATCTCAATCAAGACATTGTTCTACCTTCTCTGTGCCCTAATCCTAGTAACTCTAAGGAGAGGGCTCCTTATTCCTTGGATGTGGTCAGGAACCTGAAGTTCTATTTGGTGGCTACTGAGCCCTTCAGGAAGACTGATGCTCTTTTTGTGATCCCTTCGGGTCCCAGGAAGGGTCTGGCTCCAGCTAAGTCTACTATCAGCAAGTGGATCCGTCAGGCTGTTATTCAGGCCTATTCTGCTAAAGGGAAGGATCCTCCCTTCCGCCTTACTGCTCATTCCACTCGTGCTATTGGTGCCTCTTGGGCCTTTCAGCACCAGGCTTCTGTTGAACAAGTTTGCAAGGCCGCTACTTGGTCTTCTGTTCATACCTTTTCTAAGTTTTACAAGGTTGATGTTAGGGCCTCAGCTGATGCTGTTTTTGGCCGCAAAGTTCTACAGGCGGCAGTGGTTTAATCTGCTTGTTGTTGCTTTTGGGGATCCCACCCTACCTTATGGACACTGCTATTGGATGTCCCAAGCGTAAGGAATTACTATCTGGAGGAGGACGTGCTGTATACTTAGAATAATACAATTCTGTGATTACTCACCTGTAGAATTGGTATTATGAGTATACAGCACGTCCTGCTCCACCCCGCCCTTGTGTTTTCATTATTCTTAGTGCCTCTGTATGGTAATTGTTATCATGGTTAAAATTGTTTGATTATGGTTATTATTCTCCTGGCTTCTTGCTAACTGCTTGTCAATATTGGGGAATTTGTGGGAGGTCCCTGGAATATAAGGGGCCGGGAGGAGCCACTTTTTTGCTGTCTCTGCAGTCCAGCGCCATCTTGTGGATGTATAACCCAAACGTAAGGAATTACTATCTGGAGCAGGACGTGCTGTATACTCATAATACCAATTCTACAGGTGAGTAATCACAGAATTGTATTTTTAAAGTCATGGTACTAAAGCATTATTATTGGGATATAAGGGATAAAGGATATAATGTTAAAGGATTGGGTATGCTTTCCCAGAGTATAGCATTGTGGCTCCAGAACATGGTTTGAGGCATCTTGACAAGTACAGTTGGGCTGGGTACAGGGAGTGGCTGGGGGGATTTAGGAGGCAAGGAGTGGAATGAGTGTTACAGCAGGGAAATTGTTGTGTTTCTTGGCAAGTCAGTTATAAATGCGAAATAATACAATCTTAGTCCCCTTTTTTGCTCCAGTGTTAGTATGTTTACATCCCTGTATCTAATTGCTTTTTAGAAAATGTTTGATATCAAAAATACATTAATTATAAAATGGTTCATAGAAAACATTGTGAAGGTTGGCCCCACTGTATATCCCAAAACGAGGAGCCAGCCACAAACTTGAGAAAATGCTCCTTGAACATTGCTCCTTAGCAAGAAGTTCAAAAAGGCATTCATTATGAAAAGGAAGCAGCTTAACATACCAAACTGATTTTGACAGGACTGTGAAACAGCTGCATGCCCGGTAATTCCTGAAACCAAACAGATCGTCCACAGCAAGACGCAATGGAGATTTGGATCATGGACACCTGTAAGTTGTATTTTTTTAGACTTATCTTCATCTGTCTCCTTTTAGGAGAATGTTTCTACTCAAGGCAGTAAATTCTTAACTCTGAAATACATCAGTTACTTCCTGAGTGATACCAATTTTAATGCATAAACAATACCAAAAATAAGCACCTACCCCAGGACAATACACAACCTTGGCCAGGGCTGCCATCTGAAATTTTTGGGCCCCATACAGCAGCAATACCTTGAACTCCCTCATAACCTATATGTGATGCCTTGGATCCTAGTTTGAACTGGAACACTGGCCCAAGTCATCCAGGCTTACCCCAATTTTCAGATCATATAGGAAACAAAAAATTACACTAGCCATCACATTATAGGTTATGCCCCAGATAACCTATATGGCCCCAAACACAATACAGGTTGCATAAAGTCTGGGCCCCTCTTTAACCTATACACGATCTGTAACCTAGCTTGAACAGGACCTCTGGTCCCAAGCAAATAGGCCAGAGGGGAGGGGACCAGACACCATGTAGACTGTATAGAGGCTTGGCCCTTTGAACTGGGCCCTAGTATTTATACTACTGTATATAGGAAACTGATGTGCTAACTAGTCAGACATCAATGATGTCACTGGGTGCTAAATGGCAGCCTCTTATTGGTTAGTTACTTGTATATATGTTTGTTGTCACATCTAGAGCTTGTATGTCTGGCTGGAGCAGGCGAGTCAATGACTGGCACCCCCCCTTCAATTTCAGTGAATGGAGGGGGGCGTGCCATAGTTCCTGTGACAGATGGTGCAGGGCAGTCCATTGTCAGCTGCACAGAAATAGCGGATGAGTGCGCTGGTGGACAACCAGCACAGGACAGGATCCAGTAGGTGCACTGGACTAGCAGTGATGGCCTGTTGGGAAAAAAATGTGACTATAGCATTTTTTATATGATTGTCTGTAGAATAAAAGTACTCATATGTACATTATAAACATCTAAAATGTTTACTTTGTGACCGTTAAAAAGATCCACTGACTGTAAAGCTCAAGATTGTACAGCTTTACAGCTGTAAAGTTGTACACCTTTGTTTTAGCTGAAATAGATTTTTATGAGATATTTTGAGGCACGTTTAACAGATTAAAGTAATTGTCCAAGCACAGTTAAAAGTATTCCTATTGTGTAGGGCTACACATGGCAATGCTATTTTTCCCTTCTTAAAAAGAAGCTCCATGATTTCCTATGCCTGTGATGTGTAAAACCACCCAGGAAGCCAGAAAAAACTCACCTGACCTGGCTCCAATGGTGCATGTGTGGGCTCTCATCCGATCAGAGACGCCTGCTTTGGCTACATCATCTGGCAGACGGCTCTCATTTAATGCCAAACAATCTGAATGGCTGGGATGGTAAACAATGAGAGCCCCCTGCTAAATGACGTGAGCCCGCGCATGTGCCCTTAGAGTGGGGGAAGGTGATGGGTGAAGGTTTTATGGGCGCCCTGGGGGGATTTCAAACAGAAGGGCAGCGCGATTCAGGATGCCCCGAGGAAAGGCCGACAGCCGGACCAGAAATCTTTTAGATCTTCCGCTTTAAAGTGTACCTATACTCAGAGGGAAGTTTATGCCATCACCAAAAAAGCCTTTGTTTCTTTTTTTTTTTACTAAAGCCTTATATGATAAATAAAAACTAACATTAAGTAGTATTATGGTGAATGTTAGCCATACACTAATTAGTTCAGTAACAACTTACAACTAAACTGTCACATTAGGGCTGATTCAACATCGTGACACATTACGGCTGATTCAAAAGTTTTTTTTCTATGAGAGCATTTTTTTATAATGATTTTTTTGGTGCAATACAGCTAATAATGGTGCTGAATTGCAAGTAAAAAAGTCATTATACATTTTTTTTTCTCTCACAAAAAAAGTGAGAGTAACAAATTCTGCCGGTGCTGAATCAATATACTTTATGCTATATGAAATCTTTTTCAGTTCTGTTGCTTTGCCCTGAAAATCATACTATTTAATGCTCAGAACACTTCATATATACATACTGTTTATATCTAGGGGTCATGAATTCTGGGAGTATCATTCACTGGAGCCAGATGTGCTCATCTGGATTGTGGACATCAGTCGGCCATTACACACATTGTTTGCTTGAGCACTGCATAGGCCCCATATACACAGTGCTCTGCATTGCATTAACACTCCTAAATATTTTCTTTTCTCACATTACAGTAGTATCAGACTGGATTGTCTTGGGCCCACGAGTAAAACTAACTCTAGGGGCCAACTCTACAGTTTCATGTATTTTTAGGGCTTATATCGCTTTCCCAATAACTGGCAGTACTCCAAACATAAGCCATGTTTTCCCGCTGTAGAACAGTGACACCCAGCATTATCTGCTGCTCCTGTCATAGAAAAATGAACAGTATAATCATTACTATGCATTTGTGCAATATATATTCAGTGTTGGGACAGTTCATTAAGCCAAAATTATGACACAGCTGTTGTTTTACAATGCACAACAGTGCACCTGGTTGTTAGCACTATGTGAACCAGGGCAGGGGCCCTTCTGAGGATGGGGGCTCCTGAGCTCAGGGGTACTTAGGTGGATTACCCTGTTTCTGTCTCAGTCCAAGTCTGCATTACAGTAAAACAATAACTATGTTTGAGAGGGCTTAACCCCATGCAGATGTTGTAGAATAGCTGCGCTCTTAGAATTACATGCATGCATCCATTTTGGATTATACCTGAAAGCCCTGCTTACACATGAGCATGAGTAGGGGGATGGGGGAGAGCTTTTGCTAGTACACAGACACTGTTGAGCCGGGAGCTTCCTAATGATCAGCCCAACCAGCCATAGAGAAATTTTATCTGTTTCCACACAGAATGTTAGAAGGAGATAAAAATCCTTCTCTAGCTCGCTGCATTAATGTAGCATTGATGCAGCATGCCTGCAGCGTGTCTGTGTGATTTCTCCACACATGGAAAGCTGTCTGGAGTTTGGGATTTTGCTATAAGCAGCACACACCAAACTAAGAGAGAGAGGAATCAGCATGTCTGTCATGTTACACACACTGAATCAATAGCTGCTGGAGGGGATGACTATAACTATGCGTCAATGTAAGTCAATGGCCTTGGCTGTCTCAGCATTGTTTACAATGTTGATACAATGTTTTAAAATCTTTCTGAACAGGTCTGAGTCATTACAGCTGATGCCTTTAACTTCTGGCTAGAAACAAACACACTATTGCAAAGAGAGTTAGGGTGACGTAAAAATCCAAACTACATTTATTTTAATTAAATCCACAATTAATTCTACAATAAAGTAATCTAGATGTCTGTGTAATCTGTGGACCGTTAAAACATAAGCACAAACTATTGTGCAAGCTTGCTTAAAATAAACCTAAAAGACAGTAAGATAAAGTGCTAGTGCAATAAGACCCTCACTAACCAAACTGAGGGTGAAGAAAAGTGCAAGTGCAAAATGTGTACATCACATTATGTAGGTCCAAATGGCATTCACCAGAGACAATTCTGAGGAGGCTCCCACGTGTATCGTGGTCCCTCACTACTTCCTGGGGGCAGTATGCATTTGTACTGTAGCTAGGCTTTAACAGTATCCCTGAGGATGCATCATCATTTCCCCATCCACCAGATACTCTTCCTCACAGCACATGTATCTTACAACGGTTCTGCATGCTCCTGCCTGCAGACATTTAAACTGGACGTTCAGCATCTTTTAATAAAAAGCCCAAACCCTTAAACTATTCCCCAGCATCTAAAATGAATATATTTTACAATATTAGTCACTTACTTATTATTCTTTCTCTGAAGCTGGCTTCAACTCTGGATACGGGCATCGCCATCTTGCCTCAAAAGCATCACGTATTGAGGAGAGGGATGAAAAGTGCAGATGGGTGAAAAGCGCAGTCTGCACTTTGCAGAGACAGAGCAGAGCTGGGATCAGGAAAAGGACAGCAATCCCAAAATGCAGAGCAGCACTTCCTGTCTCCTGGCATCCTGAGACTCCACGGGCAGCTATCTTAGATGTTAAAAGCCTCAAAAAATGCAATAGGTGCAAGTAGGATGATTTTTATTGTGAGCAATCCGTATGTACAGGGTGGGGGAAACATACAATATAGGCTCTTATTCAGGGTGAAGGTCGGTTTAAGCCTGCTGGGCACAGCAGTGATGCTGGGATGAGATGTGCATGCAATGTTGGAGCAAGGAATAGAATGAGTTTACAGCCACTCTCGGACAGGTAACTGTCGGGCCCAGGAGTCTTTTTTAGACAAAGCTTTGGGTGGTTAACAATCCATACTGCTCATCCACGTGGTATTTAAGGTAATGGAAACTGGTACTAAATAAGAAAATGGTTGTGAACATTCGGATTTTCACTAGACGATCCCTTAAAAAAATGATTAACTAGTATGGGTGAATTGGTAAACCCAGATTTTCCATTACATTATGTCATGTTACACCGGGACTAAAGGGACATGTCATGTTACACCGGGACATGGGATGCCTCTGTGCGCGTTTCTGGTGGCAAACTTGTGTGGAGCCTTAGATTGTGGCTGGGGGGGGGGGGGGTGGCAGCAATTCCCAAATCAGAATGCCCCCTAGGAATGGGGGAGAAAAGCAAGATTTGCTTCATACAGGAATTAAATAAAGCATCAACCCAAAGGCTGGTATGAGGGGTGTTCAGTGGTTGCACTGAAGCATTAGCAGATGTTGGGCTGGGTGTGATGATTCTGTTACCTAGCGGTTGGCTTTATAGGGGGCTAAGGTTGTCCAACGGTGCTGTGACTAGGGCCTCAGTTTGTAGTGAAAAAAGGTACAGAAACTGCAATTGCAATAAAGGTACAAACACCGCGCTTTAAATTAATATACAGAATGAAAGTCCAGACTCCAAGTGCTCAACATGTGATAGTCCTCAATCCCAAAAGACCAATTAAAAAACAATAAATTTCAAGAACACAGAGCAGTCTTTGATTTGAATGGGTGCAAAGGGATGATTTCTATCCCACAACGCGTGCTCCTCCACACGGTGAAAAAATCCAACCAAAACCACCACCGGTTGTGCAAATCCTTACCGACTAGGAAGGATACCAAGTGCCTTCATAATACGTCCACAGGTAGGTAGCAAGCAGGTCCTATCGTCATATGTTGCTCACCAGCATTCACGGATACATCAGACCAGCCGACAGCATTCACAGATAGACCAAGCCAACCAATTACCGGAAGATAATAACAATAAAAAAGGATCTCGTGTAACTCCGTTTAGACCCAAGACAATTTAATAAGTATTTAAAATGTGCACTCACAAACAAATGATTAAAACCAGCATCGAATCAGAAACAGGCGACGTTCGTCTGACCAACCTCAGTTTGTAGTGTTACCTCAGTAAGTAGCAATTCCTCAGTGTGTAGCTTTAGGGTTCCAAAATAGATGGATGTTCCATCAGAGGAGGATAAGCCCCATAGGCAGAAGCTTCTAGGTGTGGTAGTTGTAAGGTGTGGATCTACCAGGGTGGATCACTTGGAAAAGGTGTCGAAGGTTCCTTTTGAGTCGGCTTTGGATTTGCAGCAAGGAGAACAGGCCTCTTGGCCTGGAAGTTTTGGTGTACAGTGATGTAATGTGTGATGTCCCTAGGAATCCTACTAACCGAGCCAAAAGTTAAAGGAAAATTCTCCTTTTCTCAGATTTGTATGTACTGCCTTATTGTTTTCCTCTCTTGGAATGTAAAATGAACATGTCTGTTTTGATTGTGCCTCCACACCTGTGATTTACTTATCTGCGTGCTGTTTCCATGCTTCTTATATTTCTGTCGCTCGGTGTTGCATTGTTGGCTCTGGCCTTGACCTTAGTATAGTTTTTGCCTACAAATCCCAGAATCCTTCCATTGTAAAATGTGAGCTCATGAGCAGCTTTGGCTAAATCAAGCAGCAGTAATGACCTTCGCAGGTGAGAACATTGCCAGTAACTATTTTAGCTACTGGAACACAAGTCTGTCCCCCTCATCTGAAGAGGTTGCATAAAAACTAGAGGGGTTCAACCTATAAGCTCAAGTATGGGGAGTGTCGTTTCTGCCTTAGCCAATCAGATGATTAGCAAACCAGAGTCAAGACGCATTGTTGCTAGAGAAAACTTTTTTTCTTTTATAACAAAGAGTTGCAAGCAATTAAAAAAAACAGATAACCTCAGCACATCATTTTGACACAAAATAATGGACACTTTAAAATACCATTGGAAATGACATTACCCTACTATTCGTCATGTTTAAGCGTTGCAGCAGAAAAAACATTTAAAAAAAAAGCTTAGCTGAAAGCCAAAAATACTTCACCAAAACCCTGGATTTTTATTCAACATGCCCAAACGATGGTCTGAGCATTTTGCTCATTGAATATCTATTCAATGTTTTCTAGTGCTCAGCAACTTGTGGAAAGGGGACCAGAATGAGATATGTCAGCTGCCGTGATGATCAAGGATCAGTAGCAGATGAATCGGCTTGTTTGAACCTCCCTAAGCCATCTGCTACAGAAGTATGTGTGGTGACACCATGCGGCCAATGGAGGACCACAGAGTGGAGTTCTGTAAGTATACAGTTTCCAGTCATTTTGGAAAACATCATGAAGTGTCACTGATTTCCCCTACACAGTTGTGATGACTGTCTGATGAATAGCTAGTGGAATTGCCCAAAACTACTGGCTGCCAGTTGGGTTCATAAGACAAGTGTGACTAGTTATGTGTGACTATGCACATACTGGCCTCTGAACCCTGTTGGCTAATTTCAGGACATGGGCTAATGCAGCACACAGCATGTTGAGTATAATGCCTAATTTCTTGCAGTATTTAACAACCCAATTCAGGATTCTCGGGTGTGCAATCCAGACCATTCATATTTTATAGCCATCATTGTTACTGATTTATTTTTGTCATCCCATCTACAGTGTTCAGTGACTTGTGGTCAAGGAACAGCATTGCGTCAAGTCATCTGTGTGGATTTCGTTGGGCAAACAGTTGACCAAAGTGAATGCGACTCTGAAGACGTTCCACCAACAGAACAGGAGTGTTCTATGTCCCCTTGTCAGTATGTTAACCAAGACTATGAAAGAACAGCTTATCAATACCCCAATACAGAGCAAAGAGTACGGTCAAACCCAACTCTGCCCATTGTAAACCGGAACAGCGCCCGTTCATCAGGAAATAATGGAAACCAGTGGAGAATAGGTCCATGGGGAGCAGTAAGTTTTAAGCAATACAAACGTTTTAGATCTATATAAAGAAGCAAAGTTTTCTACATGCAAGTCCTACTTTTACTCTCCTGCTTGTGATGGGCAACAATATAGTATAATCTTTTGCCCACAACACATTTTTTTTACAAATGTCACTAGCGTTTGTTTTTCTTTTGTTTTGTACTTTGGCTTTCAGACCTTTTTCAAGAATATTTGTTCTATTTATAACTCTAAAATAGGGAAAAAAAGGCAGTTTTACTGCTGGACTTTGACTAAGATTATTTTAGTCTCAGATAAATGTACAAAAGGGAACTTTAATATTCTTTTTGCTGCCCATGATTAAGAGCCTCATTTATGAAGTGTTCCTTTTTGTTCCATTTGGCGTCATTATGCCTCTGCCTTGGAGCGGCCAGGTCTTTTTATTGGTGCTGCTATTTTTTCAGAATGGCGCTGCTAGTCAAAATGCTTGATGTTAAATATTGAATTGGCGCACTAGGTATTGGCCAGTCTGTGTCAGCACCTGTTGGACCTTTATGCAGCTTCGAACAGCACTAGTGAGCTACTTTGACTACTTTGTTCCGACAACTTATAGGTGCTACACGGCAGATTTATTCATTAACAAGCTGTAATAGGCTCTGGTCGGTGATTCCTTATTACGCTTCACTGCTGTGAACAAGAGGAATACATTTTAGAGTGCGTTTTGGCTGCTTTTTAGTTGTTGCATTACAAAGTACACATTGTTAACAAAAATCAGGCGTGATAAAAGATTTAACAAAAAAATTAATAACATTACATTTGGCGACATTTAAGTCCTGCGTTAACGTCACCAAAGCAAGTTCTGTACAAACAAACGTGCAAAACATTATTTATAAGCCAAACACAATTCAATACAGTCCTTCCCATTGTGGTCTTTGGGATATTCTTAACCTACAGCACCAGTTTAAACTGTATAAACTGGCGAAGCTAAGCGAGCATCAGTCGCCACATACCAAAATACACATGTGGCAAATTAAATGCAAGGCTGCTGGGTGTATTGGCGCAGCTTGTTTTGGTCTCTTAAATTGCTCATTAAGTGCCACTGAGGCAAAAGCATTGGAACTAAGTGAAATTTACAGGCACTAACGCTTGATAAATGAGGCTGCTAGCCTCATTTTTTTTGTAATGAAAGATTTTATCCAATTTAAACCTGTAAGTAATATTGGGAATAATTTTTTCACCTCTCAAATAAGAAATCCATCTTTTGTTCTCTTTTGATTCTCTGTTGACTTGCCCACAGATAAGCAATATTATTTGTTCAGAATTGAACTTTAACTCCAGGCAACAACGGTGGCTGCATCCCGGCTTCCATGTAGCTTTGGCACACTCCCGAGCCCCCCACGGATAGTCGGATACACTAGGGCCAGAAGCACTACCCAGACTACAGGGAAACCAATGATGCAACCAGTGGGCTGGCCATGTCCACTGGCATTCTTAAGATCAGCCAATCAGCGATCTCAAAAATGCCACATGGCTTCGATGGATGAATACACTTTAAAAAAAAAGAAAACAGGCCATCGCCCAGCCAGCTGCATTGCCAGAGGAAAAAAAGTTTTGTGCTGAGAGTCAGTTTAGGTAGTCCTACTTGAGAATAGGAATATATAGAGAACCCCAACCAAAAGATCTAAAATAAGCCTCGGTAGCAAAGAAAATAAAATATTTTCTCAGTAGGAAAAATATTTGGTTCAATACAAATTCAGTACAAAAATTCAGTACAAAAATAAAGCAAATGAAGGGGTGGAGGGAATGTTTAGCTGGTCAAATGCTATGCTTTAAAAACATTCAAAACACCAACTTTTAAAATAACCTTATAAAGTAAATAGCAATAAAAATGGCACTGTCTAAGGAAACGCCACTTGATTAGTCCCTACCATACAGAGGTAACAACATATCACAAATGAATCATGCATTCTGACATCAAAACACATGATTATTGTGTGGTGTAGCGATACCTCTGTAGGGTATGGACTAATTAGGGTGGGGTGTCCTTAGATAGCACTACCTATTGTTATTACTGTTTACTTTATATAGATAATTCACAATTATATTTGGTGTTATTTTTATGTTTATAAAGTACTGCAATAAAATTGATGTGTTTTACAATCTGCACAGCCTTTGACCAGCTACATTACCCCCCTCACTTTTGCTTAATTTTTGCATTAATTAATTTTTAAATTAATTGTATTTGGGTTGTGGTTGGCTTCAGATTATTTTGAGTAGCACGTAAAACCAAAAATTGGAAACCATTGCCATATTGGTGTTTCATATATTTTAGAATATTTGGTCTCTGAGCTGAACTCACCCTATTCAGTCTGCAGGAAAAATGTAAAGTTCATGGCCAAGCAAACGCAAATAGCAGCATCCATGAGGGGGACCCCACCACTGCTATGTGCATTTTTCAGCAGTGGACACTCCTTTGCATGGCCTGGGGCTTGCTTTGAGCTTTATGGCTGATAGGACAGGTAAATGAGGTTATTTTTTTTTTATTTGCCCTACTTTCCCTTTAATGACTGCTGTACCATCATCAAAAATTGTACTGCAAGAATAATTTTTTATGTTTTTATTAGTTACTTTAGTTAGAAACCCTTTTAGGATTGTTAACTGAATCATTCTTTTAGTGTTCTAGTACTTGTGCTGGTGGTTTCCAACGACGAGTGGTTGTGTGCCAAGATGAAAATGGCTACCCAGCAGATAACTGTGAAGAGCGTAGCAAGCCTGCAGAACAACGACCATGTGAATCAGGACCCTGTCCCCAGTGGGCTTTTGGCAATTGGGGGGAGGTAAGTTGTGACTGCTAAAAATGCACAAATATCATGGAGGATACCCTGCTTTATTACTTGTATATGCATGTTTTATAGCTTATATTACATAACTAATAAACTGCAAGAAAAAATTATCACAACATTGGCACAACTCCATCAATTGCTGATTGGAAATTCAATAATACAATGTAATTATGCAGATTCCATTATTCATGCAAAATAGAAACATATTCTAGTACAAATCCTGCATCCTAATTCATGTAAAAAAGGTATTTTTTGCTGCTTCTACAAAGGCATGGGATTTAGCAGGTGCTCCCCAGTTCTACAGAAATGGTTGTTAAAGTGGCTCAAAACCCTCACCGATCGGCCTGGGAATCTATAAGATTACTGGGCCGATCAATTTCCTTCCCCCTCGATATGCCCTGCTGTGTGAAACCTCCCAGGTTGCTCTGTTCACTTGCCTTTCTTCCGGGTCCAATGGCGCATGCGTTGGCTGTGGTCGCATCTCCGCTATCCCGCTATCAGGGCATATGCCCACGCAAGCTATTTGTGAATGGCCAGCGTGGGCATGCTCCCTGTTAGAGGGAAGCAAGGGATATGGCCGCTGGCTTTAGACGCTGCCTTAGTAGTGTGACGTCAGCGGTTCGGAGCATGCTGATTGGACGTGCAGCCACGCATGCGCAGTAGGACCGGGATGAGGTAGTCAAAATCCTGGGTTTTGGTCCACTTTAAAAATTGTAACTAGTGTTGTGGGGTTTGGGTTCGTGCCAAACTTTGAGAGTTTCCAGCTGCAAAAAGTGGCTGTACACTTATCTGAGCCCCGTAATCCAGACGGCGTTCTTTCCTCTGTCAAAATAGCCATGGCCAGAGCAGCCATCTTTTTGAAACGTGGCCATGGTCTTTTTGAGGAAAGAACTGCTGCCAGTGGGCTGTCATATTTCTGAAGCCGACCACTGTCAGAGGAAAGAATTCCGATTGAATCGCGGGGCTCAGGTAAGTGTACAGCCACTTACTACTGTTGCAAACTCTCTGCCTCCACCCGCCCACCGCTGCTATTTATTTAAAATTACATATGAGAGGTGACTGGGTGGGTGAAGATTGGGGGCCATCTGTCAAGGTCGCTACTTTTGTCATTTTGGGACATTTTTATATCCCAAAGTCCGAGTAAAATAATACAGCAATCCTTCTACACAATTTAAAGAAGTCCAGTCTATATAATAACCTCTGGTCCCCTGTGCCAGAATTGAGGCAGGACACGGGGGATAAAAACCTCACCTGGTCCCCGCTATCCAGCGCTTTCCTCTATTGTTTCTAGCCTTGGATGTGGCCATCTTTGCAAGGCTGCACAGAGCTGCATCCCCGGATTTGTACCCACACTCACCAGCCATCAGCTTGAATGGGAGTCGGGAGTGCGCAAAGAGTGGGGGAAACCAATCCGTGCAGCCTCACTGTGTCTGACGCTCAAAGTGTCGAGTACGCTGCTGGATTCTGAGACCAGGTAAGATATTTTTTTCACCCTTCTGCCTCAATGCCAGGGAGGGAGCCTTAAACAGTATTACGCAAGCTGGTATTTATTACATTGTATGCAAATATTTATGGTCAGAAATTAAATGTGTGCAACTTGTGCAGCAGCACTTGAATGATTTAGGTATAGGAAGTCTCTTGTTAAACATCCGAATCTCACCCATGCACAGATTTCTAGCATGACAACATGCTTCTCTTTTTCTTTTCTGATTAAATGGAGTATAACTTAGAAATCTGGTGGTAGCTCATGGGGTGGGGCAGCAAGGTGAGTGGATTCCTCTGGGCCCTGAGTGTTGTGTGGGGTTGAGCACCCTTTCACAGCTGAATGTAACTTGCTGGAGCCTCTCATTAAAACAGTACACAGGAAACAGTCACACAAGTACCTGTGCCTGTAACAGTGACTTCTTGGCTGTGATACACCCCAGTTCTTTCACAGGTTCTTCACTTTACCACCCTGGTCTTTGGAAGTGACTCTTTAGAACTGATTTACCCTGGTCCTCCACAAGTCATGTGTCTGCCTTCTGTAAAGTTGCAGCTGCAACTTTAACTCCTCTTCAACTGCACCTCCACTCTGTTCTAAATTGTAGGCATGCTTTAAAACCATGCTTTATAAAGAAATGTTATTTTATACTTTGACACATTAGCATAGTCCTCACATGGCTAGACTATGTACGCTTTTAGCTCTCTCTAGAATACTGTCTCTAGCTTAATTCGATAATCACCAGCTGCAACCTATGCAATTTTCTCCCACAGTCCAGAGATGCATGCTCTGTGTGCTGTAGCCTTAATGGAGCAGTACAACAGTATGCTTGGTCACGGTTTCCCTCTTCCTTGCTGTCTCACCCAAATCTAGAATGGTGACCCTACAGGTAATTCCTTATCTCAGATTGGTCCCATTTCAACTTATAGTGTCCTGAAAGCTAGCTCTGAATGCTCCTCACCTTTGGACCCCCCTGCTCTGGATGGGCTTGAAATCTTACTTGGGGCCTAGACCCTCCTAAAGTGTCTAAACTGAAGATCCACTACTATCCATACCTATCACAATAGTCCTTGAAAGATTAAAAAAAGTTACAAGAGTAAAAATAAAATGTTATGACCTAAGGTGGTTTGTCACCACTGTAATCTTGGCAAATTGTGTTAAGTTGGCAATCTTAAATTCTTATTTGTTATTTGGAGAAATATACATGTGTTTTGCTACATTCCAATTAAACTTATAAACCTTTGTTCTGCCTTTACTTTTCCAGTGTTCCAAAAAATGTGGCACAGGAACAAGGACAAGGCTGGTGGTGTGTCAGAGACCCAATGGTGAAAGATTTAATGACCTCAGTTGTGAAGTGCTTGATAAGCCTCCAGACCGGGAACAGTGTAACACCCACAGCTGTCCTCCAGATTCGGCATGGAATACTGGCCCTTGGAGCTCGGTATGACCATAGATGTAATTTTTTTGTAAACTAATGACAGGTGGAATTTTCTCTATCACTCAGTTTTTATAGGACCAAGGTCAGTTATATAGGTACATTGTTGTTTTGATGTGAACACAAAAGCAGTGCTCTTGATGTGGTTGTCAGTTTTCATACATTTCTTTTAAATCTGACCGTAAATGTATTTCATTGCTGCACCGGCATGTTTTTCCTTGGAAAAGAACGGGCATTGTTCATTGATTTGATTGCATAAGTACGGAAAATAATTTGAAAGCTTGACAGTTGTAATTTAAAGGACACAAAATATAAAAAAAACCCTTATAATGGTGCTATCAATTAAATTTAAGAGCACAACCAAAACCCATACTTTTGGTTTGTAGGAAAAAAATTGTAGGAACTCTATTGGGTAGCAAACCAGGTCTGCCTAACTCATGTGATATGTTACATGTCCAAATCTTTAGAGTTTGCAAAAGTGCCTTTGGATTTTCAGGTTTTTGATTAGGTTTACCTTATCCCAATACTTACCCCAACACTCTAACTGACCTTAAAATACAAGGTTACTGTCACAGGTTTCATAGCTCTAGCTACAGAAAATATGGTATGAAGGCAGAAAGTATGAGAAATTTTCCTGGTTGTGGTTAGGAATATTTTCTTTGGTGTTGGTCGTAAATTCTTTCCTTAATAAAGTCAATTGGAGCACACTTTGTTGCTAAATATCTATTAAGTACAAAGAGCATTAGCACACAGATCTAGAGAGGACCAACAATACACCCCTAAGCCATCATAAATCACAGCATATACCCTACTATCTACCTACGTTCCCACACACTTACTCTATTAAGTTTAGCTGTAAACCAAAGAGAACACTGGGCCTTAAAGCGGACCTTCACCCTGAATAAGAGCATATCTTATATGTTTTCCAGGTGTACAGCACGGCTTGCTTCATGTCAATTCTTTACATGTGGGTAATCCACCACAGGTGGTGCAATCGACTGCAGGAAGACTTGTGGCCCCTCCCGGCCCATAAAAGGACCAGAATTACCCAGAAGACCCCAGTTTTCTCCTGCAGTCTGACTGCGAAGATGGTGTCTTTCTCTCTCTCCATGGACTTCGCAGATAAGCGGGGCATTACTAGCCCGTCGGCCGCTGCAAGCCCTATTCCCACCTGCTTCCAGGACCCTTCTTGCCTTCCAGCCATGGCTGCGGATCAGGCGCAGGTAGGGGAATGCCGAGGGTCAGGCGTTCGGCAGAGCTACGCTAAGCAGGCCATAGGCTATGGTGAGCCTATAGGCGGAGGGAGGGGAGGAACCACCATTTTTTTTCCCTTTTCATTATGTGTCCCACATGCTTTATTCTTGTGCATTTTATGCTGTGTGTGTTTTTTACCTCACAATATACTTACCAACCCCGCCCCTTGAGGTGCTGCTTGGGCAGGCCAGCGCCACTCTCCTCACAGAGTTTTCTGAGGTAAAGTTCCCATTTTTACCTCACGCCGTCGCTCCTTGGTCTGCTGACAGGCTGCACAGGCTCTTCCCAGGCTCTTCAACTGGCTTCCTTTTGGTCCGTGAGTCCGGTCTTTTCTTGTTGGTACCCTTATTATTGTGTTTTATATTGGCTGTGCATGCGATGTGGGACGCTTATCTGCTCCCTTTTGTGTCTTTCAGAGTCCCATATTGAGATTCTTGTGGTTCCTCCCGGTCCATACACCGCCCCACCCCCCCCTCCACTCTTTCCTGCCCTATGGGTTAGGGTGCTGAGAGTCAAATTGGTGTTTTTTCTGTACGGTTCTGGGCCGTCTTAGTGCCTTGAGACCCATCTTTCTTATCATAATCACCATAATGGAGGCTTCTGGGAGTAGCAGGCTTGGGAATCCCCCGGGACTTGCTAAGCTTTGTCTTGTGTGTGGTGCATGCCCGCTGAATGGTCGCAGCGTGGTTTGTGTGCCCTACACCCAGAGTGCTATTGCGGATCAGGATGGGGTGAGTGTTGCCAGCCCCAGTTCCATTGCTTCTCCAGCCTCGCCAACTACCCTGCGCCTGCTTCTGGCCCCTAGTGAGGGGGAGGCCAGCAGGGACTTGCGTAGTAATTTTGAGCTCAGACTGGCTGGCATTGAGCGTCAGTTGGCGTGTTCAGCCGCTGGCAAGTCCAAGATTAAGAAGCGGCATTTGGAGCCGGCTCGCGCCATTTTTGCCGATGAGGATTATGAGGCCTTCGGTGGCCGAGATTCCGCTGAGGAGGGTGAGTTGCTCCAGGGGTCCGACTCCTCCGGGGGTAGTCGGGGGGACCTTGACAGTCGCCACGGGTCTTCATCTGACGAGAACGTGTGGCCCCAGGATGATACTGAGCAGCTGTTGTCGGTGGTACTTGATACTCTGCACATTGTTCCTCCTAAAGCGGCCAAGAAGAAACAGGGGGACCTTTTTCGGCCGGAGAGACAGCGCCTTGTCTTTCCTGAACAAGGCCACTCCTCTAAGATGGTTTTTAAGTAATGGGAGAAGCCTAATAGGTGGTTGCTGTCGGTGCCTAGGGGTCTGGACAGACTGTATCCCTTTTCGGAGGATTTGGTTCGCCTATGGTCCCATCCTCCGGAAGTGGATGCTCCTGTTCTGGGGCTCTCCAATACCTCCGTTATGCCATCTCCTGAGACTTCCTCCTTGCATGATCATGTTGACAGGCGCATGGATCAGCTAGCCTGTCACGCCTTCACTTCTGTGGGAACTGGTCTGAGCCCTATCTGTGCTGCGGCCATTGTTTCCATGGCCATTAAGAAGAAGGTAAGGCGTCTCGCGGATATTGCCAAATCTCACAAGCGAGCGGAGGAGTATGGGGAGCTTTTGGCTTGTATGGACTTCCTTGCCTTTGAGACCCCTTCAGTTGAATCTCTTGACTGTCTGGGATCGGAGTCAGGAGTCCTTGGAGCAGGAATTTGCTCTACCCCCTCTGGCCAGACAGTCCCTCTCGTGGTGGCTGGACTCGAGGAATCTTCTAGTGGGCAGGTCCTTTTTGCCTCTGTGCTGGGAGATTGTCACCACAGATGCCAGTCTGGCCAGTTGGGGAGGGGTTTGGCAATCGCTGAAGTTCCAGGGCCACTGGGGCCCTCAAGAGGCCCACGCGCCTATCAATCTCTTGGATTTGAGAGCGATCAGGTTGGTTCTCTTCCAGTTGACTCCCCACCTGTCAGCTAGGACAATCAGATGGCGGTCGCCTACATTAATCATCAGGGAGGGACTCGGAGCCGCTGGGGTCAGCCGGATGTGGACCTGTTTGCGTCCCAACACAATCACAAGCTTCCGAGATTCGTATCCCTGTCAAGAGATCATCTGGCCTTTGCCACGGACGCGCTGGCATTTCCTTGGAAGGAGTTTCAACTCCTTTATGTCTTTCCTCCCTTCCCTCTGTTGGGTCGTGTGCTGCGCAAGATAGCCCAGGAGGGGGTACCGACCATCTAAGTGGCCCCCCGCTGGCCGAGGAGGGTATGGTTTGCAGACGTCGTCCAGATGGCGGTGGATCAGTACGTCCTGCCCGACGTTACAGAGCTCCTCACTCAGGGCAGCTGCGCCACCCCAATTTACAAACGCTGGCTTTGACGGCTTGGCTGCTGAAAACTCCATCCTGATAAATAAGGATTTGCCGGCTTTGGTCGTCAGTACTATTATATAGGCTCGGAAAAAATCCTCTTCTATGATTTATTACAGGGTCTAGCACGCTTACATTGCCTGGTGTGAGTCTAAGGCCTTCCCTTGCCGCACCTTCTCCCTTTCCAGGATTCTGGAGTTTCTGCAACACGGTCTAGAATCGGGTCTACAACTGAGTACCCTCAAGGGACAAGTTTCTGCCTTGGCAATTTTTTTCCAAAGATCTTTCGCTAATCATAGGCCCTTGTTATCGTTGTTCTCTTTTGCCTTGTTATGGTGATTTTTGTTGAGAGAGTTTCCTTTTAGTGGGCTGTGTTTTACTAACATGGTCCTTGCCTCCTGGCTTCTTGCAATACTGCTTTCAAACACTGGGATCTTTTGGGTAATTCTGGCCCTTTTATGGTCCGGAAGGGGCCACAAGTCTTCCTGCAGTCGATTGCGCCACCTGTGGCGGATTACCCACATGTAAAGAATTGAAATGAAGCAAGCTGTGCTGTACACCGTAAAAACAATTCTACAGGTGAGTAATCACAGAATTGTATTTTCCCACACCCTGTACATACAGATTGCCCAGATTAAATATCATCCTACCTGCATCTACTGCATGTTATGAGCCTTTAAACATCCAAAATGGTGGCTCATGGAGCATCAAGCAGCCTGCAAACAGGAAGTGTATTCTGACTGTGTCGCTCTGCATTCTGGGATTGCTGTCCTTTCCCCGATCCCAGCTTTGCTCTGCAAAGCACAGCTATAACCCCATCCCCTGTACTTTATCCTTCTCTCCTATCCTTAGTATGTGGGATGCTTCTGAGTCAAGATGGCGGCACCCGTATCCTAGAGTCCTGAACAGAGTTGCAGCCCAGTGGGGAAAAGAATAGTAAGTAAGTGACTAAAAAATATGTTAATTGTAGATGATGGGGAATAGTTTTTAAGGGTTTGGGCTTTTCATTAAATCATGCTGAAGGTCCGGTTTAAGAAACCCCAAAGAATATGGCCACAATCCAAAAATATAAAGTCCAAAATATAAAATGTAATTACAAAAGACAACTATGAAACAGACCTTATGGCAGGTCTTGTTGGCTCCATTACCAGTAGATCAGCTACAAGAGCTTGCGTGTTGCCTTACAGCGATGGTGTCCACCATAGATTTATGGAGAGCAGAAGAATTGCACTGGGTTGACCCCTGTCACACAGTAGAGCCATTGGTGAAGGGCCTAGTCATATGGATCTAGCAGCCCCAATGTACCCACCAGACAATACACCCCAACCCCTCTGCAAAGCTATAGGCTCAGCATTTTGGCTTTGAAATGGTCGTAATACGCATCCACACCACATCATCTGTACATACAATACTATAGCTTTAAAAGTGACGATTCCCTTGGTATCCATGATAAGTCAGAACAATATCATAGCCTCAGTCTCAGCTAACCAGGTGCCAGTAAAATTTCAGGCTGATTTGTAGACCCTATCTGCTCTGGATTAAGTGTTGGCCCTTTATTACTAATGATATAACTCTGAATAAGAGTCTATCTTATATGTTTCCCACACCCTGTACATACTGATTGCTCACATTAAAAATCATCCTACCTGCATCTACTGCATGTTATGAGCTTTTAAACATCCAAGATGGTGGCTCAGGCAGAGATGACATGGAAAAAAGGAGCCCCTCCTGGTCCATAAGTACTGGGTTCCTCCCACTATTCCTCAGTCTTTTTGTCTCTGCAGTCGGCGAAGCATTCAGAAGATGACTCTCCTTCAAGCTGCAGGTAGCCGGGTTTGCTCCCGGCCCTTTTTTTCTCTATTTCTGTCTGAAACTCTTTAAACCTGTTTGGTTATATTGTATGCCTCCCAGCCCTGGCTGTGTGGTTCAGGCAAAGGTAGATACATGCACCTTCTGGTGTATACAGGAGTATTACTCCTCCATGAGACCTAAATGTGGGTAGGCGGCTTCCGGGTTGGTGTTCCTGGCATGGGATGCCCCTGTCCCTTTATAATCCCCTTGTGCCTTATGGGTGCCTTTCTATCCTCTCCCCTTAGTTCTGCTTTAACCCTGCTGGGTAAAAAGGAGGGGGGAAGGGGGGGCGTTATCTGAGCTTATTTGTCACCATGCACACAAAAAAAAAAGAGATATATAAAATAAGTCTTTATTTCTTATTTTTATTATGTATGTTTTACTATACTATTTAATAGGAAATGTTTTATTTAGATTTTCCTATCTCTGTCTAGGCAGCATTTTTTGCTTACCTATTAAAGCTCTTTGTTTTCTGGCTGTGTTCAGATTTGAATTTTCCCTCCATTTTTGGCCATGTTATCCTGGAAGTGGGTGGGGCTTAGGCATGCTTTTATTCAGAGAGCACCTGGTGTGCTCTGTTTGACTTCCTGTTTCCTGCTTCCCTGTGGCCTTACCTCATGATGTGAGCTTATTGCATGGGCTGTGAGTACCCTTCAGCTTGGCTGAAGGGAGTTTTTTTTTTTTCTGTCATTTATTTATATTGTGTGCATTTGGTGACTGTTTTTTTGATTTCTCTGCAGGTAGAAACTCCTTATTTAAAAAGGGGTTTCTCCTGGTCCTTATATAAAAAAAAAAAAGCCCTTAAGCCTTATTTGGGGGGTCCATTTGTGTTTCAATCCTCCCACTTGGGACTATTTAAAGGGGCATCCCGGGTAGCAATTGCGTAAATTCCATATATACTTGGCGACTATAATCAATTATAGTATAATACTAAACACCATATGGAGGCATCCCAGGATAACGGACATGCAATTCCCTCTGCACAGACTCGGCAATGTTTTGGATGTGGGGCATCCCTTGTTGGGGATAACGCAATTCTTTGCGTCCTTTGTGCACAGTTAACTATTATGCTGCAAACTGAGGCCCAGGCTTCAGGGCCTGCGACTAATGCCTCATCTCCTACTCCGCCATGTCTTGTCCGTACCCCCAATGATATTGTCATGGGTGGTGAGTCGCATGCTGATTTATGTGCCAGATTGGCTCATCTTGAAAGATTAATGTCTACCTCTGTGCCTAAGAAGGCCTCAGCTAAAAGAAAGCACTTGACTCATGCCGCTCCGGCAAATGAGTCAGACAATTGTGAATTGCTTGATTGGTCTGATCCTTCTCAGTTAGAAGAAGGAGAATTAGTATGAGGAATCAGATGTTTCTGATGAACAGCAATTTGTTGGTACTGAGATTGAGCAGGGTGAAGCAAGTGTTGTGGATACCCCAAAAGCTCTTGCTCAGTTATTCGAGGTTTTGGTTATTACTCCTCCTGAAGTAGTCCCTCCTCAAGAAGGGGAATTATTTGGAGTCTCTAAACCTAGTTTAGAATTTCCAAATCAAAAGCATTTTGATGAAATTATTCTTAAAGAATGGGAGAAGCCTGCGCGGCTTCCTGGCATTCCCTTGGGCTGGGACAAGAAATATCCCTTCCCAGCTGATACTGTTAAGCGTTGGTCATCACCACCTGTGCCCACCGCTCTGGGCATGTGTACACTCACTGCACGGATGGGTTAAATGCGGATGACAAATTCCTATGTGTGCGCAATCATACAATGGCCATCTATGCATTAATATTTAATTAATTTATAGAGAGACTGGATTTTTAAAAGATACTCTGCTCATCGGTGGATGCCCCTGTGCTTAATTTATCCAATTCTTCTGTGTTGCATTCTCCTGACTCCACTACACTTAAAGATGGAGAGGATAAGCGTATTGATCAAATGGCGTGCCACGCTTTTCCCAGTGTGGGCTCGGCCTTGCTGCCTGTTGGTGCTTCGGCACTCATGACAGTGGCTATTAGGTCTGTTGTGAGAGACCTAATGAATTACTCAGGGCTTGATCCGGCCTCTGATGAGTACGCTGCTCTTAAGCGATGTGAGATATTTGCCTTAGATGATACTCTGCTCATGTGCAGCAGAACCTCTGCCTTGTTAGTCACCATCCGGCGGTCAGTATGGTTGTGGTAGTGGGCAGCTGATGTTGTAGCTAAGAAATCGCTTACAGCGCTCCCTTTTGTGGGATTGCGCCTCTTTGGAGAAAGAATTGGATTCTGTCACTAAAGGAGGTAAATTACCTCAGCGTAAGAAACAACGTCGTTCCTTTCGTGGAATAGAGGAAAGGGACGTGGCCACCCAAGTCAGAATTGGGGGTCCAAAACCAAATCTGCCACTAAGCCTGCTAAACAATGAGGGGACGCCCTCACCCTTACGGGTGGGGGGGCGGCTGCGGTTCTTCTTCCAGGTCTGGGTTCAGGAGGTATCAGACAATTGGGTTCTGGAAGTAGTCTCTTCCGGTTACTAACTGGAATTCGAGTCCCGGCCTCCTCCCAGATTTTTCATATCCCGGATGCCGTCAGATCCGGCAATTGCGCAGGGACTGCGGGCAGCAGTAGCGAATCTGTTAAACATGGCTGTTATCAGCCTAGTGCCTCCAGCGGAAAGGGGTTTGGGGTTTTACTCCAACCTATTCACGGTACCCAAGAAGGACAGCTCTGTTCAGCCTATCCTAGACCTAAGGAGACTCAATCAATTAATTTATCAGTTTCGGAAAATTCCGCAGGGAGTCTCTGCGATCAATGATCGATGCTCTCCGTCAGGGGGACTTCATGACATCCATAGACATCAAGGATGCTTATTTGCACATTCCTATTTTCCGGGTCACCAGAGATTTCTCAGGTTCTCGATAGAAGACCAGCATTATCAATTTGTGGCCCTGCCATTCGGCCTTACCTCGGCCCCAAGAGTCATTACCAAGATGCTGGCAGGAGTGATGGCTATATTCAGGGTCCAGGGCATCCGCATTGTGCCTTTTCTGGACGATCTTCTTATCGCGGCCTCCTCCCTCGAACAATCAGAGTTGGACACCAGGATGGTGGTCTCTACGGTAGAGAGGTTCGGATGGGTAATAAGTTACCCCAAATCCTCTCTCTGTCCGTCCAGGGAAATTCCCTTCCTGGGCCTGATTCTGGAATGGTTCTTATTCAGGACTTGATTTGTCTATTCTTGTCCAACCCTCGTCAGTCTCTCTGTCTAGGGATGAGACTAGTGGGATTGATGGTAGCTGCATTCCAGGCAGTCCCGTTTGCCCAGTTTCACATAAGGGCGCTTCAGCTCTTCCTCTTGGCAAAGTGGGACAGGTGCCCACTATCATTGAATCAGACTTGTCTATTGTCTCCCCACGTTTTGCAGTCCCTTCAGTGATGGTTAATATCGCACAACCTCCAGAAGGGCAAGTCATTTCTGACTCCGCGTTGGGAACTGGTTACCACGGATGCCAGCCTGGTGGGCTGGGGGGGGGGGAGCTTCTGGAAGAAGCATCAGTTCCAAGGATTGTGGGGGCCTCAGGAGGCTCATTCTCCAATCAATGTATTAGAGCTTCGGGCCATACGTCTTGTTCTACTTCGACTGACCCATTTCTTACAGGGTCTGCCAGTTCAGATTCGGTCAGACAACCGAACAGCTGTTGCATACATCAATCACCAGGGAGGGACTCGCAGTTGGGGTGCCCTCTGGGAAGTGTCTCTGATCCTTCAGTGGGCAGAGATCAATGTTCCCTGCATATCAGCAGTTTACATTCCGGGGATAGAGAATGTGGAGGCAGACTCCCTGAGCAGGGGATGTTCTCGCCAGGGAGAATAGTCTCTCAATCCAAGGGTCTTTCAGTTCCTCTGTCACAAGTGGGGGACTCCACGGTTGGACCTGTTTGCTTCTTGTCACAATCACAAGCTGCCAGCTTTTGTGTTTCTATTCCAGGATCCTCTGGCAGTGGCAGCGGATGCCATGTCTCTAGCCTGGAAGGATCTGGGGTTCCTATATCTGTTTCCCCCATTCTCCATGATCAGCAAGGTGGTGCGCAAGCTAGCACTGGAGGAGGTGCCAGCAATTCTGGTGGCGCCAAGGTGGCCAAGACGTCTGTGGTACGCAGACGTCGTAAGGCTGGCAGTGGATCGTGTCCATCTGCCTCTTCTTCCAGATCTCATCACTCAGGGTCAACTTTGTTACCCCAATTTACAAACGCTGGCTTTGACGGCATGGCTGCTGAAGTCTCCATCTTGAAAGAAGAAGGTCTTTCTGATGTGGTTATTCAGACTAGGAAGAAGTCTTCCTCTGTCATTTATTACAGGACTTGGAGGTCCTATATTGATTGGTGTGAATCCAGGGCTTTGCCCTCTACAGTATTTTCTATTCCTAGAATTCTGGAATATCTGCAACGAGGTCTGGATATGGGATTACAGATTAGTACTTTGAAAGGGCAAGTCTCTGCCTTGGCAATTTTCTTTCAAAGATCGTTTGCTCTTCATCCTTTGGTTAAGACCTTGCGCATGTGCGGCCTCCCAAAAAGCCTTTACTTCTGTTTGGGATCTTAATTTGGTGCTTTCGGCTGTGCAAGCTGTTCCCTTTGAGCCATTGCAGGATATTCCTCTTCCTATTCTTACTCAGAAGGTTGCCTTTTTGGTTGCTATTACTTCTGTCCGCCGAGTTTCTGAACTGGCGGCTTTGTCTATTCAAGCCCCTTATTTTGAGAGGCATCGAGATAAGGTTTTTTTCAGTTTTAAACCGGATTTCCTTCCTAGGGTGGTGTCTGCTTTCCACCTAAATCAGGATATAGTTCTTCCTTCCTTGTGTCCTAAACCTATTAACGACAAGGAAAGGGTCTTACATTCTTTGATTGTAGTTCGTTGTGTTAAGTATTATTTAGTTATTACCTCGGCCTTCCGCAAGACGGATGCCTTTTTTGTTGTGCCTCCTGGGCCCAAGAAGGGTTTTGCTCCTGCCAAATCTTCCCTTAGTAAGTGGATACGTCAGGCTATCATTGGGGCCTATATGGCGAAAGGGAAGGTTCCCCCTTTTCGTGTCACCGCTCATTCTACTCGTGCTATTGGAGCCTCTTGGGCTTTTCAGCACCAAGCTTCTGTTGAACAAGTCTGCAAGGATGCGACTTGGTTTTCTGTGCATACTTTTTCTACGTTTTACAAGGTTGATGTGCGGGCCTCAGCGGATGCTGTTTTTGGCCGCAGAGTTCAGCAAGCTGCAGTAATTTAAGTTATGCATTTGGGATCCCCACCCATTATAGACACTGCTATTGGATGTCCCAAGTGTCATGAATATCGGGAAGTGGGGGGTGTGACATACTAGGAATAATACCATTTTGTGAGATACTCACCTGTAAAATGGTTATTATGAGTATGTCACACCCCCCCACTTCCCCTGCCCTTTTTTGTTCGAGGGATCCTTTATAGGGTGATTATTATTATTATTTCAAATAATTTTACAATTATTGAATATAATTGGATCTTTTTGCTCTAAGGGATCCTTTATTTGGTATTATTATTATTTCAAATAATTTTACAATTACTGAATATAATTGGCTCTTTTTGTTCTAAGGGATCCTTTATTTGGTATTATTATTCTCATATAATTTTACAATTATTGAATATAATTGTCTCTTCCTGGTTCTTCACTGCTGTTTAAAAAGACTGAGGAATAGTGGGAGGAATCCAATACTTATGGACCAGGAGGGGCTCCTTTTTTCCATGTCATCTCTGCAAGATCTCTACAGGCCGCGTTCCCAAGTGTCATGAATATCGGGAAGTGGGGGGTGTGACATACTCATAATAACCATTTTACAGGTGAGTATCTCACAAAATGGTATTTTTTCTGACCCCAGCTCTGCTCTGTCTGAGCAAAGCGCAGCTATAACCCTCTCCCCTGTACTTTATCCCACTCTCCTCAGTAAGTGTGTTGTGGCGCCCGTATCCTAAAGTCCTGAGCAGAGTTGCAGCCCAATGGGGGAAAGAGTAATAAGTAAGTGACTAAAAACTTAAAATATATTAACTCGTTTTTTTAAGGGTTTGGGCTTTTCATTAAATCATGGTGAAGGTCCGGTTTAAGTAATGTTGCCATGCATGTTTCTGATGTGCATGTTACAAAAATACACAATGTGAAAGGCACTTAGAGGTATCACTTACAGGGGTAATCTTTACCCAGCAGTTTTTATTGACCTCTGAAGAGTAAAATACTCTTGGTAACCTATCAAGCTGCCAACCTCATTAATGGCCGAAAGGCACACATGACCTAAAGGGAGTATGGTCAGAATAAACACGGGACTCTAGGTGCTCCAAAATACTATTAAACACACCTAGGCAAGTGCTTGACTTTACAGTGTGTTTATCAAGGGCATACGGGACACCTTCGTGTGGGCAGCATGAGTTGTTATATGGGGAGACTGTAGAGAACAGTGTAGAAAAAAAACGTGCTCGGTTGTGAATACGCTGGAAACATTGCCCAGCCACCTTTCACTCTCATTTCCTTGAGTGCCCCCTAATATTCTCTTTGTATACCCCTCAATGTCCTCCCCCAACTCCCCTATTTAGATGTGCTCCTGTCAGTTTGTCTTTTACATTTCCTTCCTCTCTAAACCAAAGTTTTCAATTTATCATTCATTTATCTAGGTATTTTTTCAGTACATTTTGCTGTACATACTTCATAAAAAATATATATAATTGTGTTTTGTTACAAGTAACTGTAAAAACAAGGGTTTCCTTATTTAATGTGTTTGTGCTATTTCTGTATTTTTTATCTGAATTTTCAGTTATTGGTGCTATGTTGTTTTCTAGTTTTATATACAAATGTAACATATGCAGTTCAAATGCCTGTCTGAAATTCGGGGTTGTACAGGACTGTAAACATTTCATAATCCTATTTTGTAAAAGAATTGACAATTTCCTTGTCTGTTATTGTATTTCCACAAGGGGGGATTCTATTATGCACACATCATTCACTCTATATGGATAGCACATAGCTATTTGGAATATACTGATTTGCATATAATAGGATGGAACTGATTTACCAAACGCATCGGCAATGAAAACAAGCCAAATGACCAACCAGATTCATCTTGTAACGTGAAATCACTTATGGCATATTTTTACCTGTTGCTCACAACATAGGATCAGCAGGTAGATCTACGGCCACTTTCATAAATTTAACGCCTCGCTCAAATAGTGGCAACTTGTGCCTTCTACTACTTCTTGGTACAGCCTAAGCCCTGAAAGGCATCCTGCTATCAGCACTGCTCTAATAACAGCAAGGAGGCACCGCACTAGCTCCCTGGGGGCAGGGTCAATGAATGAAAAAAAACCCAGGGCTGAGCAGCGGCACTCCTGAAAACAATTTAAACCCAATGACATGATTAAATGATTAAACTAAAGGGTTCATCGATCACCAGCGATTGCCTCGTCCAAATGATGCTCCTCTGCCTACTGTACAATACAAGACAGGGATCTATACAGGTTCTGACATTGCCCTCATTTGCACAGATTGGAGAGGCTCCCTCTGAACAGATCAGACTGAACCTGTAGTATTGAACAGGGAAGTTATTCAAGGAAGGATTAGCACAAAAAAGGCACAGACATGAAGGAGGTCTTTGTGAAAGGAGGTTAAAGTGATATTTTAGGCAAAGGCAATTGTTAGAAGTGAAGAAGTAATGGCCGAGATATCAAGGTTTACAAGCTTCTCTCCTGAAGCAAGTGGGAGTGTGGCCCTTGGAGCTGTGATACGTCACATGCTCAACACCATCCACAGGACTGGGGCTACAGTAACTTCCTGCATGGTGCAACAGGAGCACCACAACAGGATGCATCACACTCACCATCCGGGATGCCAGCAGCACCTAATTTGGGATGCCCTACAGTGAAAAATTCCACCAGAGTCCCCAAATATTCACCTCAATGCCAGGATGCATGCACAACTCTTGTCCGTGCAGAAGGGAGCATGTGGTTGTGGGTGCTGTGGGCTGAGCTCCCTCTGGCATCCCTGCTCCCTCCACCTTGTATGCTGCCATTAGCAGTCATTAAAATCTGTCTTCTGTGGCAAGCATGCACAGCCCAGTTGCAGTTGAGAAGCACCATGGGTTCATTGCCATGACAACGCAGGGCATCCCAAATCAATATGCCCGGGGGGTTGCTCAAAGGAAGGAGCCTTATATTTATGGGGTTTGTTCCAATTCAAATAAAACAGGAAATAATGATTGGAGTTGGAAAGGCACAGAGGGGTCAGAGTACCTGATAGGGGAACAGATGGGTGGGGTGGGGTATGGAAAATATTGTCCTCCCTGCAGTTTAAGGAACTCCAGTGAGCCCAATTCCCTATCAAGATTTAGATGCACTAGATTGTGAAATCCCCCAGATTGTCTAGTATACTCACCTCAGCAGCGATCCCACAATGTATGCATGGGCTGTGGCTTCACACTGACTGATGTGTATACCAGCACCAGGCATTTCTGAATGGTTGGTGTAGGTATGCACAGCTGAAGGAGAGTGACAAGTGGGCGGCACGCTATTTCATTTATTCAGACTTCCACCCCAGTGTTGAATTACAGATGACCATCATTAATGGGAAAATGTAGGAAAATAAAGATTCTATGTTTGGACATCTTTTTGGTATATCTGGATCTCCAATTCTAAATCAGACTTAGCCCAGATCAGAAGTTGCCCCATCCCAAGAAAAACGTCCACTTTCCCTTGCTCCTTACGAGTAGTAGGATGAAACCTTAGAAGGCACAAACATAAACTCATAGGAGGCACAAAATCTATCCATGACTAACCAGCATCAGGAGAATGAAGCCAATGCGTTGTTTGCTAGCTCTGTCTATTCTCTTCTTCTCATGTTCCAGAGGTGATACATCAATGCTCTTTTGCTGCACCAGAACCTTGGGTGGGTACATGCCACCCTTGAAGGCATATCTGGAGATCAATGCATTTTTGTTCAGTACATTTTTTTCTTCCGATCCATTCCAGACCCTGCTTACACTTGGGATTACCTCCTTGCCGATTGGATGTGACTGCAAGACAAAAAAGGCGTGGCCCCTCCCAGCCCCATAAGTAGCAGCTGCCTCCTAACCTAGATCAGTTTTCTTTCTTGCAGTTGCAAGTAACTGTGAAGGTTGTTCAGGAATTCGCTCTCAAGGATTGGCAGCAAGCGGGGGATTGCACCCTGTCGGCTTCCTGCATAGCCTTATTCCCACGGATCCCCCAGATCCAATTGTGCCTCCCACAGTTTCTGGCTGTTCTGGGGTTCGTGAAGGTAAGATGGAAGCGCCGGGGTCTTGGGGCGCTTACAGAGTGTATATGCTCTGGGCTGCAGGCTTTTTGAAAAGTAAGACAGCCGCAGGTTTCTCTCTGGTGTACCTGCTGAGGAACATTTTTTATTTTTTTAGTTTCAACCCGTCCTTCTTTCAAGTTAGGTAGGTTTTTTCTTTAAAAAAAAAAAAAAGAAGAAAGAAAAAATGTTGGTATGCCTTTAAGGGGCGTGACTGACATAACGCAGGGGGCGGAGCTTAACACGGAACCACAAGGCTTACTTCAGTGTGTCTCTCTCCGGGCTGGAAGGAGGTTGTGTGAGGCTCCCCTGCACCGTTCAAGGTTAGTGTACAGCAGCCTGGCTGACATAAGGCTGCTATTGTGTTTGCATTGCGGCGGTGACGGCAGCTGCCACCGCTGGCCAGGCTGTTTGCTGGATTTTGATCATGTTGAGCTTAAGGGCTCTGGGTGTGGGGATAGACATGCGGCTGCGGCATCGGCAGCGGCAGCCATCTCGGGCCGGACCGCTGGTTCCCTTAATCCCATGCTTCTTCTTGGAGCCTAGGGTCTCCTTGTGTGCAGCCTTTGCAGAGTGCGGCTGCGGCGGCAGCCATTGGGGTTTAGGTCACTGGCCTTCTAAGAGACCCAAGAGGGGTAAGCTTACGGGCTTATGGATTGCGGGCTGGTCCCACTGTTTTTAAATATTTATGCAGCTTCTTGGCCTTTTTTTTCAGAGCATATATATATATATATATATATATATATATATATATATTATGTGTTAGTCATACTTTTTTCTTGTATAGGCTGTAAAGTGAAGAGCTGCTGTGGTGAGTGGACGTCTGCATTATTATTATAACTATTATTATTATGATCATGATTATCATTATCATGATTATTATCTTTATTTTTATCAATATTAGTATAATGTGTATTTATTAATTGTATTTATTAATTATATTCCCAAGAGTTTTTTAAAAAAAAAGAAAGGAAATAAAAAAGAAAAATATATATATACAACAATAGAATTTTTTAAATATTGATTTTTTATGAGTTGGGAAAGGTTTTTTGTCTAATGGATTTTTTTCCTGTTTTATTTTTAGAATTGGAAAAAGGATAAAAAAGGGTTGTGGTTCCTCCCAGTCTCTTTGGGATTGGTTCAGGCTTAGGACCTTAGGTCTGTTTGCCAAATTTAAAAAAAAAACACCATGAGGGAGGCATCAGGGGATAGTGATTCGGGCATCCCATTTGAGCAGGGCGGGCTCTGTCCCTTATGTAAGCTGGATCCCCTGGGTAGTTTCAGCACGGTTTGTTCCGCTTGTGCCATGAGAATTGGTTTAGACCATAATAGAGTGGTGGCTCAGGTCTTTAGCCCAGCTATTGCTGGTGGGAGCGCAACGGCTCACCCATCCCTTACATCCCCCGGAGAGGGGGAAGGCAGTGAGGCACAGGCGGATGTGGCGCACAGGTTGGATAACTTAGAGAAACAATTATCCTTGGTCATTCCTAAGAAAGCCACCTATAAGAGGAGGCATTTGGAGCCTGTTTCTGAGGAAAGAGATTTATTCGGCTCTTTTGGGTCTGAGGAGGAGGAAGAGTATTTAGATGAGCAGCTCTCAGAGGGCGAGTTATGCTCTGGTGAAGAAGATAGTAATTCTATTCTCTTCTGATGAGGAACCCCTTCTCTCAGACGAAACAGAGTGTTTACTTTCATCAGTTTTTGAAACCTTGAATATTACCCCTCCTGAGGTGGCAAAAAGAGGGAAGAATGACCTGTTTTAGCCAGTAAGGCAAAGGCAGGTGTTCCCGGAACAGCCGCATTTTTCCAGGATGGTGTTAAAGGAGTGGGAAACTCCTAACAAGCTGCCGGCTGTTCCCAGGATCCTAAACGCTAGGTATCCTTTTCTGGCGGATATGATTACGCTTTGGTCTCTTCCACCCCGAGGTGGATTCTCCAGTATCAGGCTTGTCTAATACTTCTATCATGCCATCGGCTACTATGGGATCCTTAAGAGTTCCCACAGAGAGATTAATGGATCAGTTGGCCCGCCGTGCTTTTGCTATGGTAGATTCCTTTCTTCGCCCTGTTTGTGCCACGGCTATTGTGTCTTTGGCTTCAAGGAAGAAGGTGAAGAAAATTATGGCCAGGGCTAAGTCTCGCAGGCTTATTCAAGAGTCCAGGGATTTTAAGGTTTGTTTGGACTTTAACTCTTTCACTATCACTGCTATGGATGATGCGGTCAGGCTAGCTGCTAGAACTTCTGCTCTTCTTGTTGCCTTGTGCCATTCCTAATTGCTAAGACAATTGTCGGCGGATGCCACCACTAAGAAAGCTCTTACAGATCTACCTTTTTTAGGGAGCAGACTCTTTGGAGAAAAGCTGGACCATATGGTCAAGGATGGCAAACTTCCTCAAAGGAAGAGGGCGACTCAGCCTTTTCAGAGGCCTTCATCATATCGGCCCTTTCGGAGTGGTAGAGGTGCCTTCTGTCCTTGCACCCGTAGAGATTTTTGGGGCAGAGGCAGAGCTCGTAATAGGACAGGAGGGGCCTGGAGAAGTAGGCCCAAACCTCCAGCCAAGCCCACTCCAGGATGAGGGGGCGCCCTCACCCGAGGGGGTGGGGGGACAGCTCTTGCATTTTGCTCCTATCTGAAGACGCCACGTAGCGGATCTTTGGATCCAAGAGGTGGTGTCATCAGGCTACAAGATCGAGTTTGCAGCCAGACCGCCCGCAAGGTTCCTTCGGTCAGGGGCAACCCGGGACCAGCTAAAAGCAGATGCCCTGAGAGCCTCTGTGCAGCATCTACTTCAAGAAGGGTTAATTTGTCAGGTACCCTTTCAGGAAGGTCAGGGATTTTATTCCAACCTGTTTACAATTCCCAAAGAGGATGGGTCGATTCGTCACATTTTAGACTTAAAGGGTCTCAACAAGTATATCCGGGTGAAGCATTTCCGCATGGAGACTCTCAGCGGTAAGAGCAATCCAGCCCGAGGATCTTATGACTACAATAGACATAAGGGACGTATTTCTTCATGTTCCGATTTTTCCAGGGCATCAGAAGTTCTTGAGGTTTGCCCTGGAAGGCCAGCACTTCCAGTTTGTGGCACTTTCGGGATATCCTCGGCTCCAAGAGTATTCGCCAAGGTCTGGGCAGGTCTCGTGCCATTTTCAGAAGCCAGGGGATATGCATCGTCCCATATTTGGACGATCTCTAAATTTCAGCCGGGTCTCCTCAGCAGATCATGAAGGATACGCAGACGGTTCTATCAACTCTGGAAGAGTTCGGCTGGGTGATCAATTATCTGATGTTCCATATCATTCCGGCGCCAGTAAAGAATTTCTTAGGAATGACGCTGGACACAGTTCAGGTCAAGGTGGTTCTACCAGAGCAGAAGGCTCTGCTAATTCGGAATCAAATAGTCCTTACTGGCCTGCCGGCAGCAGACCATTCGGCTAGGGATGAAACTAGTAGGCCTTATGGTGGCCTGCTTCGAGGCTGTGCCTTTTGCCCAGTTTCACATGAGGCCTCTTCAGTTGAGCCTGTTGGCAAGCTGGGATCGAGCCCCGCAGTCGCTGGATCAAGTCTTTGTTCTGACTCCCTCGGCCAGGCAAATTTGGCTGTGGGGGTTGGACCCTCTGCACCTATCGGTAGGCAGGTCCTTTCTGACACCGCAGTGGCAGATCGTTGCCACGGATGCCAGTCTTACAGGCTGGGGGGGGGGCATCTGGCAAACCCAGAAGATCCAGGGATAATGGGGTCCAAAGGAGAATCAGCTTCCCATAATTATATTGGAATTAAGAGCAATCCGGCTAGTGCTTCAGTATCTGACCCCCAGTTTAAGGGGACAGGCTGTCCAGGTCCAGTCAGACAATCGGATGGCGGTAGCCTATATCAATCATCAGGGGGGTACTCGGAGCAAGAGTGCTCTAGAAGAGGTAAGCCGGATTCTGACTTGGGCAGAGGAGAATGTTCCCTGCATCTCTGCCGTTTATATCCCGGGGGTAGAAAACCAGGAGGCAAGCGCTTTGAGCAGGAAGGCGCTGCGTCGGGGAGAATGGTCCCTCAGTCAGAAGATATTTCAAGCCCTTTGCCTTCGCTGGGAGTGTCCGGAAGTGGATCTCTTTGCATCCAGACACAATCACAAGCGGCCGAAATTCATGTCCCTATCAAGGGACCCTCTGGCCATAGCAACGGACGCCCTGTCAACCTCTTGGGCAAGGTTCAAGCTCCTGTACGTTTTTCCCCCGCTCCCGCTCCTGAGCCGGGTGCTAAGAAAGATAGCTCAGGAGGGGGTACCAACCATTCTGGTGGTTCCCCGCTGGCCAAGGAGAAGTTGGTTTTCAGATATAGCAGGGATGTCGGTAGACCATTGGAGCCTGCCATTCGATCCAGACTTTCTCACACAGGGGATGCTTTGGCACTCGAATTTACAGATGCTGGTTTTGACGGCCTGGCTATTGAGACCTCGATCTTAGCAGAGAAAGGTTTATCGGCTAAGGTTAATCAGACCATGATTCAGGCCCAGAAGAAGTCGTCTTCCATGATTTATTACAGGGTCTGGCGGGCGTTCATATCCTGGTGTGAGGCTAGGGAATTTTCATGTAGAAAGTATTCGATTTCTAAAATTCTAGAATTTCTGCAAAATGGCTTAGAAATGGGCCTACAATTAAGCACCCAAAAGGGGCATGTATCGGCCTTATCTCATTAAAACTTTTTTTTCAGGGAGTCACTCATGTCCGGCCAACGCGCAAGTCTATTTTACCGGTGTGGGACTTGAATCTGGTATTATCGGCCCTCCAGGGTGCTCCTTTTGAACCTATGATGGACGCTCCATTGAGCATTTTGACGCTCAAAGTGGACCAACACCCAGGGTTGATCGGCTCGGGAATCTATAAGATTCCCGGGCCGATCACCTCCCTCACTGTGGGGCATCCGAGATCGGGATGTCCCGCGGAGTGAAACCCCCCCCCCAAAAGCCCCAAAAAACCTTACCTTATCGGCGACGGATCAGCCGCCGCCACCTCCTGCGTGCACTGCTAGAGCTCTAGCAGTGCGCACGCCCGCGCACGCTGTTTGTGAATGGCCGGCGCGGGCCCTGTAAGAGGGACGCGCGGGAGGCGGCAGCTTGTCCGTCGCCGAAAAGGTACATTTTTGGGGGGCTTTTGGGGGGGTTTCACACAGCGGGGCATCCTGATCTCGGATGCCCCGTTGAAGTGGACCAACACCCAGGATAGTGAAAATCCTGGGTGTTGCTCCACTTTAAGGTGATATTTTTGGCGGCAATCACCTCGGTGCGGCGTGTTTCTGAGTTAGCCGCCTTATGTATGAAGTCTCCTTATTTTGAGTTACACAGAGACAAGGTAGTTTTTCGGTTTAAACCTGATTTTTTACCTAAGGTCGTTTCTCCCTTTCCCCTTAATCAAGAGGTAAATCTACCTTCTTTATGCCCAGTTCCGGCTAATGCTAAGGAAAGGGCGCTTCATTCTTTAGATGTAGTCAGAGCCATAAGATATTACATGGCAGCTACAGATTCCATCCGCAAGACGGATTTTCTTTTATTATTTTGGAAGGGCCGAGAAAGGGGCTTCCGCCAGCTAAAGCCTCTGTCAGTAAGTGGATTAGGCAGGCAGTAGAAAAAGCCTACTCGGCCAAGGGGAAGGAACCCCCTTTTCGGCTCACGGCCCATTCCACTAGGGCTATTGGTGCTTCCTGGGCTTTTCAGCATCAGGCCTCGGTGGAGCAGGTTCGTAAAGCTGCCACCTGGTCTTCGGTTCATACATTTACCAAATTTTACAAGGTAGATGTTAGGGCCTCAGCTGACGCTGTGGTTGGTCGAAAGATTCTTCAGGCGGTAGTGAAATAAACTACCTGCTGTTCTGCACTGGGGATCCCGCCCATAGATGGCACGGCTTTTGGAGATCCCAAGTGTAAGGAGGGTCTGGAATGGATCGGAAGAAAAAACACAATTCTGTGAAACTCACCTGTAGAATTGTTTTTTCTGGGGATCCATTCCAGACCCTCCGGCCCACCAGTTTTGGGTCATGATCTATCTTTTGATGTTTCTTTGATGGTGTTTAGTCCATTTATTTCATTGACATGAAAGAAAATGTAAAAAAAAGAAGAGAGAGCTTTATTTACTTGTTTATCATTTATTTTTTTGAGAGTATTCGGGTGGAGTTCGGTGTGAAGTAACATGGACTCCTATATAGGGCCTCCCGGCCTGCCTCTATTTTATGTTTTACTGCTTTTTAAGTAACTGATCTAGGTTAGGAGGCAGCTGCTACTTATGGGGCCGGGAGGGGCCATGCCTTTTTTGTCTTGCAGTCACATTTAATTGGCAAGGAGGTAATCCCAAGTGTAAGGAGGGTCTGGAATGGATCCCCAGAAAAACCAATTCTACAGGTGAGTTTCACAGAATTATGTTATTCAACCTTCCAGCCAAGAGTGATGGCCATCACTCATGGGAAAACTTAGGAAAGTAAAGACTCTATGTATGGATACCTTACTAGTAGATCAGAATCTCCCATGCTAAAAAAGACTTTCACCCTTAGCCCAGATCAAAGATTGCCCCATCCCAAGACAAACTCTCACCTTCCCTTGCCTCTTGCTTCCAACCCTATTAGCCTATGCACTGACATGTTCCAAATGAATGGATGCTAAAAAAACATTGGAAACCCCCAAAAATATCTGATATCTGTGCACCACCAATCTACATTGAATAAACATAGACAGGGCTATGTGCTATGGGTGAATCCCCTTATAAGTAATCCAAACCAAGTAAAGTAATAACGGCTCCAGCTGCCGCAAAAGGGTCCACCCACTGCACCAAAAAAGCCCCCAATCAAGTACAACTAATTTAAACCATACAGATAGAATATATTGATAAACAAATGTTTGGGATTTTTATCAATAAATTCTATCTGTATGGTTTAAATTATTTGTACTTAATTGGGGGCTTTTTTGGTGCAGTAGGTGGACCCTTTAGCGGCAGTTGGAGCCGCTATTTACTTTATTTGGTTTGGATGCTAAAAACATTCACGCATTGGTCCACTCTGCTTCTGACCCTTCTTCTGTAACAGTAGAAGGGACTTGTCTATAAGTAATTATAGTCAACTCAGCCAGCATGGAAGTGGTCCAGCATGAAATTGCTCTTCATGTGCAACTGAAAATCCTGGACCAGAGACAGCTAAGTACATAAAGTAGATGGAGGGGGCAGCAATTCCGAACTTGGGGTCTAGGAAAACTCAGAAAAACAAGAAACAATATATACTGGTAGTAGGATTGGACTTTAGAATGCACAAGCATCAGGAGAACTCTTCTTCCCATGCCCGAGAAGTGGCACACCAAGGCAGTTCTGCTGCACCATAACCTTGGGTAGATACATGCCATCCTTGGAGATCAGAGAATGTCCAGAGCTAGACCACTCTCACTCCCAAAGCCAATACTTCCTGTGGTGATTAGTTAACTTCTTACTCCAATCTCCTAGAGTTGAAAGATTAGTCATGTTGCACACATACGTCTAGAGGGGTGTAACTAGGGTGTGTGGAGAGTGGGGTCTTCTTGGGCCCTGAGGCCTGTGGGTGCAAGTGTGTGTATAAGTGTGCTGGCAGTCTCTAACACTCTAGCAGTGGTACAGATGTACACAAATTTACTGAGGAGTGCTTACGAACTTTATTGCAGAATCACATCCACAGTAAATGTTTCTTGTTCCACAGAAGATTTCCAGTATCACAATATTACTGTTGTCTGACTAAGTCTGTTCAGTCTAACAAACCCTGTTTAGTCTCTTGTCCCTTGCCTTACACAAAGGTACCTGGGCCTTTTCTCCCTCCACAGGTCCTCGGGTGTTTGACTTAGTCATCAGCTTTTTCTGAGTTAATGAGTTTCACATCTCTCTCTCTCTTTTCTGCATAGTACTTCCTGCTTGCTAGCCCCATGTCTCACTCTAGCTGGCTCCTAACATTTATTGGTTCTGGTCCCATCTAGCCAAAACACTGTATGAGAACAGGCACATGTACTGCAACGTATGTGGAATCTTCTAGGCCAGACACATGGCTAAACTATTTATGTTCCTAAATACTTATTTTAACGGATTCGCATAACCTATCTGCAACTGCTTACGGCTACTAGTTCCTTGGAGGCTTGGGTGTGTCCAGCTACCTTCCCTGGCACTGTTGGTGTAAAGGAATCCCCTTCAACTGCTCTAAATAATTTACTAAAACAGTTTAAAAAGATAGTAAGTAAATTATAGGCGAAGGAAGTTGCAGCAAGTGCTACTAGTACAAACCACGCAGGCCAGTCCACCGTAAGGAATGCAGGGCTGTTTATACTGAATACACTCGGCTTTATAGTTATAGCTGTAAAGTGTGGTATTGTGTATATATGACAGTATTAGCTTAAGCGGTGCTATCTGCTGTTTCTCTTTACAAGTGTGCGCTGTTATGTCGTATTGCAAGCTAGACAAATGAACAGTTCCGAGAGGTTGTTTGACTTACGGCAGACACAGAGTGTGTTTGCGCAGCTAAATAAACATATTCCCCAGAAGAAACAATGGGCTGGAGTCTTTGGGAAAATATAACCTTGTAAGAAGTTCAGATGGCCTAGGTGGGGGGGGGGGTTGCTTACAGTGATTGACCCTAAAAAGATACAAAGGCCATGTGATCTCATAAGATGCAACTGTTTTCTAGCTCCAGCCAAAATGTTATTCAAGGTTCTTGAGAGAGGAAGGATTAGGTCCAATTTAATGTAATTTGTGTTGTCTGTGGCCCCATTGTGGATCTAGATTGATTTCCTGTTCGTTGTAGAGACAGGAAGTATTTATTTAAAGGCATGCGGTAGACTTGAAAACAAACAAAGTATTTACTTTACACCAGCAGCAGGGTATCCAGTACGGCCCTGGAAGCTCACACCATGCCATTCCTCTGCCTTCTTTACTTGGGCTACTCGCAATTTACAGAAGGAAAGGATGATCCATTATGGTCCATAGGGCATAGATGGGCAACTATTTGTTTTAGTGACATACAAGCAAAACCTAATAGTATCCCTTTGTACATATGGTTGATTACTTCTTGCTGCTGGGTCTCATAACCTCCTGGCTGTACTCTTTTCTCTTTTATATAACAAATAATACTTTTATTCAAACAAAATGCAGAGGAATTTGTGGCTTCTTTATCAGCAAGGCCAATTCAATCAAGGCTGTTTGCAATTCACATAGACTGCATATATTTGCTCTACTTTTAATACGCAGGATGACGCATAGATTCGGAGCATATATCTAAAAAATTTTTTTTTCAGTATTACTTAATTTTTAACTGTTAGAAAACAAACAGATGGTATTCCATAATGCGCAATAAAGAAACATGGAGGGCATAATCTGCATCTTTATATTGCCTCTGCTTTCAATATGTGTTTCCTGTTTTTTTTTCTATGTTTCCAAGCCAGTGTTTCCAAACCAGTGGTATAAAATAACCAGTGGTATGAAAGATCAGGTGATACCTGTCAAGGAACTCCCACCGCCATCTCCCAAACCTTTTGTCTCCTCCGGCAGATCAGCCTAACTGCGCTGGTCAGCAGCTCACCTGATTGCTGTGTCCGATCCTGCTCTGACCCGGCCCGAACAGGGTTTGGAATTGCTGATGTGTAATGCTCGCATTCCCTCCGTCAGTCACAGGAGCGCTGCCATGCCCCCTCCCTTGTAGTGAATAGAGAGCACGTGAGAGAAGTCTGCTGTTCAGGCCCCAGGCGCCACAGGATGTGATTCATTGATGAGGCAAGGTGGTGACCGGCAGAGTTGTCCGGAGTACCCAAATGGATGCCCTGATGCACCAGAAAATGCAATATAGTGTCAAGTAGGAGGAAAAAAGGTCTGAAAGCTTCAGCCAAAGATATAACATTGATCACAGTAGACCATTGTTATTGGTGGTGCTGGTGATGGTGGAATGCAAGATGGTGGTAATAAGCATTGTATTTACACGTACTTGCAACCTAATAAAATTTAATATGTATTGAATAAAATCTGTACATCTGAAATCTTAAATGAATGAAATCTTAAAATCATTAGGGGTTGTTTGACATGACATTAGCAGAGCACAGAGAGGTTTCCCCTCTTATGTTATTAACTGTTTTGGCAACCACTCCCCTGTCCCCAATTAGCAGGCATTAAGGAATGCTAATGTTTTTAGCTTTTGTGTTGCCCAAACTAGATCCAGTACATTCTGCTGCCTTCAGCAAAGAGGAAGCAACATCACTTACTGACTGGGGGTTGGCAAGTACACTAGACTATCCATGCTAAATGGCCTAAACTGCCCATTTGTGGGGGATGTGGCTTATTTACTGGCTTTTGAGGAACACATATACACATCATTCTAAGCTGCTCCTGTGTGTAATTAGGTGGAGCCCTGTCCCCTCTCACAGGGATCTTCAGTCCATAAAAGATGCTGGTGACTGAGCCAATGCTCAGCCAATTCGTCCATTCCACTACCACCATTCAACCAAAGATCCAGAGCAGTTGTAAACCGGCCAGACATCCTGCATTCGACAATCATCCTCATTAGGTCTGCAAAGTGGGACATTTAAGGGTCCACAGAGTTTTAAAGGTTCAAAATACCTAAAAGTAGGGCATCTGGAGCTATTGGGTAGCATCTGCCCTTAATAACTGATAACCAAAGGAATCTTCGTATGTTAGGTCAACACTGGAGCAACTGTCCCAAGGGTACGCTGCGTATAGCCTGATCATTTTTTTATTACTACAAATAGGTCTAAGCCTAACCTTAGTTACCATTTTTCTTACATCAGCTGGCACATTTTGCTGAGTTGCTGTGGCATTCTGTACCTAGTATGTATTCCGTGTCTTGCTATCAATCACTATGCTTGTATTATTTTGTCTTATGATCAGTGATAACTGTAATGATCACAATATCTTTCCCTGCTTAGTCCTCCCTTCTCTTGCTAGTATTTCATGTCAGGACTGATTATTGTTAGCAGCGCCTCCCAACCCATCAGTAATAAGGCGGCAATAGAATTGTGCCCTGGAGAGGGAGTGAATTCATAATGGAAAGCACTGACGCTGAGAACAGCGGTTTCGGCTTTGCAGGTTTTATGACTTGTTGTTGAGCGTCGAGCTTCTTCTGGATGCTGTTTCTCTAGACAGTCAAAGACTTGTGAAATGTATTTATCTGCAGAATATCCTAGGTGGCATATCAATACATAAAACATATTTATAAGGAAGATGTCTACCACGTTAAAGCTGTGACTCACACTTGGTCGTTAGCGCAACACGGAATATGACATGAAAGTTTGGGAACAAACTTAAAGTCAATTTCCAAGTCTACTCTTAACATAGTGGACAAGCCACATAGCAGAGACACACGTTAGGCTTAATATAGTGGGCTAAAAGAGACCAAAACCCCCCTATTCAAGCATAAAGGGTGCTTTCTTAAAACAGAAAGTATTTTCATAGCACTTAAAGTGGACCAAAACCCAGGATCTTGACTATCCTGGATATTGGTCCTTGCCTGAACGAACTTACCTCTTCCCTATTTTACGGCTCATGTGCGGCCGCTTGTCCAATCAGCGCGTTCAGATCCGCACGAGGCCCTTTGTTCTGAAGCTCGTCTAATGCGAGTGGATCAGAGTGTGCTGGTGGCCTTTAACAGGGAGCGTGGTCGCGCCGGCCATTCACAAACGCCTGGCATGGGCACGCGCTCTGCTAAAGGGATAGCAGGCATGCGATTGTTGACAGTGCATGCACCGTTGGACCGAGAAGAAAGGTGATGTTTTGGGTGACCTGTAGGGTTTCACACAGTGGGGCAGCCCTGATCGGGGTGCCCCGGGGGGCGAGTATGCCTGCTCTGGAGTATTATAGACTCCAGGGTGGGTTTTGGTCCTCTTTAAAGACCAAATAAAGATTCTTAGCAGTGGATGGGGCAATGCAAATTATGTATTCTCACCTTTGTGATATCTCAAGCACCTAGAAAGAGCTTACAAATGTTCCCTCTGTTACGGTGCTTACGGTAAGTCTTTCCTACTATACAGCCATCAGTTCTAGCCTTGTGCTGATAAGGAGGGCCACTACCCAAAACCCCATTTCCACAAAAAGGAAGTGATTGCTGTGTATATGTAGAGATATAATCAAGCATGATAAGGTCAACATGCTTGGGATACAGTGTCACAAAATTGAACAGAGATGATTTGCATGACTCGGCCTTTTACCAAAAGACAAGGGTAAACCCTGTTTATCTTGGTATGTTTGCACTTTGTAAATACTTTGTTTTGAATTACGTGGTACACACAAGATGCCCCATTGGTGTTTTACTGTCTCCCAGATCTCCCAGGTTTTGCCCCATCACATGATCTTTGTAGATGCTAAAGTAAATACTACAGGTAATGATCGGTACTGTACTTATAACAAACATGTTTAAAAACAAGCCAAGCTGCTGTGATTTTTCACTTGGTCATTAAAGGGATTGTCTAAGTCACTGCTTGCGTACCTGTCATGCAGAGGATTCATCCTGGTGTGCTGTAAACTCATGAAGCCAAGATCTGGGCCCTCTTCTGTAACCCAGCACCCAGACTGTATTTATGCATGACCACCTTTTTTACCATGAGGGGTAAACCTGTCTTCACCCCTTTTGTACCAGACTATGTATTGTAGTGATGCCGGTGCAACTCTTTATTGTTTCTCCAAACATGATATAACATGCCCCATTTGTGTTTTGTACAATCTCTCTATAGAAGAGAGACTGTACAGTAAAAGAGAAAAACACAAGCTTGGCTTGATTTTTTACACCGGGTGTGTAAGTAAGCCCTTCTTTTGCCACTCAGCATGTTTTTGTGAATGCTGAAAGTTAGACTTTTTTCACAAAAGGTCTCCTTTAAGAATAGGCGGATCGTTTACACAAGGCTAATGTTAGATGTCATTGTGGGTTCTGGGTGGCCACTGTGTAACTGTGTATGATAGCCAAGGGACGCCGTATAATTTATGCTTGTTGAAGCAATTATGCCTATAGGGGAAGTTGTTAAATTCCCATATTCCAGAAAACCGCTCTCTCAGTAGTATTGTATAGCGGAACGGCTGTTTGATGAAGCCGAACCATTATCAGGAACTGAAAGATCTCTGTTAAAGGGGGCAAAGAGGTCACAAGAAACTTCAATCCTTTTGATTCGACATTTCCATGGTCTCATCATTAATGCTTCTTTTGGTCAATTCTTAGGCTTCTCCCATTGGTCTCTTCATCTTATTATCTCCTTGTCATTCCGCATTGCCATTCAGCTGCTGTCTTCTCTTGGTTGCACTATGCTGACCAAAATGAATGCAATAGAGTGTGTGACCATCAGTGGATGAAAGCATGGCAACATAGAGACTTTATGTACAAGCTTTTTTTTTACTCACCATATATGCACAACTTACCTTTTTTCTGAGTAGTTCCAGTTAATAGTTTTTGTTCACACAGCTGATAGCTGTGCACAATAGCTACTGCACAATAACAAAACAACTACAATCCCACTAATAGGGTAACATTTTCTCTCATTTTGAATAGGCGCCACTGCTCTCAGATATTTTTATAGATAATGCATAGACTATACAACAGGGTACAAAGTAAATACACTAAAAACAAGATAAAATAGAAGTGAGATGCCTGCCCCTGCAAGCCTAGTGTGAAACCCCCTGGATCACCCTAAAACCTTCCCAACGTTCCCATGGTGCAAGTGAGGGCTCTTGACCAAACAGCGTGTCAGTGGCATAATTTGGAACAGAGCGCTGGCATAGAGAAAGGGGAACAGCCGCGTCCCCATTTCCCTGTGGCCAGTGACGCGTTCCCTGATCCCCAGCCTAACTAATTGGATGGACCCAGGAACACACCCCAGCCACGCAGATACCAGAGATGCAGCCGCGGCCCATAAACACCATGTGGAAGCACTGGAAGTGGGGCAGTCTCGGGGGGTTCAGATAGCGGGTAATCCAAATCGATATGCCCTGAAGTTACGTAAAGTGGACCTTCACCCTGAATCAGTCTATTTTGTATGTTTCCCTCACTCCCTACATATAGATTGCTCACATTAAAAATCATCCTACCAGCACCTATTGTGTTTTTTTAACCTTTTAAGATCCAAGATGGCGTTTCAGGCCGCCTGCAGACAGGAAGTGTCTTCTGAATATGCCGCTCTGCATTCTGGGATTGCTGACTTTTTCCTGACCTCAACTCAGCAACAGCTATAACCCAGCCCCCCTGCACATTCCCACCCCCTCAGAGGTCAAGATGGCGGCGCCCGTATCCTAGAATCCTGAACAGAGTTGCAGCCCAGTGGGAGAAAGAATAATAAGTAAGCGACTAAAAACTTAAAACATATTAATTTTAGATGCTGGAGAATAGTTTTTTAAGTGTTTGGGCTTTTCATTAAATGATGCTGAAGGTTTAATAGGCCAGCCCTGGTGTTTTAGAGAAGTCCTGGAGGCATGAATCAGATGAGGTGACCACAGCAGCGCACAGGGAAAGGTCAGTAAGTATCGCTGCTGCCACTATACAATACTATACTTATAGTAAAAGCAGGGGCGTAACTATCGGGAGGATCCATAAGATCAAGGGTCCCCATCATTATTTTGTGCTAGCATGGCATCAAGTACAGAAAAAATCAACAACATTAATCTCTGTCGTTTCAGTCTTTAGTTGTATCAATTTTGGTAAAAAAAGGTTTACTGTATAAGCCCTGATGGGGCCTCATTTAATGTTCACACCAGGGCACGGTCACATTTAATCACACCACTGACACCCTAATCGGCCGCAGGGCAGGTCCTGGTCCATGGGGACACTAAACTGCAGCTGTTTGACGAGTCCTGTCCATACCTTTCAACTTTTCAGGACAGGAAAGAGGGACTGTTTTTAAATTAAGCCACACCCCCTCATTGAGGGATAGATAGGAGAAGGTTGTAACAGTTACAACAATTTAAACACACTTTGGCAAAGGCAAATTATTCATTGAGTGATGTAGACCTGTTGACTTTTGACTTTGTACAACACACTAAAATCTTTGTTTCAGTGTCAGGGGATGTGAGATGCCATTTGTGCTTTAAACTGGAATTAATTTTAAAGTCACATGAAGCTCTCTTGTAGATCATGCATGTGATTTGGCTACTAAGCAAAGTACTTAAAGAGACAGTCCAGACAACAGTAATAATAAGGCAGCAAGAAGCTCACCCTGATGCCTGCCACACGTGCCTCTTTGCAGCAACGGTGTAAATTTTGCCCTCCTTTCAATTTTATTTCTCCAGGACCATTTTTAAATGTGGTCTAACAACCAATCTTGTACCCACGCCTGCCATACTATCTGTCCCCACACAATAAGATTCTGAATCATATTGGCCATAACCACTCCTGTCCATGATCTGTCCCTGCAATGCTATAGCCATAGCCATGGAGAGCACAAGGGCTCAGGCGGTAAAGTCCTGAGCTGATTTCTGCCCCCAGTCCACCACTGTTAGGAGGTAGTACCCTGAGGGTTCTAAAGGCATCTTATTCTATCATGACATCTTGCCTAAAGCCAACTTACCATCGCAGGAGTGGTCATTCTGCTTCTTATGCAGCAAGGGTCTGGGGAATGGCCAGAAAATGGTTACTATATAACTACTGATTTTCGGCCTTTTGAGTCTTTTCCAGGACCTACTTTAAAAAGAAAAGATGTGCGGAGGTAAAGTATAAGCTGCAGATAGGAGAACATGCAGTTTCCAACTACGGTGAATAAAACATCTTATCTTGGGGTGCCCTCTAGGGGTTGGATAATAAATATCATTGCCGCACTTCATCTGTAGCTTCAGAATTCGTCCTCTCTGGGCTCTGACATGTCTGCCCTTCTACATAATTTTGTCTTTACTTTCACGGTCAGCTTTACAAGACATGTTGTAAAAGGGTTTTCGGTAAATCTTGCAATAAAATAATGTCAGTTTGTTCTACTTGCATCTGATTGAAACTTCTATGTGACGTATGCTTCGCATCCGGGGCTCGTAAATTACAGTACTTACAGTAAGCATCATGCTGCTCTCCTGGCATATGGTACACACATGCTAAAATAAAGTATTATTTATCAATCCAATCTCGCCACATGTACCTGGAAAAAAAATGAAAGGCTCTGTTATTTGCAGGAAATTCAATTTTATTTGAATTGTTAGGTACACTGTAAACACATAGCAATATGTTTGGCATTTTGGTGCTTGCATTATCTGTTTATTAACGTTTACAGTAAAGCAGACCAAAACCCAGGATTTTGCCTCCTCCAGGTTTTGATCCACCTCTCAGAGGCATCCTAATTTGGGATACTCCACTTAGTGAAACTTCCCCATTTGCTCCATACTCACCTCGATCCGGTCTACAATACAGTCTATAATACATGCCTGGGAGGGAGCGGGTACACCAATGAGTGCAGCGGCAATTATCCCTGCCCTGCTTGGCACAGTGAGCTCAAACACTAGGGATGACACTAGAGGCCGTGCACATGCATTGTTGGATCCCCTGATCAAGATGAGCATAGAATGAATTGGAAGGGTTTCACACAGTGTTTTATCCCAAATCCAAAAGCGAAAGAGTATGGTTGGCTTTAAAAGGATTGTAAAAGCAAAAAAAAATACTTTTTATTCCCACAGCAGCTAGTGCTCAGAAATGTCTCAAATTTCTCCCTATATGTGGCTGGATATTTGTGGCCTCACACCCACCCAGCATCATTCCACTGTGACTGACCAGGGAGCCGTAGGGAACACATAAGTGCACCAGGAGACCCAAAACTCAATACGTTTTCAAGCACCAGAATGTGAGGGTGCTGCTGCAGAGGAGAAAAGTTGCATATTCTTATTTTTATTTTTAGCCTTTAAGGTCTCTTGAAAACCATTACCGAAATGTTATCCTAAGCATCTCAATTCTGTCAATTTTGGGTGGTTATGATTTATTGTCTAACTAAAACTCTTAAAGTGGACCGATCGGGGCTGCCACCCTGTGAGAACCCCCCCCCCGATCGCCACAGCAACTCACCTCTTCCCAGTCCCATGGCGCGTCTAGGAGCAGCGGCTCTGATGGCCGCATCCTCTGTCTCCTTCAAACAGGGAGCGTGCCCGCACCAGGCATTTGTGAATGACTGCACTGCTAGAGGGAAGCGGAGGATGCGGCCTCCAGAGCCACTGCTCTTAGACGTGCCGTGGGACTAGGATAAAGTGAATTGGCTGCAGCGATCTGGGGGGGGGGGGGGGTTTCACACAGCGGGGCTCCTCTGATCCGGGTGCCCACAGGGAAAGGAGCAAAGCCCTGGATAGTCAAAATCCTGGATTTTGGTCCATTTTAAGTTTTTTTTATTAATTTGCTTTAGTTTAGGAGTTGCAATGGTTGAGGAAAGGTTTGGTAAGCAGAGACTGGAAGATCACTTAAAGGGATTGTCCAGGCTTACAAAACATCACAGCTATACTCCCCTACAGCTGATCACGTGTTCCTTGCATATAGTCCGGCCCCTGGGTAAGGATATATGTTTACAAGTTTGAAAACAACAGCACCCTATGGGCTCTGCATAAAAACTAGGTGAAATCTTAGCATAGCCCACAGGGTGCTGTTACTTTCAAACTTTAAAAATACATCCTTAGATCACTGGACAATTAATGTACCTAACATGTGCCCTCACATTTACAGACGCTTTTTGGGGGGGAAATGTAACACATTTTTGTGTACGATCGCTAAAAAGCTCACTGGGATGCAGTTTGCAATCCACACCGCAATGCAGACCAGAAGTCACACTGGCTTCACCAAATATTTAGCATGAACCCCACGGATACAGAGGGGGGCACCTGTTTTGACATGGAGACAGGGTTTGAGGCCTGACAGCTCTGGACTGGTTCAAGTGATCAGGTGAGTTTCCAGGAATAGAACCGATCGGCTGTAGGTATACTGTATAAGGTGATAAAATGTACAATAATAATACTACTAACTGTAAAATATGCCTGTTTTGAAACTTGGTGCATACCACCAAGTCCAACCAGCAATGATCAACCAGCCTGTTGTATCTCTCCACAACTGACCAGATATGTTGGATTGATGAGTATAGTTTGGATACTATGGGGTTTATTTATTTATTATTTAAGAAACGCAAAGACTCTGTAGTGCCAGGTACAGCCAGATGAGTGTCAGGTGAATATCAGGTCCCAGTGCAAAAGGTGTCATTTTCAATTCAAAAATCCACAGCACCTGTGATAGCGCCAGGTAGTGTCCCATCTATCATCAGCGCCGGCGATTAAATGAGTTCCCTACAGTGCTAGAAAGGACCAGGCACTCACCCTGCACTGTGTGGCCTTATCTCATACATTTCAATAGGCTGGGATGGTTGTAATTATTTTAGCATTGTTTTTTTTTTTGGGGGGGGGGGTATGTGCCATGGGATTCCTGGGCTGTTCGGGATTGTTTTTGTATACATTTTTGGGACTTTTCTGTTGCGCTGCAAACTTGTGATTTTGGATGTGAAAAAGCTGTGTCATGTATTTCAAGTGTCCCCATTGCAAAAAAATGCTGCCCTAACCCTAAAAAATATAAAACGGAGATGTCAACAGGTGCTGTAGCCCTGTAATCACCTTTCCATGCCCATGTGGGCACTGTGTTCTTTCATTTTAAATGCACTGTATCTTTAGCGCTCCCAGCCAGCACTAGGGGTCAGTAGCGCATTGCCTTATATAAGGCCATCGCTGCGCCCAGCCGTTGGCTACAAGCGAGCGCTGGCTGCCTCCAGCCATCTCAGCAGTGCGGGTGCGGATAGCCTCCCAGAAGAGACGCTCATCTACACCCACATTCAAATGTGATAAATTATGCCCAATATAGAGTGAATTGCACAGTGCACTTTTTGCACCTGGTATTGCCACCATATATATAAAAAAGTAATTGTTGTGATACCTGAATGTCTTTCTCCTCTTGAGTTAAGATTGCAGAAGGGCATTTGTAATGCTGTTGGCATTTTGGATACTGTTTGTTTTGTTGAAGGGATTTCAGCTTTAGAGAATCTGATTTTGGAAAGTGGAAATATATTAGATTCAGCTGAATGATGAATGGAGAACAACCTTTCCAATGTCTCTGAAGACCTAAAGTTTTTTTTTTTTTATTAAAGTGTAGTTCAGCAGAAGATGAATCAAGCATTCTCTATGGTTTTAAAAATGGCACCTACTGTAAAGGGCATAGCTATGACAATGCATACAATTCAATTCCACTCAAGAAATGGCTTTTACCCCATGAAGCCCTAGAAGAATATATGGTTTACCTACTATGTGTAATATATAACCATATACATCTAATATAGGGTTAACCTACTTTTTATAATGAACAATATAACCATATAAACCTAATATTTATGGTATACATGCTATTGGAAGTATATTACCATATACACCTAATATATGGTTTACCTACTACTTGTAATATATAGTCATATACACCTAATATAGGGTTAACCTACGTCTTGTAATATATAGTATAACCATATAAACCTAATTTATATGGTTTATCTACTATTGGAAATATATACCATATAAGCCTAAAATGGTTTGCTTACTACTGGAAATATATAACCAAATGGATCTAATATATAGTATACTTTCATAGCACTATTTGTATTTAAAATAGGCAATATTCCATAATAAATGTCAAAAATAATTGCAATATTCATTATTGAAAGAGTAGTGGGCTTATGTTTTAAAGTGATTAAACACCCAATAAAAAAACAAAAGGGCTGCTCGGTCCTAGTCTGGCGGCCAGCAATCACCTAATCGCTGGATTGTTTCCAGTGGCATCCTGGGCCTGAACTCCATTCACCAGCACACCTGACTCAGCCTGCAGGACTACGAGTGATTGAGCATGTGGCCTGGCATGCAAATGAGGCTTGTTGTTTTCCATTAACTGAAAACTCCCTTAAAGGAAAACTCCCTTTTTGTCAGGGTTTTGGAGCTCTGCCTTTTTCTGACTTGGAATGTAAAATAAACATGTGTATCAGGATTGTGCCTTATACCTGTGATTTACCTATCAGCATGCTGTTTCCAAGTTTGCTATATTCCTGTGGCTCTGTATTAGTGGGAATGGCTTTTAAAGCGTCTCAAAGCATATGCGGCAGGCCACTAGCCTGCCCCCAGGGCATCCTGTGCCAGGGTGCCCAGCTGTGTGAAACCCCCAGGGTGACCGGTAAACTCACCTTTACCAGGCGGCTCCTTCCCTTGACGGTGCTCATTGGCGCCACATCCCCAGCTTTCCTGAAGCTGTGCGCACTCCCACGCCCAGCCCTCTCAGATGCGTGCTGGGGATGTGGCCAGCCGGCTGCACCTTGTCACAATCGCACCTCTGATATCAGCTAATCGGCAATCCCAAGAGGTTGGTGCTTAGGTGGTGGAAAAACCCAGTTTTGTTTGAACAAGCCACTAAATTACTGGAAGAAAAAAGACTTTTGCTCCGCTATAATGGTCCGCTTTAAAAACTACGAGTGCCAGAATCCATCCACTGAAACAGGTGAGCGTACCAGTAGCTTTGGAATAATCAAGCAGCAGTAATGAATTCCCCAGGTTAGCTCACTACCAGTAACCCTTTAGCTATTGTGGCACAAGTTTGTGTGCCACTCATCTGAAGAAGCTGAATTACTGCAGGGGGGCTTAAACTAGTGACCTCAGGAAGGTGGAACATCTTCCTCAGCCAATCAGATGATTAGCAGGTCTTTGTTTTCTTTTATAACACTGAGTTGCAAACAAATAGAAAAAAAAAAAAAATGAAGAGATAAGCTCAGCAGAGTGTGGACATCATTTTGGCACACAATAATGGAAAAGCATTCATTTTAATACACACAATGGCCACAATTGCCCTGAGGAAGCAGCGTGTGGCCGCTGCGACACGCGTTGGCGGACTGACAGTAGGGGTAGGTCCAGTTGGTACATCTATTTTATAATTGATACTGAATGTTCCATGTCTCTTTCAACTACTTTGGGTGGTTCCTAATGAATGTTATTATTAATTGGATAGCAGATTTTGCATAAATCACATTGCACAGGCACTTTTTGTGGTTGATACTTTTTGAATTATTTGCACATGTATACTCCTTGCACATACTGTATAGAATTAATTTGGTAGGATTGTATAGATATTTAGATATATTTTTCTAAATTTTGCTTGTATATATTTTCTATTGGAACTATGTGACTATGAAATTTTATATGGTACCCTGGCGCCCCCTTGTGTGTGTTTTGTAGAATTGTGGTTTATATGTTTTTTAAGATGTATTGTCTAGTGTCTTTTTAGAATTAGGTCTAAAATACAATAAAATCATTTTTTATTATTCAATGAGGAGGTAGTGCCCTATTTCTTTGTCCATCTGTCTTGGGTGTGTGGGGACCCTGTACAAAAATCCCTTTCCACAATGGCCACAATGGTAGCACTAGCTGAAGCAAATAAATTGGTTGAAGAGTGAAAATACTCTTTATTATTGAGCTATAAGGGAGAGGGCTTTCTGATTGCAAGATTTTTATTTTTGCCTCCAGTTGTCCAGTAAAAGGGGTAAAAAATGGTTATAAACGATTTCATATATAAATATGTGTGTTGTTCCCTCTATGCATATAGAGTAGGAGACAAATTTGGAAACTGCAACCCCCGGTGCAACCGCGAGATTCCCCCACAGTGCAGTTAGAAAGGATGTTATTAGATTTGATTTGTAATTGTTCCTTTCGTGTCACTTGCCAGTATATTTAATGATTACTTAGACAGCCTTCCTGTGACTGACCTGACAAATCAAATAATATTAGATCTTTCTGAACATTGTATTTGCCTATCCAATGATGCGATCTACTGACCATACTAAATAGCAAGATGCAAAGGCAACATTAAAAGCAGGAGATATGTTCGGTGATCAGAAACTCTCTATTCAACCTCTCTCTTCCTTTGATGTTTTTTTCTTCTGCAGAAAGAAATAGTATAACACAAAATTGTATTAAACCGTTGACGAACACCAGGAGCTGCTGGCCAGAGAAAGTCATGCGGTATTTTTCAGTTTCATAGTGGACAGCGAAAGAAGTCTTGCTGAGCGAGGGGGCCTTAGCTACAAGCACCTGTCATGGCTAATCTCTGTCACGACACAGAGCTCTTTTGATTCTAGCATCCTTCGGAGCAGCCATATAAGGAATCAAATTGAATTTGTTCAGTGTCGGCATGCCACAAGTGTTCAACCTCTCTGAAAAGGCATTTTCAGTTCTGAACAGTTGTGCCTAGGAGTAAACTGGCCATAGGTAGTAATAGTAGACTTCCTGGTGGGCTGCACTGCCTTTTTTAGAAAAGCACAAGTGACAATGGTATCCAGATTGGTGGAGCCCCCATCACATAATCCCCCACAAATCATGGTTTCACATGAAACCCGTACCTCCTGGACCCAGCTGACCTCAATACCACTGGTTAATTCAGACCTTCAAGACCTTGCCCTTCAATACCACCAGGGAACTCACCTTGCATGCAGCAAGGGATTTGCAGCAAAATGTACACCAGAAACTTCATAGCTGAAACCCAGGCGGATGGCGATGGTTACAGAATAGAAGGCAAGGAGAAGGCAGCTATTCATTTACAAAAAAAGTCAACATGGTGCAGTTTGTTGGTGGCAAACAATCTTTGAGATTGATAACTGCATTGTGGTGCCTTACAGTCCACTACTCTTCAAAATGTTTGATGCCCACATAAATGTGTTTTGCAGTTCTGTAAAAGCTATCAAATAAATTTGCAAATACATATACAAAGGCTTAGATTGGCATTGCAGCTGGACGCTACATAAGCTCAACACCTCAGTATCCATCTTGAAAATGTGTTCTTTACAGCTGATAAGCTAGCTGAAAGGACAAGCCATTCAGCATTCTTTGAAATATGCCAACAGGATAATGTTTTATGCAGATGTTCCTTCATACTATGTTTGTAATATAAAAGAAGTTTCAGTGGTGAAAACAAGGTACTCCTGTGCAGGACCAGCCAGATATCTATTGTGCTGATGCTCACAGACGAGAATATAATGTGCATCCTAACAACTGTGAGTGCTTCTACCTGTGGATGTTACTGCATGTTGTCATAGGTCCTAACTCATTTGAATTTCTCAGGACAGTCAGTGGCACTGTCTGTGCTTCATACCACAAGGTTGCCAACTGCCTGGCCTTCTTGAAGATGATCAGAATTTGCATGACTGTCTCAATTTGGCAGCAACAAGCCACTCTGCACCCAAAATAAAGAATTTGCTTGCCTGCTGTTCCCTAGCCATTCCAAATGCTCTTTGGGATACACATTGCCATGATATGGCAGATGATGTTTTATATCTGGCTCACCAATAGGTCAGTAACCCCTCACTCAGTTTCACAGATGCCATATTGAACCAGCTAAAAACCATAATGGAGGACAAAGTCATTCAAATGACTGGCTAAATGTTAAGCGAGTTTGGTATAACCTTACCAACAAGACTTGGCGCTGCTGTTAAAAGCAACCTTAGGGAAATAAGGTATGTCAAAACACAGCTGTTGGCTGAAATCAGTTTGAAAGATTGAAGATGCCTGTATCTTCAGTCAATGTCAACTCAATGGCCTTGATTCACAAAGGGTTGAAAAAAACTCTCATGGTGGTAAAAAATTCAATTCATGAGAAAAAAGCCTGAGAATTTCACTGTTAGTGAATCACCAGATAGGAAGACAATGAAAGTCAATGGCACTTTTTACTACAGGTAAATAGAGGCAAAAGTTGCCATTGACTTTCATTGTCTTCCTATCTGGTGATTCACTAACAGTGAAAGTCTCAGGCTTTTTTCTCACGAATTGAATTTTTTACTATCATGAGAGTTTTTTTCAACCCTTTGTGAATCGAACACCAAGAGACTTAAGAGATAAGACCCTACTAATGGGTGGGGCCTTGGTCTTGCTTGCTGGTGATTTCAGAAAGATCTTGCCTATAATACCAAAGGGAACCATGGCTGATGAACTGAATACATGCTTTAAGGCATTGTCACTGTGACATCAAGTTCAGAGGCTTACTCTCACCACCAACATGAGAGCAATTATTTTTGGAGATGAATCTGCTCTGCAGTTCTCCCAATTGCTTCTGATGCTTGGCAATGGTATAGACCAACAAGATGCAGATGGCAATATATCACTTACTGCTGATTTATGCTGAGCACCTCCAGAATAGCAGTGCTACCTGACATTGGCTTTCCGTTTCACAAAGGAAGAACTCATTCCCACGACTGGATATGTCAAAGAGCTATTTTGACTGCAAGAAATGATGTAGTAAATGCAATAAACTTACACATTGTTAAGGAGTTGCCAGGATTTGTTTACACCACAATAGATTGTGCAGTAGCCAGTTGAGTTTTTAAACTCTTTAGAACCAACTAGAATGCCTCCACCTTACTTGGACCAAAAGGTTGGTGCTCTAATTAGTCTAATGTGGAATCTTGATGCACTAAAACTGTGTAATGGAACCAGGATGTGCATAAAAACATGTCATCCCCATGTGCTGGAAGCAACCATCCTTACTGGATGTGCTGCTGGGAAAACATTTTATTCCACAAATTCCACTGATCCTTTCCTGTTAAGCTATCATTTGCAATGACAATAAACAAGGCCCAATGGCAATCACTGCAGGTCGCTGGCATAGATCTGGATTCTGTATGTTTTTTGCATGGACAGTTGTATGTTGCCTGCTCCACAGTTGGATCAGGTAAAAAATCTTTATGTCTATGCACCTGGCAATAAAACTGCCAATGCTGTTTATAAACAGGCTCTGTCATAAAGTCTTATGACACGACATGACATATCAGTTGGCTATTTGATACTTAGGATATTACATTTTTTTTCATTTATTTCTAATGTGCATTTACGTTACCATTTACATAAGCAAGGCATAACTATATAGGGCTTCTGGCGATTTCCCTGTTAACATAAAAATGAAGGGATAGGACTTCTAATTAACACACTGACTCTTTATACCCAGGCAGCACCAGGTACATTTTCTAGTGTATCACATTTGTGATCACTTGGCATCATTTAGATAAAGTAAGCAGCATTCATCTCTGTTGTTTCATTCTTTAATTGTCTAGGTGAATCCAAATGATTTAAAAGACAGAAAAAAAATTACTGTACGAGCTGTGAAAGGGCACCATTTAAAGTTCGCACCAGGGTCCCATCACATTTAGTTATGCCACTGGGTAATGTGTAATATAACGAAGAAAACATGGGCTAATGGATTTGTGGATCACAATAATAGATATTAGAAAGTAATAAGCGATATGTTTGATCAATTTCAGATCACACTAGACAAACTATATACATACAATGAATGGATGCAATACAGGTCAAAAGGGCAATAACAAGTGAATAGTTACAATCAGAATGAGCAGATACAATGAAAGTTACCTTTATTATAAGCAGTGAAGCAGAGCAACCACAGGGAGGCATGAGGCAGCGTGTTAGTTCCTGGTTCTTCCTGCATGAATCTATTGTGACCTCCCCCTGACAGTTGTGACCTCCCACAGACAGAAACAGCTTTCCTCTATTTTCCTTCTACATTAAAACTCCTGTTTGCTCCCTCTCCCGCCTAAGAGGGGTTGTGATCCCCTCCCCTTAGCAATATTACTACTGCTACTCAGGTGGCATAGCTCTTCGCTGGAAAGGACACTAGTTCTGGTGTCAGTGAGTCTAATGAAGTTCTGGGCAGGCTTTGAGTCCAAACATATATATGGCTCCTAGCCCAAGTTCTGTGCATCCAGGGGCCGGCTTATTATGTCTGGGACCCCATGCAAAGTGTCTGGGAGCCCTAATCAAAGGCATTTTGTATGTAACAAAATACCATAGTAACAAATAATGGGGAGAAACAGCTTTCTTTCTCATGTAGTCTCGGTACTGACATCATCACCAGTATTACACCAGTAATCCAGTGTTCACTCAGCAATGTTCTGGGCAATTGCATGGGTTGTGTGGTGGCAAAGCACGCCACTGTGTGTATCTGGGACTGAAGAGAGACCCACGGATGCATCCATCAGGACCTCCAAATTCCATATATGGGTATAGCTTATGACAACCTTCATGACAACCTCAAAATTCTTTATGAAGTATTGGCACATGTTTGTCTTTTAAGATTTGTTTTTAAACCCACAGCCAGTGCAGGATTTCAGAAGGGGGTGTCTGGTGCTAGACATGCTGTCTCCATGCATACTTTTTGCGACCCTTATCAGCGGTCTTTGAAGCCATGGCCTCCCGGTGTGGCAAGCATAGGGTATGCTATGCCTTTCAAATAAGGTGTCTCCTGAGTTGAGGCTGTTTTCTTTTGTAAGGGCTATTGTTACTGGCCAGACCAGGAAACCAGGAGGGCATTTCTGTGAAATTAGATCTATTTTTTTTCTCACACACATGCCATAAACCCCCCCAGCAAGTCTTTTCCACTTTTCTGACCACCAGTGTAAACAAAGACCATGTGGTGACTCCATTTAGCCAAAGAATTGTGGTTAAGGTAAGTGAAGTCAGGGTTTGAGAGGGGTTTTTGTGCACATTTTGCTCCAACGCCCATTTTCATAAAAGTGGGTGTTGGACCACTTTAAGTACCAATGCTTTAGGGGGTGGCCATATCCACCATGCCCATGGTCTGTACCTGCAATGCTATAGCCTCAGCTATACAGCATACGTGTTGACCATCTAGAAAGCACATTGGAGGCAAGGCTCAGTCTGGATCACCCCTAGCAAATAGGGAAAGATCCCTGCACCTCGCTCCTGCACTGCTAAAATGAGACAGCAGCTACTAGAGGGAGCACTGCATTTGTCTCTGTCAGATTAGTCAACAATCTGAATTTCTAAAACTAGACACAAGACACTGCTAAGATGTGTTGGTGATAACAGTTCTTTAGAAGATGTTGACAGAAGCCATGTTTGCATATGAAAATATGTTCAACCCCGGTTAGAAAGCACAATCAATTCTTTTGATTTCTTTTTGCCCTGCAGTGTTCTGTATCCTGTGGACGTGGAGTTAAGACCAGAACAGTCTACTGTGTAGCACAAGATGGCACCAACGTAGGACATGAGTACTGTAAGCACCTTGCAAAGCCGAATATACGGAAGAAGTGTCGAGGGGGTCGGTGTCCAAAATGGAAGGCTGGAGAGTGGGGGAAGGTAGGAGTCAAATTTTTACTCTTAATTGCCATTGTTTTGTTTTTATTTGTTTTTTTTAAGAGTCTGGCTCAAAGTTGGGCATTGGAAGGGCTGACCATTGTTACAGTTTCTCTTGTTTGACAATGCTGCTTTTATTTATTGAATTAAGTCTCGGAAACAGCTTTGTTGGGGTCTGACCAATTTCAGCAACCGTGCTTACCCCTGTATACAAGGAGACTATAACAACTGGGGTAGCATTTTCAGAATAAGTAAGGGTTAGCCGGCCAGTGCTTTAACCAGATCCTAACCGGATGTCTGTCCTGCTAGGAGGTTATATGGTGGAATCCTGGCCCCGTAGTCTATTCTAATATCTACCTTTGTTTAATGTCGCCAATTGTGGCCCAAAAGTATTGCATATGCCTGTGTCTAATTTTCTCTCCTTATTGGGCCATTGGTCTTTCTACTGTTTGTTTAATCTTTTTCTTGCCATCCATTCTCAATATCTGTCTTAAGTTATTCCTCTCTCTGTTCCTTCCCTCGTGGCCTACTTTCTGATCTCATATGGTTTGGTTTTTGATTCAAGTGTTTCACTAAAGCTTAAAGAATTTAGAAAATGAACAGGTCTTACCTTGACTGTTGATTTCTGCTAGTCTGCAATCTTAGAAGAGTATTGTTGGGATGATGCAATGCACAAACAAGTTCAGAAAAGAAAGACACGCAAAAGAAGCTGCAGCCATTTCCCTTGCAGACATGGTGGGTGCCACATAGTCCGATGCAATAATGGGGAAAAAAGGGGGTCATGCATTGAACAAAAATATGAGGCATTTCAGCAGCTCCTCCATGCAGTACCAGTGTCTTCATACTTACCATAGTGGAGAAGGAGCAATTCCATCCCTCTGTGCCAGACAGCTATCATGGCTTCCAGTGAGATGCGTTTAAGCCCCTAACATGTCTGTGTTCCTTTCATTGCAATGCAGCGGGAATGCCAAGTTGGGTTCGACATGCTCATTCTCTGCCATCGGCAAGTTTGAAGACACTGAAGCTGCACAGGAGGGCGGCATGGGACAAAGCGTTAGTCTAGACTTTATTATTTCTTTTGTTGTCTGGACAGGGAGTTTAAACTAAAAATAGTGACACCACCTACTCTACCCATGCCACCACTATTCTGTACCTCATCACTTAGTGATGTCTGTATATACATAGTTCTATGGGACTGACTAAAATTATCCAGCAGAAATGGTCCCTCACAGGTCCCTCAGCTCCAACAAAAATATTGAACGAATTTCAGCAGGGGGGTTTGGAGGAATAGAATATGTATTGTGTAGGAATTTTCCAATCCTGCAACAGTAGACAGGACATTATTTTACAGATCACTGTGAGGATGACATTAGAGTAATTTCTTCCCTCCTCTAAATATATAAAATAATCCTAGATAGATAAACTACCCCCAGATTTTCTCTACTTCAAAGTTCACTTAATACTACTACTAATAATTGTCCACAGTGCTTTGCATCTTTAAGTGTGAAAACCCCATTAGTCCTTCGATTTAAAGAACAAAATTGTCCAGTAATTGCGATTTCATACTGAGTCTTACTATTAGGAAGGGGCATGGGGTGGCAAATAAATATGACCTTATTAATTCGTGGTGGCAGGACTTCCCAGCTCCCGCAAGGAGAAACTCCCAAGCTGTCGGCTCCAGTAATACCATAGGTTATGACTGCCCCCAACTAAAGATGCTTCACATGTGACCCTGTAACCTTCACATGGGAACCACTTCCAGTAAAGTAAGTTTTTTTTGCCTCCGCATGCAGCTTTATCCAGAGATGCGAGAAATGCAGATTGATTAGGAATCAATCTTGAAGTAAGATATTCCAGCTCACACTTTGAATGTTTTAAAACTATATAGTTACTTGATAATGTCGCTGCATTAAAAATCATCAGCAAGCTTTGCTTTGGTTGGCCTACCCCTATGCCCCTATGTTACTAAACTATAGAAGACCAAGATCTCTTTTCTGCCTTTGAGTTGCACATTTGATGAATTTTACATTTGTTTTGTGTCTTTGTATCTGTGGCATCTTTGCACCGACTCGTTTGTTGTTCTGCAACAAAAACATAAAAAGACAAAATTTGAGGCTCTGCATATTTGTTTCACCTGTTTGTTTCACCTGTTTTTTTCACCTTCCATGGTCTGCTTACATCTTTTGAGGGGGTTGATTGTGAATGCCAGTCAGCAGGTCAACCAATGTATCGTATTTGTTGCACACATGAAACAAAGAGGCAGTGACAGGGGTGCTGGGAGCAGATTCTACCCGGGCTCTAAGGCATGACATTTATGGGACACTGTCTACAAACACATTCTAAGAAAGGTTTCTTAAGGAAGGCTCTACTTTAGAAAGGACCACCCCATATTCACATCAAGCTGTTCCAGCAGTACAACTCCTTCAGCAATAGTTCCAAAAGCTTAGAAGTCACCACAATCTCAATTTTGTAGCCCCAGGCCTTTGAAAAACTTTAGTAGCTGCATCTGACACAGCACAACTCAAAGAAGTTGATACCCAGGCCTTAAGCTACCGCCTCAGGTTTCTGGTAACTCCTGTCTGGCTTAGTTCCTGTCTAAACTTCTCTCTGCTCCTGGCTACTCCAACCCACCTACACATGTGTCTTGCTCGTTCCACTTCTATAAGAATTCTATAAGAAATCTATAAAAATATTAGTGAGCTAGTTTTGATAGGTTACTCACTTATAATACCTCTGATCCCACACAACTGCAACAGTTGCAGCATTAAAAAAGCAAGTCACATGCCCATGCCATGTGGGAACTTTCCAGACTCTCATCAGAGTCTAGACACATCTAGTTACTTAATTATTTCTAAAACTACAGTGAGTAAGTTCTACAGTCTATTGCAGCTGCCTATGACACCAAATCCCTTATGGGAAGGATTGCAACCCCTAATGGTACTGCTAAACTAGTGCCTGCTCAATTAGGCATCCTATAAAGGACTGTGTAGTGTGTTGACCTAAAGACACAGCTGCCCATGGCAAGTTTCTATATTGGACATGTAGAAGCCAGAAGTGCACCACATTAACAAGGTAATATAAGTAGCCATTCCTTAATTAGGAAATCCAGACAAAAAATGTGGATTTGTGCTGCCCTACTGCTGTATTTCAAAGGAGAATCTAGCAATGTTAGACGTGACTTCCTCTTTAGGTATTACGCAGCAACCCCCTCCCTAGTTCCATAAACCATATCATGTTAACAACTCGGAATAGATGACAAAGGCTAGCAGGTGGGTTAAAAGATATCAGTGAAACTGCACTGTTGACTAAAAAGATTGATAAGAGTCTCCCACAGCCACCACTTACTATCTAAAATGAAATTTAGTGGCAGAGATTTTAACTTGATCAGGGAGGACACTGGAGGTAAAAATTAAACTCAAGGATCTGTTTGATTGGAAATCAAGAATAAGAAGTGCAAGATTTTGTTTTAGTCAGAAAGAGTTATCTTTATTCTATGACATAGCAGGGGAGTGAGTTGGACACAGGAGTAGGTAGGTGCATTATTTTACAAATGAAATTGTTTAGGCCAAAGTACTGTATTGCTTTTGATACTTATGGGTACTTTAAAATCAGTTCAAGATTTCACTGGCCTAGGCACAAGCCAAGTCGCACTCGGGCTTCCGTCTCATTCATGGTCATCACAATGAGATGCACATATGTTTTTGCGCCAATTTGCGCACTAACGTTCACCAATACGCCAATTTACACCTGAAATTTTCCGCTAGTGCAATTTTGGCACACCAAACTGTCTCTGGCACCTGATTTATGGTATGTTTAGAGGGCAGAAAAGCGTGTGCAAATGTGGCAATTTGAAGAGTGAATTTCCTCCAGCAAATAGGTAGAGGAAACTGACTATTCCAATGAGAAACAGGCTTATTTCATTCCGAAAACACATGCTGGCAGTGTCTGGCATGTTTGAACAATGAAAATGTCAGCTACAAGTTCTTTTTAGGGGTTGAATCCTTTATTTGGAAAAAAAATTCAAAAATCACAAAAAATTAAGGTCGAAACAACAAAAATGTGGATATTGGGCCCCAAATTTAGCAGAAACAAACAAAAAATGGGACAAAACATTGGACAAAAAAACGTTAAGGGTTAAATGGAATCAGAAGATCTCACCAAAAATCACCCCTAAAAAAAATGGAGAACACAGATTCTCCAGAGAATACACTCTGCAATGGCGAATAGAGCTTTACAGACAACACAGAAGCTGGAGAGCCCAAATTGCTATGGAAAAACAGTAAAGGAAAGTGGGGAAAAAGTGGGGGACTTCTGGGAGCAGTTAAGCGATTAGCTGGCCAAATGCACACGAGGCAGAGTCATTTGCACTTCAAAACAGCAGATTTTCCTTGCAGAAGGCGCAAATTGGCAAAAGAAGAGGCAATTCGCGCTTATCCCGTGTGCTAGCCATTTGGTACGATCTGCATGTGCACCCAACATGCACATGAATCATGCAGAAATTTTTCACTCCTTCTGAGCGTTTTTGTGCACTGTCCATGAATCAACCCTATTGTAGGGGTAGATAATGTGGCAACGCTGTGTATGTCTCATCCACAGCCACAATACTGAGGCTATAGCAGGGGCATCATCTGTGTTGGGGGTGCCCTCGTTGGCGGGTTCAGTGGAGAGGGTTCGAGGCATAGAGTGAGAGCATTTTTAGAAGAGGAATGAGTCAATTCTAACCCAGGTTCTGGTTGAAGTGGGTCGCGTGCTATGGGCTACACACAGCCTAGCTGGCCCCAAAGCAGTGAAGCCCATTAGGAATTTACCCTGTGCTGCCTATGGCTAGCCCACCCCTGGCTGCAGGGACTCAAGGGAGTTCAGATGGGTTGCAGTACAGATGAATTTGGCAGCTTGTCAGGCTTTTTAGATGTAATGTTATGTAAAAGATTACACGTTGTAAAAGATTTCATTGATTTTTTTATGCCAACAATAATTCTTTCATTGCAAATCACTATGACAATAGGAACGAAAGGGAACAAGTCAATGGTAAAGTGCTAAGTGGCGTGTTCTGCTGCCAAGCTTTGTGTTAGGGCGAGCGCTGCACGCCCGTCTCACAGCAAGCCACTTACCTCCATGGCTGCATGCAGCCGTCATCCATCTTGCAGCACTTCCCTCATGGCTGCATCCAGCTGCCGCCCTTCCCCCCATGCTTCCTCCTCACATGCTCAGGTGCGCGCACGTCTCCGTCCACTAGAGGGCGAGCTCACTGGATTCCTGAGATTTAAAGGGCCTGTACAGCACTGATTGGTGTTTGGTCATCCAATCCTGCATCCTCTTCCCCTATTTAAAGAAGCACTTCCTTCGTTCAGTGCCGGATCTTGGTCTCTCCATGCTTGTTGAAAGTCAGACATTCTTGGATTGCTCACCCGTGTACCGACCTCTGCCTGTCCCCGATTCTGAACCTTTGCTGCCTGCCCTGACCTCGGCTACTCACCTTTACTGCGAACCTGTGATGCCAGCCCCGATCTCTGCCTGTACTTATTACGCCTTTTGCCTGCCACTTGTGTACCTCGCTGAACCTCGGCTGACTCTGGGACTGGGCCGCTGTTGGGGGGTAGCGACCTGGGGGTCATTCGCCGCACAAGACCACCCGGTCCGTGACACTTTGTTGGTGGTCAACAGCCGATAACTCTAGTGCTGGGTAACATGACCATTAAGCAGGTTTTTTTATGGAATGTACATACACATATAGCTGGCTGTATTACTTTATAGGTCACAGTGATAGCTATATATATATATATATATATATATATATATGACAAGATAGAAGTTTTTTAAAGCCCAGCTCCAGTTTTAATAAAGCAGGGAAGAGATATAAGTAATTTGATTTTCTATTTGGTATCTGTGATCTAAACCCACACCTCTGATATGATAGGAAGCACAAGATATACAAGGGATGAGCTAAAGATGGCACTCATACCCAAGTGACATCCCTGGTTGTGTGGTTAGCACCAACCAAGTGAGGCTCTTTGTCCCCAGCAGCAAAGCAAATTTGTGATCCTGTCCAATCTTTGTGATCTCTTTGTGATCTGATTTTTTATTTAATTTTGTATACCAATTACAAACATGAATACTCATATTCTACAATGGACATCAATCAGTAAATATATTTTTTTTTACCTGAGCTTCTATTTGTCCTGTATTTTCCTCTTAAATATGACCAAATCTTTCCCATTATAATATCTTAAGAGGACATTATCTGGCCCCAAAATTTGGTAACAGAAAAGGAAAGAAAAAAAAGAAAATCTTTAGTCTTTTTAGCATACCTCCAGCCAGTGGCCATCCTAGTTTGGGATATACAAGGTGGGGGGGGGGGGGCAGGGCCACCGCCAGGTCTGTACAGACAGGACACAGACAGGAAGGGGGCACATATACAGGGTCTAATGTTGGCCATGAAATCACTTCAACCTGATTAATCAACTCAGCTCCACTTAACCCCGCAAGCTCGACTTACCCACCCAGTTCTGGAGGTTGACTTTAATTCTTAAGAAAGGTGCCAGAATACTGTAACACTTTACTCGTATATTTGTGATGCTAAAAAAGAAAAGCTGGAGTGAAATAGTTTTTAATCTTCTCTGGGCTTATATAGTGTACACTGAGAGTGTTGGAGGTCACACAGGGCTGCTAGGAAACCATTTCCATGTTCCCTTCCCATATCTTTTGTTTATATAAATGGACAATATTTCATCCTTCATTTTTTGAAATGTGCATTCATGAAAATACCCAACAAAAGATGGCACAGACGTGTGGCACGACTAATACAACACCCTGAAAACACATGCTGGCTAGACATCACAAACCTGAGAGGCAAATTGGCAGCGCCTGTGAGAAACTCATGTGATGTGAGCCGCAAGGCAGGCACTTCACTGGGATCACACGGAGGGTTCATGTACCATCACTAAAAGAGAGGAAGTGTTCAGGAGACAACTGACTGGCACATGATTAAAGGACAACACAAGAAAAATGAATGATACTTACCGTTCCTTCCACACAGCACATCACTACAGGTTGGCTGGCAGTTCTAAAACAATGCCTGCTGCTAGCATCGTAGCTGGTCTTTGGAGTGTGCAGCCTTCTTTTCAACAATCCCTCCATCTTCCACTATTTTTATTTTATTTATATCTTCCTCTTGTTTTAACTTCTTTATTTCTTTATCACATTCTTTTTTCTCTTTCTTTTCCACACAGTTTTCTCTCATTCGCTACCTCCCTACTTCAGTCTCTGCTTTTTTTCAACACCCCCCTTTCCCCTCTTATTTCCCTGTTCCGTCCTTCTCACTCTACCTCCCTCTTTATCACTTTCACTTTGCCGCCCCCCTTATTTATGTTTTCTTCACCTTTTTCATCTTCTCCATCTCCCTCTCCTTTTTTCCTCTCCTATTTCCTTCTTCTGCATTCCCTCCATCTCTCTCCATCTTCACATTCCATCATTTCTCCTCTATGCTCTTCACCCACTTTCTCTTATTCGTCCGTCTGAGTGAATTTGGGAGGCGTCATCATAAAATCAAGCACTGGGTGGCATCAGTTTTCTCACAGCTGAAATGGCACGCCCCTCCTGCACATAGTGGAGAGGTTCTGGTCAGAGCTCTGCCCTTAGGAGACCATGGCCCAACTGGAGTCAGTGTGAGTATAGTGTCATATGAACTCCATAATCGAAAATGAGGGTTTTGTGCCAGTGGATCGGGAGTTATCATATAGTCTGTCATCAATGGCCAAGGGCAGTGCTGCAATCAGGTCACTGAAGTTACAGTCCAGCTGGATTCCCAATCCTCGGGGTTATATGAAAGAATACTTGGGCACTCGAGATGGGCACCAGGATTATATTAACAGGCATGGGTGTGACTACAGAGGGTACACAGTTTGCTACCACTTTGGAGCCTATTAGGTATAGGGGCCCCACCATTGTTGCATCTCCACCTTATTTATCTAATTGCTCACATTCTATGCATACAGAAAGAAAGCACTAATGTATATGTTGTTTAATTTGAGTTAATTGTCTAATTATATCCAATTTAGTTAAAAACTGTGTGACATTTGAAAGGGGGAGGGTAGTTTAGTAGCAGTAGTGTCATTAAGAGGCTAGCAAGCTTAGAGGGTGATAATTCCCTGTACACAGACAACAGCAACATATGGAAAACACTTGCTGTAGTGTTAGAGTTGGATATAAAACACTTAGGTAGCTAAATGTGTCTATATTGTCTAGGATTCGGGAAATAGCCACACATGGTATAGACGTATCTTGCTATGTAAATGCTGCAACATTGTAGTAGCTGGAAGGGATCAGTTTTAAAATAAGTGAGGAACTATTCAGAACTTTCTGAATAAATTGTTCTGGGAGTAGAACCAGCATGAAGCATATGCAGGAGGGAGCAGCAAGAAATAGAGGATAACCCTAGGCCATTCCTAGGCCAGACAGCAACCACCAAGAACCTGCAAAGGGAGCTCAAGGCCCAGGTACCTTCTTGTGTCAATTGTGACATACCTCTAGACGTGCTGTCTCCCTAGAATGCATTCTGTTCATTACATCCTTGCATTTCCACAGATACTTCAGAGGGTTAATGTTAGTGGGCTGACACTGCCTTTCATCTCTGATTGGCCGATGGCCACATAAAGCCATCCTCCCTGCATGCTTTGCTTGTGATAGTGTTCCCTGCTAAGCTTTGCTCTGTGTTCAAAGACAGTTTATCCGTTGCCTGCCTCCTGGACTAACCTTTCCCTGTTTGACTTTGATTCTGCCTGATCCCCCAGATACCTCTATACCTCTATCCTTGACCATCCATCTGCTTAATCCCCGTGTCTTGATGCCTGTAGGACTGATACCCAGTGTATGGCCCCGGTTAGTCTAGACTCTGATCTCAGTGTGCCCTTGGTTCATCTGCCTTCAAGTTGGCATCCTTTGCACTACATAAGACCCGAGGGCAACCGTGTCCAGTGAGCGGGGCCAAGTGCCACATATGGCATTAGGCATGTAGGGGCATGTATCGTAGCTCTTGCTGGAGAAAATGTACCAAAACTGGTACAAAACTGCAGCAACCAGTCATTTTTTGTTTTCAAATCAAGACCTTTACTGGGTGGTCTAATGAACTGCATCAGTATAATTTCAGTTTTTATTAAGTCCAACTCAGTGAGTGCTGTTACTTTTAATCCACACAGTTTTCTTTCTGGCAAATATTAGAAACCTGGGCCATGGCATCACAGGGAATTCCATCTGTATTAAACTGCTTAGTAAGCCAGAACATTTGCCTTTTGTTAATAATCCCTTTCTGGCTTATGATCAGTTGAAGGAGACCTCTACGCCCAGGGGCACATTTTAATTACGTGTCCCAATAAGGCTGCCACCATTGTTATCACAGATCTTTGTGGTTCAGTCAGTCCCCAGGACCTAAATATACACACATATACAAAATATTTTAAAGAAGGGAATATTTTAGAGTTTAGAGTTAGAGTTTTAAAGGTCATTATTCCTAGTGCCCAGCTGTCCCATTCAGAGGGGAAATTCTAGGTCAGATGTGGCAATGTGAATGCAATCTTTCACCCAAACTATTAGCTGCTTTTCTTAGGTTTATGGGTTTAAAAATGTCAGCACTACCATCAATGTAGTGTAGGCATATCTCCATTATCAGGCCCAGCCAATACCCTGCTGTAAATGGGCCTCAGACGGTGACAACTGTAGACAAAAATGAAAAACTTGCATTTCCAACTGTCTTGCATATAGCTCAATAATAAAATGCACGTTTGTTTAATTTTGCTGTTTTGGTTAGTGCTCCCCATAGTGGCTGCTTGAATATTAAAAAGAATGTTCTTAAGTCCTATTATAAACCAAAATGTTTTCCCAGTATATCTTGCTTATATTTATGGGTACTCTTTTATTCCTCCTTAAAATATTTAATTTCTTGTATATTGTTCCTTGAGCGAGAACTTGAATCATTTGGGGAAATTCCTGACCACACTGCAGCATAGAGATGGAAGCTGTGGCCTGATTTTCACCACACATAGGAACACTAAGGGCACCCATGAGGTGTTTTGTATTATTGGAAAAGTATTTGAGCAATAACCCCCCACCCCCGCCTTAAGCCACATAGAGCAGACTTGTGCCTGATCCTTCGTCTGATCCCATGTTAGTGTACACAAACCACTGTGACACCATGTAAAAAACGTTGTGGTGTACATTCTTATTTATGATCAAATAAAAAATATATGCTGTATTAATTTTTGTATGAAATGAATACAAAGAATCAGGAATGTTTGAATATCTGAATGAATATGGCTAGCTTTACTTATATAGACAATACACTGTGGCGGCACAAAGAAGAATTCACACGTCGCCGCTGCCGACTTGGATCGCTTCCCTTCAACTGCTCCATTCACCTTATTAGGAGTGTTGGAGCTAGATGGAGACATTGCGTCATTATCTATATACACTGTCAGGAACAAAGAGCAGCATCCTAATCACTTTCACCCCTTAAAAAGATGCAGGCATCCAAAAACTGTTACAGAAAAATTACAAAAATTAAGAATTGCATTGAGGGATAATACTACATCCACACACTGAAAAGCAATTTAAAGCCAAACCCCAGCCAAACTGTGAGATCTTTGCTTCATATCACTTCCTCCTCGGCAGTCACCAGAGGCATACATTTTACAGGCTTTTGTTATGCGTCATCTGCCTACTGGTCTTGCAGCAGTAGCACTGCACCTGTGGAACAAGCGTGGGTGAAAAGTAGGGCCTGGTTATATCCAACTTCCCTTTAAAGGGGAGCAAACCCCTTTTGAGCTGGTCCTGGAGTCTAAAATTCAGCATAAGGGTGAGTCATGACTTGTGATCCTTAGTATTTGTGTGCTGTGTTTAGGTATGCCCGCAAATTAAAATGTCAAATTAAGTTGAGTGTGTCTTTCCTTTTACCTTTTTACCTCAGTAAATGCTTTTGTAGATGCCCTCTACCTACTTTTTGGTCACAAGTCTTTCCGTAGCATTAGTGGTACACCGGAAATTCCTGTAACTGCTCTGTACCTGCTATGTGGCCAGAAGTCTTTCCTGCTGCTATCAGTAGCACGGTGGAGGATAGAGCTCTGTACCTGCTATGTGGCCACAAGTCTTTCCTGCTGCTATCAGTAGCACGGTGGAGGATAGAGCTCTGTACCTGCTATGTGGCCACAAGTCTTTCCTGCTGCTATCAGTAGCACGGTGGAGGATAGAGCTCTGTACCTGCTATGTGGCCACAAGTCTTTCCTGCTGCTATCAGTAGCACGGTGGAGGATAGAGCTCTGTACCTGCTATGTGGCCACAAGTCTTTCCTGCTGCTATCAGTAGCATGGTGGAGGATAGAGCTCTGTACCTGCTATGTGGCCACAAGTCTTCACTGGTACCTTTGATTACAAGTTCCTATATGTGTTCTGTGTGTCCACATGTCTTTCCTGGTGCCATTTGTACAGCAGTGGATGTTCCTGTAGATGCCCTATATCTTCAATTCGGTGACATGTCTTCCCTTTTTAAATGGCAGGGTGCACCCCTCCATGCCCAGGAAAGGGTGTGTTGCTACTCCCTTTCTTCATTTATCACTTTAACTATTACAATGTCTTCCTGCTTGATAAGAGTTTTCCACCAATGTCTGAGATCTTTTGCCTTGCTTGAAGTGAATCTATATAAAACGTTCTGGCTTAATTGGAGACCTTAACTGTAATTGCATGCTTAAATCTGGTGTTTTCAACCACCTCATGGTCTACTTTCACATGGGAGGTGGAGTTTCCCCAAAATTTCCCTGATGCCACAGTGATGTAGCTTAGTTCCTGGCTGAGAACCAGATGGAGAACCTGAGCTCCATACTACAAATGCTGGAATGTCCTGGCAAGTGGCAGACCAAATGTGAACGTTAACAGTGTGCACTAGTCAACTGCACAAAGTGTGGGTGTCTGTTAGAATTACACAATTAAAGGAGACTCCTTCAATAAGAGACTGCAATGGGCAGGTATTTCCTCTCCTCACATGAGTTATATGCCTGCTTTGGGCTTCCTAAAATCTTTAACTATGGAGGCATCACAAATCTGGATCCCTTGGGGTGATCAATAAAAAGGTACCTAAACTCGTTTTTGACTGGATGTCTGCTAGTGTATCCTGATTTGGGGTGCCTCTCAGGTAAAATTCTCTAGGAAGCCCACAATGGGGCATGATTTGTCAACCAGTCTACCCTCCTGCACCTCACATCAGGGTTAGTGGGGTTCGCCGAACAGGTGTGCATAGTGCCATGCATAGAACATGTATGCCTGCCTGGTCAAAGCTCATTGGCTATCAGTGGAGAAGGTAGCACATGGATGTATTGCTGTATCCCAAGGAAATGGTAATGGTGAGTATTAATTACAGAGTTTCTAGGGATTAACAGAAGGGACATCCCAATTTGGAGCAAATGTGACCTAAAGTCATTTTTTATTTTTAAGGATAAGCTTTAAATGCATTCTTATTAAACTAAACTAGTAAAGTTAACTTTAGACTTACTTTACTAAATCAAGGTCTAGATACCCATAATGGGGTGGCAGGGGCACCCACTTCTCTCCATTACACTAAGTCTCTGGTAGTATGGTTTACATATGCTTAGTTTGGGGAGTGGATAGACAGTGTTTCTCCATCAGCTGGAGGTTGTATATGACTGAGCAGCATGTGGTTTTTATCAAGCAGAGGCGCTTATGTTAGGCCAATCAGCCAGTATGACTGTAACGCTCGCCTGTGCAGCATATGTACAGCATGTCTGCTGCCTAATGTATATACAGCCCCCAAATCCTGTCATATCAATTAATTAGAACATGGGGGATGCCATCATGAAGCCCAACGCCAGCTCAAACGTTTAGTGCAGGATAGAGGGGAGAAAGGCTCATTCCGTTGTCTTTTTGCTATCTGATCCTATGTAGCTGTCTCATTAGCACAAGTCAGCTGCGTTTCCTTTAGTGTATATTGTGTAGTATGACAGCAGTTGAGATACCACCAAATGCACTTTGGGGTCTTATTGTAAAATGTGGGAAGTGGAATAAAGAAAGATCTCATTGTTGGCAAGCTCTTTACTGGAACTTTCTACAGTGTGGAGAGCTTCCCCACCTCAGCAATCTATCAGGTGCAACAGAAATTACATGTTTCTACAAATCTTTCATACCTCGTTGGATGTTGTGGTGAAGAAGACGTTTAATGCTTGTTACACAGGCATCAATATTTAAGTGATCGTTCCATTTGATGTTTTTTTCTGATCCTAACCACCTATTCTAGTCATTGTGCATTTACATAAAAAAAGATCATCCCTAAATCATCTTTTTATCTATACTAGGGGTCCCCAAGCTATTTGTCACCTAGGTAGTAAATGAGGGTAATCCTTAAAATTAAAGTGATCCTAGTCCCAGAAAGGAAGTATGTTGTCACCTTCTGTCCCCAGCCCAGTGCCCCAAAACAGCCCGTGTTTAATAAAGCCTTTGCTCAATAGTTATATAACACTAACAAGAGTATGATGTCCCAATGGCAGTCTTATGATAATTCATTCAGTTACAACTAAACTGTCACATAATGGCAAGTAGGTTGAAGTGTTCCCCAATGCTGAGCTGCGTGAATTGTAACTGAATGTATCGTCGCTGGAAAAGCACCAGGGGGCGGGCCTGATCAGCCAGGGAGCAATTTGGCTGCCGCATCCAGTTTTTGTTGTTATGACTATTGGCTTTAGTAAAAAGAATAAACACATTAACGTTATTTCTGACTATAGGTTCACTTTAAAAACTCACATTTAAAGGGACTGCCCAGTCTGAATAACTCTTGTGGTTCATGCCGCAGTAATCATGAATCGGCGTACGGTCACAGTGCAGTGCAGCCGGCTGCACGCTGATTCATCAATGACAGTGCTCAGAGAGGCACACCAATGTCAGTGATGCATCGGCTTGCACTGGCTGCGGAGATTGGCGGCTTCTGGATCGCGGCGCAGGTGTGAAGTTTGGTTTTTTTACACTAACTTGATTCAGTGGCGGTCGGGAAATAGCGGTTCACCTTTTCCCTAAGTGTATCTCATATAATATTTAATTATACATAATATATACATAATATTGTTATTATAATATATATCTAATCTATCCTTATATGATATTTATATGGTATGATTGTCTTTAATGATATGATAATCTGTAATGACATAAACATATATGATATGATATTCTATGATGATATATCATATGATCATCTATAATGATATGATCATGTATATCAGGAGTACTCAACCACTTCTTGTAAAGGTCCATTTAAAGGCATCCGGTGAGAGGTGAAAATCTGGTAACAATGATGGATAGACAGGACTCGGGGGAAAGGGATGAATGGGAGAGAAACTGTAAGGAAGAGGGATGGAAAGACAGAACAGGAAGGGCAGGGAGGGATGAAGAGCAAACTGGAAGAAAGCGTGTATGGACAGAACTAGAAGGACATGAATGAATAGGCAGAGCTGGGGGGGTAGATGGCCAGAGCTGGAAGAAAGAGTAATGGATTGGCAAAGCTGGGAGGCCAGGGATTGCATGGGTAAAAGTGACAGGGCAGGAATTGATGGGGCAGAGAGACTGGGCTGGATGGGGCAGAGCTGAGGGGACAGGGAGAGATGGGGCAGAGCTAAAGGGGGGCAAAGCTGGAGGAACAGGAATGGATGGGACTGAGCTGGGGGGACGAGATAGTGGGGCAGGGATAGCTGAGACAGGGGGGGAGGATTGGATGGGGAAAAGAGACTGAGAAACAAAGTTTGTGTATACCTTGCAATGCCTTTTCCCTTCCCACCCATTCAGTACTTACATATTGCAGTTCTCAGAAGCTCTGAGCATGGCAACACAGATGCAACTGAGTGCAGGGCTGTAAGGGCAGGAGTCAGGAAATCTGGCACTGAGGTCCGCATTCGGACCCCGGTCCACCAGTTGAGTATCACTGATGTATATGATCATCTATAATAATATAATAATATATCTGATATATTATACGTATATAATATTGATATATTAACATATTATAGGATAATCTACAAGCACATTATATAGATTTGATAAAATATGAAATTATAATCTATACGTATATTATATTATGATAATATATGATATCCTGATATATATTTATCGGATATTGGTTGTCTATAATGATGATAATATATACGGTATATGATAATGTGTAATGACATGATAATATATTATATGATATTCTACAATGATATGACAATATATTTGATAATCTATAATCTAACCTGAATAAAGTCTTTAGAATTCCAGCATGGGCCCGAACCTAGAATCCACCAACCAAACGCTAGCTACCAGTATACCTGTAACAATAGCACATTTTATTATTTTATTTTACTACTGTAGTTCTCTACCAGTTTCTCTGAAATAAACCCTTTAGGTTTCCAACGCATATCATATAAGGGGAAACTGCTTCCTTAGGTAGTGTATAACAGATTATGCTTTAGCAACTGTATGCATTTGTAGGTATATCATTTGAGGTAGTCCTTCATCAGGTGTTTATGTTCTTTTAGCTATACTATGTATCATAGCTGGACCTTTAGCAACAGTATACTGTATGTTTACATCTGGCATATCAGGAGGTGGAGGTCCTCAGTTATCGGGAATAATGTCACTTGATTTGATCCCCAAAAATTGATCGACTGAATGAAAACATCAATACATGGGGTACTTAGCCAGTCCTTGAGGCGCGAAACCTGTGTGACCGCACAGGGCACCATCCCAATCCCTCTTTAAGGGGGTGCTGGGAGTCCTACTCCAGACCCCTCTTCTTCGCTAAAAATCTCATCTGGCTCAGTAGCTCTTTTTTCCCATATTTCCCCCTCTTTTTCTCCCTCTTTTTTTGTCTCCACCTATTTTCCATTTTGCTCCCCACTTTATTCTCTCCTAATCTCTTTTTTGCTTTTTGTGGTTTCTCTCTTTACGTCCCTCCATTTGTCTCTCTTTACCTACATCTCTCCCATTACACACCACCTTCTCTCTTTTCTGCATTCTCCACTGCCTCTCTCTTTCCGCATTTGTTACATCTTCCTCTCTTTTTAACTTTCTCCTCCCCTTTTATCCCAAATTTCCCTCTTTTCTCTTTCTCTCTTTTCCATATTCCCTCCACTTCCCCTTTTTCATCTTCTCTATGTCTTCCTTCTATCATTCTATCTCTCTCTTTTCCTTCTATCATTCTATCTATCTCTTTTCCTTCTATCATTCTATCTCTCTCTTTTCCTTTTCCAACCTTCTCTCTCTCTCTTCCACATTTATCCACGTTCTCTTTCTTTTCCTTGTCCCCACATTTTCTCTTTCTTTCTTTCTTTTTCTTTCTTTTTCTTTCTTTCTTTCTTTCTTTCTTTCTTTCTTTATTTCTTCCACATACCATCCTTCTCTTTCTCCATTACACATTCCCTCCTTCTTTTTCTTCTTTCTACATAGCCTCCTTCTTTTTCTCTTTTACACATTCCTTCCTTATCACTCTTTATCTTTTACACATTCCCACCTACTCTCTCTGATTCACTCTCTCTTTTTCACATCCCTCCCCTCTCTCTCGAGCTTTCTCTCTTTCACACACACGCACTCTCCCTTCATAAATCCCCCCCTTCTACATCCTGTTCTCTTTTTCTTTGCTACCCATTCTTTATTTTCTCTCCTTTTTCCACGTTCTGTTTGTTTCCACATCTTTCTCTCACATTGTCTCTCTCTCTCTCTTTCTTCCCCACATTTCCTCACCATTCTCTTTTTCTCATACACTTTCTCATCCTTCCCGGCATTTCCTCCCTTTTGTTTCTGTTTTCTATAATTCATCTATCGGCATTCACTTCATCTCTCCCTCTCTTTTCTGTGTTCCATCTGTGTATTTGTTATTAGAATTCCCTCCATCTCCTTCCTTCTGCTGCTTTTCCTCCATCTCTCTCTTTAACATTTCCTCCATCTCACACACATGTGAGCAACATCCTGAAATCCTGCACAGGGTGAGACTTTACCTAAAGCCAGCCCTGCATGGGTACCAGTAAGGTGTGGAAGCTCTTGAAACTTTAGTAAATAACGTTTTAAAAGATGCGTAGCTTTAGAAGCCATTCTGAAATAGTATAGTAATTTGTTCCGTATTGATTATTTTGTTTAATTGTAAAAACAATGCGCACTCACCTGTATCTCGCTCACAGTGTTCGGTAACATGTGGAGCAGGCGTGCAGCGGCGGATCGTCCACTGCCAAGTCGGCAATCAGAAGGCATCCAGAGAGTCTGAGTGTAATCCCTCTTCAAGGCCGGCATCTGAGCAGCTGTGCCAAGCATCCGATTGTCCGGTGTACACTTGGAAAGCAGGCGACTGGCAAGATGTAAGTAGTGAAGGGGGGCTGCTCGGGCAGTGTGGAGATGCTCATCCTGACATGGACTGCGGTCACGCTACTCCTGTGAGGTACACTCTGCAGGCTTGAGTGCATCTGATTTTGTCAGCTTGCCATAGTTTACACTCTGCAGGGAGCCAGGCTGCTGCTGCTGCTGCTACATATCAGATGACTGATGGAGAAACTTTTTTTTCCAAGTCTAGCACAACTTGCCTGCCATGAAAAGATGCATGGCTTCTGGAGGATTTCAAATGCGAATTTTTATTTCTCTCTAAAAATACACTATTTTGTTTAAAGGGAACTACTGTTCTCCACAGGCTGGCTCAGGAGACAAGCAGTTAGAGTTCTCCCTTGTAAAAGTTTTTAAGGTACACTCAAAAACCTGTCACCCCTGGATGTTTTTCCTCCAACAGAAGACAACCACAAAAGCTTAATAGAATTTTTTTACAGTTCGAGGGGGCGCGGTGCCATTCAGTGCAGAGGAATGAATGCATGTGTATGTGTATATATACCTCCAAGGTCGTACACAAAAAAGAGAGAAGTGAGCCCTGCTCACACAGAATATGGCCTCTGCTGACGTGAGGGAGCTCACTCAACTTTGCACATGGCCAACTGCAGGGTTCTGTGTGTACAGGGCTTGTAGATCTTGGGGTACAGACAACAGATTGCAGATGGAAAACTGCTTCTTTAAAACACACATTTGCTAACATAAAAAAAAAAAAAAAAAAATACCAGATTAGTTCAACCCCTTGAGTACCTTATTCTGGCACACAACAATATACCCTTTCAATAATTCCATCAAAAGCCCTTTAAAGCTCAGCAGCTTGGAACTGAGTTGCACAGGCTTCTGTTTAATGTTATGAGTAAGCATCACTCTATATTGTTTCTTAAAAAGACTTGTTTTCATTATTGCAAGCAGAGAATGTGAGGGTGATGTAGGCTCCTCCCACTCCCATGCTGAAGGGAAGCAGTCATTGTGGTATAAGATAAGAGTTTTGTAAGGAAGCGATCCTTCATAGGTTGAAACTGGAAATCCTGTCCAAGCCTTTGTGTACACACATCTCATAAGGGTGGAATCTATGTGACTGTAGAAGATTCCCAGGAGAAGTGCACTAATTCAAGTGTCCTCTCCCTCCTCAGCCCGACGACCAATGACGGCTTTCTGAGTGGACATTGGAATTAAGCTGATCCTGAGCTGACACTTAGCCATACTTGTAGGGAGCCATGGTGAGTATGGGGTGTGCTGAATACATAGAAAAGATCCTTTTATTTCATGCAATATAGGCTGTATTATCCATGTCATTAAACGACAAATGAAGTAGAACAAAGGATACTCACCTCCCCCACTGCACATCAATTCAGGTCTCATAGAAAAATGCTGATTTTGTAGGTCCATTTTCAGGTTGCTGGTTCTCTTCATTCATAGCCCAAGTTCCTGTAGCTCTTCCAAGTTCTACTAATTTCTTAGTTGGGCATATCCTTAAAGTGGACCAACATTCATGATTTGAAGGTGACAGTCCTGGTTTGGGAAAATAAAATAAGTATGACTTTCCTTCCAGCTCGCAGGCTCGATCCCATAAAGTCTTGTGGGCTGCAGTCCAGTTTCAGCACTACCAGCTCTGACGCCAACAATGCACTCCTAGCTCAGCCCTGGTGCACATTATCTATGTTGATTGAAAGCACTGAAACCAGACCAGTTCAGCCTGCAGGACTGCGAACAATCAAGCCTAAAGGCCGGCCGGTGTGAAACCCCCCAAAAAGCACTCTCCTCACTCCAATGGCGCATGCAGGGGGCCAATCATCATCCGTCAGAGTTCTTTGACAAGTTTACGTCCTTTTGGCAAAGGACTCTGATTGAAAACAATGGGGAGCATGTACAGCCGCAGCACCCATGTTCCCAACCTTGTGCACACTCCCGCCCCAGCATATCTGAATGGCTGGGGCAGGAGTGCGCACACGCAGCTGGGGCTGCACGTGGTTTAGCAGTGCACACCCCCCATGATATGATTGGATGAGAGACGCAAAGCAGGTAATGATGACTTATTACGGGCACCCTGGGGGGTTTCACACAGAGGGGCACCCAGGATAAAGCCAGCGACAGGCCCTGGAAACCTTTCGATTCCAGGCCGGCTGCTGGTAGCTTTTGTTCCAGAGGGCAGAATAAATGTCAAAAAATTGCTTTGCTCAGGCAGTTTAAGCACTACTCTAAATGTCTCAATACTCTCAAGGTTTCTGCATTGCTTTTGTAACTGTGCATTATATGCATCATGACAACTCAAATAAACAAAAGCAAGAGGAGCATCAACAGTCCTCTGGGCCAGCACTGGAACCAGGTGAAGTGGCTACAGGCAAGCAGTGTTGAAACTTTGAATGCAAAGACTAGAGAAAAAGGGAGAAGGAGGAACACATGGACGAGGAATAGTAACTTTTGCTAAGTATAAGTGCTAGTGGTACTGCTTTAAAGGCACTGAACCATTGAGAACATATAACACAAGAGTGGGAAATGAAACATAACCTGCGGGAGCAAAAGCAAGACGGGAGTAGACTCTGGATTATTGAAAAGCCACAATAAGGATCTTTGGTCTAATGAAAAACATTACCCGCTCTCATAATCCCTGACATTCTGTATGCACGGCATATTGCCCTTTTTATTAGTATGGGAATTTCTAATATACATTCCCTCTTGTGGACTATAAATGTTCACCTAACTGCTCCGGGAATCTGGAGATTGAGAGTCGTCTGCCACCAAGTCATTATTTTATTCTTTTTTTAAATGTAGCCACCTGTCATTAAATGCAGGGCTCTCTGATGAAATATGGGGGCCTTGCGCGCTCAGGTCTCCCCAAGGATCTGTTCTGTTCGCCTGCCTTTCCTATGCTGAGTAGAAGAGCAAGCTTGCCATCTAGTGGCCACACTGGTGTATAGGTTTTTTCTGTAAGGGCTAGTTGTCTTGCTGGCACCAGCTTCACTGCTTAGAACATCAGCGACTCAGAGGACATTTTTTAGGTTGGAAAATTGGCAAGTTTTACTTTTAACGACCTATAGAGACAAAAGAAGGGGGTCTGCCTGTGGGGACTGTCGTTGCTAATTCACTGTTAAAAAAAAGGCTGAAAGTCCTCTTTCTTCCAAGTCATGGTATATCTATAGTAATAAATCAAAGCAACTGGATTTGCAGACATTTCACTAATCATCCAACTGACTTTCTCAATTCAGAATAAAAAACAGTAAATCCAGTTATCTTGATTTATTACTACAGATACACTTCAAAATATGTAACTTGCTGCAATGTCCTGTAGTCAAAGCAGATTTATTACATCAATGTGCCCCCGCTGGCCTGGCAAACCAGTTTGCCTGCCATCTGCCACATGAATGACGGCAATAAGAGGGAGTGTGGAAATGGCAAAAATCAGGGCTGTCAGTCCTCACGCTGCTGGGGCGGATGCATAGTGGAGCATCCCAAATCAGTATGCCCTCACTCCTAAAGGTATATAAACCCCCCTCCCATCATCCAGAATGCAGAAAGACACAGATGCTCCTTCTAACTACAAATACCTGCATCCTTTGGGTATATTTGTTCTCTGTTGAGCTGAGAGTATTCATGCAGACCCACATCCTCTAGCTAAGCCTGTACCTAATGTGCAGGCTTCATCAGCAAGCCCTCTAAGCAGTCTCTGCTTCTGACCATTGGTACTCTCTCAAATGAAAATCCTGGTGCCCGGTGTATCCTATTGGAGGATTGCTAGCCTGCATCACGATAATGAGAGCCAGAAGAGACAGCAACATACAATTACTAAAACTGTACCCTAACAGCTGAACCAGAGGAGGCCATTCTCAAGGGCATCACATGTTAGGCAAAGGCTTCACATACACAACTGAAAGGGGGTATATGCCAGGCAAAAATGAATATGTTGGTTCAGTGCCCTACATTTGCCCTAGAGTGTAACATTCTCTTGTAATTGAACGCAGCAGGGGGAGGGATTTTTACCCAGTCTGTGAAGCTCTGGAAGGTTAGACATTTATGCTGAATAATAAGGCTGGAGTGTTGGTAATGGTGCTGTAAAGCAGATTCATCCACTTTAGAGCGATACATGTGAAATACGTTTTGACTAATACACTCCATCTCAATCAGTTACGGCAGCACAGCTAGCACCAAATAGCCCAACACTGACACACAGTGCCCACAAATGTATCAGCAGAATTCTAATCTTAGAGTCTGTTTAAAAAGTAGCAGAACTTACATCTTAATCATATCTGTGGAATATATAGGGTTCACCTCTGGGTGTTTCTTCCTTGGTCTAGGCTGGTAATTGGGGTCTTTTATGTATCCTAATAGTTATATAATAGGCCAACATGATTGGGACTGAAAGTCTGCTTGCAACCACCAACCTCGGGCTGTCATTATTTGGGACAATGCTTTGGTTAAAGATTAAGAAGAAGCTTTTAAGTGGACCAAAACCCAACCAAATTACATTTGGCCAAAGACCCTGCCTATATTCCCTTCTTAGGGTGTAGAACTAGAAATATATATATTTTCGCTTTTCCAATCCTCCTAGAACACTGTTTTTTTTTTTGCTGTCCCTCTCTATGAGATTGCATTCGATCATTGCATAGGTATGGCATTATTGCCACATAGGTGGCATAGGTCAATGGTTAATGACATAATTGCCACACACAACAATGACATTTAATGGAGGAGGCAGAGCTTTACAACTAAAACAAGGGCCATTATCTGGAATTAGAGTGAAGCAGGAGCACTAAAAATTGGCAAAAGGTACTCTTCATGGGGTAAGCAATTCAGGGGATACTAGGTAAAAATGTCGGTTTTGGTCCCCTTTAAGTTAGGAAGAATAACTTACTGGGTTCTGTGTTCCTATGCTGCTCCCACATCCCAAGTGGCCAGAGATGAACTTGACCATTTTTGGGGTACACAAAGTGGCCAGTTTACACCAGTTTGGGAGTGATGGGCGTGGTAGAGGTTTGGTTTAGTGTGTGGTGCATGGGTCACATGCTCTAGCAATATTTGTTCCGTAAAAGATGTTGGTGATGGAGCCAATGCTCAGAAGTCCATGCATTCTGCTGCCACCATTCATCCAAAGAGTCAGATCTGTTGTAAGCCACCCAGACAACCAGCATTCTGCATTTAGTGGGACAATTTTTCCGATGGCATCAAACAGGGGTGGTCTGGCCATGGGGAGAACTGGGACAATGCCCGGTGGGCCAAACTGCTTTGGGGCCAGTTGGGCTGATGCTTTTAACACCCACATTCAATCCCTGCCCCCTTAGTCTCTACATGCCAAGGAACCCCAGCCCTCAATGCTATAGCCCCAGCATTATGTTTGGGGGACCTCAGCAGAGATGTCTCAGGCTCGCCAGGGGCTGGTACAATCCAGGGATGATTTTTGACCCCAGTCCACCACTGGCAGCGGCGTGGGACATTTTAGGTGTACCCAAAGTTTTCAGAGAGACAGACGGCCTCAAAGTGGGACATCTGGTCGGTTACCAGTACAAACAAGTCTTTTTTACTGCTTTTTACATTCAGTTCATCTACATGTAAAGCAGCTGCTGTCCAGAACCCCAGACCCCTTAGCGGTGGGACACTAGTTAAAACACATGTAGCAGTACCCTCGCCTTTTCTGTTGCGGTGAATTAAGCCACATGCTCCAATCACTGCCATAGAGGTGGGGTTGAGACCCGTCCATCAATTGCTGTTAAATAGAGGACAAGCAAATAGTGGACATGTTTTTGACATGATTCTTATTATGCAAATTGGACGATCACCTGCCCCAGCCCCATGGTTCTGTCAATCAATGCTCATGCCAAAGGGAAAAAATAAAATAAAGGTTTATTTTCAATTGATGTGATTGGGGCTCGTAATAAAATAAATATAAATTAAGCCAATGAAATGAATGTGAATATTTGATTTCAAAATCAAATATTAAAAAATAAAGACTAATCTTAACATGCATCGATAGCGAGGCGCATGCTAAATATTTGGTGAAGAAAGTTTAACTTTGGGTGTGATTCGAAAACCTCCATCTCAGCATTTTTTTTTACATTTTTCCCAATAAATTACCTACACGTGAAATGGGGCATTCCAACACATGAGACTACTTTGTTTTTTAAATGAGTATTTTTGAAAAATGTAAGAATACAAGTAGCCTATGTGCTATGCAGAAAAGCTTTCCAGATATTTCTGCATACTCTATAGAATTCTGTTATTTGCAAAATAGAATATTCTCACCCTATTGAAAAGGGTGTGTCTAATATGTATAAAGGGCACCATCTGCAGGTGCAGATATTTTAGCAATTTTTGTAGCTTTTTAACACAATTTCTTGTGTTAAAGTAAAAAAAAGCTCACTGCAGGTTTCAAATTACACCCAAAAGTGCACCCAAAGGTCAGCCTGCTTCACCAAGTAAGCAGTATGTTCCCCATTATTAAGGCATATCATAAATTGAATATGATGAAAGTAATTGTTTAGCAAATCAACATCTAAATGTGTATAGCCAGTATCAGTTGTGTCTGAGTGACAGTTTGTTATATTTGTAGTGCAGCAAGACATGTGACAAAGGATTCCGCTCCCGCAAAGTGTACTGCGTCACTGAGGATAAGAAGGAGGTCCCACCTCTACATTGCGATGACAGCAAGAGGCCACCTGATGTCGATGTTTGCAATCTACAGTCTTGTGAATACATCTGGATTACTGGGGAGTGGTCAGCGGTAGGTAAAAGGATCTGTGTTAGAGATGTTAAAGGACCAAATCCCATGATGCCTAGCACTAGAGTCTAAAAGGTTCTAGGACCCGGAGATTCCCTGTCCTTTCATTGTTCCGGTCCCCCAGTGTGAGACCCTTTGGGATTCGCCCCCATAAACACATTTTGTTCCTCAATTGCACCTGTGCAAGGCCACAGCCAATCCCTGGGGATCAATGACATTCTTGGCCTTGTACCTAATGGTGGTCACAAAGTGGAGATGATTTTGAGAGGATCTGCTCAACACTCACTCACTCTCACTGTAACTGGCACAGGTCGGGGGCAGCTGTTTGGCAAAGAGGTTGCCAGTGAATGAAGAACAACCCTGGACACTGTGGGGCTCCTTCTCTGGACAAAATAAAGTAAAATTATACAAAGCGAATAGACTGGAAGCAATGCAAAAGCATTTAAAGTAGACCTGTAGTATATAGAATATTGAAGGGAAGCCTGTCCCTGTTGGAAACTAAAAAGACCAGCCTCAGCTCCATAGTTAGCTATACTCATCAACAGGCTAGGTCTCTGAGAAGAGATGCCAGTCGTTGTATGGTGGGCTGCAGCTTTCAGTCCCCAATCCAATGGTGAGTATTACTAGGTGCAGGACTGGGAGTCAGCATGATGGCCTGCCCTACAATATGACTCACCTTTGTTCTGCTGTAAGCTCAGATGCTAACAACATGGGGCTGATGGTTTCCAGCACAGTTTTGGCCATCCATTGCTAGTAAGCATCTCAGTGGTGAGCAATTACATGGTGTGATCTTTGCTTTCAAATTAAGCCGCTGGATTTTCCCTGGGGCATTCGGAATCGGGATCCCCCCCCCCCCTGGGGTTACAGATGATGCGGCAGTGCACGCTCCCCAATCAATCAGCGCCCTTTGCGAAACACTCCAAAGGGTTTTGATCAGACGAGAGCCTACGCATGCGTGGTTGGAGCAGGAATAGGTGAGTTTTATTGAGCGAACTGGAGGGTTTCCCACAGCCTGGCAGGGAACAAAACCCAGGAAAGCCAAATTCCTGGGTTTTGTTTCATTTCAGTGGGCCACACTGCTTTTGGGCCAAAGGGGCTGACACCTTACCCACCCTTTGCCAGAATTCACTCTGTCCTCTTTTAACACCTCCTCAGGTCATACACCTGACCTCATCGTACCCACCTGCCCATGACAGCACATCGCATGTTTAGCCCGCAGCAATGCTTATAGCCCCAGCACCTTGTCTGTGGGAGCCATACCCACTCCTGACACAGTACCTGATTCTACAATAATAAAGATTTATAGCCATTTAAGAGCCCATTTTCACCCCCACCATGATCTGCCCCTGCATTGCTATAGCCTCAGCTAACTAATGTACTTAGAAGAACTTTGGGGGCGGGTCTGATCAGCTCATGGGCTGGCCAGGGCCAGTAAATTCCTGGCCTGATCATTGGCCTCAGTCGGCCCATGCCTAAGACTACCATCTGCCTGACCATCCTCCCACCCAGTCCCATAAGGCATACGCCCCTCTTTCCCCTGTGGATCTCTGTGTGTCCTGTGTCATAAATGTCATCTTTGCTTATTTTCCAGTGCTCAGTAACCTGCGGGATGGGGTATCGTCAGAGGCTTGTGTCATGCAGTGAAGTGTATTCAGGAAAGGACCATTATGAGTATGGTTACCAGAGCTCATCCAACTGCCTGGGAACCCAACCTCTCAACGTACAGAACTGCTTCCTGGGGGAATGTCCTGTTCTAGCTTCATGGAGAGTAGGCAACTGGGGGGAGGTGAGTAACCTGCTTAATGCTTTCACATTAAATGTACATAGTAAGAGGGTGGATTTCGGGAAGAATATGGCCAAATGTTGCTAAATTCCACTCTTTTGTGGGATAGATTTCCTCCACAATTTAGCCAGAGAGGAAATAATGTGTTCATAGCAAGATAAGCAGCTAAATATTATGCTCCGCAGTGCAGGCCAAAGTCATAGATGGAGGGTGGTCATATGCATGGTGCCTTTTCCCTTAAATGACAGAGCCCTAAGACACTCCTTATTAGTCCAAATGGAAGTTATTAATCCTGGGGCTTACCAGCAGCAAGACGGGGTGCATCCAGTGTTCTAGACTCTCCCCCCATACTTGGCACTCGAATGGGCTGATGGGAGCACATGCAGAGCGGTTGTGCAATATCTGTGGAGCAGCCCTATTTGCCTGGGAGAAGGGCACAAAATCTGGACATGATATGGGGCTTTTCTTGTTAAGCTCCCCATCCTACCTTAGAGCCAGGGAGGGGGAGCAGGGGAGGTTAATATATGACTGGAATTCTGCTTTAAGTCCATTTTACTTTAACCCTGCAAGGTTAAGGCTGACGTTTTATTATTTTTAGTGTTCGGTTACATGTGGAGCCGGTGTCATGCAGCGCTCAGTGCAGTGCCTGACCAATGATGATATGCCCAGCATTATGTGCCCGATGGATATGAAACCAGAGGAGAAGAGGCCATGCTACAATCCTCATGACTGTATGTACACTTTATTCTTCATTTTAATAATAACATTATATTGTTTTCATGAAATCTGCCACTTCCTGTTGAAGCATTAAAAAAGTGACTTTAATGAAATATGTCTTCAGAGGACCATGTTGTGTTAAAGTGGACCTTGGTTCTCCCAGGCAGGAATCTTTAACAGTAGGGGCATCCCAAATCAGGATTCTATGGGGACAACTGTTAAAAGAAACATAAATTCATTAAAGGGAGGTTCGCTTTAACGCAAAATATGAGCCCATTTCATCCTATAGGCTACTTAGTGGTAAGGTGCTGAAAATTTAGCTACTGCCCTTGGGACAGTTGCACCGCTTAGCCCACGACTGGCAGATTTGGGATGGCTGTCCACTATAAAGGTATGGAAAGTACTCAAAATGAGGCATTTTTACTCACCCCCTTAGCAGTATCATGGAGCACACGTATCCAAAGTGACTGCTGGCAACCAAAGAAATTTGCTAGCAGGGGGCACTTGCTTTGATGCCGACGACCCAAAATGCAGAAGGGTTTGTATTACACCCAATTACAAACATTCTCTGGTTAAAATAATAGGCAGGTGTCCCAGATTGAGGTGTCCAGAGGATAGAGCTGTCCTGGTTTGGCTTTAGAGACCATTTGAAATCATTAAACAGTTGCTTATCATTGCAATTTTGTGTCTGGGGCCCTAATCAAAGCCAATTTTTGTATAGCAAAATACAATATTAATGCACCTTGTTGGAGGTGTAGCCACGGCCTGTTAAACGGCACCCCTCACTTGCCGTAGACCGCCCATCCCACCCGCCCATTGAGTGCCGTTATATATTTACTTTTTTAAACCAAAAGTTGCCACTGATCTGACTCCGCCTCTGGGGGCCCCCTGGCAGGTGGGGGCCCCATACATTTGCATGATATGCATGGTAGAGATTCAATGCAATGTATCAAATACCCTTCAAGTGAAAAAAATGCATTACAGCTGGCTTTGGATTCTAAAAGACTCCAGGGCAAGCCACTGGCCTTCCCCTGGGGCATCCTAAACCAGTGTCAGGCCACTCCTGCTAACTTTTGCTGAGCTCCGCAGCTAAACAGAGCCATATTGTCAATCTTTAATATGTATGGCATACAGCGCTGAATGAATGAGATCCTGTGCATGTGCCATGGGACCGGGGAAAGGTGCATTTTTGCAGGCGATTCGGGGCAAGAAACAATACACGGAACAGTAAGAATTCTGGATATTGGACTGCTTTAATATGATAAACAATTGGTCCATGTGCTGTCACCCTTATTATATTTAAATGAAGTCTCCTTGCTTTATAGGTGATTTGCCGCACGACTGCCAAGACGTGAAACTGCGCCGAGGTGTTGATGAAGATGGCGAGCATTACCTTCTGGTGGGGGAAAAAATCATCAAGGTATCATTTCTCTTGGCTGTAGCTGATTGTTTGATATTTAATGTGTGCAATGATTTATCAGTGGCTGCCACTTCACTCTCTGTAGTAACGATCGGCTTCCTTTCAGGTTTATTGTTTCGGGATGCATTCCGAGAGCCCGAAGGAGTATGTGACGCTTGTGAGTGATGAGGCGGAAAATTTCTCTGAGGTGTTTGGCTACAGGTATAATCAAAATGGCCCACTGTGTATGGGGAGGGGGGTTTGCTTTAACAATATACAGCTAACCCCTTTACTGCTGACACTGTATCATGAACAGTCAGGACAGGATTCATCATAGACCTGCACCTTCAGGTATCTATTTCCATTAGCATTGGTCTTAGGGTAAATGTCACCCTCTACAAGATTTCTGGATGGTACGCCCTCCCTAATATGCCGTTCATACCAATACATAGACACACACTTAAAGGGAAAGGGATGGAGGCAATGCAGAAAAAGAACTGGGGTGAGGTGTAAAGAAATAAACGCAAAAGAGATAATGCAGATAAGAAAGAGACAATTGTGGGAATGCAGAAATAAGAGCGATAAGGAGGGATGCAGAAAGGCGAGAGAGAGAGAAGGAAGAAATGCATTAAGGAGAGTGAGGAGAGAATGCAGAAAACAGGGAGAGAAAGAAGCCATGTGGAAAAGAGAGAGAGAAAAAAGCGGTGATAAATATTGAGAGGTAAGAAAAGAATAAATATAAGGAAAAGAAGGGAGATGAGGATATCTGAAAACAAGAGAAAAAGCAAGTGTGGGAAAGAGGGAGATAAAAATGGGTGTGGAAATGAGATAAGGGAATGTGGAAAAGAGAGAAAGAGAGATGGGATGCAGACAAAAGAGAGGAATGTGGAAAAGAGAGATGGAGAAAGAAAAAAGAGGTGTGGAAATGGGAGAGAGAAGGTAGAATGTAGAAAAGTGAGACAGAATAGGGGAAGAGAGAAAGAATGAGGGAACGCAAACAGGAGAGGAAATGTGAGAAAGAGAGACAGAAAGAGAGGTGTGGAAAAGAGACAGAAGGGGGGGATGTGGAAAAGTTAGAGCAGCGCAGTTTCTAGGCATAAAAATGCTCAATGTGCTAAATAAAAGGTTCTGTCCCCTTATCTCCCATCCTATGGCGCTGCTCCTGTCCCATACAGGTATGTGCCATGTGCAGCCAGCAAGACCCCCCCCCCCCCCATGACCGAGGCCAAAATGGGGAACTGAGGAGCTTTTCTTATGGCCTGTACCACTAACAGTGCCCGGAATCATCTGCAGAAAACAGGATTACTGGGATAAAGTCGCCCCTAATTACCCCGATGCTCGGGCGGTTTCCCTGCTCACTCTACCCTAGAAACAGCCCTGAGTGAGAGAGAAGGTAGAATGTGAATAAGTGAGAGGAGGGAATGTGGAAGAGAGAGAGAAGGGGGGAATGTGGAAAAGTTAGAGAGAAGAAGAGGGGAAGAGAGGGAGTTGGGAGGAAATGTGGACAGAAAGAGATTGTGAGAAAGAGGGATGGAAAAAAAGAGAAGGGCAGAGAGAAAGGGAAATGATGGAAGGACTGTAGTAAGAAAGAGCAGTGACTGTAGCAAGAAAGAGCAGTGAAGGGAATGTGAAGAAGAGAAGTTGAAATAAGAATGAGGTGAAGAGAATGTGGAGGATAAGGAAAGGGAAAAACAAGACGAAATCACATAAAAAAGAGAGGCCTGGGCAAGGAAAAACAGGAAGAAAAAAACATGCACACATGCTTACCGTACTTATGCATTCTCCCTATCCACTAGGCATGTCTATCTCTATTTGTTGGCTCAAGCAATTGGATCTAGATTCCCCAGTGTTAGCAGGATAAGAGCATGAGCTGAGCATGACATGAGTAAGGAAATGGGTGTTGGCCAAAGCACGGGGGGCTAACATGTACTGAACTCTCTCAGCATTTGGCCACGCGGACTGGAGTCTTCCTCCAGCCATCCGGGCATATAAAGGACTCCAGACCATGTGGCTGCCGTGGCCAAGCTTGGGGTGGGGCAAGGTTTTGTCCCAGGGTATGGTGCAGGTAAGAGGAGATTGGGTTTGCAGTGCGAGTATGCACAAGGCAAAGGTAACACCCACTGCCCGGATGCCCCGCAGTGTGAAAGCCCCCCGGGTCGCCGGTAATCTTACCTGATCCATGCGGGTCCAGCGACACATCCATGGCTTCTCTTCGGCCATGCATGCTCCCCGCCGGAGCGCATGCACCCAAACAGCGTGCCGGGGATGAGGCCAGCCGGCTGCACCTCATCACAGCTGCACTTTTGAGAGAGACAACCTTTCTAATAAAGTGCCACAGGGCGTGGCTTCGACTTTGAAAACCGTGCCACAACCAAGCCAACAGCATCTCCCCAATTGCTTGGGCAGGGGTGCCCCAAAGATTGAGCGGAGGACCCATTTAATTTAATATGACATTAGGTCCATTTAACAACCATGTATGGGCCATAATTGCATGGAGAAGAAAAAAGGGGGGAAAAAGTGATTTTGGGAGTTTTTACACAGGGGGTATCCCAAACCAGGATGTCTCACTGAAGCAACCCAAAATCTCCCTGGTCTTGGTCTGCTTTCACTATGCAGAGTTTCAACAAAAGAGCACAGAGAGAGTTGACGATCAAAGGGAGGAAAGACAGAGGATAGAGGCACATCTACAACTTACAAAGAGGAACAGCTTTTTTGACGTTTACAGGGGGTTGGTCAATACACACATGCAAATGCAATAGCTGACCTTTAAGAATAGTTGAAATAATAGTGATTGTTTCTGTTGATTTTAGGTTACAGAATCCCACTGAATGTCCGTATAATGGGAGCAGAAGAGAAGACTGCCCATGTAGAAAAGACTACACTGCCGCTGGCCTCTCCTCTTTCAGCAAAGTCAGGCTGGATGTGGCCACTTTACAGATCATAAGTAAGAATAAGATTTCTTCTGATTTCTTCTAATTTGTGGTCTAATGGAAAGTAAAATGTGGTTTGAGGACAAGCAGACATGAGGTCTCACCTCTTAAAGGTGGGCCATACAGTGTGGCCTAGATTTGACTGCTAAGGAGTTTAACTGGGAGAGGAAAGGTGGGGGACAGAAAATGTGTAAGAAAACATTTTAAGGGGTGGTCAACTTTTCCTAATAGGACTTTCATGAGAGCAATCTGTTTCCATATAGGCATCTCTATGCTCTGTATGTTATCACTAAAAGACAAAATGTAGTCATTTGTGCCGTCTCTCTTTAGCCACAGATCTGCAGTTTGCACGGACTATTGATGGACGATCTGTTCCATTTGCCACAGCCGGAGACTGTTACAGTGCAGCCAAGTGCCCTCAGGTAACAGAGATAAGCTTATTTCTCATCATGATGTGCCCCATTCAATGAGGCTTCCAAAAAGTGCCATCTTGTGTTGGCTTTCTTAGGGCAGCTTAAAATGTAAGTCCACATACAACAGGATTTTTGAAAGTGTATATTTTTTTCTGCTATAAGGATGGGCTCAATCTGATCTAGTATTTTTTTTGTAAATTGTAAAAAAATCATTACAGTGTATTACAGACTAATGGCACTGTAGCTGTGTTTACTTTGCAGTAGGAGAATGTAACATATTTATCAGGGAGAGGCTGAGAAGTATCTGTAATGAATATATATATTCATGCCAGACCAGCTGGCAAATGATAGTTGTCCTTTAAGGTGTCAACAAACTTGACGTAAAGGTTGACAGGTGGCAGGAAAAACAATGTCACCGGTTGTTTTGCCAATCGGATCAGTCAGAACCAGAACTGGAAATAGCTGCAACCGGAAGTGACGTTCCTGATTGGAAAGGGGGCCCGCTAGCCGGGAACCTTGTCCAGATTCTCGCCCTGAAGGAAGCACTACAATTCAAAAATGTTGCACAAAATATAACTTTATTAATAGCAAAGATATGACAGTTTAAAGCACAAAAAAGCATAAAACTTAGACAATAACAAAAAACATAACTTCAATCCACACTGCTTAATGGTACCTCTCAGTTATTCAAACTGTATCCTATATCCTTCAGATACAACAATTACATGTTTCCTATGGCCTTCAGATACAACAACTAAAACATGACTATGGCTAGTCCATGGAATGTTTTGGCTTACCTACCCAGCATGCATATAGTTAAAGGAGCAGTATCGCGAAATTTGCATTAAAAAGATAAATAATTAAATAGCCACATAATAGCTTCTAACATGTGTATAAATAATGTGGCGATAGAAAAAAGAAAAAATAGCTGCCTTTCTTTTTATGGTATAATGACAATGGCTCATTTTCCATTTGCTGAATAGGGGGATCTGCTGGGTTGTGTTTAGTGAGCTGCTTCATTTAGCCCACTGGTCTCCTAGCAACACTTTACCTCAGAGGCTGACACTGTAATCAGTGGTAACGGCTGTGTGTGTGTGAGGTGCTGCTTTTGTTATGAGACCAGGTGACTCAAATGTGTAAAATCTAAACAAAATAAACTAAACTGACTGAAAACGACTGAAATTCTTCTTATAACTGTGCAGGAAAATCTAAAGGTATTAAAGTGGAACAAAACCCTGAGTGGCCGACCCTGAAGCCTATAAGACCCGGCCATTGACCTTCCCCCTTGGGCATTCTACATTTCACTGTGTGAAACGACCCCTGGATAACCACAGATCCCCCCATTTTTCTGGAGCGCTCACGCAGATAGTCATTTAGACAGGCCGGGCGGCCAGGAAGGTTACTGCTCAGGACCCCATCTGTGTGCAAACAGAGCTGATTGGATGAGAGCCCGCGCATTCGCTGTGGGACAGGGAAAGGTACGTTTTCACAGGCGGACTTGGGGATTTCACATATCAGGTCATCCCAAGTCGGGATGCCCCTAGGGGCACAAAACAAAACTCCAGATAGTGAAAATCCTGGGTTGGGCTTTGCTCAAAACACACAAAGCTGAAAGAAAGATCATATGGAAAAATGTATTGAGAAAAGAGAGAAAATGGTAAACTGAAAGATTCTGCAGCAGAGCCAACATGAGGGGAAAACTGTCAAAATAAAAAATGTTTAGAGCAAAAAAACAGGATGTAAACCCAAAAATCCAATTCTGAAATAAAATAACCCCCCCCCTCAAAAAAAATAAGAAAAACTGGCGAGTCTGAGATTTGAACCTGTGACTGGTTCAAAGACATTGAATTTACCAATGAGCTAAATGACTTCTAGAGCTTTTCTCTCTGTTTTAGATATGAGTTCTGGCCAGGCAATGTTGCAATATTATGCTGGACTGCTGCCAGCACTGAACAGCTGATACTTTATTACATTGTTTCCCCCTCTCCTCAGCGTGGAACAGGCCAGAGTGTCGGCCCCTACACTCAGCAGACATAAACATGAGCTATTAGTCTCCAGCTGCACAACACAGACATCATTATTTTCTACATTTGAAATTCTTACTCCAACACTTACCTACATTCAAAGTACCATTTAAATATAAGTCACCAAGAAAAATTTGCGATACTGCTCCACAGATCACCGACCATGACAGGTGTCCCTCGTCAATGGCTCCCGATTCTCCTGATATCACGGTGGCATGTTTCTCATATTTATGAAGGGTGTCACCCCCAAGAGCTGGCCGAACTCCAAGGGGTGCAAAAAACCTGTTTCTTGAGAAGCGTTTATCTAATCTTCCATACCTGTCTCACCCAAAAATTGGCTAAATTCCCAGGTAAGATAAGCAAGGAACATAGGTCATAAATCCATATGCTATACTGATAAGCCCCCCATGCCTCGTCATAGTTGTTTGTGTAGCTGTACATTTTGAAAAAACATGTTTTCAACTTAAAATTTGATAATCATGTTTTTGACTTAAACGTTGAAAAATATGTTTTTAACTTTGGTAAACAAGTTTTTCATTTAAGTTTGCTATATTATGGTTGTTTTTCATATCCTGTGCATGTCAAGACATGTCTCTGACTTATGTTTGCTATGCCATATCACCATGATCACAAAATGTCTGCCAGTTGTCCATTTTCTGAGCACAAAATGGCGGAGCAGACTTTAAAATGACAGATAAGATCCAGACAAAATGGAGACCACATTGCCACTTGACCTATTATTATCACAGCAGTACATCTGAAAGATGAGCTGGTTATCCTAGTCTTGGTAGTAGTACCTTAATATTGCCCTGCTTTGCCTTGTTCTATATTGACAGTCAGACCAAGGAATTCTTAAAAATAGCTCATTGTTCATACGTTTTAAACCAAATATTTTCTCTTAGCAAGCATCAGTTCTGATAACTTGCTTAAACTCAAACATAGGAAAATTACAGGATAGACTATATACAAGAAGACCAGGGATCAAAATGTAGACTACATACACAAAGACTGCAGAAAAGAACATGAACAGAGGGATTATAGAGTAAGCTGTATACAGAGGGATCACAGTATAGATCATTTACAGAGAGACCATAGTAAAGTCTGTACACAGAGAAATCACAGAGTAGACCTTACACAGAGGAATCACAGAGTAGACCTTACACAGAAAGGATACATAGTAGACTATTTACAGAAATATCACAGAGTAGTCAGTACACAGAGGGATTATAGAGTAAGCTGTATACAGAGGGATCACAGTATAGATCATATACAGAGAGACCACAGTATAGTCTGTACACAGAGGAATCACAGAGTAGACCGTACACAGAAAAATGACAGAGTAGACCTTACACAGAAGGATACATAATAGGCTGTATACCGAAAGACCACAGAGCAGTCAATACACAGAGGGATTACAGAATAGACCTTAGCAGAAAGACTTCTGAATAATCTATTAAAGTGATTGGCAAGTCAAAAGTTAAAAAAGAGTAGATCCGGTGCGCTCCTTCCTGCTATGTCAGTCTACTTAGTGAGGAAATCACTTCCTCTTCACCCGGTCCTTCAATCAACCTTCATTGGGCCGAGAACGGAAACACCCCGCCTCCCCAGACATAGAAACATAGAAGGATGACGGCAGAAGGAGACCATACGGTCCATCTAGTCTGCCCTTATGTGTATACTGTATGTACTCTTTATCTTAGGATAGATGTGTGCTTATCCCAGCCATGTTTAAATTCAGTGACTGTTGATTTTTCAACTACCTCTGCTGGAAGTTTGTTCCAAGCATCTACTACTCTTTCTGTAAAATAATATTTTCTAACATTGCTCCTGATCTTCCCCCCGACTAGCTTCAGGTTGTGCCCCCTTGTTCTATCATTAAGCTTCTTCTTAAAAACACTTCCCTCCTGAACCTTATTCAATCCTTTTACATATTTAAAGGTCTCAATCATGTCCCCCCCTCTCCCTTCTTTCCTCCAGACTGTACAAATTAAGTTCTTTAAGTCTCTCCTGATAAGTTTTAAGTTCCATTTTCGTTGCCCGCCTTTGGACACGTTCTATTTGAATAATGTATTTTTGCAGGTAAGGTCTCCAGAACTGCACACAGTATTCTAGCTGTGGCCTCACCAGGGCTCTATACAGCGGCATCACAACCTCCCTCTTCCTACTGGTGATGCCTCGAGCTATGCAGCCGAGCATTCTGCTTGCTTTTCCCACTGCCTGGCTACACTGTCCACTCATCTTGCAGCTATCAGTAATCAGTACCCCTAAATCTCTCTCCTCCGAGGTCCTGGCTAACACAGTGCTGCCCATACGGTACTCGGAGCAGGGATTCCTTCTACCCAAGTGCATGATTTTACATTTAGAGACATTAAACTCTAGTTTGCACAGTTTTGACCATCTATCCAGTAAAGCTAAATCATTTTCCATGTTGCAGAAACCTCCCGGAATATCCACCCTATTACTAACCTTTGTATCATCAGCAAACAGACAAACTTTTCCTACCAAGCCTTCTCCTATGTCACTTACAAATATATTAAAAAGAATTGGGCCCAGGACAGAGCCTTGCGGCACACCACTTGTGACTCGCCTTTGTTCAGATTGCACACCATTAACAACAACACTGATACCGATCCCTCAGCCAACTGGAAATCCACTGAACTATCCAAAGATTGAGTCCTACCTTCAATAACTTATCTATGAGCTCCTTATGTGGTACAGTGTCAAAGGCTTTGCTAAAATCCAGATAGGCGATATCCACAGCACCACCTTCATCTAACACTTTAGTAACATTGTCAAAGAAATCAATAAGATTGGTCTGACATGATCGGCCTCAGACGTCCTTATTGTCTGCCTCTCTGCAGCTATGAAACCCCGCCTCCCTCCCTCCCCTCTGGTCACACTATGTGCTGGCAGGCAGGAGAGGCTCTTAGCCTGCAGCATCTATTGCCCCCTTGTTCTGGCAGTAATATCTAGAGGCACAACAATGCACTTTTTTTTTTTTTTACTATGATATATGTAAAGCAAACCGAACACAGATATTACAGCATTAACTATACAGAGAGATTGCAGAATATTCTGCACACAGAGATATGACAGCATAGACCAGGGGTGTAAAACTCAAATACACAGTGGGCCAAAATTTAAAACTTGGACAGTCGCAGGCCAACCTTGATATTTATTGAAAAAATGTCTATCCAACGGTGCACGTGTGCAGCCAGTCACCGCGCTCAGCTTCATTTGGCTTTTCTTAGCCCTCTCTCCTTAGTCTTAGCCAACGAGCGCTTTTGTGCAATAGGAGCCGAATTGAGCCAATTGTGCCGCCGGTCACTTCCCCCACTATGCTTGAGCTGGCGTCGCGCTCGCCCAACTATTCACAAATGGCTGATGCAAGCATGCATCCAGCTAAAGGTATAGGGGAGTGCAACTGCGATCCGAGGGATTCAAACAGGGATTTGGAATGCCTAAGGTAGTGAGGATCAAGCTTGCTCTGGAGTGTTATAGACTCCAGGACCGCTTTTGGCACACTTTAATGGGTCAGCCCTGAAGTCTTTTAGACTTCAGGGCAGCCATATACGTGGTAGGATTCTCTGCCTTCCTTTACCTCACACAGTCACTGGCGGGCTGAGCCGGCATGATGTCATCCTGTGTAGAGGGAGACAGCAGCAAGCTCAGCCAGGTTGGCAGTTGCATTTGCCAACCTCTGGGGGAAGTACTTCTCTACTACAATATCGCAGGGTTTTACACAAGTCCCACCTACAATCTCGCCGACCCCAGGCTGCAGTCTTGCAGTGCAATCTAGCCGCTGGACGTGCTTGTTATCTAGCCTCTCAGGGACTGGGCAGCAGGGCCGGCTCCAGGTTTATGTGGGCCCTTGGGCAGAATGGTCTCAGTGGGCCCATTTGCGGTGAAGGGTGTTTCAATAGATGGACACGCTGAGGGGCATCCCAGTTCCGGATGCCCCCCTAAGGATCATGCTATTTGGACCAAAACTCTAGTTTGGGTCCACTTTGAAGTGCACCAAACCCCTTTAAACCTGACCTGGGAGCCAAAATGAATCTAGGGCCAGGTGAAAAGGATCTCCTGATTTTGGATGCCTTTCCTTGAACTGGCGAATGCACTGTGGGATCACTATTTTGAGTTAACAGTCGAACCAGGGGGGGTTCTTTCACAAACAGGGGGATCCCCAATTGAGCTGTCCCTGTAAAGCGGACCAAACCCGGGGTGAAAATCCTTGGTTTTAGCCTGCTTTATGTAGCCGCAGCAGATAGTAGGCTGAACAGCATTTAAGTGATTCTAACCTCAAAAACTAACATCTATCTCCGCTGCTCTGGTACTCAGTCTGGTCCGGGCAGTGAGCTTGCTCCCACAGTGGTCTTGTGGTGGCATCCACGCTTCCACTGCTCTGTGAAATACAGCTGCACATGGCAAGCTGGCAGTGGCACACAGCAACAAAAAAACACATTGTGCCAGCTGTCAGCGGGTCCCTCTGGAAGCTGGGGGCCCCCAGCAGCTGACCAGCCTTGCCGGGTGCTGACACCAGCCCTGCTGGTGTGCGGCCGTGTGCCTGGTTGAAAGGTAATGCCAGTGATCCCGGCAGCCCAGTCACTCATAGATAACAGCGTGAGAATTGGGGGACAGGGCTTGCGGGCCAAACTTTGATGAGCTTTACAAACATGGCATAACCCAGACACACAGCAATTATGCAATAGACTATTTCAGACTGAGAGGCTGCACAACAGATAAACCAGACTTGAGTGATAGCAGAAAAGTGAGCTTCACATCCACGATACTACCCTTGGTGGCCGAATAGGATGCTGGGCAAGCAGGTGTCAGTATGCTCTGTGGTGGTATAGTAGACGTCACAATAGAGGGATATTCTGTAAAAGTTTTATGTGTGTTTGTATCGTTTCAGGGTCGCTTTAGCATCAATCTTAAAGGAACTGGACTTTCCATATCCGATGCAACTAAATGGATGTCACAAGGAAATTATGCCGTAACCGAAATCACTAAATCTCCAGTAAGGATTTTTTTGCAGTTCTCTGGGAATATATGCTACTATGAGAGATGTCTTGATTTGAGATGTACTGCTGCCAAAAGCCCTGCCGTCAGTTGAAACTGTTTCCCCCTGTGCATGCAAGTGTCCTACTCTTGTAAATCAGAGTTCAGCTCTGCTTTGCCGCACACCTTGCAGCATCCCCTGCTTCTGTGTGCAGGGTAGACTTGAACGTCTGCTGGAGCAAACGTGGAGAGCGGATGTAGCTGATGCTGTCTGACGTGTGAGCTGAGAGGCCTGCGCACGTTATGTGGTAAGATTTTTGCCTCTTCGTGGGATGTCAGCCAGCAAAGCAGCCGAAATTCTGGACTCTAAACATTCTTTTAAACTCTAGGGCCAGCCCAAATGGGTTTAGGTCCACTTTAATGACCGTCGGCTGGCATGCTTGTCAAAGTCCTTTCCCTGTTGCTGCCACCATCCCTACATTTAAGAGAAAGTGTTTATCTATTTAGCCGCTGGGCACTTTGGGCCAGCAACAGCCGGGGTATCCTTTTGGAGGTGTCAGCAGCCAGATCTTTAGAATGGGGGTGAGTATTGAGGAGAGGAAAGATGAGTATACATTTATTATCCTAATTAACCGTTAATGGTTATGTGCTCATAACAAAGATTGCACAGTATATGTGCTCACACCAGTTCACCCCTAAAGTGCCTAAAAATACTGGATCTGTTTTAGATAGAGGAAATAACCAATAACCATTGTTAATGAGTGTTCATCTAGGAGAAAGCCGTGAGTGTCACAGGGACCCAGAAGGGTGTCACTGATGCAGATTCACCTCCAACCTCATGACACCCATTTCTATACATAACTTGTATGCAGGGACCAAACAGAATGGATCGCAGGCAGAAAAAGGAATAGTACATTGCTGTTACTGGGACAAGTGGGGAGTCACTGGTATTGGAAGCCAAACACTACACTGCTCCATACTACTGCTGACACACCCAAAGTGGCACTGTGAGATGAATCTGTAGTAATGAACCAAGGCAGCAGGACTAGCTTTCTCAGTTCAGAATAACATGACCTGGATGACTCAGATCATCCACAGACTTGCTGCGTGACCTTCCTGTCTTCAGTAACCTAACAGGAAGTGAGTCTACATCTTTGCTCATTAATAGATTGAAAATATAAATAAATATATATATATATATATATATATATATATATACGTTCTAACTCTTTTCATTGTCATCCAAAATGAAAATAAGTGTTTTGACTGGGATTAGGACTAAAACAATGGAGGCCTGGGACCAAGTTTTAAAATGATTTTTTTTTAAAGCTTAATCATTTTTTTTAGGATGGAACCAAAGTGACGGGGAAGTGTGGTGGCTATTGTGGCAAATGTGTTCCGTCCTCTACAACCGGCCTCCGTGTGCAGCTTTTATAGAACTGGTAAGTGGACAAAGAAGACATTTTACCATCCAATTTAAAGTCACAGTAAAGGCACACAAAACAACATATATCAGGCTCAACCCCATTGAGCCGGTCTGGTTACTATGCTATCAGCTCTGGTGCTGAGTGCACATCCCTACTGCCAGTCAGAAGGGAACAGACTCCCCCTTCACATGAGGGGCATCACACAAGGGTCCAATTTATGGCTTTTTTGGGTTGCTCAGAGATAGACTTTAAAAACACTGAAATCCAAACTTATGTGTATGAGACACACACCTAGGCAACTCTATGATAAATAAATCCCATATATATTAAAAACAGTGAACATATACAATTCAAAATATTCCAGATGCATAGTGCTGGTGAGAAAGTTCTACACGTGTCGCAGATACTCACTTTTTCATGAACTTCCCCAGGGCTTTATGAACTGGCCTGTGAAAAGTCTCACGAGGACTATCTAGTATACATAGCTAGAAATGATATGTACAGTATTCTGGAAAATGAAGTAAAAAAAGCACATAAGTGATAAAATACATAACATATACAAAACAAATTAAATAATCAGTGTCTATATAATAGAGCAAACTTGTTATAGGCATGCACCCAGAAACACAGAGTGATTTCTCACACATCACAGCTGTGAGCTGATTACATTGTAACAGTAAGCATCTCATTACATTGTAACAGAAAGCATGTGGCTTCTTTCACAATGTAACACACTTTTACATTTGCAGCCACATCACTGTTACAATGTAACACAGCAGGGATCTGATTGGCTTTTTGCAATATAACAGCAGGACTCCATCCTGCTTGTTATATTGTAGAGCATGAGAAAGTTTGAAAACTCAAAGCCAATTTTATTACAACGAACGCTGCTGCCTTTGTACAAATAAATGATGGATAACCTGGGGGCTTGTGAGATAGAGTCCTACACATTTCACCTTTTCAGGAACTTTTTCAGTAATGACCTCATGGCTTTATCAGTGTGGTTGCATTGCTGACATGTTTGTAGTATCAGTTATCAATTTAGCCATCAAACTACACTGCAGTCTAATCGTAAATCATCCAAAACAAACCACCTATTATAACCCAGCTTTTGCTTTCTTCTAGGTGCTTTAATTAGAAGAAGTTCAGATGGATAAAGACGTGTGTTGCAATACCTCTTTTGTTCAGTGTTTGTAAATGTGTAAATACTTTTGATACCAAGTGGTGTATAGTATAATATTTATGACTGAGGTTATTTATTTTAATATTTGTGGGCATAAGATGTGTCTTTCAAACCCTCCCCCGCAGGATGTGTCTCCAGCTGAACACATCTGGGGCCGCTGTTGGCTGCTTTTTACATGTGCCTCTCCCCCACTTTGCAGTCTGTCCGCTGCATTTTATGTTCTCTACATCATATGTAGCATACTGACATGTGTGGTGTTTTGTATGGTTTACCATCTGTCCATCATTCCTGCTGTTACTGGCTCATCAGCCACCGGTGCTTACCAAGTGTATTAGGGAATATTTGGCATTTTCAGCTCATTTCTTTTTCTTTTTATCGTATATATGCGTCGGCTAAACCCTCAAAGCCACCTACCCAACCTTTTTGTTTTTGTAAATGCTCCAGCATTTCGTGCCAGCAAGTTTCTCCCTGTAAGGGTAAAAGGTTAGGTTAGGATTGGGAGAGGCTCTCCACATTTTCCAGACCCTCTGTAACTCACAACCTTACAAAAAAAGGAAATGTACTATAATTTTACTATATAACTGCCTGTGTCCTATTGACCAGATTTATGCCTGTACTGCCCTGGCGGCGCTTTATTGTCAATGTACCCCCCCCCCCCCTCCCATCCCAACCCCATTAAAGCTGATTACCACAAATAAAAATTATACTCACCTGGTCCACACTGTAGGTCAACTGAAGCTCTGAGCTGTATTTTCAGTGGCAGTGGCCCTGCTAGAACCATAAATGACAATTTGCTCACCCAATCACTGCAGTGCTGCACCCACCTAAACAGTAGTATGGAGCTTCTGGCAGACAAAAGGTTTCCCAATGTAGACCAGGTGAGCGTGTTTCCTATTTCTTTCACATGGGGAGGAGGGAACCTTCATCTGACAGTATAGGTTTGATTTAAAGAGGAACAACACCCAAAACATTTTTGGCATTTTGTTCCTCTCTGGCAGGGCATCCCAATTTGGGATGCCCAGCTGTGTGTATTCCCCAGATATGGCACATATGCAAGCTGCTCAGCCAATCAGCAGTGATCGTTCCATTCAGATTTCCTTGCCATATTGATGTCGCCAAGGAAATCAGAATTGAATAAGTGCAGCTGGCTGCATCCCCCCCACCCCTAGCTGTGGGCGTACCCATGCTAGCCATTCACACAGGCCTAATGTGGGTGCGTGCCTAGCTATTGGTGTGCTGGGGATGCAGTCGCAGTGCAGGCTCATGGAAGAGGTGAGTGGATCAGTCATCCCAATTTAGGATGCCAGATAAAGAGATAGACCAACCCCCAAGAGCCTTATAGGCTTGAGTGGGTTGTTGACTAAGATCTTGGTCACAGAGCTGAACTTCGATGAGACAATGAAGGATTTTTACTTTTTTCCTAGTCAGAGTTCAGCTTTCAAGTGGAACTTCTCTCATGTGAGTTTGCGTCAAAGTCTACCTCTGGTCAAGTAGCTGTGCCACTGCATCTCCTAAACAAATAAGGATTTGTGATGCCCGTGTGCATCTCTATAGGAAGCATCCCATCTGCTGGTGACTAACACCAGGTTTATCGGGTGAACGTATGAGGCACAACACACACAGCAGCTACGTGCCCACCAGCGTTCTAGTCCTACAGGAGCAATTTGAAGGCATGGTCCCAGGGATGCAGGAAGGTGACTGAGTGAAGGGGTTTCTAGTGGATGAGTTTCCCAAATTCACATACCCAGGAAGTAGGGCATTCAAGGGCTCTTTAAGTCTACTTTGGTGCTGAATACCCTCCCTGCCCTGCACCCATGTATCCTTACCCTAGAAAATGCCAAATGTTCCATTCCAGATCTCGCCTGCGCAGCGCGTATGACATTGTGAACTCTGTTTTTATATTTTGTACTTTATGTCATATTTTATACTGAAAAAAGGGAATCATTTGCACTATGAACTGAAAGTGAACAACAATGGTGCCTTTTATAAAAAGAAAAAAAAGAAATATCTTTATAAATATTTATTGAATTATTAGTTAAGAGGTAACTATTATTATTGATTTTGTTAGCAAATTATTACAGAGCTGAGATGGATCACATAGATTTTTTATGTCTTAGTTTAAGAAAGGTGAAGTTGTAGGTCTGGGCACATGAGCATCCCTGACTGTATAATCATAACTTAACCCCCTCCCCACCATTGATGCCTAAGGAGGTGTATAATGTATAGTCACTGCCAATGTGTGAAAGGACGCGAGATCCTGTGCAACTTGCAGCAATACATTTTTTTACTACCAGTCATCTTTGAACATAGTAACTGCGTTTGGCAAAACGGAAAGCAGGGCTCAGCGCAGGACCCACCCAGTACTGGAGTATTGCCCTGGCAATTTCACTGCAGAGCATGCACTTCACTCCCTTAGCCCTATTGGTGGAGTCTGGCTTTCTAGCTGAAACAGGCAATGGAAATGTGTAAGATACTAAAAAAAAGTTTAAGGGTCCAATTTTTTAGGATTAGGAGTGGAGATTTGCAGCCTCTAAACAAACTGTAAGGCAGCTTTGCTGAACAAAGTGTAGCATTTACACCCCAACTAAATCACAACATTAAAAAAAAAAGTGCTCAGCTGCCCCAGCCCCTATATAGGGTCATGTCCTAGATAGTGTATGTCTCTCCCTCTGCATTTATCTATGGACACATTTTTTTAGAAATCTAAAGATCAGGACCAAATTCAAACAATCCCCCCTGAAATTTCCCTTTTTCCAATCTGGCCCAATATAGCTCCATTGTCATTAAAGCATAACAAACCCGTCCGCTCCATCTGAGTACCTCGGACGAGGCTTTCAGCTCAGCTGACAGCCGCGCCCTCTGGCACTTTTGAAATTGCCCATTAGCTGATCTCAAGCGTGCCGGATGACCTTAGCCTGCCAGCTGACTTTCTTGCTGAGCGCTCATGCTCCTGCCCCCAGCCTATCTGAATGGCTCTGCATTGGAGCGCGCACAGCTACAGGGATGCTGGGGATGCAGCCACTAGCGACCCCAGGCATTTCACACAGCGGGGCAGTCCAATTTAAGATGCCCCAGGGGGCAGGCTAGTGGCCGTCCCTCGAGTCTTTTAGATTCCAGGGCCGACCTGTTAAAGAGTTTTGTATTGACACTAGAACCCAAATCCACAAAGAAAAATCTAGATTTTGTTTGTAATTGTATTATTTTGTCGTTGTTTTTCTAAAAATGTCTAACAAAGATTTTTTTTTATATGAACAGCATCTGATCATGTTTGTTGTATTTCTAATTATTTGTGCTATACGTTATATTGTTCTATTCATGCACTGTATCTATACACTTAAAGGATTGGTATAAATTATATTAATTTTCAAAGATGCTACATGTCTGATATATGCTTATTCTAAGCATGTCACCCTGTATATACCTCTCTCTATATCTCCGGTGCTAATGACACACAAAGGTTTTTTTGTTGTTTTTTAATCATAATTTACATTTCATTTTTATTTTTCTTTTCTTCTGTATTTCCTTCCAAGGAAAATGGCTGTTTTGTGTTCACTCTGTTTGTACCCCTTGTTTTTACTGTCATAGATATTTAATATGCACTGATAATAGCTTTACTGGTGTTCACCCATTAACAAATAAATTATTGTTACATTTTTACAGTTAAATAATTAGTATGTGTGATTATTGCACTCATTTTTTCTCTTTACAGTAATGTTCAATCTGGAAGTTCCTGATCTAATTTGTTTAAACTAAAAAAGAATTGTGTTAAAAAGCTTAAAACCATTTAATCTAATCTAAATTCACAGAAAACATAAAATTAAAAGAAGTATACTACGAGGAAACGCAAATCATGTGAGTCTACAGAGGACACAGCCTATAGGATTATCCAACAAGCTCTCCTAACCCTGGTCCATTAAACTATCCCAGCAGTTTGGAAATCAAGCCAATGCACAGATGCACTGATTCTTGATTATGGCAAATAGACAGCTCAAGTTCAATAAATATAAATATATATATATATTTATATTCCATAGGCAAATGAGGCAGTTATTACAAGCATATGGTATTGTGGAAATATCAAACATACAGGTCTGAGTGGTCTGAGAACCGAGTACATGTTACAGGTAAGTAGATTACAGACAGTGATACAGCAGAATCAAAGTACGTTAGTGTGTTCAGATGATTGTAATGAATCAGGGCCTCCAGGAAAAGTATGGAAGGCTCTGCAGGTTTCTGGCCTCCACTGATACAATGACATGTAACTTTCCTCCAAGTAGTGATGATGTGCTGGCCCTAGAGACTCCTTTTTATGCTGGGGGTCCCTCACTCTTCCCCCCTCGCTCCTGGCTTGCAGCTAAGACTACATGACTGAGCGGTCTCTTCCAAGTCTTTCTGCTCTCACACCTTCCCAACTAGTTGGGCTAGCTGGTTCCTAACTGTCTGACAAAGGTGCTAGGGAAGCCAACCAGGGGGATGTGTGATCTGCCTGCTGCTCATTTCACAGAGCAGTGTTTATAGTCCTTCTGCCCAAATATGCTTTCTCTTCCTCGAAGACCTTTGTTACACACGTGTCTTTTACCAGGAGGCATCTCTGGGTGTTTAAGGGACCTTCACTATTTAGATGGGATTTTAAAAGGTGGGACCTGGTATCAGAAAAATGAAACACAATATTTGGCCTCATTTTCCTAACTCATACAAACCCAACAGAGAGTAAAAAAAAGTGAAATGTACAGAAAAATACAATTCTGTGATTACTCACCTATAGAATTGATATTATGAGTATACAGTACATCCTGCTCCAGATAAGAATCATTACACTTGGGGTATTACTCCGCCAGATGGCGCTGGACTGCAGAGACAGCGAAATTGGCTCCTCCCGGCCCCTCAAATACCCAGGGACCTCCCACAAATCCCCAGCATTCAAAAGCAGTTAACGAGAAGCTGGGAGAATAAAACTGAACCAACTATAACTATAACAATGATAACAATCACCATACAGGGGATCCAGGATAATGCAAAACCAAGGGTGGGGTGGAGCAGGATGTACTGTATACTCATAATATCAATTCTACAGGTGAGTAATCACAGAATTGTATTATTCTTAGTATACAGTACGTCCTGCTCCAGATAGATTACTTACACTTGGGACATCCAATAGCAGTTTCCATAAAGTAGGGTGGGATCCCCAAAGGTAACAACAGACAGGTCAGACCACTGCCGCCTGCAGAACCTTGCGGCCAAAAGCAGCATCAGCTGAGGCCCTAACATCAACCTTGTAAAACTTTGAAAAGGTATAAACAGAAGACCAAGTAGCGGCCTTGCAAACTTGCTCAACAGAAGCCTGGTGCTGAAAAGCCCGAGAGGCACCAATAGCACGAGCAGAATGAGCAGTAAGGCGGAAGGGAGGATTCTTCCCCTTAGCAGAGTAGGCCTGAATCACAGCCTGATGGATCCATTTGCTGATAGTAGATTTAGCAGGAGCCAAACCCTTCCTAGGACCAGAAGGGACCACAAAAAGAGCATTAGTTTTTCTGAAAGGTGCAGTAGCCACCAGATAGTACTTCAGACACCTAAACACATCCAAGGAATGCAAAACCCTCTCCTTAGCATTACTAGGATTAGGGCACAAGGAAGGAAGAAGAATGCCCTGATTCAGATGAAAGGCAGACACTACCTTAGGCAGAAAGTCTGGCTTGAAGCGAAACACCACCTTGTCCTGGTGTCTCTCGTAGTAGGGGGGCTGGATGGAAAGCGCCACCAACTCAGAAACACGCCTAACAGAAGTGATAGCCACCAAAAAGACAACCTTGAGAGTAAGAATAGCCAGGGCAGCCTCCTGCACAGGTTTAAAAGGAGCACCCTGCAAGGCAGACAAGACCAAGTTCAAATCCCAAACAGGCAACATAGGCTTACGTGGGGGACGCACATGAGTAACCCCCTGGAAAAAAGTCCTGATCAGAGAATGCTGGGCAAAGGACCTCTGGAAGAAAACAGCCAGCGCAGAGACATGATCCTTCAGAGTACTGAGTTGGAGCCCCATCTCCAACCCATGCTGCAGGAACTCCAGGATCCTGGGAATAGAGAACATGCAACAGGGGAGAGACCTAGACTCACACCAGTCAATGTAATAAATGGAAGAAGAAGACTTCTTTCTAGCCTTTATCATGGTATCAACAACAGAGGCAGACAGCCCCTTCTCCATCAAGATGGAGGTTTCAGGAGCCAGGCCGTCAAAGCCAGAGTTTGTAAATTGGGATGGTGTAAATGACCCTGAGTGAGCAGGTCTGGCACCCTGGGCAGAGCGTACTGATCTACTGCCAGCTGCACCACGTCTGCGAACCACACTCTTCTTGGCCACCTGGGGGCCACCAGTATTGCTGGCACCCCCTCCTGAACTATCTTGCGCAGAACCCTGCCCAACAGGGGGAATGGAGGAAAGACATACAGGAGCTGAAAGTCCTGCCATGAAATTGCTAGGGCATCCGTGGCCAAGGCCAGAGGATCCTGGGACAGGGAGACAAAGGCCGGGAGCTTGTGATTGTGACGGGACGCAAACAGATCCACATCTGGTTGGCCCCAGCGGTGACACAGAGATTGAAAAACCCTGTCGCAGAGGGACCCTTCTACCAGGCGAGAGGTCCCCCTGCTCAGAAAGTCTGCCTGCAGATTTTCCACCCCTGGAATGTACACAGCTGATATGCAGGGAACATTGTCCTCCGCCCAGGCCAGGATCAGAGACACTTCCTTGAGGGCCCCCTTGCTCCGGGTCCCTCCCTGATGATTGATGTAGGCAACCACCATCTGGTTGTCCGAGCGTACCTGAACAGGCCGGCCCCGAAGGTGATGAGTCAAATGAGACAGAATCAACCTGATCGCCCTCAGTTCCAGAATGTTGATAGGTGTGTGGGCCTCCTGAGGGCCCCACCGCCCTTGGAAATGCAGGGACTTCCAGAAACCCCCCCAACCTGTCACACTGGCATCGGTGGTGACCGTCTCCCAGCAGGGGGCCAGAAAGGATCTGCCACCCAACAGGTTCCTGGAGTCCAGCCACCACGTGAGGGACCGCCTGACTGGGGGGACAGAACAAGGACCTGGTTCAGGGACGCAGGATCCTTGTCCCATACTGACAAGAGGTGGAGTTGCAGAGGCCTCATGTAAAACTGGGCATAAGGGACCGCCCTGAAGCACGACACCATCAGGCCCACCAGCTGCATTCCCTGCCTGATGGAGGGATGAGGGCAAGATAGGAACTGAACCTGCGCTAGGAAGCCCTTCTGCTGAGGAAGAAAAATCCTTGCCTGAACTGTATCCAGATTCATTCCCAGAAAGGGTGTCACCAAGGAGGGAGACAGGGAAGACTTGGGATGGTTGATCACCCAACCAAATGACTCCAGAGTGGACACTACCAGCTGAGTATCCAACTCTGCCTGCTGGAGGGACTGGGAAGTGATGAGAATGTCGTCCAAATAGGGCAGCACGTGAATGCCCTGAGACCTGAGCAGAGACATCACTACTGCCAGCACCTTGGTGAACACTCTGGGAGCTGAAGTGAGACCGAAGGGCAATGCCACAAATTGGTAGTGCTGATCCTCCAGAGCGAACCTGAGGAACCTTTGATGACCTGGAAAAACAGGAATATGAAGGTAAGCATCTTTGATGTCAACAGAGGTCATGAAGTCCCCTGGACGCAGGGAACTGATGGCAGAGCGCAAAGTTTCCATGCGAAAATGCCTGCACCTGACAAATTTGTTGAGGAACTTCAAGTCCAGGATGGGCCTGACTGACCCATCTCTTTTGGGCACAGTGAAAAGGTTGGAATAGAAACCCTTGCCCCTTTCTCATAAGGGGGCCTGACAGATGACCCCCAGCTCCAGAAGGCTTTGCACCGCCAGAACTAGAGCCTGAGCTGACATAGGGTCCTGAGAAATCCGGGATCTGATGAATCTTGGGGGCGGCCAGGCAGCAAACTCTATCTTGTAACCGGAGGACACTACCTCCTGAATCCACCGGTCTGAGACATGAAGCCTCCAGACGTGAGCAAAGTGCTGAAGCCGTCCCCCCACCCAGATGGGTGAGGGCGCCCCTTCATGCCTGAGGGGGCTTGGGAGAATACTTAAGCTTGGAGCCCCAGGATGAGCCAGGGCGTCAACGTCCTCTGCCCCTACCCCAGAAATCTCCTTGGGCCCCGGTAAGGGAGACCCCCCTCCCCTGTCTGGCTACATGGTAGGGGGAAGAAAAGGAGCCCTGTCCCCGAAAGGGCTGAGACTGCCGCCTGCGCTGGGGTAACCTGCCTCCCTTAGCAAACAGGTCCAGGCGGTCCCCAAACAGGCATAGTCCTTTGAAGGGAAAACCAGTGAGACCTTTCTTGGCAGCGTTGTCAGCAGCCCACCACCATAAGGGCAGAGGCTCTGCCACACATCCTAATGGTATCATCCAAGGCAGAGAGGACATAAGTCACAAAAACCTCACAACGACTGTGAGTGCATTAAACTCCTCACTAGAAACATCATCAGGGGCACCATCTAGGATACTTCTAAGCAGGGTCCTAATAGCCACAACCATAATGGCAGAGGCACAGACCAGGCGCAGCGCTGTCCCCACACAGGCAAAAGCATGGGACGCCAGCTGATCAATACGCCGGTCCTCACCATCCCGCAGTGCAGTAAAGTCAGAGGAATGCATGACAGAGGTGTTAGATAACCCTAGGACCGGGCCATCCACCTCAGGAGGGGATGACCAACGCTTCACTACATCAGCAGGAAAGGGATACTTCTTATCCCAACTCTTTGGAACTCCGGGGAGCCTGCTGGGACGCTCCCATTCCTTGAGCACGGGATTATTAAAATGGGCTTGCTCAGGAAACTCTAAACGTGGCTTAGCAGTATGAAACAATTCCCCCTGCTGCCTGGGGGCCGCAACCAGGGGAGAGATAGACAGAACCTCAAAAATCTGAGCCAACAGCCTATCAGTATCATCTGGGGCCCAGGGGTCAGAGCCAGAATCATCATGACCCCTGGGCCTCTCATCAGATGACTCCGAGTCAGAGAATAACTCCCCTTCTTCCAAAGGGGTATAGCCAGACAGTTCCAAGAACTCATCAGCCTCCATAGGGAAAAGAGTGACATCAGGCGTCAAGTGCCGCTTCTTAGCAGAGGCCTTACGCGCCAAGGTATTAGCAAGCAACTTCTCAACATTAGCCAGTCTGGAAGACACATCAGGCTGAGAATCCCCACTGGTATGCAACTCAATGGGAGTCAAATTTAAGCTTGGGGGAGTAGGTGAAGCCATACGTGGCGCAGGCCCAGCTACTGGTAAACCAGGCTGCAGCGCAAGCACCTGCTGGGCACAAGGTACACAGACCTGCACATTGTCAGCCCTAGTAGGGGACACCCCACAAGCAACACACAGCCGGGCTTGTCCCGAAGGAACCCCAAGCACATTATCCTGAGACGCCTCCATATGGTGATTATAGCGGCACAATAAGCCGATAGGGATTCACGCTATAAAAGCAACCCGGGATGCCCCAATAGCCCGCTTAGGAAGTGGGAATAATTTACACACCAAGCCTCACAAGTTTAATAACTAAATAGAGGGAGTAGGGCCAGGAGAAACCAATAGAGGTCGACCTAAGACATAAGCGAAGAGAACCCCATAAGTGACATGTATAATGACATAGGGTAAATAAAGCCGCCCACGAGGGCACTCACAGAATCCAGAGAAAATGGTGCCGGGTATACCTCGAGGGGCGGGCCGCAGAGACAGTGACGCGGAACGCGCCAACCGTGGGCCCCGCCCCCCCCCGAAGAGCGCGAAGCAGCACACGTGACAAGTAGCCAATAACGGCGCACCAGTGCGGGAGGGCAGCGGCCACTTAACATAGGGCCCACCGATAGACAGGGGCAATAGGACGGGAGGGGCATCCCATAGAGGCTCACCATAAGCCTGAACCACCTACCCTTTGGTGGGGGATTGCGGTGGAGCAGCGCTCCTAAGCACCTAACAGCGGTGCTGCCTACCATCACCCGAACCAGCGCAGCCAAGGCTGGGAGGCACATTAATAATGGAACGGGTGGGAATAGTCCTACAGTGCCACAGGCTAATAGCCCCACTCACCGGCGAGAAGAGAGAGAGAGCCATCTTCTTATCCTTCGCAGTCCAGACTGCAGAGAAAATCTGGGGATTTGTGGGGGGTCCCGGGTATTTGAGGAGCCGGGAGGAGCCAATTTCGCTGTCTCTGCTGTCCAGCGCCATCTGGCGGAGTAATACCCAAGTGTAATGATTCTTATCTGGAGCAGGACGTACTGTATACTAAGAATATATTAGCAACCCTTCAGGAGAGTGGTCAGGACAGAATAACCAACCAAACCTAGCTATTGAAAAAGTGCATCCCCCATCTATGGAGGGCATAAAGAAAAAAACAAAAGCAACTAGCATAAAGCAAACCTAACCCCCCCTTTTAACCCTGTGACAGGGATAATCCTGGTCCACAGCCAGGAGCGGACTGATGCCAAAAATCAGCCTCGGGATTTACTGGCACCTGCCCAGCAAATGATCTAACCCCTCCCCCAGGATACAGCACAGCTGTTGAAGCGTGTTAGAGAGTGTTAGCTGAGACTACAGCAGTGCAGTGGCAGATCTTGAGCAGGGTCTTAAAAAGATGGTACTGACTACTATTGTCAGTATTGACAATGGATGTTGGAGCAGAACATAGGCTGTGCTGCCTTGCTTGGCGAGTAAAATCGGGCTAGGTATGGGTGAAGGGGTTGGGGGAGACTTGGGAGAGCATTGGGTTCCAGCACATGGTCTGAGTGAGTGCCAACCCAGTCATCCCCAAACCAGTGCAGAATTCTCCCTGGGCTCCTTGAGACCCACAGGGACACTAAACTAGCCTGACCAGCAGCTTCCTTGTAGTCCAGCTGTCTACAACCTTTCAGTACAGGAGATCTACCCCGTGGCATACACACCTTTTCTGCTTACTGGACCCCTGTTGAACAAAGCTCAGAGAAAAAAGGGAGATTGTCTCCTAAATTCGGGGCTTGCAGGCAGCAGAAGTAGATGTCAGATAAGGTTTAGGTTCATTTTAAAGGGCATATGTGGGCAGATCTGAAAAAATAATCCTATGTACATTGGCTCCAGAACAGCTATTCCGAGGAATATGTTTTAGCTTTAACTTACAGTGCTTTGCACATTTATCCCCCTTAAACTAGAACGAAACCCAAGAGGGCAATCTGGGCCAAATCGGATGCGGATCATGTGCGGAACTTCCCTGAGATGCCACAAAACTCACCTGCTTCCTGGATTCCTCACTGATGTAAGCATTGACTGCCGAATCTCCAGCATCTTTGGGCTGTGCACCTGCTCCTGTCCCCAGATAAGTTGGGAGTGGGAGCGCGCCCACTGCTGGGGATGAGGCTGCTTGCATTTCCAAAGGCCACAAACAGAGCCAAAGCACTTATTGAAAAAGAGCCCATGAATGCGCCGTAGGACTGGGAAATGATGAGGTATTATGGGGTTTCACACAGCAGAGCATCAAGGCAGGGGACAGGGGTTTTGTTCGGCTTTAAACTTGTCTGCATCATGAAAACCAAGGAACACATCAGACAGCACAGGGATACAATTATGGCGATGGATATTGCATGGTTAGGGTATGAATAAATAGTCCAAGCTCTGAACATCTCACTAACATCTCTGTGTTGCTCAAAACCACAATAAAACACATTTAAGTTTGTGGATGCAACAGTAAAGAATGTGGAACAGTTCAAGGGAAATGAATACTATGTCAAAGCATTACATCAAGGAAACCCTTGGGCATGTACTCCATTTCCACTCTCCATGCTCTGCTGGATTACCCAACTCACACACTTCTGCATTTCAAATATGGCCTCTCTGCTACACAGCAGGACCACCAGCATGTGTGCTCAAACAAGAGTCAAGCAGGGAGGTCAGGTTTGGAATCCAAAGGGCAGTTTGTGGCCTGCACACAAGTGGATCGATTCAGCACATGACCAAAGCATTTGCCTTTGTTTTTATCATGGTAACCCAGGAGTCAGAGGTCTCCCAGCCGGCCCCTAGTCCTGCTGGTTTACCAGCCCTTATTCCTTTCTATACGAGTTCAGTGCTCTTCCAGGGGTGCCGTGGAAAAAGCCCATGCCCATTCCAATGGCCACCAGGCTCTTCTGCACCCCCAATGTCCCAAATGATGGTGCGTGGGCGGGGCGGGGTACCCTATGTCACCCACCAATGTTCCCAGGTGACAGGATGCCCCTGGCCCTGTTAACTAGTATAAGTGTGCCCTGGACCCCTTACCAGTTCATCCTAAGTAGTAAAAATAATAAAACTCACAAATGAAATGCAATGCTCTAATTTTCACTTCTTACTGCTCTGCTTTCTTCTGTCCCCCGCCAGGCGATATCCTCATCTGGCCTGCTGTGGTCTTCAAGCCATCTTCATGGCTCTTTAGTGCTGACAAAAGCTGAAACTCCTGTAGAGTGGGGAGCACCGGCCCCCCTTCTCCTTCCATCTCAGCTAGCAGGCGGGGATCTGAGTGACAAGCCAGGGGAGTGAAGAGGAAGAGCCTCTGAAGATTCATCCCCATGTGACTTCATACATCATAGGAGGAAAGGGGAATGGAGGGGCTATTCCTGGAGAAATCTTCCTCCATCTCACTCCCCTCCCGTGACTCGAGGTGGTGGAGATTCCAGATCGGCACCACCTCTTGATATAAAAACTCTACTCCCCCCGTATAACCCTCAGCTAGAAGCCCTTCCCTCCAGATGATGGTCAAGCTTCTATTAGACACCCCACCGACATCATTTTTAGTGATGCAGCACTGGACAGAGGATGGGGAAAGGTAAGTATCAGTTAAGAATAATAAGTTCAATGCCATTAACTGCACCACCAATGACTCCTCCCACCCATGGGGGTGAATCCACAGAGGCTCCTCCTAATCCTTTATACCTCCTCTGAGGTATAAAAGATTCACTCCCTCAGCCTGTCACTCAGACCCCAGCTGGTAGCCAAGATGAAAAAAGAGGAAACCTGGGTAATATATTTTATTTGTGTTTTATGTTTACTACTTGCAACATTTTCCTTTCTAGACACGCCTTGATCTGGTTCAGTATATGTTGTGTGCCCTATTCGGGACATTCCCCTTGGCTGCCCCATAATATAATTGTTAACACTTCAGCACACACATTTGTATATTGGGGTACTTTTGATTGATCTCCTTCTCCCCTCCTCTAGCACGATTATTTGTAGTCATTTTTGAGTTGAGTTATGTTCTTGTAGAAGAGTCTTTGTCTTATACATCTTCCGCAACTGGGCCATGCCCCCCAGAATGACGTAGTGGCTGGGGGAATGTTATTTCTAGGGGGCGTGGCAGGGTTCCCATTGGCGGCTGTTTCCAGCCCCTGGCACGTTGCACACACACTATTGTCACTATGGCCAGGGATCATACAGTAAACTTTTTTCTGTCACCCCCTATAGTTACGCCCCTGGTAAGTATGACAATACTCCCCAAGTTAGACATAAAATATCGTGGTGACTCTATGGGGAAACACCATTAACAGTATATGGCTACATTAGCTTATATGAAAAGAGTATGGAGCACATGGCCCACTAGGGGTTACTATAAAGTGCTAGCAATAGTGCATTAAGAAAGCATACACAGGATGAAAGGCCACCCAGTACATATCAAACAGAGATATAAATAATATAGCACCAGGGACCCATATAAATACAGAGCATGACAACATATAAAGGGGTTCATATATGGGGTTCACAGAAACATGGCTTACCCCATCAGACACAGCTTCACCCGCTGCCCTCTCACATGGGGGACTACATCTCAGCCACACCCCCAGATCCAACAACAAACAGGGTGGGGGTGTTGGCATCCTTCTATCCAAACTCTGCTCCTTTAACCCACTCCCTGTCTTGCCATCTCTATCCTTCTCATCTTTTGAAGTTCACTGTGTCCGCTTATATTCTCCCTGTAACCTGAAAATCGCAGTCATCTACCGCCCTCCTGGAACTACTACTCTCTTCTTCGACCACTTTTCTACCTGGCTCCTTCAGTTTCTGTCCACAGACATCCCTGCAATCATCATGGGTGACTTCAACATATCTGTGGACATTAGCAACCCTGCTGCCACCAGACTACTGTCACTAACCTCATCTTTCGGCCTCAATGGTCTACTGCACCCACCCACAAAGACGGCCACACAATTGACCTCCTCTTCTCTCACCTCTGCTCTCTATCAAACCTCTCATCCTCTTTGCTCCCCCTCTCTGACCATAATCTGCTGACTATGACCCTCTCTCCAATGCCTGCAAACCCCCCTCCACACAAACCCACAACTCAACGCAGGAACTTAAGAAACCTAGACCTTCAATCCTTTTCTGCCTCACTTCAACCTCTTCAGACCTTGACCACATTCACGGACATAGACGCTGCATCATCACACTACCATAATACTCTCTCATCAGCTCTGGACTTTGTCGCCCCCCTCACCTATAGCCGTCCCCGCACCAAAAACCCCCAACCCTAGCTAAATGCAAGCACAGCCAGATTGAAACAGCTGTCTCGAGCTGCTGAACGGCGATGGAGGAAAACCAAAGCCAATCATGACTTTCTATTCTATAAACAAGCCCTTCAGGATCTCAGGACGGCCCTTTCATCTGCTAAGCAAGCTTATTTCTCCTCACTGATTTCTGCACAAGCCCGGAATCCCAAACAACTCTTCAATACTTTCAGTTCCTTACTCCGCCCTCCACCTCCTCCTCCAACCTCCCAAATAACAGCAGAAGAATTTTCGACATTCTTCAAAGGAAAAATTGACAACATTCGACTTGGCTTTGACCCTCAGAATCCCTCACCAATTCAAACAATCCCCCTGCCTTACTCTCTTACTTTCTTCACTCCAATAACTGAGCCTGGACTAACCTCTCTCATATCTAGGGCCCACCTGACTACCTGCTCCCTCGATCCTATTCCATCCCACCTTATTCCTCAACTGTCTCCATCCCTCACTCCAGCCTTAACATCCATATTCAACCTTTCTCTCTCCACTGGCACCTTTCCTTCTTCCTACAAACATGCTGTTATTACTCCGATACTCAAGAAACCCTCTCTCGACCCCTCTGCCCTCTCCAGCTACCGCCCTATCTCACTACTCCCTTTCTCCTCCAAACTTCTTGAACAACATGTCCACTCAGAACTGTCACAATACTTATCCACCAACAATTTATTTGACCCCTTACAATCAGGATTCCGCCGTAACCACTCCACTGAAACTGCCTTCACCAAAGTCACCAATGATCTGCTCACTGCCAAAAGCAAAGGTCACTACTCCATCCTTATCCTTCTTGACCACTCCTCAGCCTTTGATACTGTCGACCACTCTCTGCTTATTGATATTCTCTCCTCTCTTGGGGTTCAAGGGCTTGCGCTCTCTTGGCTCAACTCTTACCTCTCTGATAGATCATTCAGTGTATTCTATTCTAACACGGTCTCATCCTCACGTTCCCTTTCTGTTGGTGTGCCACAAGGTTCTGTCCTAGGCCCCCTACTTTTCTCAGTCTACACCCATGGCCTTGGCAAACGTATAACTTCATTAGGCTTCCAATACCACTTCTATGCGGATGACACTCAGATATATCTCTCAGGCCCCAATCTCTCCTCTCTACTATCTCGTCTCCCCAACTGCCTCTCAGCTATTTCTTCATTCATGTCATCTCGCTACCTCAAGCTAAACATGGACAAGACTGAGCTGGTCATTTTCCCACCCTCTAACTCCCCCCCCCCCCTCTAACACGTCTATTTCTGTCAACAATTACACAATAACAGCAACTCCCCAAGCTCGGTGCCTGGGAGTCATTCTGGACTCTGCCCTCTCTTTCAAACCACATATTCACTCCCTGGCCACCTCCTGTCGCCTCCAACTTAAAAACATCTCCCGCATCCGTCCTTTCCTCTCACCTGACACCACTAAAATGCTAGTGCATGCCCTGGTCATATCCCGTCTGGATTACTGCAACATCCTTCTTTGTGGCTTACCAACTAACAGACTGGCACCCCTCCAATCTATCCTGAACTCTGCTGCTCACCTCATCCATCTCTCCTCTCGCTCCTCCAGTTCTGCGCCTCTCTGCCAATCCCTACACTGGCTGCCAGTCCCACAGCGAATCCTGTTCAAAACTCTAACTCTCGCATACAAGGCTCTCTCCAACCAGGCCCCTCCCTACATCTCATCTCTAATCCAACAGTATCAACCTAGACGCAGCCTCCGCTCTTCTGCCGACCTTCTCCTGTCCTCCACCCTGGTCACCTCCTCTCACGCCCGCCTCCAGGACTTCTCACGTGCAACTTCAATCTTCTGGAATGCCCTCCCACACCCAATCCGCCACTCCACAACCCTCAAAACCTTCAAAGGCGCCCTTAAAACACACTTATTCAGACAAGCATATAATCTGGCCTAACCAATCTTCTAAAGAGCACAAGCCACAAAGCTCAATACTGACTGTTTGTGATCCCTCCCCCTCGTCTTCACCCCTCTTCCTTTAGACTGTATGCTCGCAAGGGCAGGGCTCTCTCCCCTACTGTATCTTGTACTCAGAATATCCATTGTCAACTCTGTAAAACTGCATTTGAAATGGTTTATGTATCGTATGTTTCTACCCTGTCTGTAATTACTACTTTGTAAAGCACCACGGAAGATGATGGCGCTATATAAATAAACAATAATAATAATAATAAAGAGCTTACAGGCATGACAGCAGTGGATCCAATTGACGCCTTCCCCCTGGGAGAATCTAATATTTTATGTACATCTTGCTGAGCTTTGTCATACTTACCTATTTAATAGTTTATAGACTGTAAATTATGTGGGGCCTCGTTTTTTTTCCACGTTATCATTTAACATGGATATCTGTTTGCCTTTTTGATACAAGATTAGTTTGGGAAGCCTGAACCCCAGGTTCTTCTTGTGCTCTGGATCTTTTTTACATGTTTATGTACAAGGTGTGCAACAATCAATCATTCTTCTTTCACTTGGCCGATGGTAATTTGTATTTATTCTGCTTTATCTCATATATATTGTCATTTGATATCACTAGTAGTGATAATCTGATACACATGTTACTGTATTGTAACACTGCACTTGGCCGGTTAAAGATTAGCCTGCCACCTGGTGGCTTGCGATGGAATTGTTGCACATAGTCATTTTTATTTGTATTCCTGTATGCACTGTATAGAAACTTTTTTAATTTAGGTTTTTAGCTGTGTTGGTGTGTATTGCTTTTCCTGCCCTGTGTACTGCTGCATTTATCATAACCAGCTGCTATTTAAATGTGCAGTGGCATTTCTTCTGCAATTTATTTGGTTATCATTCATTACCTTGCCAAGGGAGGGTTGCGCTCTGGCTCTTCTTTTTATATTGTAGTGTTTTTATGTGCTTTTCCTTAAATAAAGTTCTCATTCTTCATAGACATAGACACACTTTCTATAGATGCATATAATTGGTGCTCCCATGTTCAACATGTTCCGTGTTGCTTTCTTTGGATTATTCTGACTACTTCAGGTGAACAGGTAAGGTGTTCAGGGGGCACCTAGAAGCTCTGGGGGCTGATAGACCTGGGCACCTGAGGCCAAGTGGTCGATCCCCAGCCCTGATGGCTACCAGCCCACATAGGCTCTTGTGCACCCCCTGGGCTTTGGGGATGCAGGTAATGGACACTTGTAAAAGTTATTTTATCACCCCCCCACACACACTTACCTCTTCCCATTGCCGGCTGCTGTCCCACAGCCAGAAGTAAGTGGCAGTAGCAGGGTGCAGAGCAGAAGATTGTGCCGCCATCCCTTACCCCCACTGCAGGGAGGGCACTTTCCTGCTTTAAACTGGGGGAAATGCCAGCCACATAGAAAATGTGAATGGTCGGAGAAGCAGGCCCATAGATTCTACATGCTTGACACTTAAAGGGATTCTAACCCTCAACAGCAAAAATGCTGGGACATGTGTGCGTGGTAGAGAGCCATGCAATGCTGCAGGGTGCATGGCTAAGTTTAGCTGTGCATCCCATGTCTTTCCTGCTCCCTGTTAGAGATCTTCATCTTACAATGTGTATCGCATATAGTGCTGGAGAGATTACCGTTCATTAACAGGACAGTAGATGGCGCTGTTTCTAATACTAATGTGTTGAGTCTTTGACCGCATGTTTCAGTAAACCAGATTATTCTCCCATAAGGTATGTCTACAGGTGACCCTGCTGCATACTGCATTCAACTATGCAGCACTCCTATGCCCACAGCAGGGATGCACTGCAATGACTGAGGCGAGTATCTGGAAACCTGAGGTTTCACAAAGTGGGGCAAATCAAGATGTTACTGTGGTGGGAGGAATTTTTTGGGGGGAGGGGATATTTGGTTAGCTGAATACTGTAATTGACAATCTAATAAAGAGAAAAGTTAGGAAGGGGTTTGTGGCTCCTTGTACTCCAGTGAAGCTGCAACTCCAACCACAAGTACCAGGGTGGCGTGTGCAACATTACTTAGGTTCATCCTAAACTAACAGAAGGGAGGTGAGGTAGGCGCAGCAGATTTAAGTAGATGAGGAAAAATTCAAGCTTTTAAAGGTGGACCTAAAGTCACAAATGACTAGATCTGCTAAACAGGGTTCACCACACAAGTGTACACATCAGCAGCCAGATGGGGCATAATCACATGGAATAGGTAAGTAATGGCAGCGTATTCAGCAGAACGAAGGGTAACTATTAAGGTGATTGCTTTCTTAGTGACTGGATAGAGCCAAGGAAACTTTAGGACAAGTTACACATTGAGGCAGACACAAGGGTTTGTGGTTTTTGGACTTTTATTTGTCAACCAAAAATCTTGTAGTTACTCTTAGGAAAACATTTTTTAGGAGAAAGTCTGTGAAATTTTACTTTTTTATCTGTCACTTTAGTGAATAAGTCTTGTAACCCGGAACCCTCAAAAGGCATTGCAAAGCTTATTCTTAGCCTTAAGGTCTCCCTCCCAAACTTTCAACCATAAAGCTATTCCTAGAGTTGTTTGTGAGGGCTAGAGGTTTAGCCGACAAATGGATAGCCTCAGTAGAGCCATCCAATAGAAAATCCCTGTTAGTCTTACTGGTAACGGCATTTCTACGAGTCCTACAGGGCAGCCTATGGAGAGAGTGGCTCCTCCCCCTAGAGAGGAAGCACACATTGGGACAGGTTAAAAGCCCCACCCCCTTTCCACAGTCCTCAGTATAATACAAGTAACTCAACAAAACCAAATGATCTAATTAACATGAGGGGGGGGGGGGGGGTTGTATGGGCCGTTCTGAAGGACTCATAGAAATACTGTTTCCGCTAAGACTAACAGGGATTTTCTCCCTAAATCCTTCAGAGCGGCCACAAAAAGGACGAGCAAGAAGTTCAATTTAAGGGTGGAAACTGCCTGCAACGCCTTTCTACCAAAGGATTGTTGTGAGTCCAATAGGAGATCCAACCTATAGTGTTATAAAAAGGTATGTGGAAGACCAGATAGCTGCTTCACAAATCTCTTCAATGGATGCCCCAGCTCTTTCTGCCCAGGAGATGGTCACTGCTATGGTGGAGTGAGCCCTAATGTCAGGAGTGGCCATGCAAGAATAGGCGAGCAAAATGGCCTGCCTTATCCATCTGGCAATAGTAGCTTTAGAGGCGCCCAGGCCTCTCTTCTTCCCCAAGAAGGAAAGAAACAGGTTTTGGCCTTTCGTGAAAATCATTGGTATGCTCTTAGTAAAGGATTAGGGCTCTTCGCACATCTAGAAGATGAGAGGTGGCACCAGGAACCCCAGGATCTAGCAAAAGGGATAGAAGAATGACCTCCTGTAAGTGATGGAGGAGGGCTGGCGCTATTTTTGATAAATATATTGGGTCGGGCTTTAAAATGACCCTGTCCAGGAAAAAAATGCAGTAGGGATCTCTAACCGAGAGGGCTTGTAGGTCACTCTTCTATCCTAAGATGTCATAATCAAAAAACTAATCTTAAGGGATAAAATCTTAGTGGATGCTTCTTCTAGGGGTTGAAAAGGGTGTTTACAAAGTCCCTTAAGAACCAATACTAAGTCCCAAGAAGGGCAGTGGACACTGTGCGCCGGTTTCTTGCGCCCTATAGAGATAAAAAAAATCTATTGACCAATTTGTTTTTTCTTAGTTTTCTGTCCAGAAAAACTGATAAAGCTGAAGCTTGAGTTCTCAAAGTACATACGGCAGGGCCTAACCTAAACCCTTACTGCAGGAATTCAAGTACCTCCAGGGTAGAATTCTTATTTAGACTATTGACTTCACAGTATAAAAAGAAACATTTCAACACTTTTAGGTAAATCTTCCTGGTTGTCATTTTCCTGCTATCCAGGGGCGTCATGACAACTCTAGGTGACAGTCCTTTTCTTTTTAGGATCGTTGCTTCAATATCCAGGCCGTTAGATTCAAGTTTGGAAGGTCTGAGTGTTGGACTGGTCCTTGAGTCAGTAGATCTGGAAGTAGGAGCTCCCATGGATCTTCTAGTGACATCTTCTTTCGAGCAGCAAACCAGCTTCTTCTGGGCCAAATCAGGGCTAATCAGAATGATCTTTGCTGGTTCTGAGGCGACCTTTCGTACTACCTGGGGGAGACGCTGTAGTGGAGGGAAGGCATAAGCTAGACCAATCTGCCAACTGTGTGTCAGGGAATCCACTCTCAGGGCCCAGTCCCCATGGCAAAGGGAAAATGAGTTTTTGCATTTTGTGTTTCTCGCCGAGGCAAAGAGGTCTATGCATGGAAGACCCCAGTTTGTCGCAATTACACTGAATATCTCTGAGTTGGGGCACCATTCTAAGGGGGACAGGGGTGTCATGCTCAAAAAATCTGCCACCCTGTTCAGAGTTTTTAGGCGAACTACTGAAAAGGACTTGATTGTATGTTGAATCGAGAGGGCCAGGTTCTGGAGACTCTTGGACCTCGTGCCACCCTGGTGGTTTAAATATGCCCCTCCGTCACATTGTCTGATCTTATCTTTGAAATTTCGATTGATCCGATTGTCTTCTATTAAGACCCCCGGATCTATCGACCATCATAAAGATATCTTCACATTTTCTGGAAGGGTGGTGGTAATCTCTAGATTATCCTGAAGGTGATCCTAGGTCTGGAGAATGAAAGTTTGCAGCAGTCTTGAATGGAGCTTTGCCCAGGGAACTGCTGGAATGGCTGATGTCATGAGTCCAAGGATTCTCATAATCCTTCTGAATGAAACCTGCTCTGTCAGAAGTAGATCCTGTATCTCTAGAGTTAGCTTGACCTGTTTCTCACAAAGTAACAGAATCTTTTGTAGAAAGCTGTCTAAAAGATAACCCAGAAAAAATAATTATGATCGAACCCAGAGTTTGCAAGAGAGAAAGCCTGACTCCGTGCTGTTTTTAAGTAAAAGATCATCCAAGAATGAGATTTTTGGAATCTCTCTTGACCTCAGGCAGCACATGGGTTCTGCCAGGACTTTTGTAAATACCTAAGTGTAGACGAAATCCCGAAAGGGAGGGCTCTGTATTTCCAGTGCAGGATCTCCTTCTCCAAGATAACTGCAAACTTCAGCGATCTGTGATCCTCCTTGGCAATGGGAATATGCAGATAAGCGTCCTGCAGGTCTATCGTGACCATGAAATCTAGGGGCATCAAGAGGTTCCTTACCATAAATATGGACTTCACATGAAACCTCTTGTACTGAAAAAAATGGTTGTCTTTTAACATCAAAATCATCCGGAAAGCTCCTGTGGACTTTTGAACTAAACATACATGGGAATAAAAACCCCTTCGCTGCTCTACAAGCGGAACTCTTTCTATGTCCCTCTTTTGGTGAAGGTTCTGAATGACAAGTGGGAAGGCTGTTCCCTTTTCCTGGTCCCTTGGAGTCAAGAGAAAGGTATCCAGAGGGTTCTGAAGAAACTCCAGATAATACCCTGACTGAATCAACTGTAAAATAAATGGACTTTGAGAAAAATCCCCTGCCACAGTGCCAGGAAGAGGAAGGGTCTGCTTCCCACCAGGATCTTGGTGTCAGGGCCGAGGTTTGGCAAACTGGGACGGAGAGTTGCAGATCAAGCAACTTGTTTATGAACCGTTTTGGTCTGGAAGGAAAAGGTTTGGTTCTCTTTGAAGATCTGGCTAGGGTGGCATCTAGTTCAAGTCCCTCGAAAGGGATGCCACACAACTCTAGCCTTAGAGGTTAGATACCCTTTCCAGGGTTTGAGCCAAATGGCTCTCCTAGCACAGTTGACCACCATCGTCTTTGCATTAGCCCTTACTGCTTCAGCTGAGGTGTCTTCCAAAGGGGAAACGGCCAGACATAAAGGGATGTCTTTTTCAATGTACCCCTTTAAATTGTTAAGCCAGGCCTCTAGGTTCCAGGCAACACAATCTGAAGCAAGGCCTGGTCTGAAGGAGAAGGTGATAGCATTCCAGGCCCTTTTCAAAATGCCATCAGAGCAGCGAAGCTGTTAACTTCACAGAATGAACTGAACTTCTTTCAAGTTTTCAGGTAAATACTTCTAGTGGTAATAAATAGGACCCTGAGCCAGTAGGTTTGGTCTGTGGAAGTTGCCACGGAGTGTCCCTGGACATGTTCTTTAGAGCTGTGAACCAACTTCTCTTTGGCCAGGCGATTAGGATCACTGTTGCTTTTTCTTTCTCCATCTTTTGTAACACCTGAGGTAACAGCTGAGGGGGGAGTTGAGGAGTAGGATAGAGGAAAGCTCCAGGATGTCCACCCCTAGTGCCCTGTCCCCAACACAGAGAGAAGGTTCTGCAGTTCATATTCTGAGCTGTCGAAGAGATCTCTCTGTGGAATGCCCCCAACCCGAGCTATTTGACAAAAAGACAATTCTGTGAGTACTCACCTGTAGAATTGCTTTTACTATGCATGGCACAGCCTGCTTCCAGAAGTCCTTACGTATGGGTTATTCCACCACAAGGTGGCGCAGTGTACTGCAGAAGACTTGTGGCTCCTCCCGGCACCATATAAAAACGGAATCACCATAGACTTATCCAGTGTTGACAAGCAGTTATTCAAGAAACTGGGAGATAATAAAAGTAAAAAAGGTAACAAACCCCAACTAACTTGGAACAATCACCATAAAGAGGCAACCAAGAATAACGATAACAAGGGTGGGGTGAAGCGGGCCGTGCCATGCATAGTAAAAGCAATTCTACAGGTGAGTACTCACAGAATTGTCTTTTTCCTATTGCATGGCACGGCCTGCTTCCAGAAGTCCTTACGTATGGGACGTCCAACAGCAGTGTCCGTAAGGTAGGGTGGGATCCCAAAAGAGTAACAACAGGCAGTTTAAACCACTACCACCTGAAAGTACCTTGCGGCCAATACCAGCATCAGCTGAGGCCTTAACATCAACCTTGTAAAACTTGGAAAAAGTATGAACAGAAGACCAAGTTGCGGCCTTACAAACTTGTTCAACAGAAGCTTGGTGCTGAAAAGCCCAAGACGCACCAATAGCACGAGTGGAATGAGCAGTAACCCTGAAAGGTAGAACCTTCCCCCTGGCAGAATAGGCCTGCTCCACCGCCTGACAGATCCACTTGCTGATAGTGGATTTAGCCGGAGACAAACCCTTCCTAGGTCCAGCAGGAAGAACAAAAAGAGCATCGGTCTTCCTGAAAGACTCAGTAGCAACCAAATAAAACTTCAGAGCTCTGACAACATCCAAAGAGTGAAGGGTCTGCTCCTTGGAATTAGCAGGGTTAGGACACAAAGAAGGCAAAACAATGTCCTGATTGAGATGAAAAGCAGACACAAACTTAGGCAAGAAATCCGGCTGAAGCCGAAACACCACCTTATCCTGATGCCTTTCAAAATAAGGAGGTTTGATGGAAAGCACCGCCAGCTCAGAAACTCGCCTGACAGAAGTAATGGCCACCAAAAAGGCCACCTTAAGAGTCAGAATGGGCAAGGCAGCCCCACGGATAGGTTCAAAGGGAGGACCCTGCAGAGCAGACAACACCAGATTCAGGTCCCAAACTGGTAGCATAGGCTTACGTGGCGGACGCACATGAGTAACTCCCTGGAGAAAAGTCTTAACCAACCGGTGATTGGCAAAGGATCTTTGGAAAAAAATTGCCAGAGCTGACACCTGTCCCTTGAGGGTACTGAGTTGAAGGCCCGAATCCAAACCATGTTGCAAAAATTCCAGAATCCTGGGGATAGAAAACACCCCACAAGGAAAAGACTTGGACTCACACCAGGCAATGTAGGCATGCCAGATCCTGTAGTAGATAAAGGACGAGGATTTCTTCCTAGCCCTAATCATGGTATCAACAACAGAAGCTGGCAAACCCTTATCCATCAAGATGGAGGTTTCAGCAGCCAAGCTGTTAAAGCCAGCGTTTGTAAATTGGGATGGCACAGTTGTCCCTGAGTGAGCAGATCTGGATCCTTGGACAGGGCATACTGATCCACTGCCAACTGCACGACGTATGTGAACCACACCCTCCTTGGCCAACAGGGGGCCACCAGAATGGCTGGTAACCCTTCCTGGGCTATCTTGCGCAGCACCCTGCCCAGCAGAGGGAATGGAGGGAACACATAGAGGAGCCGAAACTCCGTCCAAGGCATTGCTAGCGCATCCGTGGCAAAGGCCAGAGGGTTCTGTGACAGGGAGACAAACCTGGGAAGCTTGTGATTGTGGCGGGACACAAACAGGTCCACATCCGGCTGACCCCAGCAGAGACACAAGGAGTGAAAAATCTTGTTGCTGAGGGACCATTCCCCCAGCCGAGATGTCCCCCTGCTCAGAGAGTCTGCCTCCTGGATCTCCACCCCCAGAATGTAAACCGCTGTGATGCAGGGGACATTCTCTTCCGCCCAAGACAGTATCAGAGACACTTCCTAGAGGGCTCGCTTGCACCGAGGCCCTCCCTGATGATTGATGTAGGCAACCGCCGTCTGGTTGTCCGAGCGGATCTGAACAGCCCGACCCCGAAGGTGTGTGGTCAGCTGAGACAGAACCAACCTGATTGCCCTCAGTTCCAGGACATTGATGGGAGCATGGACCTCCTGGGGGCCCCACCGACCCTGGAATTCAGAGACTTCCAAAAGCCCCCCCAACCGGTCAGACTGGCATCCGTGGTGACAGTTTCCCAGCACGGAGGCAGAAAGGTCCTGCCCACTAGAAGATTTCCTGAGTCCAGCCACCACGAGAGGGACTGTCTGGCCAGGGGGGACAGAACAAACTCCTGATCCAGGGACACAGGGTCCCGATCCCAAACTGACAAGAGGTGCAACTGAAGAGGTCTCATGTGAAACTGAGCAAAGGGGACCGCCTCGAAGCAGGACACCATCAGTCCCACCAACTGCATCCCTTGCCGGATTGGAGGATGAGGACACAAGAGCAGAGTCCATGCCTGCTTCTGAAGGCCCTCCACCTTCTGGTGAGGCAGGAATACCTTGACCTGAGAGGTATCCAGAGTCATGCCCTGAAAGGACCTCACCAAAGACGGAGACAGTGAAGACTTGGGAAAGTTGATCACCCACCCGAAGGACTCGAGAGTGGAGGTCATCACCAGCGTATTCTTCTCGGCCTGATGAAGAGACTGAGCCACAATCAGAATGTCGTCCAGGTAAGGGAGGATGCAAATGCCCTGATTCCGCAGCAGAGCCATCATGCCCGCCAGCACCTTGGTGAACACCTGATGGGCCGAGTTGATACCGAACGGTAAGGCCACAAACTGGTAATGCTGATCCTCTAGAGCGAACCTGAGAAATCTCTGATGACCTGGAAAGATTGGCATGTGAAGGTAGGCATCCTTGATGTCCACTGAGGTCATGAAGTCGCCCGGGTGCAGGGTACTAACCGCCGAGCGTAGAGTCTCCATGCGAAAATGCTTGAACCTGACAAACTTGTTGAGGCCCTTCAAGTCCAGGATCTCAGGGACCATCCTTTTTGGGGACCGTGAACTGATTGGAGTAGAACCCTCGACCCCGTTCCTGGGAAGGCACCAGGCAAATTACTCCAACAGACGTTGAACCGCAAGGCGCAAACCCTGAGCTGACAGAGGGTTTTGAGACATCCGGGATCTGATGAATCTTGGGGGCGGCCAGGCTGCAAACTCTTGTAACTGGAGGACACCACCTCCTGAATTCACCGGTCTGAGACGCGTAGCCTCCAGACATGAGCAAAGAGCTGAAGCCGTCCCCCCACCCTGATGGGTGAGGGTGCCTCCTCATGCCTGAGGGAGCTTGGGGGAAGGTTTGGGCTTGAGGCCCCATGAGAGACCGGGACGGCCACGGGATTCACAAGAATCCCTGCGGGTACCCAAGAAGAGGGAGCCACGACCTCCTCTGGGAGCACAAAAGGAGGGGAGGGAAGAGGAGGGCCCCCGAAAAGGCCGAGGCAGCCTACCATCCTTGGCTAAAACATCCAGACGCTCACCAAAGAGCCGCAGCCCCATAAAGGGGAGCCCAGTGAGAGCCTTCTTAGCGGCAGCATCAGCTGCCCACTGACGCAGCCAAACAGAGCGGCGCATAGCCACCAAAAGGGCAGAGGTCCTACCACACATCCGTACCGCATCATCCATGGCAGTAAGGACAAAGGCAACAAAATCAGAGCAAAGCAAAAGGGACCTATAATCCTCCCCCCTGTTACCAGCCGTAGCGCCCTCCAGGAGACGCTTGAGCTGTTTCTTAAGGGCCATAGCTGTAATGGCAGACCGGGCGCAGCCCAGCCCCCACACACGTAAAGACATGGCAGGCCAGCTGATCCATGCGCCGGTCCTCGCTGTCCCGCAGTGTAGTAGTGTCAGGGGAAGGCATGACCGAGGTGTTGGACAGCCCTAGCACGGGAGCGTCCACCTCAGGGGGACACGACCATCGCTTGACCAGGGCGACAGGAAAGAGATACCTCCTATCCCACCCTTTGGGCACTGCGGGCAATCTACTAGGACGTTCCCACTCCTTGAGCACCATATTAGAGAAATGGCTCTGCTCAGGGAACTCCAGGCGCTGTTTATCAGGACGAAAGAGCTCACCCTGCTTCCTCTTAGCCACCTCAGGGGGGACAATGTGCAAGATTTCAAAAATGTGAGCTAACAGGCTATCAGTGTCCTCAGGGAACCATGAGTCCTCCCCAGACGCAGACCCAGGGTCACTGCCGTAACCCTCCTGCTGGTCCCCAGAGGAGTCAGAGTCCTGAAAGAGTTCCCCCTCCTCTAGGGGGTAAAGGCCAACAAAAGTATCAGGTCCCTCATCCTCCTCAGGAAAGAGGGATGTCACGGGAGCTAGATGCCGCTTCTTACCAGAGGCCTTACGTGGAACAGGCCTGGCAAGCTGCCTTTCAATACTGGCCACACGCAGTGCCAGATCAGACTGTGACACCTCGCTAGTATCCCCCTCACTGGGGGCTAAATGCAGGCGCGGGGGGGTAAGCGATGCCGAAGGGGTCGCAGAGCTGGGGAGCGAAGCGGGCAGCCCAGCCTGAAGCGCAAGGATACCTTGGGCGCACGGCACGCACACCGTGACACTGTTACTCACAGGGGATACCGCACACAGCACAGCCGGGATTGCCCCGAAGGACAACCAAGCACGCTATCCCCAGAAGCCTCCATATGGTGATTCAGAAAGGCGCAATAGGCCAGCACAGGGTAAAGGCTAACAAGAGCCACCCGGGATGCCCCCCCAAGGGATGCCCCCAGAAGCCAGTGAGGGAAGATGAGGAATGGCAGGGGTAGGACCAGGAGAAACCACAACCCACAGTTGTCCCGCCTGAAAGACATAAGTAAAGACACATAAGTATTCCCCAGCACATGCCCCAAGGAAACCAAAAACCCCCGAAGGGGACTCACGGACCAAGTAGGGCAAGGGCACCAGCTGGCAGAACACAGGAGGAAGCGACAATAGACAGGGATCACCGCCGCAGCTCTGGGATGAGAAGGGCCCCAGACGCGCAGTAGAAGCAAAATGGCGCCGCGGGAGGACAATGCGATACACGTCATCCACCACGCCCCCCCCCCCCGAAGAGCGCGAAAACGGCACTCACGTGACCTCGCTGGCGACATCACAGTACAAAAAAAATGCCTCGCACAAATAGCGCCGCCCACCGCAGAGTGTAGTACAAAGCGGCGAGGCGGCGAAAAACAGTTAAACACATAGTGAAGAACAGATTGAAAACAGCAAAAAACACCCTCGCCACTACCACCCGCCCCACCCTCCCCGGAGCACACGATGGGGAGGGAGAGAGGAAGGCGAGCAAGCAGCGGCGAGAGCCCAGGCCAGGGACGGGGGGGGGGGCAGGGGGCCCCAAAACGCAAGAACAAGTAAACAGTCCCCAAAAACACTCACTCCCTCAAAAGCTAGGACAGGAACTCCACATCCCTAGCAGGCTCACTATAAAGCCTATGGCCGGCTACCCTTTGTGGTACAGGGTCTGCGGCTTGGAGCAGCGCTCCTTGAGCACTTGACCCTAGTGCTCCTCTACCGTCACCCGAACCGTCAGCCGAGACTGGAAGGCACAGAGGGTCCGGAAACGGGTGGAAATAGCCATGCAGGGCCGCAGGCTTGGTTGCCCCGCTCACCTGCGCAATATAGAGAGCCATCTTCTATCTTCGCAGAATCACTGCAGAGAGAAAACTGGATAAGTCTATGGTGATTCCGTTTTTATATGGTACCGGTAGGAGCCACAACTCTTCTGCAGTACACTGCGCCACCTTGGGGCGGAATAACCCATACATAAGGACTTCTGGAAGCAGGCCGTGCCATGCAACAGGAAAATACCTCCTGATATAGCACCCGACTGAAACTTTTGTTCAGCTCAGGTAGTCTGCCACCACATTTAGGGATCCTTTCAGGTGTACTGCTGCTAGGGATCGCAATTGGTGTTGAAGGGGGAGAAGAAAGGCATAGGTCAGTTCCTGAAGAGCTGCAGATCTGGGTACCCCGTCGATTTACATATGCTACTGTTGTGGTATTGTCTGATCGCAGCTGAACATCCCTTCCGGCCAGCAGATGATGCAAATGGAAGGGAGCCTGTTCTACTGCTTAAAGTCCTCTGAAATTCGAGGATCTTGTCTGAACATCTTTTGACCAGTGTCCCTGAATCTGTAGGGTGTCTAGGTGGGTGTCCGAACCCCAGCCACTGGCATCTGTTTTAATAATGACTGGGCAGGTCTGTCTCTAAGGCCTGGCTTCTTGCAAGATCCATGGGTTCATCCACCAGAGCATACATTTTTTGATACTTGGGAATTATTACCCGGCAGTATAAAGCCTCTGAATCATGATCCCAGCTGCAATAGGAAGGACTGGAGAGATCTGGAATGCTGTTCTGAGTGTTGCAGCTGGGATTGGCCCAGTATCCTCATTATATCCCACATTGGATTTCTCTAGGTTTACTATGAAAAGACTAGGTTTTTCTCTAGGTCATGGAAAGACTCCGAAAAGAAGCCTCCATGGTTCCCTGGCTCCTTAGGACACTCATGGGTGAATATCCTGGGAGCCGAGGAGGTTCTGAAAGTGCAGGACTTTCAAATCTAGGTGGATTGCAAACCTTAGAAACCTGCGGTGAGACTAAAAGATAGGTATGTGCAAATAGGCATCCTGAAGGTCGATATTCACTATAAAGTCCCTCGGCCTGAGAGAGTTTCTTATTGTAAATATAGACTCCATCCTGCATCTTTGGTAGACAATAAAATGATTTAGGATCTTCCGATCAGCATCATTCCAGATGTGCCTGATGGCCTTTGAACCAGAAAACGTGAGAATACCACCCTTTGGCATAAGGGACTCGATTAATTCTTTGTGAAGTAATTCGTGGATAACTTGGGGAAAGGCCACCTACTTTTTGGGGTCTCATGGCTATCTTATCTGAAACTATTGAGTAGGTCTGTAACAGAGTTCCAGTTGGCACCCCTGAGGCACCACTCTCAACACAAAAAGATTTGAAGTTATGGACTGCAATGCGACCAAAAAGAAGGTTAACCTTTCCCCAACTTGAGGCTCAGCGTCAGGACCAAGGTTTTTGGGAAGATGTTGGGGGATTAATACCAAACTTGGCTTGCGCCCCCCTTCACGTTGACCCCAATGCTTCCACTTCCTTCTGTCGAAAGGGATTTCTTCTTTGACGGAATGGCGTTTTTCCTCTTACTTTTCTAGGTCTAATGGGAAACTTTTTTTTCAATCTGAGGACCGTTGAGCGTTGCCTCCAGTTCTGTACTGAACATGAGATTCCCTTCAAAAGTGAATGCCACACAGTTTGGCTCTGGGGGCAAGGTCCACTTGCCAGGTTTTTAACCAGATAGCTTGTCTGGCAGAAATAACTAGGGCTGAGGCCTTGCCTCTAACCACCTCCGCGGAAGTGTCCTCTAGACCAGTGGCCCCCAACCCCCGGGCCGCAGACCGCTACCGGTCCGTGGCTCAAATGGTACCGGGCCCTGAGGCGGGATCCCCCCCATGTCCCGCCCCTTTAAGAGATATCCCGGCTGCCCCTGCAGTGGAGTGGTGCGCCCGGGGCCAGGGTAATAACGCGCTGTACGGCGGCATCAGCAGAACTGGAGGAGGTGCTTTGTAGAGGCTGAGGGAGGCCCAATCACGGCTGGGCCAATGATGGAGGAGTGGGCGGGGCACAATTGCGACGTGCCCAGGCTCTGCCGAAGACAGGGACGATAAGGTAAAAATAAAAAACTTCAGAGCTCCCACCAGCTGTCTGAGACTTTTGTTTAATCATCTTTGGCTGGCCAGGAGCTGATTGACCTCTACCTGCCCCCCCCCCCCCCCCCGACTGTCAGTTCCACAAGACTGCACAAGAGAGGGGGCTTGCCGAGTGAGGCTGGAGAGAAAAGGCAAGTCCCACCCATGATGTATTAGTTGTGGCCAGTCTGCCTCTTTCTCCTCTATTCTGTGTTTCCTTTCCATTCTGTCTTTTTCTCCCTCTCTCTTTATCACTGTTCTTTTTTCTCCCTTCATTCCCCATCTCTCTCTTTTTTTCTCCCTGCTTTAATTTTTTGTCCTCTCTTGCTTCTTTTATTTGTCCCTTCCTCCCCTTTTTCTCTTCCTCTATCTTTCTCCCTGTGTCCTTCTCTTTTTTTTTTCTCCCTTCTTCCCTGCCTCTCTCTCTCTCTCTCCACCACACTTTATTCTATCTCTTTCTCAACTTTCCTTCTCTCTTTCTCTTGTTCTCTTTCCTTCATCCTTTCCCTCAATCCTTCCTTTCATCCTTCCCTCTCTCCCATACTTTCTGTATTTCCTCTTTTTTCTTCTCCCACTCCTTCCTTCCATCCTCTTTTTTCTTCCAATCCATTCCATACACTCCTTACTCCTGGGTTTCCTCCTCCTCGCTTAGACATGTGACTGCAAGAAAGCAAACAGGTGCGGCCCTCCCAGCCCATAAGTAGCAGCCGCCCCTTAATCAAATCAGTTTTTCTTTCTTGCAGTGGCAAGATGACTGTGGAAGATTAGGTGCTCAAGCATTATTAGCGGTAAGCGGGGGACTGAACCCTGTCAGCTCGCTACGGACCTTACTCCCACGGCCCCTCAAGACCCTTGTTATGCCTCCACAGCATTGGCTGTTTTTGGGGCCGTGAAGGTATGGTGAAGCGCCGGGGTCTTGGGGCGCTTGCAGAGCGATGGACTCTGGGCTGCAGGCCTTTTGAAAGGCAAGTCAGCCGCAGGTTTTTCTCTGGTGTACCTGCTGAGGATATGTTTACCCAACCCTTCCTTCTTCCGTTTGGTTTTTTATTTTTTCCTTTTACAAATTGTTTATTTTAAAAGAAATGCGTAGTGGGTATTCCGGGAGGTAGGACCCTGCGCAGGAAAAATCCTTTGTGTCATGCTTTACACTTACTTTTTGTTGAAAAAAAAAAAAAAAAGGGAAAAAGTGTGGTTTTGTTCCTGTACCTTTAAGAGCGAGGCTGACGTCACGCTGGGAGTAGTCTCAGACCATGTGCTATCTTCTGGGGAGGAGATCTCTTCCTCCCAGCCTTCACTTCCTCAGCGTGCGAGACAGGGTCTGCTCGAGGTACAGGTAGGCATCACCGGAGTTACAGGGAGTATTCCCTCCTCCGGATTGCGGGCGCTGGTGCTGCGGGGGGAGCGATTCACCTCGCGTCCTCCCGGCTTGGCGTCCTTCCAGCCTCTGTGATGTCTCCCAGCCGGGTCCCAGCCCTTTCTCCCTCTCCCTCTCCCTCTCCCTTCACGCACGCTGTTACCGGCATGGTCCCGGCGTGTCCCCGGCGTGTCCCCGGAGTGTCTCCGACGGGGTAGACCGGGCCTGCGGTCCCCTTCTCAGGCCAGCCGCGATATCGCATCGGTTACTGGCAGCGGCGGCAGGTAGGGAGGGGGCTATGAGGCGGTTTGGGTGTGAGTCTGTGGGAGTGTGGCTGGGTGCATGTATGTATTGTTTATTCTTATATCTTCTCTCCTCAGGTGAAGACAGACGGCGTTGGTGAGTGGATCTTTGATCCTTTTCTCTTTTTTACTACAGTTGTGAGATCTTGATCTTGTGTATGCGTTTTTTAAAAAAAAAAAAAAAAAAAGAGAAGGGAAGAGTATTGGTTTGGAATATTAAGCATCGCGGATATTTTAGTTATCTGCTTGATTGTGTATATATTATATTATATTACTATTATATGATACTATACTTTATTAATATTATAATTATATTAATTATATTTTTTATTATTATTATTATTATTATTATTATTATTAATTATATTTTTATATTTTTATATTTGTATATATTTTGTATATATATATATATATATATATATATATATATATATATATTATTTTCAATCTTATTAAATTTATTAAATGTGATATCTGTTAGTTCTTCCCTAGTAGAACTAAGGTTTTCATTAATCCTCTTTTTCTCCCTTTATTTTTGTTTTTAGACTGGAAGAAGGGTAGAAAGCAGGGTTGTGGCTCCTCCCGGTCCCTTTTTTGGGGATTTGGTTCAGGCTTAGGGCCCTTTGGGTCTGCTGGCCATAAATAAAAAAAAAAAAAAAAAAAAAAAAGAGGAATAATATATATATAATTATAATTCATATATTGAAAGTTAAAAAAAAAAAAAAAAAAGAAAACACCATGAGGGAGGCATCGGGGGATAGCGACACGGGCATTCCTCCTGAGCAAGGCAAGATGTGCCCCTTATGCAGGCGGGATCCCCTGGGTAACTTTGGCACGGTCTGCTCCGCCTGCGCCGTGAAGATCGGCCTAGACCATAACAGGTCAACTGACAGGGTTGTTAGCCCAGCTGTGGCCGAGGGTGTTATAGTTCGTCCACCTCCTGCTTCCCCCAAAGAGGGAGAAGGCAGTGGGGTGCGGTCGGAGTTGGTTCACAGATTGGATAGTCTGGAGAGGCAGTTGTCTCTTGTGCTTCCAAAGAAGGCCACCTTTAAGAGAAGGCATTTGGAGCCGGTTGCAGAGGAAGAGGATTTATTTGCCTCTTTTGGAGAAGAGGAGGACGAGGAGTATCTGGAGGAACAGCTGCCTTCTGGGGGCGAGCTGCAATCAGAAGAGGACAGCAATTCTATCTTGTTTTCGTCCGATGAAGATCCTCTCCTCATGGATGAAACAGAGGGTCTGTTGTCGATGGTGTTTGACACTTTGAATATCTCTCCACCTGAGGTAGCGAAGAGGAGGAGGGATGACCTGTTTAGGCCTGTCAGGCAAAGACAGGTGTTCCCAGAACAGCCTCACTTCTCTAAGATGATTTTTAAGGAATGGGAAAATCCTAATAAGCTGCCGGCGGTCCCAAAGATTTTAGATTCTAGGTATCCCTTTCCAGCAGAAATAATAAAGTTGTGGTCCTATCCGCCGGAGGTGGACTCCCCGGTTGCGGGTTTATCTAACACGTCGATAATGCCATCCGCTACTACGGGTTCTCTTAGAGATTCCACTGAGAAACGTATGGATCAGCTGGCTCGCCATGCTTTCGCCATGATAGGTTCCTTGCTTCGCCCAGTTTGTGCCACGGCCATTGTGTCTCTGGCCACGAGGAAAAAGATGAAGAGAAACTTAGCCAGACTTAAGTCTCGCAGGCTGTCCCAGGAGTCCAAGGACCTTAATGCTTTTGTTATTACTGCAATGGAGGATGCGGTCAGGCTGGCGGCTAGAACCTCTGCTCTCCTAGTGGCCTTGCGCCGCTCGTTGTGGCTTAGGCAATGGTCGGCGGACACCGCCGCTAAGAAGGCGCTCACGGATTTACCCTTTTTTGGGAACAGGCTTTTTGGTGAAAGGCTGGATGGTTTGGTAAAGGATGGCAAGTTACCTCAAAGGAGGAGGTCGACTCGACCTTTTCAGAGGTCTTCGTCATTTCGGCCCTTTCGGAGGGGCAGAGGCGCTTTCCGATCTTGTTCCCGAAGAGATTTTTGGGGTAGAGGAAGAGCGCGTAATAGGGCAGGAGGGGTCTGGAGAAATAGACCTAAACCTCCAGCCAAATCTACTACAGCATGAGGGGGCGCCCTCACCCGAGCGGGTGGGGGGACGGCTTTTGCTTTTTGCTCACATCTGGAGACGCCATGTAGCAGACCGATGGATCCAGGAAGTGGTGTCTTCAGGTTACAAAATCGAGTTTTCGGCCAAACCACCCGCAAGGTTCGTTCGATCAGGGACATCCCGGAACCGACTAAAGCTAGTGGCCCTGAAGGTCGCAGTTCAGCTCCTCCTTCAAAAAGGGGTGGTTTGTCGAGTACCCCTTCAGGAAGAAGGTCAGGGGTTTTATTCCAACCTTTTTATAATCCCCAAGAAAGATGGGTCGGTTCGTCCCATTTTAGATCTGAAGGATCTCAACAAATATATCCGCGTGAAGCATTTCCGCATGGAGACGTTGAGGTCTGCCTTAATAATAGTTCGACCCGGAGATCTTATGACCTCCATAGACATAAGGGACGCGTATCTGCATGTACCTATATTCCCAGGGCATCAGAGATTCCTGAGGTTTGCCCTAGAGGATCAGCATTTTCAGTTCGTGGCACTTCCGTTCGGAATATCCTCGGCTCCGAGAGTGTTCACCAAAGTCCTAGCGGGTCTGATGGCAATCTTCAGGAGCCAGGGGATACGTATCGTCCCTTATTTGGACGATCTCCTAATCTCAGCCAATTCTCAGCAGCAGATTTTGGAGGACACACAAACGGTTCGGTCATCTCTGGAAGAATTCGGCTGGGTGATCAACTACCCGAAGTCTCACATCACTCCGGCGTCAGTAAGGAACTTCCTGGGTATGACTCTGGACACTGTCCAAGTCAAAGTTTTTTTGCCGGAGCAGAAGGCTCGACTAATTCAGAATCAGATAGAGGGCCTTCTGGTTTGCAGGCAGCCGACTATTCGGCTGGGAATGAGGGTAGTAGGTCTAATGGTAGCCTGCTTCGAGGCAGTACCTTTCGCCCAGTTTCATATGAGGCCCCTTCAGTGGGATTTATTAGCAAGCTGGGATCGGACCCCGCAGTCGCTGGATCAGGTCTTGGTTCTGTCCCCATTGACCAAACATTCTCTCCTGTGGTGGATGGACCCTCTCCATCTGTCGGTAGGCAGGTCCTTCTTGGCACCACAGTGGCAGATAGTTGCCACGGATGCCAGTCTCTCAGGATGGGGCGGCATTTGGCAGTCCCAGAAGATCCAGGGTCAGTGGGGACCGGGAGAGAATCAGCTTCCCATAAATGTATTGGAATTGAGAGCTATCCGGCTAGTTCTCCGGTATCTGACCCCCAGCTTAAAGGGGCAAGCAGTCCAGATTCAGTCGGACAATCGGACAGCGGTAGCCTATATCAACCACCAGGGGGGTACTCGGAGCAAGGGTGCTCTGGAAGAGGTAAGCCGGATTCTGGCGTGGGCAGAGGAGAATGTCCCCTGCATTTCGGCAGTCTATGTCCCGGGGGTAGTAAACCAGGAAGCCGACGCGCTAAGCAGGAAGACTCTGCGTTGGGGAGAATGGTCTCTCAATCGGCAGGTTTTTCAAGCCCTTTGTCTTCGTTGGGGGCGTCCGGAGGTGGATCTCTTTGCATCCAGACACAACCACAAGCTGCCAGTATTCGTGTCCCTGTCGAGGGACCCTCTGGCCTTAGCCACGGACGCCCTGTCAGTCCCTTGGGCAGGGTTCAAACTTCTGTACATCTTTCCCCCGTTTCCACTTCTGAGTCGTGTTCTAAGAAAGATAATTCAAGAGGGGATACCTACCATTCTAGTGGCTCCTCATTGGCCAAGAAGAAGTTGGTTTGCGGACATAAAGAGGATGGCGGTAGACCATTGGCGCATACCGATCGTGCCAGATCTTCTCACTCAGGGGGCGCTACGGCACCCGAATTTACAGATGCTGGCTTTGACGGCTTGGCTATTGAAACCTCGGTCCTAGCAGCTAAAGGTTTGTCGGCCAAAGTCATTCATACCATGATTCAGGCTCGGAAGAAATCGTCTTCCATGGTTTACTACAGAGTATGGAAATCCTTTATATCCTGGTGTGAGGCTAGGAAGGTTTCATGTAGAAAGTACTTGGTTTCTAGGATCCTAGAATTCCTGCAGGATGGTTTAGAGATGGGCCTACGTTTAAGCACCCTGAGAGGACAGGTGTCGGCCTTATCCATTTTCTTTCAGAAGTCTATCGCTTGTAATAGACTCATTAAGACTTTTTTTCAGGGAGTCACTCATGTCCGTCCACCGCGCAAGTCTATTTTGCCAGTATGGGATTTGAATTTGGTATTGACGGCTCTACAGGGGGCTCCCTTTGAACCTATGGTCGACGCTCCAGTAAGCATTTTGACACTTAAAGTGGTATTTTTAGTGGCAATCACTTCTGTGCGGCGTGTTTCGGAATTAGCCGCTTTATGTATGAAAACTCCTTATTTTGAGTTGCACAAAGACAAGGTGGTTTTTCGGTTTAAGCCAGATTTTTTGCCTAAGGTTGTTTCTCCTTTCCATCTTAATCAGGAGGTGATTTTACCCTCCTTGTGCCCAAATCCGTCTAGCGCTGAGGAAAGGGCACTTCATTCTCTAGATGTAGTTAGAGCCATAAGGTATTATTTGGCAGCTACAGATGCCTTCCGCAAGTCGGATCTTCTTTTTGTTATTTCAGAAGGATCCAGAAAGGGGCTCCCACCGGCTAAGGCCACTGTTAGCAAATGGATTAGGCAGGCAGTGATTAGAGCCTACTCGGCCAAGGGGAAGGAACCCCCCTTTCGAGTCACGGCCCATTCCACTAGGGCCATTGGTGCCTCTTGGGCTTTTCAGCACCAAGCTTCGGTGGAACAGGTCTGCAAAGCTGCCACCTGGTCTTCAGTTCATACATTCACCAAGTTTTACAAGGTGGATGTTAGAGCCTCAGCTGACGCTGTTGTTGGTCAGAAGATTCTTCAGGCAGTGGTGAAATGAGCTGCCTGCTGTTTTGCGTCAGGGGATCCCGCCCATAGAGGGCACTGCTTTTGGAGGTCCCAGGAGTAAGGAGTGTATGGAATGGATTGGAAGAAAAAACACAATTCTGTGAGATACTCACCTGTAGAATTGGTTTTTCTGGGAATCCATTCCATACACTCCGGCCCACCCGTTTTTTGGGTCATGTTATCTTCTGACGCTTCTCTGTTGGTGTTAAAGCCAGTTTTTCTTTTTGATTATTCATGGCATATATATATTGTATTAAAATTATAAAAAAAAAAAAAAAAAGAGTTTAAATAAAAAAAAAAAAAAAAAGGTTAAAATAAAAAAAAAAAAAAAGGGGAAAAAGAGGTTATCGTACTTTTTGAGAGTAATTTTTTTATTTTGAGTTTGATGTGTAGTAACATGGACTCTTTTTGGCCTCCCGGCCTGTTGCTAGATTATTTTTACTGCTGTTTAAGTAAACTGATTTGATTAAGGGGCGGCTGCTACTTATGGGCTGGGAGGGCCGCACCTGTTTGCTTTCTTGCAGTCACATGTCTAAGCGAGGAGGAGGAAACCCAGGAGTAAGGAGTGTATGGAATGGATTCCCAGAAAAACCAATTCTACAGGTGAGTATCTCACAGAATTGTGTTTTTTTCACCTTTTCTTTCTTCCTTCCTCTTTCTTATTCTCTGTACTTGCTCTTCTCGCTCTCCCTTTCTTCAGTTTCGCACTTCCTTCTCTCCCTCCTTCCCTTCGCTCCGTTTCTCCTCTCCTCTTTCCATCCTGTTTTCTTCCCGTCTCTTTACTCTCTCTATTTATTTCTCACTCCCCCTCTCCCCCCCCCCCCCTCTTTTTTCCTTTCTTCCCTCTTTTCTTTCACTCACTATTGCTATACAGTCTCTCTCTTTTTTTCATTACCTCCCCCACTTCTGTTTTCCCTCTCTTCCTTGCTTCACTCACTTCCTTTTTTTTATTTTCCCTTCTCTCTATTTCTCACCTTTTTTTCTCTCCCTTTCTTTACTTCTTCCCAACCTCCTAACTTTCTCCTTTTTTTCTCTTACGTTTTTTTTCTCTGTTCCCCACCCTATGTTCCCTTTCTTTTTTCTTCCTCCATTTTCTCCTTGCACGCCCCCAGCCATACCTCAGACCCGCCCCGAGTCAGCCCCCTCCCCCAGTGCCCCACCGGGCCACGGTAAAGTTACCAAATCCTGAACCGGTCCACTGTGAAAAAAAGGTTGAGGACCACTGCTCTAGACGGCCCTGAACATACAGGAAAGGGTCTCCAAAAGGGCTTGTTTTGGCGTATCGTTTTCTATGTATCCCTTCAGGTTCTACTGCCAGACTAAGAGGTCTGGCAAAACAACCTGATGCCAGGGTTGGTTGAAATGTAAATGAGACCGCATCTCAAGCCCTTTTGAAGACTCCGTCTGTCCATAGGGTCTCTAAATGTACCCGAATCTTGGAAACTCAGGTCCGAGGAACTGGAGACCTGTGCCAGGGAGGCATCCAATTTTGGTCTCTTCAAATGGGAATTTACGTTTGGAGTTCGTGAGAAAGCTCTCTCTCTGGAGAAACTGTCATTCCTTTTTTTTTTTGCTTAATTTAGACAAGGAAGAATGAATTGGAAAATATCTTTCCATTCTACCTATGAGTTTATGATAAATCTTATCCTGAGTTAAGAGTCTGTTCAGCGCTAGGAATTCTCATAGTGTGAAACATCAAACAGAGCAGCAGTTTTCTCTGACATCCCATTCTTTGGGCCTTTTGGGGTTCTTCTTGAGACCCCTCCCCTCCAAAACCTGCATTTGGTGAATCCTCATCTGAGGAGATTATACCTTCACTCTCCTCAGTACCCTGACTGGTGGTAGAGGGAGGGTGAGAGGAAGCAGGCTGACATGGTGCAAGAGTAATCGGTGGCACCATTGGGGCTGCCCAAGTTATAGCAAAATCCTGTTGGTGGAAACATGGCTACTGGGGGGGGGGGGTCCTGGACAACAGAGCTGCCTTGCTAATTTTAAGGGACGAGGCCATATCCATTTTCATGGAAACAGTTTAATATAAAAAGGAAGCTGCCTCGCACCCCAATTTATTGTCAATGCAATTCTGACAAAAGGGTCTGTTCCATGAGGATATCTGACAATATAGGCAAAACTTAGCAAGGTTAGAATAATGGCCTTTGATTCTGGGACCTATGTCTTTTTCTTTATCCTTTTTTCTCCTTAGGTTTGAGATTAGAATTACAAGGCTGAAAAAAAGAGAAATATGCTGAGTTAACACCTACAGTGAACTGGCAAATGATAAATAAGGCTCAAGCCTCAACAAAATGCATAAAAAACACTTCTCATGAGGCATTGTTGCTGTTGCTCCTCCTCTGGCCTACCTGGCAGACCTAAAGTGCTCTAGGCCTTCACTTCCGGTTTTGCTCCACAGAACTCCGCTTCAGAAGCTGGGAGTGCCTAGAGTTCCTGCTTTGCCTCTCAGAACTACGTCATGGGACGCAACCAGCAGTGCACGCCAACTGGAATTACAGCCCAAAGACCCAGAATCCACCCCTTCACTGGAGCCTGGAGTGCAGTACCCCGGACAAGGATACTGGACCTCCACCCGTGCATTACAATGGATGGTCGCAAGCAACACCAGGATCTTCAGCACTCAGCAGCAAAACAGGTGGAAAAGAGACGGTTCAGCAGGCCCCTTGGGCTGCAGAAAGATTATCCTGCGGAAGGGCAAACCCCAACCCCGGAAACTCCTTGGGGTAAAAAAATAAAAAATTAAAATTAAAACTGGACAAAATCTCTAGTCCGACGTTTCCTTGGAGAACAAACTGAGGGCTTGGGGGGGGGGGGGGGGGGGAATGGAGAAAGGCTATTTCTTGAAAGGAAAACTTTCATTAAATCGAATAGGGAATACTTGTATTAACAATATATAGCATTCTGAAATAAAAATACAATTCTGTGAAACTCACCTGTAGAATTGTTTTTGGATATATCCAGTCCAGGTCGTCCCAAAGTGATGACATGTGGGTGTTCGCCCCTAGGGGGCACTCGACTGCAAGATCAAAGATGCAGCTCCTCCCGGTCCCCTATAAAGGCAAGGTGTCCCTCCATCATTCTCCAGTGGTTAAAAAGCAGTATTCACAAGAGGACAGGCCAGGAGGCCTAAGAAACCATGTTACTTCACATAGCTTCAGCTTGTACTCTCTCTAACAAGGTTTATGAAAACAAGTCCAATGAATGAGAAAAAATGGTGATCACCATAGCAGGCAACAGGAAACAATGAACACAAGGGTGGGGTGGGACGACCTGGACATATCCAAAAACAATTCTACAGGCGAGTTTCACAGAATTGTATTTTTCCTTATATCCAGTCCAGGTCGTCCCAAAAGTGATGACATGTGGGACATCCATAAGCAGTGTCCATTTGGACGGGCTCCCCGGTGTGGAACAGCATGTAGTTCATTTCACTTCCGCCTGAAGCACCTTTCGGCCAAAAACAGCATCAGCCGAGGCCCTGACATCCCCCTTGTAAAACTTTGTAAAAGTATGAACTGAAGACCAAGAGGCGGCCTTACAAACCTGTTCCACCAATGCCTGGTGCTGAAAAGACCAAGAGGCACCAATAGCTCTGGTAGAATGAGCTGTGATCCGAAAAGGAGGTTCCTTCCCCTTGGCAGAATATGCCTGCACCACCGCCTGTCTGATCCATTTACCGAGAGTGGACTTGGCTGGTGGCAAACCTTTCCTAGAGCCTTCCGTTAGGACAAAGCGCGTATCCGATTTCCTGAAGGATTCAGTCGCAGCCAGGTAATACTTTATGGCTCTGACCACATCCAAGGCATGGAGGGTCCGTTCTTTGGAATTAGCCGGTGCTGGAGGAAGGAAGGTAAGACAACTTCCTCAAGGTGAAGGAGAAGCTACCTTAGGCAAAAAATCAGGTTTAAAGCAAAAAAACACCTTATCCCTATGCCACTCAAAATAGGTTTCATACAAAGCGCAGCCAGCTCTGATACACGATGCACAGAGGTGATCGCTACCAAAAAAACACTTTGAGAGTCAAGATAGACAATGCAGCATCGCACAATGTCTCGAAAGGAGGATCCTGAAGAGCAGAAAGTACAAAATTCCAAGTCCCACACCGGTAATACTGATTTACGCTGTGGCTGGACATGGGTTGTCAATGGATCTCTGGAAAAAGATGGCTAAAGCCAAGACCTGACCCTTGAGGGTGCTCAGCTGGAGACCCAAGTCTAAGCCGTGTGGCAAAAACTCCAGAATTCTAGAAAAAGAAAATGTGCGGCAAGGGAGACTCGGTCTCGCACCAAGCAATATAGGCATGCCAAACTCTGTAGCATATCATGGAAGAAGACTTCTTCCATGCCTGTGTCATGGTATGCACAACCATGGCCGACAGCCCCTTTTCCGTCAGGATTGAGGTTTTAATAGCCAGGCCGTCAAAGCCAGCTTCCGTAAATTGGGGTGCCGCAGCGACCCCTGAGAAGTCCTGGGTCGTAGGGCATGATGTAGCGATCTACTGACATCTGAACTATGGCCGCAAACCAACCCCTTCTCGGCCAGCGAGGAGCTACCAGGATAGTTGGTACCCCTTCCTGGGCCATCTTGAACAGTACTCTTCCCAGGAGTGGAAACTGAGGGAATGCCTAAAGAAACTCGAACTCCGTCCAAGGAATCGCCAGAGCGTCTGTGGCAATGGCCAGAGGATCTCTTGAGAGGGAGACGAACCTTAGAAGCTTGTGATATCTGGACGCAAACAAGTCCACGTCTGGCTGAACCCAGCAGAGACAGTGTGAAAGGTCTTGCTGCTGAGAGACCATTCCCCCAGACGTGAGGCGCTCCTGCTCAGAGAGTCCGCCTCCAGGTTTTCTACCCCGGGAATGTAGACTGCCGAGATGCAGGGAATATTCCCCTCTGCCCAAGTCAGAATCTGGGTCACCTCCTTGAGGGTTCTCTTGCTCCGAGTCCCGCCTTGGTGACTGATGTAGGCGACAGCCGTCTGTCCGAGCTAACCTGGATCGCACAACCCCTTAAAGTGGCCCTTCCATCTGAATAAGAGTTTATGTTTCCCCCACTCTGTACATACAGATTACTCACATTAAAAATGATCCTACCTGCATCTACTGCATGTTATGAGCCTTTAAACATCCAAGATGGCAGCTTATGGGACATCAGGCAGCCTGCAAACAGGAAGTGCCTTCTGACTGTGCTGCTCAGCATTCTGGGATTGCCAACCTTTTCCTGACCCCAGCTCTGCTCTGTCAGAGCAAAGCAGAGCTGTAACCCGCCCCCTGTACTTTATCCCACTCTCCTATTCTCAGTGAATGTGATGCTTCTGAATCAAAATGGCAGTGCCCATATCCTAAAGTCCTGAACAGAGTTGCAGCCCAGTGGGGAAAAGAATAATAAGTGACTAAAAACTTAAAATATATTAATTTTAGATGCTGGGGAAAATCGCTTTTTAGGGGTTTGGGCTGTTCAATAAATCATGGTGAAGGTCCGGTTTAAGTGGGAAGTCAATCGAAGAAGCACCAACTGGATCGCTCTCAGCTCCAAAAGATTTATGGGTAAGCTATTCTCCTGCGGACCCCACTGACCCTGGATTTTCCGAGTCTGCCAAACGTCTCCCCAGCCCGTAAGACTGGCATCCGTGGTAACTATCTCCCAATGGAGAGTCAGGAAGAACTTGCCCAGAGATTGTAGAGGTCTCATGTGAAATTGGGCGAAGGGCACTGCCTCGAAGCATGACACCATTAGGCACACCAATCTCATTCCCAGACGTATTGACAGCCGCTGACAAGACAGCTAGGCCTGCACCTGCGTCTGAAGGCCCAAAACCTTCTGCTGTGGCAGAAAAACCTTGACCTGAGCGGTGTCTATCATCATTCCCAGGAAGGATCTCACTGTTGAGGGAACGATAAATGACTTTGGGTAATTGATTTCCTAGCCGAAGGCCTCCAGGGTTGACAACACCGTCCGAGTATCGCTCTCGGCCTGCAGACGGGACTGGGCCGAAATCAGCAGGTCATCCAGATAAGGCAGCACAGGAATGCCCCGGTTCCTCAGGATAGCCATGAGGCCCGGCAGCACCTTGGTGAAGACACGGGGGCTGAGGATATCCCGAATGGAAGTGCCACAAACTGGTAATGCTGATCCTCCAGAGCAAATCTCAGGAACATCTGATGCCCCTGGAAAAATCGGGATGTGCAGATAAGCATACCTGATGTACACCGCGGTCATGAAGTCGAAGCAATTTCACCGCCGACCGTAAGGTTTCTATGCGGGAAATGTCTGACTCTTACAAACCTGTTGAGCCCCTTCACGTCCAGGATTGGTTTTAACGTTCCGTCCTTCTTGGGCACCGTGAATAGGTTGGAGTGAAAACCTTGACCCTGTTCCTGGCGAGGTACAGGGCAAATCACACCTAACCGCAGGAGGTGTTGCACAGCCATTCTTAAGCCCAGTGCCTTTAGTGGGTTTTGGAATATCCGTGAACGGAGACATTTTGTGGGCGGCTTGACTGCCAGCTCTATCTTGTAACCGAAGGACACTACCTCCTGAATCCACCGATCCGAGACGTGCTGCCAGATTTGAGCAAACAGCAGAAGCTGTCCCCCCACCCGGATGGGTAAGGGCACCCTCTCATACCTGAGGGGACTTGGCAGGGGGCTTGGATTTAGCTCCCCAGGAGGGATTGGGTCGGCCGCAGGACCTACCACTACCCCAGGTATCTCTGCGGCCACCTGGAAATTAGTCTCTTCCTCCTCAAAAGGAACGATAGGCAGAGGGATTCCGAAAGGACTGAGCAGGCTTCCATCTGAGGTAGTCTACCATCCTTGAGAAAAAGGTCCAGGCACTCCCCAAACAGCCTCTGCCCCACAAAGGGGATACTCTTAAGCGACTTCTTGGCAGCCGCAGCCAGAGCGAGCAGCGGAGAGCAACAAGCAGGGCCGAAATCCTGGCACCGAGCCGGGCCACATCGTCCATGGCAGTAGCAACAAAACCAATGAAATCCAAGCAGGCCTTGAGTTTTGTACTTCTCCGCCCGCGAGCCTTAGCCCTATCCACAAGATGTCTCACCTTCTTTCTGATGGCTAGAGACAATCGCTGAGGCACACACAGGGCGAAAAAGGGCACCAGCAAAGGTGAACGCATGACCAGCTGATCCTTGCGCTTGTCAGCCGGGACACGTAAGGAAGCAGTATAAGGTGACGGCATAACAGTAGTGTTGGACAACCCCAACAGGGGCGGGGGGGATCCACTTCGGGAGGGCGAGACCATAGCCGAACCAGCTCATCAGGGAAAGTGTACCGCCTGTCCAGGCCTTTAGGAACCGACAGTAACTTGTTAGACCTCTCCCATTCCTTGAAAATCATGTTAGAAAAATGGACCTGCTCCGGGAAAACCCGCCTTTGCCTTTCGTGCCTAAACAAATCTCCCCGCTTCCCCTTAGCCGCTCTGGGAGGAACAATGTGTAGTGTCTCAAACACTGAGGTAACCAACTTCTCTGTATCATCCGGGAGCCACGCATCCTCGTCCGAGGAAGAACCAGACATACGGTCATCACCAGCAGACTAATCCACAGTAGAACGGGAATCTGGCAACTCACCTTCCTCTACAGAGCCCAGATCATCAAAGATCGTCATTATCCGAGTAAAAGGGCTCGAGGTGCCGTTTTACTCGTGGCTCTTAGGAGCCGTCTGCGAGATCTGTCTCTCGAGATTGGCCAGCCTATGCACCAAGTCAGCATGAGACCTCCTGCTGGTTCCCCCCTCGCTGGGGGGCTGAGTGCAGCAGCGGAGGGTCCGGAAGCACAGGGCTAGGAGCGACGCCCGCCCGTTCATGGTCCAAAATAATGCCTCTGGCACAAGTGGTACAAACAGTGCTGAATCCGTCCAGAGGTTTCCTACTGCACAAGGGGCAGAGCCTTTCCTGCCCAAATGGGGCCCCCAGCTCACTATCCCCTGAAGCCTCCATTATGGTGATTAAAAAAGGTCAAAATCAATAAGGTTACAAGACACTAATGGCCCAAACCTATAAGGTGTTCCACTTAATAAAAAGGGGGACCAGGGAGGAACCACAACCCTCAACCTCAAGCCCACGACCTGTACATGAGAGGGGGAGAAGGGACCATATAATAATAGGCACAATGCAAATAGTCAAAATACAGCCAGAAAAAAAAAAAAACAAGGACTCATGACAGACAGAGGGACAGCGCAGCCCCTGAACACGAGCATGATCCCCCATCAGCAGCAGGACAGCAGCATCCAGGAGGCCCCAGCAGCAACGCGCAGGCCAGAATCTAGAAGAATACTCTAGGGGAGTGCGGCGCCGTCAGGCTCCACCCTCCCGGAGCCCGACGGCGCCGCATTACCCTCGAGGATCCTTCTAGTAGGCGCCCGCCCCTTCCAGCACAGTCCAGGGAGCAAAAAATGCCATTTGGGAATACTCACCTGTAAAATGGGTATTATAAGTCACTTGGGTTATACCGACCTGTAGAGGGCGATCTTGCAGAGATGTCATGAAAAAAGAAAGGGAGCCCCTCCCACTCATTCCCCAGTATTAAGACAGCAGTAAAGGGACCAGGAAGAGCCAAAATAACCAATAACAGTAAAAAAAGTATAAGTGTCACACACCCCGCCCTTTGGCATTCTGGATCCTTTCTATGGTGAACCTTGTGTTTTTTTTTTTTTTACTGTTATTGGTTATTTTGGCTCTTCCTGGTCCCTTTACTGCTGTCTTAATACTGGGGAATGAGTGGGAGGGGCGACATCCAATAGCAGTGTCCATAAAGTGCGGAGATCCAAAACAAGGCAACAAAGCACAAACTTAAACCACTGCAGCTTGCAGAACTTTGCAGCCAAAAACAGCATCCGCTGAGGCCCGCACGCCAACCTTGTCAAACTTGGAAAAAGTGTGAACTGAAGACAAAGTAGCAGCCTTACAAACTTGCTCAGAGGCCTGATGCTGGGAAGCCCAGGACACCCCAACAGCACGAGTGGAATGAGCAGTAACATGAAAAGGGGGAACCTTCCCCTTGGCAGAATAGACCCCAACAATGGCCTGGCGAATCCATTTACTAATGGAAGACTTGGCGGGAGCCAAACCTTTCCTAGGCCCAGAGGGCACCACAAAAAGGGCGTCAGTCCTATGAAAAGAAGAAGTAGCCACCAAATAGTACTTCACACAGCAAACCACATCCAGAGAATGCAAAACCCTCTCCTTGTCATTGCTGGGCTTAGGACACGAGGGCAGAATGTCCTGATTAAGATGAAAAGCAGAGACCTGGCTTGAAACGGAAAACAACCTTGTCCTGATGCCTTAAGTACGGAGCCTTAATGGACAAAGCAGTCAACTCTGATACAACGGTGATGGCAACCAAAAACGCAACCTTCTGAGTAAGCGTAGAAAGAGCAATAGCCTGCAAAGGTTCAAAAGGAGGACCCTGAAAAGCAAAAAAGAACCAAATTCAAATCCCAAACTGGGAGCAAAGGCTTCCTAGGAGGCCGCACATGCGTAACCCCCTGGAAAAAGGTCTTAACCAGAGGATGAAGAGCAAAAGACTTTTGAAAGAAAACTGCTAGGGATAGAAAACCCCCTGCAAGGCAAGGCCCGGACCTCACACCAATCAATATAAGACATCCAAATCCTATAGTAGATGGCAGAGGAAGACTTCTTTCTAGCCCTAACCAGAGTCTGAATGACAGCATCAGAAAGACCTTCCTCCAAGATGGAGGTTTCAGCAGCCACGCCGTCAAAGTCAGCGTTGGTAAAATGGGGTAGGGCAGTGGACCCCGAGTGAGCAAATCTGGCAGATCTAACTGATCCTCTGCGAACCAAACCTGTCTTGGCAATCTTGGAGCCACCAGGATTGCTGACGCGCCCTCTAGGGCCAGCTTGCGCACCACTTTGCCCACCATGGGAAACGTGAGAGAACAGGTACAGAAACCCCAGATCCCTCCAGTTCAGAGACATGGCATCAGCTGCCAGAGCCAGCGGATCCCGCAAGAGAAACACAAATGCCGGAAGCTTGTTATTGTGACGAGAGGCAAAGAGGTCCACCGCTGGAGTCCACCACCGGTGGCAAAGCGACCGAAACACCTTGGGGCTGAGCGACCATTCCCCCCCGGCGAGATGAGCACCTGCTCAGGGAGTCCGCCTCTGTGTTCTCCACTCCCAGAATGTACACCGCCGAGATGCATGGGACATTGCTCTCTGCCCAAGCCAGGATCAAAGACACTTCCCTGAGGGCACGCCTGCAGCGAGTCCCTCCCTGGTGATTGATGTAGGCGACTGCCGTCCGATTGTCCGACCGAACTTGAACCGGTAAGCCCTGCAACTGAGTCAAGTGAGCCAGAACCAACCTGATGGCTCTCAGCTCCAGAACATTGATGGGATCGTGAGCCTCCTGAGGCCCCCCATAGTCCCTGAAACTGAAGATCCTTCCAAACCCCCCCCCAAACTGAAAGGCTGGCATCCGTGGTGACCGCCTCCCAATGAGGGGTCAGAAGATCTGCCCATCAGATTGCTCGGTTCCAGCCACCACCGAAGGGAATGCCGAACCCGGGGGGACATCAGAAAAGACTGATCCAATGACAGCGGGGACCCGTCCCAGGCCGCCAAGAGATGGAGCTGGAGCGTCCTTGTGTGAAACTGAGCAAAGGGAACAGCCTTGAACGAAGCCACCATCAGTCCCACCAGTCGCATCTCCAGCCGGATGGACAGGCGAGGGACGGATAGGAGAAGCAGAGTCAATTCCAGATTCAAAAGAACCTTGGGCCGGGGGAGGAACACCCTGGACTGAGAAGTATCCGGAAACATTCCCAGGACCACCACCACCCTGGATGGAGAGAGGCAAGACTTGGGATAGTTGATCACCCAGCCGAATCTCTCCAGGGTGGCTACCACAGTCCTGGTATCTAGCTCCGCCTGGCTGAGAGGGGATGCCATAAGATCGTCCAGATAAGGCACAATGCGGATTCCCTGGGCTCTGAGGAGGGCCATCACCCCCGCTAGCACCTTGGTGAAAACCCTTGGAGCCGAGGTAAGGCCAAACGGAAGGGCCACAAACTGAAAATGCTGATCTTCCACCACAAACCTGAGAAATCTGATGCGCCGGGAAGATCTGAACATGCAGATAAGCATCCTTGATGTCTATGGACATCATGAAGTCCTCCTGCCGAAGTGAATTTATGGCAGAGCGCAGAGTTTCCATGCGGAACTTCCTGGGATGGATAAACCTGTTGAGAAACTTCAGATCCAGGATGGGGCGAACAGAGCCATCCTCCTTGGGCACCGTAAAGATTGGAATAGTATCCCAGGCCCCGGTCCGAGGAAGGCACCGGGCAGATGACAGCCATGTCCAGGAGATCTTTTACTGCCGCCTGGAGCCCCTGCGCGGCCAGAGGATCCAAGGGCACGCAAGACCTGAAGAATCTGGGAGGCCGGCGCTCGAACTCCAGTTTGTAATGGGAAGACACCACTTCCCGAATCCATCTGTCCAAGACCTCCTGGTCCCAGACCTGGGAGAAATGTCACAGCCGCCCCGCACCCGCGAGGGTGCCCCCTCATTGCTGAGCCAGCTTAGCAGCGGCTTTGGGCTTAGAGCCCCAGCTGTGACCTAGACGGGCACGTCCTCTTCCCCTGTTCCAGGAATCACTTCTGGAGGGGAAGACAGCCGATCCCCATCCAGCTCTGGCCCCATGAAAGGAAGGGGTAAATGAAGCCGCCCCCCGAAAGGGGCGACGTTGCTTCTTCCGCTGAGGTAACCTACCTCCTTTTGCGACCGAATCCTAATTTTTCTCCAAAGAGCCGCAAGCCCAGAAAGGGAAGAGCCGTAAGACTTTTTGGACACAAAATCAGCCGCCCACTGGCGCAACCAAACCGACCGCCGAATAGCCACCAGCAAGGTCGAAGTTCTACTACACATTTCCATGGTTTCATCCAGGGCAGCTAGCACAAGTGACTCATCACTCGTCGGGTCAAGCCTGGAGGTAGACAACAGGTCCCTGACAACCGACCTAGAAGCCACTATTAAAAGCGCAGAATCACAAACAGGGCGCAAGGCCGACCCGACACTGGCAAAACCATGACAAGCCATCTGGTCAATGCGTTTATCCTCACCGCCCTTGAGAGTAGAACAGTCAGGAGAATGCAAGACAGAGGTGCTAGACAACCCCAGAACAGGGGCGTCCACCTTGGGAGGGGGGACGACCAGCGCTTCACCGCATCTACCGCAAAGGGATATTTCTTATCCCAACCCAGAGGGACACCCGGAAGCCAAGTAGGCCGCTCCCATTCCTTAAGAATAATGCAGTTGAATGCCTTTGAAGAGGCTAAGCCACGCTTAGAATTCCCTAATCAAAGAACTCCCCCTTCTGCAGAAGGGTCACTTCAGGAGGAGAGATTGCCAAAACCTCAAACATATGAGCCAGGACCTTAGGGGTATCCAAAGAATCCCCCTGACCCCGCTCGACATCAGCACCCACAAACTGCTGATCGTCAGAACCATCCGACTCCTCAAAAGCTCCCCTTCCTCTAGCAGGGGGTAATCAGACCAGTCCAGTGAATCAAACTTCAAGATCAGAAACGAACGTGGCTGGGGACAAGTGCTCTCTCTTAGCCAGGGCCTTTCAGGCCACAGCGCTAGAAAATAATTTTTCAAGATTGGACAATCAGACACACCTCAGATTGCGACTCCCCACTCGTGACTACATCACACGGGGTACGGGTCAGGCGGGGAGGGGTAGAAGGGACCGGCGGCGCAGAACCAGACGCATGGGATCCGGACTGGCACGTAATCTGCTGCGCACATGGTATGCAAAGGAATACATCATCCCCTGTAAGGGATGCCCCACACCCCAAACACTGCCGGGGTTGCCCCAAGGGGAGCCCGATATCCTGGGAAGCCTCCATATGGCGATTTTATTGGTAGCCGCAATACCCAAGGGAATTACGCTATATAAGCGACCCAGGATGCCCCTTCTGTGTCCCGAGTGGGAGGATTTATGGGGAGTTCCTAAATTAGACCAGGGACCCTAGGACCGGGAGGACCCCTTTAGGATCCAACACGGGTCCACCTGGAAGACAGAATACAGGGCTATTCAGCACCTCAATATTATATATATATATATATATATATATGTCATGAAGGTAATGAGGCCCCACGGGCCACTTACGGAGGAAGATGGCACCCGTCCTGCCAGAGGCTGGAGACCTGAGAAGCAGAGGGAGAAGGGCCAGTGGCCGGGCTCCACAGCAGCGGGCCGTAGGCTGAACCGCACCTGAGGGGAAGAAGCTCCCCCGCCGAAGCTGCCACAACACTGCCTGCGTTACCAGTACAATGCACCCGAGTGAATCACACACACACAACACAAAGTACATAATAAAGACGATTACACTAAGGGAGAAGGGGCCCCCCCCTCTAAGAAGCAAGGGCAATCCGGGAGAGGGGGAACCACGCTGGAAGGTCAAGGGACGGGGCATCCCAAACCGGGATCACCAACCCGGCAAAACCATCTACCCCTTAGTATGGGGTCTCACGGTGGAGCGTAGCTCCTAAGCACCCTTAGGTGCCGTCTACCCTTGCCCGGACCAGCAGCCTAGGCTGGGAGGCAAGGAGAAATACTAAGAAAGGGGGTCCAGGCAGAAATAGACTAACAAGCGAGCCGGGAGTTACCCCGGCTACCTGCAAGGAGACATCCATCTTCTGACTTGCTCGCCGTCTGCAGAGATGAAAGACTGGGGAATGAGTGGGAGGTACCAGGTATTTATGGACCGGGAGGGGCTCCTTTTTTTCATAACATCTCTGCAAGATCGCCCTCTACAGGTCGGTATAACCCAAGCGTAATGACTATCTGAAGCGGGGTGTGTGACATTAGAATATGGCTACGGTGGCGCCCGAGGCCCACCTGCAGCTTCAATCACCTGGAGGAAGTTCTAGTGCCACAGCTCGGGAGGAGTCAACCCCCTCTCCTAATGGCAGACCCTGAACACTTAAAGTGGACCAACACCGAGAGGTGATCGGCCCGGAAATCTATAAGATTCCAGGGCCGATCACCTCCCACCCCACGGGACATCCGAGATCGGGATGTCCCGCGGGGTGAAACCCCCCAAAAAACCCCCAAACACCTTACCTGATCTTCGGCGGCGGCCGGCCGCCGCCGCCTCCCTCGCGCCCCTGTAGGCGTGCTCGCGCCCGCGCCGGCCGTCTGCGAATGGCCGGCGGGGGCGCACGCGCGCCGAAAGTGACGCGAGGGAGGCGGCGGCGGCGGCAGCCGCTTGGACGTTCCTGATCCCCGCCTGGACGTTGGCGGGGATTGGACCGTCCAGTCACGTGGGAGCGGGGACAGGTAAGATTTTGGGGCTTTCTGGGGGGTTTCACACAGCGGGGCACCCCCGATCGGGGTGCCCCGCCGAAGTGGACCAAAACCCAGGATAGTCAAAATCCTGGGTGTTGGTCCACTTTAAGAGCCGCCCAAATGGGAGACTATATAGTCCCAGTTACTTGGAGAGGAAATCCACTCCAGCCAGGGATCTCCCCCAGCATAGTGGCAAGGAAGGGCAGCACCTACTCCATCAGGTAATGCTGGCTCAGCAACGCCATTTCCTCCATTAGGGGCAAGAAGGTGCCAGTTGGCAGTCAATCGAGCCTTGTCAGGCTAAAGTTCCACGGCACTGCTGGAACAGGTTTCCACGGCACTGCTGGAACAGGTTTCCACGGCACTGCTGGAACAGGTTTCCACACCTATTTACATCAACCCCAGTGCCAAAAGTTAGTGAATAAGTCAGCACAGCAAGGAGGGGTGGCTTGTGGACTAGAGTAGCTGATCAGTTATTTGAAGTAATGCTAAACACAAACATATATTTCTAATATTTATTCCAAGTCTCTGCATTGTATTTAAACAAGGACACCATATTTCTTCAGAACATCTGTGTACTTGGCGATCTTGCTCTCAACATTTTTCTCTGCTTGCTTCTTCAGTTTCTGTAAAATAAAGTGAACATTAGTAGTTCAAGAGCATTTAATGTTTGTGCAGAGTTTATGATCAAACCTTAAGGTTACTAAGGTACTTAAAGTGGAAACAATTGGGATGGCCCTCTGAAACCCCACAGAAGCCCTATAAAATACAAACTCCTATTCCAATCCAAGACTGCATGTGCAGCCTCTAGTCCACTGAAGAGCAGTTTGCGGCGACTCAATAGGGGAGCGCAAACTGCCACATCCCATCTGAATGGTTCAATAAATTGCGCCATTGGACCACCATTGGTTTATACAGCCAATTTAGGATGCTTTGTGCAGGGCTTGACAGATGTGGTTGGTCGTCCTGTGTTTTGTTCTGCTTTAAAAGCCAGTATAGCCAAACTAGCGTGCTTTCCTGCAGCTTCTCCTTCCAGCACCCTCATAATTACCAAAGATGGGAGGGGGGGGGGGGGAAATCCATCGATTGGATGCTGCCAGCGACCATGAAGCCTTGTTCTGGCCCCCACTCCAATTCATTTATTGCAATTGAGGGCAAGGAGGTGGGCTTGGTTTGCCCTCAATTACAAAGAATGTAGTAGGCATGGGGCAGAAATTAGAAACCAAAGATGCGGCCAGTGCTAGCAGACCTATTGCGGGGGGGGGGGGGGGGGGGGTGATAAAAAAAAACACTTGGTTGCCCTAAATGACAGTGGGGCATACAGAATGCTGACCACCTAGAAAGCACGTATCTCTCACCTTTCCCTTGGTCCAGTGATGAGAATCTGGCACTTACATGGCAGGGAAGATTCGCCAATCAAATGTCCTGCTTGCGTGAGCACCAGGAGGTCAATCGCAGCACTGGATTCCCATCGCTGGACCAAGAGAAAGGTGAGGTTTTTGGGCATTCAGCATGTATATGTATGCCCCCCCCCCGCGGGGACTAACCCATGCCATAGAGTGTAGTTCTGCTTTAAGACACTTGTGTTGCTCTGAAGACAAAAAAAATGACTAGACTTCATCTGAAAATGAACTTTCTCCAAACTAAACTGACTTTGCCCCTCATTCCACAAATCTCCACCTTCTCTGAATACCAGCCTGTGGTTTCCAAAAGGTGACTTGATGCATGCACTGAAGCAGCCTTTTCCTCAAACTGAAAACCTCCTGTCTTCCATTCCCCAGTGGCCCTAACTGCTATCTGCTTTCCCAGCAGTTAGTTGGAGACCAGTCCAGAGTCAGCCATGCAACCTCTCATACTGAAGTGCAAGTTGCACCATACAGAGCCAGATAGCGGCCTAAAAAGTTCAACTAAGTGTGCTATAGGTCAGCATGGAGCTCCTTAATCTTATAGTAGAAAACTTCAACCACTTAAGAAAATCCATGTGTACTGCTAAAGTTTAAAGCTTGTCAGTACAATTCTAACACAGTATAATTTCTATGTAAAACTGTCAAGATATAAACAAGAGTAAATACCATGACAAGCTTCTTTTTGTTATGGTACATCTTAGCCTTTGCCTTCCTTTTCTCCTCCAAAGTGGCAGTTACTGCCTGGTATTTCCAGCCAACCTCATGAGCAAGGCGACCAAGGAGAGCAAACTGCAAGAGATATGGAGCATTAGATTTACAGCTATTAAAAACAAGAAAAAATCTGGCTACAAAACTAACATACCTTGCGTGTGGGCTTCAGACGCACGATCTTCAGGGCAGCAGGGACCACCATACGCTTCCTCTGTGGGAAGAAAGCAGCATATCCATCTCTGTACCACCCTTAAGAACAGTCCAAACCATGTTTTTGAATTGCCCACTTACCTTATCGTAGGGAGGTGGGATACCATCAAAGACCTTCAGCCTTTCCAAAGCAGCCTGGCCTCGCTTAGTCTTGTGTGGCAGCATGCCTGTCCAAGAGAAACAGTAAATAGTAAGCCGCCATCCCCAAAGCAGCATCAAATACATGTTTACTACCAGTCCCATTAGCCACAGAGCAAGTGTTGTGGTTCTGATGCAAGCGTAGTACTGAAGTTTCTTTTCCTTAAGAAAAAAAAAAAAACCCTGCAATCCAGAGCTGGCCACCGCCATCTTTGCTTCAGCCGCAAGTGCGCTTTTGCGCCCTCCCATCTGTTCACTTGAATGGTAGCGTGTGCTTCAGAAGGCACCTAAAGTAAAGATGCCAGCGGCCAGTGCTGGAACCACCTGATGACCATCCCTATTTCAGCACAAGCAGAGGGTGGTGGGGACTTCAATTCAAAACCCAGGATGTTGACTATCCTTTGGTCCGTGCCCCACTGTGTGAAATCCCCAGGTCGCCGCCAACTCCTCTTCCTGGTTCTACGGCGCATGCGCGGCCGCTTGTCCAATCAGTGCTCAGGTCAGCCGACGTCAAGTCGTCTGAGCCTTCGTCTAAGGCGAGTGACTCCGAGTGCGCTGGGGCCGCATCCCCGCTACCCTCTAACAGGGAGCGTGCTCGTGCCTGCCATCCACAAATGCCTGGAGTGGGCACACTCTGCTAGACAGCGGGGATTCGGCTGTGGCTTGCCTTTGGACTGGGAAGCAAGGTTAAGTGTACGGGGCGACCTGGGGGGGTTGTTCACAGCGGGGCATCCTAATTTTGGATGCCCCGAGGGGGGGGGGGATCAATTGGCCTGGGAATCAGATTCCTGGGTTTATCTCGGTGGGTTTTTGTCCATTTTAAATCTGGCCCTTTAAGTTTAGGACATAACCACTGTGGGGCATCTTTACACAGCTTACCCTTTCAAACTCAGCCCTGGAATCCGACTGTGCCTCCAGTACCAAGGAAGCATATGGAACAGGCCAGACCAGGGAGCCAAGGGAATCCTGTTAGCATAGATGTCCACCCTAAACCCAGCCATCCTGGCACCCATGATACAGCAAGACTTGGCATTTCCACCACCCTGCTGTGGGACATCCCAATTTGGGATGCCATACTAGGCGATACCCACACGTGTGTGCCATCATCCAGCACCATACATTAATGTCGGACACATGGCTCTGTTCAGACATAGCCTGGCAATAGGAAACAGCCACATCCCCAGTTTCCCTTTAGACTGGGAGCGTGCCCACATCTGCATGGGTTCCTACAGAAGGCATTCCGAATAGGGATGGCCTGGGACTAACAAGTCTTCCAATCCAGGGGCAGCAACAGATAGAGGTTTACAAAACAATTTTACCAATTATCAGAAATTAGACTTTGTGAAGAGAAAGCAGGTACCCACACATTCATCAAGCCAAAAAAATTGCTAATATAGTCACAGCAATCGCCTGTGTCTCAGAGGCACAATATGCTTGCAGGTTGAACTAATCCTCCATGCAAAAGGGAGCCACAGAGCACAGATTGGGTGGAGCTGCAGATCTGTTGGTCACCCAGAGGCAGCCCCAAGTGCTGTTGTCAGACCAACCAATGATTGGTCACATTAAGCATGTGAATTTATTTTTATCGATTACGATACTTTCCACTCAAAAGTCATAACCAAAAAAATTTACCCCTAACAGTTCGCCAGAAGATGCGGCTGGGTGCTCTGAAGTGGTATGGTCCACGGGAAGGATTTGTGTTCATGCGTTTACGCAGAAAAGCAAGATATTTTACTAAGGGAAAAAAAAAAAAAAAAAAAAAAAGTGGTTAGCACTGGAAAGAATGAATCAAGTTTTATGCAAATGGTACATGCTATGACAAATTGCCATACTTTAGCATTGAGAATCACCCTAGACAGCACAACTAGGCAGCCACTGCTTGTGCCATTATCTGCCACCTAATTGGTCCCAGTAGCAAGACTAGTCTGAGAACATGTTTATATAAGACTAAAGCCGCACCAACCCCCACAATCCAACACACTTGCTGGTGTGCCTGGGCAGGCTATACATTATACACTCAAAGATTGTGGGATCCCACATATCCCACACCATGCAACCTGCTCTAAATTATGGCACCACCACATTTATTTATAATACAAAATGTATAAATTTTGTTATTTGTCCAATACAAAGATATTAAAAGCAATTAAAAACAATGTACATACAGGGGCGCTATAGGTGTAACTTTCTGCCCAGATGAAGTTACGAAACGCGTTGGCTGGGGCGGGGTACAGCGTATGGCTACAGGGTGTTCCCATGGTGATGTATATAGCACATTTATATTTTTTTGATTGGGTTACTTGTTTCCTCCTTGGAGTGTCCTTAGGAGTAATTGTCACTGTTTTATGCAATTGAGTGATAGCTTATATAGAACATTTAGAATTAATTGTTTCATATGTGTATATAATGTGTATATAAGAGCACATGCTGTATAATTAATTGTCACGATTTATGATATATATATATATATATATATATATAATTTGTAGGAGACCACCCTCTAACCATAGCGCCCCCGTATGTATGGGTGGATAATTTCCCATCTAAAAATTAATGACCTATTGGACCCAAAACAGCACGGCTTTACTGAGGACAGATCATGTCAGACCAATCTTACTGATTTCTTTGACAATGTCACTAAAGTGTTAGATGAAGGTGGTGCTGTGGTATTGCCTATCTGGATTTTAGCAAAGCCTTTGACACTGTACCACATAAGGAGCTCATAGATAAGTTATTGAAGGTAGGGCTCAATCCCTGGATAGTTCAGTGGATTTCCAATTGGCTGAGGGATCGGTATCAGTGTTGTTGTTAATAGTGTGCAATCTGAACCAAGGCGAGTTACAAGTGTTGTGCCGCAAGACTCTGTCCTGGGCCCCATTCTTTTTAATATATTTGTAACCGACATAGGAGAAGGCTTGGCAGGAAAAGTTTGTCGATGATACAAAGGTTAGTAATAGGGTGGATATTCCTGGAGGTGTCTGCAACATGGAAAATGATTTAGCTTTACTGGATAGATGGTCAAAACTGTGGAAACTAGAGTTTAATGTCTCTAAATGTAAAATCATGCACTTGGGTAGAAGGAATCCCTGCTCCGAGTACCGTATGGGCAGTACTGTGTTATCCAGGACCTCGGAGGAGAGAGATTTAGGGGTACTGATTACTGATAGCTGCAAGATGAGTGGACAGTGTAGCCAGGCAGTGGGAAAAGCAAGCAGAATGCTCGGCTGCATAGCTCGAGGCATCACCAGTAGGAAGAGGGAGGTTGTGATGCCGCTGTATAGAGCCCTGGTGAGGCCACAGCTATAATACTGTGTGCAGTTCTGGAGACCTTACCTGCAAAAAGACATTATTCAAATAGAACGTGTCCGCAGGCGGGCAACGAAAATGGTGGAAGGACTTAAACTTAAAACTTATCAGGAGAGACTTAAAGAACTTAATTTGTACAGTCTGGAGGAAAGAAGGGAGAGGGGGGACATGATTGAGACCTTTAAATATGTGAAAGGATTGAATAAGGTTCAGGAGGGAAGTGTTTTTAAGAAGAAGCTTAATGATAGAACAAGGGGGCACAACCTGAAGCTAGTCGGGGGGAAGATCAGGAGCAATGTTAGAAAATATTATTTTACAGAAAGAGTAGTAGATGCTTGGAACAAACTTCCAGCAGAGGTAGTTGAAAAATCAACAGTCACTGAATTTAAACATGCCTGGGATAAGCACACATCTATCCTAAGATAAAGAGTACATACAGTATACACATAAGGGCAGACTAGATGGACCGTATGGTCTCCTTCTGCCGTCAACCTTCTATGTTTCTATGTACATTGTTTTTAATTGCTTTTAATATCTTTGTATTGGACAAATAAAATTTATACATTTGTATTATAAATAAATGTGGTGGTGCCATAATTTAGAGCAGGTTGCATGGTGTGGGATATGTGGGATCCCATAGTCTGAGAACATGGGCAGCAAGTCAATATCCCAGGTAAAAACTGGTCAGATGTTCAAGGTGTTTTACATAAAAATACGTTAAGCCTGATGTAACTAAGCCATTTGGTAGGCATGTCTGACTTAGTGGTGTAGTAACAGGCAGTGGTTTTGCACTACAACCCAAACAATACACTGTGCTTGACAATAGAAGCCCAGTATATTGTGCCAGAAATGTCAAACCATAAAAGAATATGCAGACAACTAAATCCAATGAAGTCCATAAAATGACAGTATATAACCAGATACACCGCACATTTGGCACATGGCAAAAACGTTTTACAGCCCCTTTGTACTTCAGTGTAATGCAGAGGGAAAAAAATAAATAAATAAGCTTACGTTTGTTGCGGTAGAAGTTGCCAGAAATGTTGATTCCTTCACATCTCACAATAACCACTTTGCGCCCTTAAAAAAAAAAAAATAATAAATTATATATGGCTACAAAATGCTTCTTTGTAATCCAGCTTTTTCTAGCAAGAGTCATGAGGTCTCAGATGGTAGTGCATGTAAGGTTTTCCCATTGTCTTAAAACTCAAATGAGAGATATTGTGTTCATCAATGACCATTTTAATAGAAAATCAGGGGTACAAAAATTAAGACCACTTACCAAGCAAAACTTGTTTAGCAACAATAGCGGCAAGACGACCAAGGAGATGCCCTCTGCCATCAATGACAAGAACCTGCATTGGAAACAAACTGTCAAATGGGTTTTACAGCCAACACTATTTGAGAGCTGCTTAAAGCAGCCTTCTCAGATGGTAGTGCATGTAAGTGGTTTCATTGTAGTAAAACTCAAACACTAGGGTCATCAATGACACTGCGGGACAGACCTTTTTAGACTAGAGCAGTTAAGCATTTCAGTCTCAAAGTTAAGCTAATTTAATATACCTAGGAGTAAGAATAATCCAATGCACTCACATTACTTGAAGGCTTGATTCCTCCACCCAAGTTCTTGTAGAAGCCTGGAAGGCCTCCCCTGACTAGGGCTGTAGGCGGCTTCTTGGCCTAAAAAGAAGGAACAACATTTAGACTACATACAAAGTTGTAGTGCCAACTGCCAATCGGACATTATGCTTAAACAGACTCTGCAAGCTAAAGGTCTGCAACCACCCCCCAAAACTCACGTGTAGTCTGGCTGTTAGTAGCTGTTCATCCAGTGACCCAGCAAGCCCTACTCCAGAAGGTGTGCCAAACACCATGTACAATGTAACAGTTCTTGTACATGCCCACAGGACCCGTTCTCCAAAACTAGTACATTCGGCAGCATGTTCCTCAAAGTAGAGGCAGGTGGGACAAGTACTGAGATATATCTATATATCCTGGTATTCTCACTCCTACCTGGGGATTCCTGAATGTACGCATCTCCTTAGACCCCTTGTAAACTCACCTTTGCTTTACTTCCACAGCACATGTCAACAACCAATGCACAATCCATTCAGTGTTTCCTTTGCTGCACCAAGAAACAAGCAAAGCTGAATGTGTGTCGCTAAGCACGACCCTAGCTCCTCAGCATATATGCACCAGGTTCTCAATGACTGGCAGAGGTTCACACAGACTGAGGCAAATTCTTGGCGCTCTATCCATCAAGGCACCCCAAATGCGCAACACAGAAGGCTGAATCAACACTCCGGTCAAAACATTTTAGTTGACCAACTAAATTGAGCAGCTATGCCTACCTGTCTGGGGACAGTACATTCATCGTCTTTACTACCCCCTTGGCAAATCCAGGCATAGTAATTAGCTGCATGAACCCCAAACCACACCGTGTCCCATTTCACAGGGGAAGCAAGGTGCAGGTATGTCAGCCAGGGAGTGGCTGAGATTTCAAGCATAGTGCTTAGTCTTCAGTAATATACCCCAACCCATCATAAGTTTAAAATTTCTGCTTGTGGTTCACATTTGTCTTTCCTTGCCCCCAGAAAGACATTTTCCACTGAACTCTTCCTTGTTCCAAAAGCACATGAGCGGCTCTCATCCAATGAGAGACATCACAACAGTCATTTGACAAACAGCTCTCATTGACTAGAAAGGGAGCATGTTCTGGTGCAGGGTGTGCGCTCCCATCCCAGCCAATAATAGCTGGGGTGGGAGTGCACACACTCTGCTCCCCATTCGCCAAAAGATGTAGACAGCTCCCATTGAAGCAGGGAATGGGGAGTTCTAATGTGTGACCCATGACGTTTCATACAGCAGGCATCCCAATCTGGGACGCCCCATAGGAAGCATCTTTCAGACTCCAGGGTCAGGTTACACATAGCAGCATAAAATGCACTAGCACTAGCTACTCTGAAATTGAGGCCTATTGTGGAAGCCCCCATTTTAGAGCAAAATTATTTACATCTTTAATATGGTAATAAATAGGTCTAACAAATTGGAGACATGAGAAAGTTGCTCGCAATGAAGGATCCACCAACACAATATCTATTCGCCAGGTCCTGACAGCAGGTCACAACATCCACAAGCGTCAGGCCCTTACATCCAAGTCTGCATGACGAGTTTACATTATCCAATCCGAGAAAGGCACGTGTGAGAACCACAAGTCCCAGCATACACCGGTCGGCAGGGCAAACTTCCCTAGTCGCTTAGCTGGCGACTTATAAACTCACTTGAGAACCATTAACATCCGCCGCGGAAAGGCCTCGCTGCTGGGCTATAGCCAGCCATACAGGCCGGGCGTCACATGGGCGCATGAATGGCGGGCCTCACCTCACACACAGCGTGCTAACCCACCCGCCGCATTTCTGACCACTTCACGAGCATTCCGGCGCCTTTCCGGACACACCATACTGCCTACAGGGGCGCCAGAAGAACCGCCACGCCGGAGCAGCTTACCTTGGCGTCCGCCATCTTGTGCTGCCGGCCGAGAAAGAGACCCGAGCAGGGCTACGGGGTTTCCTAAGGAAGGAAGAGGGGCGGAAGTGATAATAGACGTTCCCGCCCACTTCTCCTGTCAGGACGAGCGAGCCTGAACCAGGGGGTGTGTCTGATGAGCACGTGCTCGCTTCTTGTGCGTGCGGCGAACCCGCTGCTGACCAATCACAGACCACAAAGCCATGTGTCTCTCATCTGCCCTGACTAAAAATGGCCGCTGGTATGTGGTTGCCATAGGTGACACGTTCAATAGTTTGCGACCACAGCATTTCTTTGGCTTTGGAGTGCTTCAGATTGCATTAAAGCGGACCTTCACCCGGAACAAGAGCCTATCTTATATGTTTCCCAAATCTTGTACATACAGATTGCTTACGTTAAAAATAATGCTACCTGCATCTACCTCATGTTATGAGCCTTTAAACATCCAAAATGGCGGCTAATGGAGCATCAGGCAGTGTCAATCAAGTGTCTCCCGACTGTGCTGCTCTGCATTCTGGGATTGCTGTCCTTTCCCTGACCCCAGCTCTGCTCTGTCTGTGCAAAGCACAGCTATAACCGTGCTCTCTGCACTTTATCCCGCTCTCCTCTCCTCAGTATGTGATGCTTCTGAGGCAAGATGGCGACGCCTGTAACCTGAGTCCTGAACAGAGCTTCAGCCCGGAGGTGAACAGAATGATAAGTGACTAAAAACTTACAATATATTAATTTTAGATGCTGGGAAATCATTTTTTATAGGTTTGGGCTTTTCATTAAATCATGATGAAGGTCCGGTTTAAGTCATATGAATTTCTATTTATATATTTATTTTCTGGACTGGACTTCAGAAAATAAAATGTGGAAAGAAGCTGACCCTCTGAAACAGTGGCCCGGGCATACACTTATTAAAGTGTACCACACACAGAATGCAATGGGCATCCAGTTTTCTCATGCCCTGGCTCCGATATGCCGCTTATAAGTGGTGTCATTGGGTCTGGGTTTATTCTGGAAGAGAAATCCAGACCATGTGACCACCGGCAACCAATTGCATGGCATACCTCCCATCTTTTTAGGGTAGAAAAGAGGGACAATTGTTAAATTAAGCCAAGCCTCCTCATTGACTGATGGATAGGAGATAGGTTGTAACAGTTACAACAATAGAAACACTTTAAATAAGTAAATTAATAATTTATTGATGCATGTTACACCTCAAAAAGGGACAAATGAGAACAGCGAGGGACATGGACTGAAAAGAGGGACAGTCCCTCCAAATCAGGGACACTTGGAAGGTATGGCGTGGTCAGATTTTGCCTGTACACACTTTTCATGGTAGGAACAAAAGAACAGTATATGCCTGAATCCACCCCCCATGCTCGGACTGTCAACCATTTTGTTGATTGATATATATATATATATATATATATATATATATCTGGACCTACAACCTCCTTGCAACTCAGTAGGGGCATGCAACTAACCTAATACACTCAATTATGCCATCAGGTAGCCTGACATTAGAGAGATCCTACCCCTTTCTATCAGAGCGCCATCTGATGGGGGTCAAGAAGCAGCATTCTTCAACCGGACCTTCAGCGTGATTTAATGAAAAGCCCAAACTCTTAAAAAACGGTTCCCCAGCATCTAAAATTAATATATTTTACGTTTGTAGTCACTAACGTATTATTCTTTCCCCCACTGGGCTGCAACTCTGTTTAGGAATTTAGGATACGGACGCCGCCATCTTGACTCAGAAGCATCACACTTACTGAGGAGAGGAGAGTGGGATAAGGTACAGGGGGGCGGGTGATAGCTGTGCTTTGCTCAGACAGAGCAGAGCTGGGGTCAGGTAAAGGTCAGCAGTCCCAGAATGCAGAGCAGCACAGTCAGGAGGCACTTCCTGTTTGCAGGCTGCCTGATAAGATGGCGGCTTCCATAAACCGCCATCTTGGATGTTTAAAGGCTCATAACATGCAGTAGATGCAGGTAGGATGATTTTTAATGTGGACAATCTGTATGTACAGGGTGTGGGAAACATATAAGATAGACTCTTATTCAGAGTGAAGGACCGCTTTCATTGCAGTGTTCAGCTATTTCCTGTCATACACAATTCCTTGCCCAATTTTGGCTTAGCATATTCCTAGGGGCATCCAAAATTGGGGTCTGAGCTGATTGCTAACAGGAATCTATAGTAGTATTTGACTGGAGGTTTTCTTTAAAGTGGGTGGCTCATCGCCGGGACACCCGCTTGACGTGCGCAAGCCGGTTGGCCGCATCCCCAACTCACTGGCTTGGCGTATGGGCGAACACAGCTACTGAGAAGCAAAGGATGCAGCGGCCGGCGTATACAGCTTTGCGGGAATCCTGCTGGGGAACACCTGGGCAGGGGCAAGTAGGCTAAAGCATTGCAGGGAAATTACATGGGATAAGGTGTCTTGGCTTCAGGGTACATGGGTGGCTGGGTATGAGGGGAGGGGAAGACTTGAGTTTGTAATGGGGGGGGGGGGAGACGTGCAAGCCCACTACAGCCAAACTGGTCCCTTAGCAGTCAATCAGAAATTCTTTCCCTGCTCCATATGACTAATCCTCCCTTGTGTGCAACCAGATATGTAGCCTATTTACAAGAAGGTATCTGGCACCAGGCTGTTTATATCACCACCGAATCAGCTTCATCGTCAGGATTACTCGGGCTGGCAGGGCGGCTGTGGGGTGCTCGGGGGAGGAAAAAGGGTAATGTGCCACTTTCAATTATATAATAATAAACATCAGGGCCGGATTACGAAGGGGTGCGTGCCTGGGACCTCCACCACTTGCCCTGAAAAGGGGGCCTCCACCAACTTTTGGGTTATGGTCTGGTTCAGGAGGCTTTTCAGTCTTTGGTCTGATGGGCGGCCGAGCCAGCAACAAAGCTATTGGCAGCAGTGGGGGTGGGCCTGGGCAAGCCTTTTTTTGTTTTTGCAAATCTGCAGCCAAAGCCACCACAGGGCAGGACGGAGAGTCTAGAGCAGCAAAGCTGCCGCAGCTATAGTGATGGGTGCGTGCAGAGCTGTCAATCATAAGCCACCAAGCACAGCCACTGGCAGCTCAATGCAGGGAACTGTTTTCTGCTGGACCAGCTGGGTGACTACACTACCCACCACCGAGAATGGCAAAGCAGGAGTTCCCGAGCAGCACACACCCGCACAAGGGTGGCACGAGGGGCAGGTGAGAGGAAGAGATGGATGCGTGAGATGTTTTTAGGTTGGAGGCAACAGGAGGTGGCTAGGGAGTGAATATGCTGTTTGAGAATGAGAGTCCAGAATGACTCCCAAGCATCGGGCTTGGGGAGTTGCAGTTATTGTATAATTGTTGACAGAGATAAATGTGTCTTTCTTCTGGCTGCCTATCATCCAACACATTACAGATACTCCCTAGACAGGAAGACAGACTGTACAATATTTGAATGGCTAGATGCCACAGGTATTACTGTTGGAACTCAAGCTCCTATAATTTACAAAGCTTCCACCTACTTGTGAACACGTGGCAAGGGCTGATGGCCCTCATCAGCACACATCTTGTGATGGATGTATGGTAGGTAACAAGGCCGGCTCCAGGGTTCTGTGGGCCCCTGAGTGACAGAGTCTGAGTGGGCCCCTTGTGACAAACAGAGCCATTTGACGAACATTAAATATGCGCGGCAAATGGCTCTGATTGGATGAGAGCCCGCACATGCACCATAGTACCAGGGAAGGGTGAATTTCCGCCTCTATGGCCGGCCATGGAATCTAAAAGACAGGGCTGACTGAATATCCCTCATCCCGGGCATCCTGAGTAAAAATTCAAGCAATGCGTGCCAGCATTTAACGCTATGCAGAACTTCTATTTATGTTTGTCTGTATGACTTACCGGTACTTTTCTTCATTCATTTGTCTTTTTTTCTCTTCTTCCTTCACAATCTCTCTGTTCTTTCTTTTATTCCATCCATTTTTCTACATTCTTTCCTTCCTCTTGTCTTCTTTTTTCCTTTGCGTCCATCGCAACTACCTTCTCTTTCCTCCCTTCTCCTTCCTCCCTCCGTCTATTCCTTTGTCCCCTACTTTCGTTCCTTCTTTTCTCCCTTCCATCCTTCATTCTCTTCCATTCCCTCTACCGTGCCAATCTTTGCTTCCTTCCTGCTTTCTTCTTTTTTCCTTCTTCATGCCTTATTTTTTCATTTCCTTCCACCCTTCTTCCCTTCCTTTCCTCGCTTACTTCATTTTCTTCCTTCTTTTTCCCTTCTTTCCTATTGTTCTTTTACTTCTTTCATTTTCTTCCTTCTTTTTCCCTTCTTTCCTATTGTTCTTTCTTTTTTCCCTTTGTCTTTCCTCCCTTCCTTTCCTCACTCTTTTTTTCACCCTTCCTTCCATCACTTTTTATTTCCTGACTCTTCCCCTACATCTTTCTTTCTTTCTTTCCTACCATCTTTTGCTGGCTTTCTTTCCTCCCTCCCTGTTTTTTTCCTTCCTTCTTTACTTTTTTTTCTTTTTCTTCCTCCTTTTCCGTTTCTCCTTTTTTGTTCTATCCTTTTTGCCTACCTTCTATTTTTTGCTGCTTTGTACTGCAGCCCCAAAGCTGCTGCTTAATAGGGGTTCCATAGCAACCAGGCTTCCTTGGTTGCTGAACAGGGGACCCCATAGTAGCCTGGCCCCCATTGCCACATAACAGTGGGGGGCCCACAGCAGTCTGCTATAGGGCCCCTCCTTCAAGGTAGCCGCAGTGTCCGGCAGCCCACCATTACAAAGCCACAGGGGCCAAGCTGCTATGGGGCCCCCTGTGCAGAAGCCACAGCCCCATAGCAGCCTGGCCCCATGGCTTCTGCACGGGTGGCCTCATGGCAGTCTGGTCCCATGACTGCTGCACTGGAAGGAGGGGCCATATTGTAGGTTGCTGTGGGCCCCACTGTTACATAGCCACAGGGCCAGACTGCTGTGGGCTCACCCGTGCAGCAGCCATGGGGCCAGGCTGCTATGGGGCTGTGGCTTCTGCACAGGGGGCCCCATAGCAGCCTGGCCCCTGTGGCTTTGTAATGGTGGGATGCCAGACACAGCGGCTACCTTGAAGGAGGGGCCCTATAGCAGACTGCTGTTGGCCCCCCACTGTTATGTGGCAACGGGGGCCAGGCTACTATGGGGGCCCCTGTTCAGCAACCAAGGAAGCCTGGCCCCCGTTGCCACATAACAGTGGGGGGCCCACAGCAGTCTGCTATAGGGCCCCTCCTTCAAGGTAGCCGCAGTGTCCGGCAGCCCACCATTACAAAGCCACAGGGGCCAGGCTGCTGTGGGCTCACCTGTGCAGCAGTCATGGGGCCAGGCTGCTGCCCTTGGGGCCTCATAGCATCCTGGCCCATGGCTGCTGCTGGGGGGGGGGCATAGCACCCTGCCCCCTGTGGCAACAGTGTGTAACAGTGGGGCTCACAGCAACCTGCAATATGGCTTCTCTTTCCAGTTCCTGCCCCCCCCCCAGGTGCCGCACTACATAGGGGTTGCAGGAGCCCGGGACGCTGTGACTTGTTTGCTGGAACTATTTTTTTCACAGCACTGGTACGATGGAGGCCCTGCGTGCCGGAGTGAGGAGAAGACTACCCCGCCCTCTTGCATCACCGTAGGACCGCCCAGAGCTGCCTTGCCATTGGACAGGCCGGCAGGCGAAGTGACCAATCAGACGATGGAGGAGCAGGTGCGCAGACAAGCAACCTGCAACCCCAGCAAGACTGGGCACTCACCGGAGCAGTGATGGAACGAGGAAGGTAAGTATATGAAACACCCAATTGCTGCACGAGTGGGCCCCCACTGCCGCCGGGCCCTCGGCACGTGCCCGGGTCGCCGGGTGCTGGCGCCAGCCCTGGTAGGTAAGGCTTGGGAGCAGAAAGGAGAAATTCACTGAGGGATAGACCCATGTCTTTCTAAAAGAGATCAAGCAGCCCCCTATTCAAGTGTATTCAATGGTACAAGGTAAGGCCATGGAGGATTCTGATCTCTTTTAGCCTATATTAAGCCTGACATGGGTTTCTCCCTAAGTGGCATATACCCTATGTTGCTCCCAAGCCTTACCTTTCATACAACCATAACTTCTAGCCACAACAGTGAAAATGTATGATTTGCATAGATTGACTTACTGCTAAGAATCATGGGTGAATTGTGTTATTCTTAGATGGGAGCACTCTTTATGTTTTACTAAAAATTCATTATTCTGTTAAGTAAATCTATATATTGCACACAAAGCTTTTAAAGGCATTAACAGAAATCCATATATTATTTGGCTAAATGATAGTTTTTATTACTATAACAATGGTCCCTACGTGTTTGATGGTGCTCCCATGCAATTTAGGCCATTCGGCGGTTTAATTGCTTCCCAAAGCTTCAGTATAAGCACATTTTTCCCATTTTTTTCAGAGTGAGATGCAGAACATTGCAAATGATTTAGCAGCACCAGAGCAGAACAGAGGCACATTCGGCTCACCTGAAACAGTGGAAGCTGGGCAGTATCTAGGAAAAATAGCGATCAGGAAGGAAGGGGAAGAAGAAAATCGGGCCCTTCTTACCCATCCTATGGTGCTGCTGCTGTCCCATACAGGTATGTTCCATACTGTGCCTCTACCATAGCAGCAGGAGGTCCCCCTCACAATATGGGGGGATTAGGGGCCTGTCTTATGGCCTAGACCACTATAAGTGGTCCTGACTCATCTGCAGAAAACAGTATGGCTAGTATAAAGGCGCCCCTAATGGCCTTGGTGCCCAGGGCGATCACCCTGCTCGACCTCCCCTAGGAACAGCCCTGGGCGGAAGAGCGCTTACCCATTCTTGCCTGCCTATTAACAATATAAACTAGTTTAAACAAGTTAAAGAAAACAAATACATTTTAACAAAAACCTTCATTTAGATATAGGGCCTTATTTAACAAGGGATAGCGCCAGGTAGCGAATGGTGAGCGAACGGTAATGACGGTCACCACCACGAGAACGCCCCTCCGCAATCACACATTTATCAAGCCGATCCTGCTTAGCGACTGACAGAGCGCCAGATAGCGAAACATTCATCATTATTCCAGCCTCACCCCACAGCGCCAGCGAGCGACCTTGAACAGCGACAGGTATGACCTCTCGCTGCCTGGCGCTCTCCAATGCATTTCAATGGAGCAATCTTTAAATATTCATAATTAATTGATATTAATGTTTTTTTTTTTTTAAATGTCAAAAATTCTGTGACCACTTCTGTAATGTTAGATATTTTTTTTAAGGTTAAAAAAAAAAAAAAATTTGTGCAGAATTGATATTACAGGTCTGATATTAATGTATTCATATTACAAAATGTTTATAAAAACTTGTTTATTTTTTTTTACAAAAAATATGGTTGTTTGGGGGTTAAAAAACTACTTTTAACACATCGCCGCCAGCGCTCTGGGGTTTAAACAAGCATTTCACAGCGCAAGAATTTTTTGAGTGTGATTTGTTAATGAATATGCTGGGAGCCGTTCGCTATGGCCATTCGCTGTCATGCGCTCCCATACAGCGCGGAACCAGTCAAACAGCGACTCCTAACCCCTAACTGACATTGCCCTGGGGAGGGAGCACGGTTTGTTGTAAGGGTGTTGGTCTGCTTTAAGTTACATAAAAATTAGCACACTTAGTGATACATAGAAACATAGACGGTTAACGGCAGAAGGAGACCATATGATCCATCTATGCCCTTATGTGTATACTGTATGTACTTTATATCTTAGGATAGATGTGTGCTTATCCCAGGCATGTTTAAATTCACTTACTGTCGATTTGTCAACTACCTCTGCTGGAAGTTTGTTCCAAGCATCTTCTACTCTCTCTGTAAAATAATATTTTCTAACATTGCTCCTGATATTCCCTCCAACTAGCTTCAGGTTGTGCCCCCTTGTTCTATCATTAAGTTTCTTCTTAAAAATACTTCCATCCTTTCACATTTAAAGGTCTCTATCATGTCATGTCATCAGCAAGCCTTCTATGTCACTTACAAATATATATAAAAGAATGGGGCCCAGGACAGAACCTTGTGGCACACCACTTGTAACTCGCCTTTGTTCAGATTGCACACCATTAACAACAACACTGATACCGATCATTCAGCCGGCTGGAAATCCACTGAACTATCCAGGGATTGGGTCTTAAAGTGGACCAACACCCAGGATTTTGACTATCCTGGGTTTTGGTCCACTTCGGTGGGGCACCCCGATCGGGGGTGCCCCGCTGTGTGAAATCCCCCAGAAAGCCCCGAAAACTCACCTCACCCCGCTCCCACGTGACCGCTGCAGCCAATCCCCACCGCCGGACAAGCGAGAGGCAGCGCCGGACAAGCAGAGCGCGTCCGCCGCTGCCTCCCGCGTGTCCTTTTTACACGGAGCGCGCCCTGCTTGAGGGACGCGCGGGAGGCGGCAGCGGCGGATGCGCATGCGCCGCTGGAACGTGGAAAAGGTAAGATTGTGGGCTTCCTGGGGGGTTTCACCCCGCGGGACATCCCGATTTAGGATGCCCCGCAGGGAGGGATCTGATCGGCCCGGGAATCTTATAGATTCCCGGGCCGATCCCCCCTCGGTGTTGGTCCACTTTAACTGTAATAACATATCTATGATCTCTGTATGTGGTACAGCATCAAATGCTTTGCTAAAATCCAGATAGGCAATATCCACAGCACCATCCTCACCCAACACCAGTGACATTGTCAAAGACTTGAATTTTTAGATGGGAAATTATCTGTTTCTTAAGAGAGTTTCCATTTGTTTTACCACTATAGACGTTAAACTAACTGGCCTGTAATTACTGGCGTCTTCTCTACTCCCCTACTTATGGATTGGTACTACACTGGCCATTCTCCAAGCATCTGGAACCTCCCTATTGAAATGGAATGGTTTAGGCCCTTATTCATCAAGCGATAGCGCCAGGTAGTGTCTGACGAGCGCCAGGTAGCGGCAGCTAACGGCGACTACCGACTCAAGTACGCCCGGCGGCGGTCACAATGACGCATTTATCAAGCTAAATGAGGCTAGCGCCAGCGAGAGCGACGGCTAGCGCAGCATTCATCATGAAGCCGGCTGGCCCGAACAGCGCCGCTGCAAATTCCTTCACAGCGACACGTATTACCTGGCGCTACCTGCCGCTCTCCCATACTTTTACTCCAGCAAACGTACAATCCACGGCAAATTGGCTCCGCCTCCGCCTCCCCCGCGCCCCTTTTTACGCGCGCGTGCCTGCGCCGGCCATTCACAGACGGCCGGCGCAGGCACGCACACGTCTAGAGGGGCGCCAGGGAGGGCCCGGCGGCCGTGCCCCACCGAAACTGAGGTAGGGATTTGGGGGTGTTGGGGGGGTTTCACCCCGAGGGACATCCCGATCTCGGATGTCCCGCGGGGAGGGAGGTGATCGGGCCGGGAATCTGATAGATTCCAGGGCCGATAACCGGTGGGTGTTGGTACACTTTAAGAGTAAATGTATGCTTGGGATGTGTTGTTCACATTCCTGCCAGTCAATAGTACTCATATCATGTTAACCAATAAGCGCACAGTGGTCAACAATGTTAATGTGAGTGTCACCTAATTGGACACACTGACATTACATTGCTACATCTGTGTCTGTTGAGGTCACATCCAATTTATTAATAAATTGTTGTTTCTACATCTCTACAGCTTGTGAAAACCAGCATCGCAGACTGTGGCGGGAGATCAGGCTCCTGAAGCTGATGCTGCTGGCCAAGAAGAGGCGCCGGCGGCGTCGTTAGGGTGGGGGGAAGGCTGGCCTGTTGATGCCCTTTGTTGGGCAATGTTGGCCCTGTTGGCCATGTTTTTAAAATACATTTTTTGATGACCATCATTACAGTGTGGTGCCTTGCAAAGCATAGTTTAACTGTCTCAAAACCCATTTGTGTGTCAATTTAGCCATACCTTTGGAGCCATTTCATGTGTTAACCATAGTAAGCTATGGTCTCAAATGTGTGGGCTAAATTGACCAATACATTGACATATCTAGATCAAGATACTTATCCCTGACTGTGTTATTAGCTAGGTCTTAGGAAAAACACAATTTAGAGGTGGGTTAAGCAAATATATTTACACAAACCAAAACAAACAAAATTAATATTCTTGGCTGTGTGGCCGGGGAGGTTGGGAGTCATTGCTAGGGGCGGTGTTGGGGGACAACAGTGCAGTAAAAAATATAGACTGCTGTTGTATGAGCTGTTTTATCAACAACAAAGTTTGGTCCTGCCGCTGGAGACATTCTTCCTGGCGCTGTATCGATTCTTCCTGGCGCTGGAGAGATTGTTCCTGGCGCTGGAGAGATTGCTCCATTAGATTGCCCAGCCGACCAAGTTCCTGGTTCTGCTGTTGGTTTAGGAGCAACTGGTCGATCTGGCGCTGCTGGGCCTCATTTTGTTGCTGACACATCAGCACCTGATTTTCCAACGCCGCAATGCGCTCATTAGTTCCATCACGCGGCTGTTGGCGACTGTAGTCCTCCAGCATCCGGACCCCTAGCTCATAAAAATCAGCACTGGTTGGTGCCACACCTCCTCTTGCTGTGGTTTGAGCCTAACAAAATAGAAAACAACATTTTAGTCAAACCGAACCAATGCAGGTATGCCCCTCAAAATAATTACCCTAAACAGTCACTATACAACTTACCCTTGTCTGAGCCTCGGAAGCTTGGCCACATGGGACTTGGGAAGAGGTCCCAGCTTGGGGTTCTGGTTCCGCCTCCTGCAAAAACAACAATGAAAGGAAATGTGACATGTTGCTTCATCCACTACCCACGAACATGCCAATGTGGTTCTAGGTCGTCTACATCAGCCATGTTACCTGCGTGTCCTCCGGCACAGGTAGGCTCGAGGTATCGCTGCCAGAGAGTGGCAATTCCACATCCGAGATGTCCGGCAAGTTGCCATATGCTAAACAGGAAAATCAGGATAGTAGGTCAGTGGCCCAAACTCAAATGTAACCTGGCTAGGCTATCGAGGCCATACCTCAACAAAGTGCAAAATTACACACTAGACCAAAGGTATCTGTTAAACTCAGATTGTTAACATGTATGTTACAGGACTAAGAGGCAATAATTTTTGCAAATAACATCAGAAACATTGCTTAAATTACACATACCCGCAATATCCCAGATGTCTGGAGTGGGGCCCTCACTCGAGCTTGGACCTTGAAAATACATGTGGACACACAAGTTGCCAGAAAGTATAGCCAAAATACAGACTAGAGCAAGGCAAAACAACTTACCCTCATCTCTGGCAGCCTGAACTTGAGGGGCCCTTTCTGGACAGCCACTTCCGATATTCGGGTCAACTAAAAAACACAAGGAATGTCTCTAAATATTCATCAAACTACTACGGGGAATGTTTGGCAAAAAATATGTCCGCCCAAATACATTGCTATCACTCCAATAACTAATAGACTGACCCTGGGGAGCCAACAAGCACTCCCAAGAGGCATCTTCAAGTTGACAAAGCAAACATGTAGATTAGTAGACTAACCAAATTGAACCAGTGTAACATAAACAGCATAAAGGATACATTATGTATTGCTATACACACCAACAGGGTCCTGTTGACCTGCAACATCGGAAGTGGGGTCCAAAGATGAACCAGTCACTTGGCCTACCAAGAAAAAAGAGGAATGAGACACATGCACTTGGGTAAAAGTGGATAAAGCAAGGTGGACACATGCACTTACCGACATCCAAAGAGTAGGTTGGATCCGGAGGAGATGCTGGGGCCAAGGGCATGGGAGCTATGCAAAAATCAAGCAAACATTGAGCCATAGTTAATGTGCGTGCAAAAATACAACATGCATTAAGGTGTGTGTGAGCAGCTCTTTCACTAATATTCACTAATCAAGGCCAGTGTGGCTTCCACATTTATATGCCGATATATGGCCACACATCTCTGGCTTCAAACATATCTACACATGTTAGGGCCTTGTTAGTTAGTTGCTGTGAGTGTTACAGTGGGCGTTAAATTAGGCCGCAGGCCCATATTATTAATACTCCACAGTGCAACACTCGATTGTTTGACCTGCTCCCACACCCATTTGTTCCCCAAACAACCAGCACCAAAATTAGGGGTAAATACCTTCAATGGCAGACTGGGGTAGCCTTGAGGTTGCTGGAAGGGCAGGAGTTTGGGTGTCCTGAGGCACATCCCGGACAGCAGCATGTGCACCTATGCAGAAAGCAACAGACAGAAAAGTAAAAAATGTGTGAGCTCTAATGTACTACTTCACAGGTCCTACTGTTAGTTGGTCAGAATGAAAAAATGCTAATCACATACATTAACAGTAGCTTTGGAAAAAAGGCAGAAAATATGTACCTTCAGTCCAACCTGTGGTGTCATCCCCAGGATCCACACCCTGCAGCCGAGCCAGTGGGATTTTGGCCTTCAGCATCTCCTCATACGGCCTGTAGGTACTCTTTGGTGCCTGGATGGTCCCACTGTCCACATCAAGATCGTGATTCATCTTTTTCATAAGGGCCCCTCGCAAAGTGTAGAAGCGTTTCCTGCAGGATGGGCCACTACGTGGGTGTTGAGCAGTGCTACTAAGCTCCACACCAATGGCATCCCACAGTTTGCTTCTTTCTTGTTTGCCTATGGACTTGCTTTGGGAGCCAAATATCAGCTCCCATTTAGCAAGTGTAAGGCGCACAAGATGATTATTCTCCGCCAAATTAAATTCAGGCTCCCTCTTGGCACCTGGGCGCTTAGCCTGGGGTGCTGCCCCACCTTCAGGCTGGGCCCTTTTCCGTAAGGGAGGTCTGCGCACAGCACCCACCAAACTCCTACTTGGGCCTGCTGTGGCCGGCAGATGTCCTGAATTTGGCTCCATCCTGTAGCTGCACACACACACAAATACACACCCAACAAGCACGCATGCAGACTACAGAATGGCATCGCACTCTCTTTGGGTTGGGCAGGTTTTATGTGCTCTAACAGCCAATCACAAACCAGCCCACTTAATTGATTCACACATACAGCCCAGTTCCTTCTAGCCACACCTCCACTGCACTGACTGAAGCATGTGTGTTAGCCAATTAACTCATTACAGACCTCATTAACCAAACAACACACACCAAAATACAACAATGGACTGATGTATCTCAACCCCTTGTGACATGTGGCTAGCCTAACGGCTATTTAAAAAAACAGCAGCTTACCTTTCATTGGCCCACCACTGATTTTTGGCCCATGTCCGTTATTTCACGCAAGTTTCGGCTCACGTACGCTAGTAGCGCTACTAGCGTGCGCGTGCGCACTCCGTTTTACGCACACCTGGGTCGGCTAATTGGCGCCCGGAAATAGCAGAGCGACGCAAAAGGCGGCAAAGCGGACCTGTCCGTTTTGAAAGAGAAGTATAAATGGAAGGAATTTTCAAGCTTCTGGTATTCTTACACTGTGGCAAAGGCTGTGGTGTGGTGCGGTGCTCGCTTGCTTCCCTTAGCTCATTTGAGCCTCTGTCTGGTTTCTGTCCTCACTCTCTGTGGCTTGTTGGGTGATTTCTGACATCAGTGCTGTTTCTTTAGGAGCTTGTTTTTGGTGGCATCTGCAAATATTGTGTAGCATACAGCAAGTGAGGCTTGATTTTGGGGCCTTTTGTGGGCTGTGCAGCAACTCCCCTCTTGGTTGTGCCTAACTTAGAAAGCTGGTTTTCAGCAGGCTGGTGGTTTGGACCACTATAGTTCTGGTTTTGTGGTGAGCTGCATTGTAGCGGGTGTGTGTGGAGTGTGATTGTTTGTGTGTGTGTGGTGTGTTTGTGGTTTTTTTTTTCTTTTTGATTTATTTTGTATATATCTTGAGTGTGTGTGATGGATAAGAGGGTGATGTATGGTGTCTGGGTGGATGGATGTATGTGTATGCTGAAAGAGCAGGAGGAAAGGGAGCGGGGTGTTGTGAGGCTTAGGGCACCCCGCTCCTTTGCAATCCGCCTTTCAGTATGGGACTTAAGTGACGAGCAGATCAGGAGCAGCTTCCGTCTGAATCGTGCTGCACTACAGTCCCTATATGATCAGATTAAGCACAAAATCGAGCCATCCACCAAACGCACTCAATCCATTCCAGGCATAGTACGCCTGTGTGCCACTCTGAATATTTTGGCACGAGGGACCTTCCAGGCAACCTCCGCCCTCCTCAGCGGGATAAGCCAGGCTACTATGAGCCGCATACTAATCCAGGTAGTTCTGGCAATTTGTGATTTAATCCCAATTTACATCAAGTTTCCTGAGGATGAGGAAGAGGTTGCCAAAATAAAACATGCTTTCTATCTGATGGGAGGGATCCCGAATGTGCTAGGGTGCGTTGATGGTACACATATCCCTTTCCGCCCTCCCCGTGCACAGGAGCTGTCTTACAGAAACCGGAAGCATTTCCATTCGCTAAATATAATGGTTGTCTGTGACCCAGACATGAGGCTGCGGGCGGTGAGATCGGGGTTCCCCGGCTCATGCCACGATTCTTACGTCTTGCAGCGGACAGTCCTGTGCCGGAAGTTTGATAACAACGAAATGCCAGCTGGCTGGCTACTGGGTAATAAATTAACCATGTCAATGTATTTTGCAAATATGTGGCCTAGTAAGCCAAATTTAACAAAACCCCCCCAAAAAAACATGTACTAGTACTAATTGATGTCTCTCTCCTTGTGTTTTTTCTACAGCGGACAAGGGATATGGGCAGAGAACGTGGGTCATGACTCCGGTCAGGAACCCACGGACCTCTGCCCATGAACGCTACAATGCAGCGCATCGCAAGACCAGAAGCATTGTGGAAAGAACCATCGGCCTGCTGAAAGCACGCTTTCTCTGTTTGGCACGGCCAGGAGGAGAGATGCTCTACAGCCCACAGAAGGTCTCCAAGATCATCCTTGCCTGCTGTGTGCTACACAACATTTGTATTTGCCACCGAATTCAAGCCCCCGAAGAGACAGCACTGGTGCCAGAAATCCCCAACCTGCCCGCAGCAAGAAGTGAGGACACCCAGACTGGCGATGAGCTAAGGGAAAGGATGATCACTTCTTTTTTTGCGGTAAACTAACTACCCTTCACTCTAATGCAAGTACTGCACTACTGGCTAAATGTATTTGAACTCCCATCAAAATGAGCCCAAAAAAACACTAAGGGGGGTGTAAGATGACCCAAACCACTCTAAGGGGGGTGTAAGATGACCCAAACCACTCTAAGGGGGGGTGTGAGATGACCCAAACCACTCTAAGGGGGGGTGTAAGATGACCCAAACCACTCTAAGGGGGGTGTAAGATGACCCAAACCACTCTAAGGGGGGTGTAAGATGACCCAAACCACTCTAAGGGGGGGTGTAAGATGACCCAAACCACTCTAAGGGGGGGTGTAAGATGACCCAAACCACTCTAAGGGGGGGTGTAAGATGACCCAAACCACTCTAAGGGGGGTGTAAGATGACCCAAACCACTCTAAGGGGGGGTGTAAGACGCCAATGTTGGTTATCAAGTAATGCATTTTTTTATTTTCTACAACAAAACTACTTTAAAGATCTATACTAACTGCACTTTTCTAATTTTTTTCAGGCACCAAGAGATGCACCCTGATCCCTAATTTGAACTTTCCAAACTTTCATGCCCTTTACTTTGCTTTTTCATTTCTGTTTGACTTTTGAATTTCATTTTCTTTTCTGTTACTTTTTTTATTGTTTTTTAGTGTTAAAATAAAATCAACTATATATAGATACATGTGGCTATGTGTTTAATTCTGTTGTAAGTTTCCTTTGCATTCTAAATCCGATTTTAATTTCCCTTTTCTTTCTCATTTCTGTTTTTATTTTCCTTTTCTATTTTCCTTTTCTTTCTCTGTTCTGTTTTTATTTCCTTTTCTATTTTCCTTTTCTTTCTCAGTTCTGTTTTTATTTTCCTTTTCTTTCTCATTTCTGTTTTTATTTTCCTTTTCTTTCTCATTTCTGTTTTTCTTTTCCTTTTCTATGTTCCTTTTCTTTCTCATTTCTGTTTTTCTTTTCCTTTTCTATTTTCCTTTTCTTTCTCATTTCTGTTTTTATTTTCCTTTTCTATTTTCCTTTTCTTTCTCTGTTCTGTTTTTATTTTCCTTTTCTATTTTCCTTTTCTTTCTCAGTTCTGTTTTTATTTTCCTTTTCTTTCTCATTTCTGTTTTTATTTTCCTTTTCTATTTTCCTTTTCTTTCTCAGTTCTGTTTTTATTTTCCTTTTCTTTCTCATTTCTGTTTTTATTTTCCTTTTCTTTCTCATTTCTGTTTTTATTTTCCTTTTCTATGTTCCTTTTCTTTCTCATTTCTGTTTTTATTTTCCTTTTCTATTTTCCTTTTCTTTCTCATTTCTGTTTTTATTTTCCTTTTCTATTTTCCTTTTCTTTCTCTGTTCTGTTTTTATTTTCCTTTTCTATTTTCCTTTTCTTTCTCAGTTCTGTTTTTATTTTCCTTTTCTTTCTCATTTCTGTTTTTATTTTCCTTTTCTTTCTCATTTCTGTTTTTCTTTTCCTTTTCTATGTTCCTTTTCTTTCTCATTTCTGTTTTTCTTTTCCTTTTCTATTTTCCTTTTCTTTCTCATTTCTGTTTTTATTTTCCTTTTCTATTTTCCTTTTCTTTCTCTGTTCTGTTTTTATTTTCCTTTTCTATTTTCCTTTTCTTTCTCAGTTCTGTTTTTATTTTCCTTTTCTTTCTCATTTCTGTTTTTATTTTCCTTTTCTATTTTCCTTTTCTTTCTCAGTTCTGTTTTTATTTTCCTTTTCTTTCTCATTTCTGTTTTTATTTTCCTTTTCTTTCTCATTTCTGTTTTTATTTTCCTTTTCTATGTTCCTTTTCTTTCTCATTTCTGTTTTTATTTTCCTTTTCTATTTTCCTTTTCTTTCTCATTTCTGTTTTTATTTTCCTTTTCTATTTTCCTTTTCTTTCTCTGTTCTGTTTTTATTTTCCTTTTCTATTTTCCTTTTCTTTCTCAGTTCTGTTTTTATTTTCCTTTCCTTTCTCTGTTCTGTTTTTATTTTCCTTTTCTATTTTCCTTTTCTTTCTCAGTTCTGTTTTTATTTTCCTTTTCTTTCTCATTTCTGTTTTTATTTTCCTTTTCTATGTTCCTTTTCTTTCTCATTTCTGTTTTTCTTTTCCTTTTCTATTTTCCTTTTCTTTCTCATTTCTGTTTTTATTTTCCTTTTCTATTTTCCTTTTCTTTCTCTGTTCTGTTTTTATTTTCCTTTTCTATTTTCATTTTCTTTCTCTGTTCTGTTTTTATTTTCCTTTTCTATTTTCCTATTCTTTCTCAGTTCTGTTTTTAATTTCATTTTCTTTCTCATTGGTGGTTTAATTGTATTTCCTTTTTCTTTAAAAAATAAATAAAATAAAATAACATGTGGCTATGTGTTTAATTATGTTTTATTTTGCATTTACATTCTAATATCTGTTTAAATTTAATTTCCTTTTCAACACAAAATAAAAACTAAAAAAAGTAAAGAAACATGTTGCAATGTGTTTTCTTCTGAAGGTACTTGATTCCCAGCCCACAGCAAAGCAAAGCGCAGGCGCTGTGTTGAATAGCGTGGTCACACTGACTGACAGCGCCTACAAAGCTGATGGCCAACATCATATTCAGCAATGTAGGCGTTGTTCCCAACAACGCCAGGTAGCGACTGAGGAGGCCTGCTATAGCGAATCGCTACCGCCCGCGGCTGACGCTAGCGGCGCTCATAGCGCCATACTTCAGTCGCTCATCTGTCGCTACCTGGCGCTATTGATGAATCGGCCTCCCCGTAAATCAGTCAGAGGGGCTGCAATCATAAATATGATTTCCTTAGAACTCTGGGATGGATTCCATCTGGACCCATTGCCTTGGCCTCATTCCTCAAAACAGCGCTGCACGCACAGTAATAGCAATGTCTATTTGCTACAATCAAATGGGTCAAAATGCTGACGATATCCCAGATAATAAAGCCTGGAGATAATAAAGCCTGGAGTTTGGTTCACAGAGACACCAAACTAACCTAACCTAGCCCCTCACACCATCAGTGAGCCCTGCATCATGGAGAGAATTACCCTTTCCTGGTGGAGCTTCATCCAACAGGAGATTGAAAACAGCTGCCCCCATCATACAGAGCTTTATGAAGGATTTTGGCCTTCTAACGATCTTTAACTAGAGGTTATTCCAGGCTTAGAATAGACCGGGTGGGTTTACAGACAGTTTTTACCTTAGGCAGTGCAGGCACTGCTTTATGGCTGACACAGTGGCCTGACTGAAGCTACTTGGTGACAGAGCCTGTATGACTCATGGGTATTTCTCTATGAGGAACCTTGAAGGACGCAGACTTGTGATTTTGGATCAAGGAAGAAAGAGCAGCTCAAGTTAAAAGATATATTTTAATGTGATAAGTGAACACTTATACAATTCTATGGATCCAAAAGAGGGTGGCAGGCTGCGGTTGGTATGGATCTAAACCCAAGTTCTCTATATCTCAGGTTCTATGCCGGTTACAAAGATATGGATAATGCATTGATATAGGTGTGTCTGGACCTGCAGATTCCAACTTGAGTATTTAGCTTATGTCTAGGGTGAACGGCGACCCGGAAATTCCCAGCACCATGCCACTGGGGTGGCTGAACTGTATATATATTTATATATATATATATATATATATATATATATATGAAAAATTGATTGTGCATCAAAGGTTAAAACCCGGGATTTTCACCCTTCTGGGGTTTGGTCTGCTTTACTGGGTTATCACTATTCTGGAGGGTTTTGCATATTTACTAAAGTCACATGTCTCAGCATTGAACTCATGGGCTACTCATGCCACAATAGTCCTAAGCAGAGCTCTTTACCATGGCAACATTGCTTTATATTTCTAAGCATTGATGATGTCACACAGGCCTTGATGGGTATAAATAGCAGCAGTTCCCGGCCCAGGGCTCCTTTGTGAGTTTCTGCTTGTGACTGACAGACATTTGCGGTTTCAATAAGAGACGTGATTTTGCTATTTCTAAGCTTAAATTCTATTTAATTGACCGTCTAATTAGCTATACACGCTTACATTGTATTACTTCTGCCATCTAATTAAGCTGTTTAAGCTTTATTTTTTTAACATATTTTTAAGCTACGTAAGCTTATACTTTAGCATCATGATAAGCTATCTGTCGGCCTCCACCCATCCCACTGTCTTTCAGGGTGCTGGCATATGTGCACCATTTGACATGCCCAGCATGTTATCAGCAGCAATGACCTTATCAAAATGTACCTTGCTCTGCTGGAGGTGCTGCAGGATTTGGTGCCTGAGCCTGTGTCCCCCCATTTATCATTTTTCCCATTTATCAATGTTTTGCCCAGTGGCACTGACATGTCTGCAGGAGGCAGAGAGCAGCAGTTGCGTCAACACTTGACTCTGATGGAGGTGAATGGGGAGCTAGTAGTCCATGAGCTCCCCATAATGCTAGACAACGCACTATTTTACCACCTTAACCTTCCTAGGGACATTATGCCAAGGTCTCGCTAGCTCTCACCATTTACAGGGAGGAGGAGGAAGAGATTGCTAGCCAAACATCTACCAATGCAGATAAAACCAACACAGAGAAGAGGAGGCGGCCACAGAGGACAGACCAGAAGATCCGTTTCACTGATGGAGCTGAGAGGTGGTGGACTACATTTTTACCTACATTAATGTTATGTTATATTCATGCCTTACTTGTCTGTGCTTATTATAAGAATTAGAATTGAAGAGCCTGAGCATGGAGGCCAATGTCATCTATCCATTCCATATCTATCTATCTAATCCATATAATCTATTTCTGTAATATCTAGCTAACCTTCCATCAGACTGGTTCACCAGAGTATCCTCCAATATGGCTTAGGGGCTGACCCAGGGCTGTACAGGAGATACAAGAAAATCATGGAGGCTGATTCATGACTTGTGCCGGGTATGGGTAGATGAGCGTCTTTATAGCGCAGGTTAGAGCGGCCGCTAGTAGACGCTCGTGTGCAGGTATTGGGCGCTGTAACAGAGCGCCTCAGTCGCCCGCATTGATGAATGAGATGTATGTTGGGCGCTCTAACACCAGTACAGCGCTGCAGGGAGCGAAAGGTAGCGCTAGCTCAGTGCGACCAATAGAGATGAGCGAACTTTTGAAAAATTCGATTCGACTGATTCGCCGAATTTTCCGACAAAAATCGTTTCGACCCGAATAAATTCGCGACGAATCGCTATTAAAAACGGCTATTTCTGAGCCTCCTAGAGCCTCAATAGGGTTGTAAACCATTCTGCCTTGCTGTAACACGCACAGGATGCGTGCTGGGTTAGTTAAATAATACTTTGAATAAATATCACATGCAGATCAGAGGCATCGCTAATAGAATCGCAGAGCGGCACAATTGAATTCAAGAGAGTTGAAGTGGCATCACTATGAGAGGCAGGAGCCCAAACATTGCTTTAAAGAGACACTGGAGTTGGCAGCAGCAGGAGCCCAAAAATTGGATGAATCACACCCTGGAGTTGGCAGAAGCAGCAGCAGGAGCCCAAACATTGGCTGAAAGAGACACTGGGGTTGGCTTCAGGAGCCCAAAAATTGGATGAATCACACCCTGGAGTTGGCAGCAGCAGCAGCAGCAGGAGCCCAAATATACACTGGAGTTGGCTTCAGGAGCCCAAACATTGGATGAATCACACCCTGGAGTTGGCAGCAGCAGCAGCAGGAGCCCAAATATACACTGGAGTTGGCTTCAGGAGCCCAAAAATTGGATGAGTCACACCCTGGAGTTGGCAGAAGTTGGCAGCAGCAGCAGGAGCCCCAACATTACTTTAAAGAGACACTGGGGTTGGCTTCAGGAGCCCAAAAATTGGATGAATCACACCCTGGAGTTGGCAGCAGCAGCAGCAGGAGCCCCAACATTACTTTAAAGAGACACTGGGGTTGGCTTCAGGAGCCCAAAAATTGGATGATTCACACCCTGGAGTTGGCAGCAGCAGCAGCAGGAGCCCAAATATACACTGGGGTTGGCTTCAGGAGCCCAAAAATTGGATGAATCACACCCTGGGAGTTGGCAGCAGCAGGAGCCCAAATATTACTTTAAAGAGACACTGGGGTTGGCTTCAGGAGCCCAAAAATTGGATGAATCACACCCTGGAGTTGGCAGCAGCAGGAGCCCAAATATTACTTTAAAGAGACACTGGGGTTGGCTTCAGGAGCCCAAAAATTGCATGATTCACACCCTGGAGTTGGCAGCAGCAGCAGGAGCCCAAATATACACTGGAGTTGGCTTCAGGAGCCCAAAAATTGGATGAATCACACCCTGGAGTTGGCAGAAGTTGGCAGCAGCAGCAGCAGGAGCCCCAACATTACTTTAAAGAGACACTGGGGTTGGCTTCAGGAGCCCAAAAATTGGATGATTCACACCCTGGAGTTGGCAGCAGCAGCAGCAGGAGCCCAAATATACACTGGGGTTGGCTTCAGGAGCCCAAAAATTGGATGAATCACACCCTGGAGTTGGCAGCAGCAGCAGCAGGAGCCCAAATATTACTTTAAAGAGACACTGGGGTTGGCTTCAGGAGCCCAAAAATTGGATGAATCACACCCTGGAGTTGGCAGCAGCAGGAGCCCAAATATTACTTTAAAGAGACACTGGGGTTGGCTTCAGGAGCCCAAAAATTGCATGATTCACACCCTGGAGTTGGCAGCAGCAGCAGCAGGAGCCCAAATATACACTGGAGTTGGCTTCAGGAGCCCAAAAATTGGATGAATCACACCCTGGAGTTGGCAGAAGTTGGCAGCAGCAGCAGCAGGAGCCCAAACATTACTTTAAAGAGACCCTGGGGTTGGCTTCAGGAGCCCAAAAATTGGATGAATCACACCCTGTGGAGAGTCATGTGGAGAAAAAGTAGCTTAGTTAGTAATATCTACATAAAATTATGAATAAACAAATGCAAAAGTATTGCCAAAGTGAAGTTTTGTTTGAGGGTGTGTTTCCACCTTTTAATTAAATCAGAAACAAGAAGGTATCATTGCCTCTGACTAATTAGCCCTCAAAAATTCTTGGAATTTTTAATCTGGAATCATGTCTGATCCGTCTTATCCGAAGAATATTAATAAAAAGTAAGAGTAACGTAAAGGATTTTTTATCAATACTTACTTGTGGTCCGATGCGGAGGAATGTCTGTAACTGGAGAGCAGCGCCTTAAATCTGTTTTGCACGATCCATCTTTCTTTAGTGTAGGTCTGGCCCCGTCATCAATCTACTGGAATACATCAGGCATTGTTGGGAGGAAAGCTTGGATGATCCAAGCGCCATTCATTTCCACGCAGGGCAGTCTCTGGAAAAAAAAAGTCTGTATAAACCAGGGTCTTTTTCATATAAAAACAAATGGTTATTCTTGCTTTTAAACCATATGTTCCACAGATTTACCAGTCATTGTGTCAGCCAATGAAGCAACTTTGTCTCGAAGTGCTGCAAAAGCAGTCCACTGCATCACAAGTGGCATCTGACACCCCCAGTCAACTGTCTGTCTGTTATGCTTTGGGTTCAGCTCCACTATCCATTGATGAAGATCTGATAATCATAAAATTCAGCAGCTACTGCCCAGCCAAGAAGTGGAGGAGACACTCGCCTCTTCTTCCACTAGCCGGCAATTAGTGATGAGGAGAGTGTCGTGGGAGGAGGTGTTGCAAGCCGAGGTAGTGGAAGAGGGTCCCTGGAGTCTGCGGCGGTGGCGGCGGCAGCAGCAGCAGATTATTGCGGACTGTTGTTCGGAAAAATCAGCTACTCAGCGATGTGGCAGTGTTTCATGCAGCATCCTGGGGAGAAAAAGTAGGTTAGTTAGTGTATATACATAAAATTATGAATAGACAAATGCAATAGTATTGCCAAAGTGAAGTTTTGTTTGAGGGTGTGTTTCCACCCAACTAGCTATCATTTGCCTCTGAATAATTAGCCCTCAAAAATTCTTGGAATTTTTAATCTTGATGTCTGAGGGATTTCTCCTCTCAGACAGCGTCACCATAAGTCCAGCCTGCTGCATTACACTTGGAAGAACATCTTGTTTGCGCTGCGACAAGGAAGCCAAAGTCATGCGTCCTCACATGGCACACGTGTTCAGTCTAGTTTTTAAGTCTTGCCCCCATCTGAAAGAACAACAGGAAAGAAAGTTAGCATGCACTTCTGGCACTCCTACACCACCAAGCACAACCCTATTGAGCCTCAGCGTCACAACGGTGTACCCCACCATAGTCTGATTTGCGATGTTTCCACCCGTTGGAATTCCACCCTCCATATGCAGGATCCACTATAGCAGTGGTCCCCAACCCTGTCCTCAAGGCCCACCAACAGGCCAGGTTTTGCAGATCTCCACAAAGATGCACAGGTGGAGTAATTAGTGCAGCTGCAGAGCAATAGAGCTGGCTATTTGGAGATCCAAAAAACATGACATGTTGGTGGGCCTTGAGGACAGGGTTGAGGACCACTGCACTATAGGAACAGAGAAAAGCCATCACGGATTTCTGGATGATCCAAACGGATAGGGGGACACCTGTGTAAATTCAATGTAACTTCTCTACTCGTAGTTTGTTGTGCGACCCTTAAGGACATGTAGTTATATTGTCAGGCGGGTACAAGGTCAAGCCTATATATATATTTGCTGGTTCCGGGGTTTAGGCCTCCCCCGGTGTGATTCTAAACAGCCTATGACCGAGACCTCACCATTGTAAATTCATAAACATTTTATTATATTATACTTGTTCATAGATAAAACACCGTACATATTAAAAACACGTCATAATTGCTAACATACACATGTACTTTGTATTTGAATTCGTTAAATTCTTCAAGATGTATGCATGGCGCAAATTATGTCAAAATATTTTGCCGTCCCATATATTCACTATCTTCCATCTAGTGATCTAGGGAAAATCAGATCACTAGATGGAAGATAGTGAATATATGGGACGGCAAAATATTTTGACATAATTTGCGCCATGCATACATCTTGAAGAATTTAACGAATTCAAATACAAAGTACATGTGTATGTTAGCAATTATGACGTGTTTTTAATATGTACGGTGTTTTATCTATGAACAAGTATAATATAATAAAATGTTTATGAATTTACAATGGTGAGGTCTCGGTCATAGGCTGTTTAGAATCACACCGGGGGAGGCCTAAACCCCGGAACCAGCAAATATAAATTCAATGTAAACCATTGGCAGCTCATACGTGACACCGACCGTTTGCTCAGGCCCTTTGAGGAAGCTACGTTATTAGTCAGTTGCCAGGACTATGAGATGAACGATGAGATTCCACTGCTTCATGTACTACAACACATGTTGGAAACCATGGCTGGTCAGGGCACTGGAGACATGGCACATACATTTCACAGCCACATGAAGCCTGTGGGGGCTGAAGTGGAGGAGGAGGAGGGGGTGGGGCAAAGCAAACCACAGTTTAGGTTTCACAAAATGACCATTTTATCTAGTCATCTGACAGAAGAGGAGGAGCAGGAGCAGCCACAGGAGCTAGAGGGTTGTGAGTAAGGTGAGACAGAGGACCCAGACACACCGTGGCAGTTTACAGTGGAGATGGAGACAGGTAGTCCCTCAGAGTCATTTGCACAAATGGCACGATGCATGCTCACATGCTTGCGTACTAGTGAGCGCAGAATTGTCTCCATTTGTCAGCGGGAAGACTTCTGGCTCTCCAACTTATTGGACCCTCGCTTCCGGCACAAAATGGGGGCATTTTTTACGCCCACTGAGAGGGAGGACAAACTGACCTACTACAGAGACATCCCACGTAGTCAGTTGGGCGATGTCTATCTGCGCCATGGCCCATACTCCCGCAGGTCTGACTCGGGGGGACCTCTGCGATCACCTTCCACTGCCATGGCTGCTGGGGGGGTGGAAGGAGCAGCAGCAGCAGCTCCATCAGCAGCAGCCTCAGTCTTCAGTCGCTAGTGAGTAGCTTTCTACACCCGCATAGTGAGTCTACTCATGAGCAGCAGGAAGACCTGGAGCTGGACCTCAAACAGCAGGTCATGTCATACCTTGACATGACCATGCCAACACACCTTCAAGATCCACTGGATTTGCTGGGAAGCCAAACTTGACTTGTGCCCGCAACTAGCAGAGTTTGCCCTGGAAAAGCTGTACTGGCCGGACAGTAGTTGATTTAGATGGCAACTGGGCTGCTCTATATAACGAAGCAAAATGGCAAATTTACCTCACTATATGAGCTATTGCCCCTCAGATTTACACAGGGGCTGCTCTATATTATGCTGCAAAGTGGCAAATTTACCTCACAATATAAGCTATTGCCCCTCAGATTTACACAGGGCCTGCTCTATATTATGCTGCAAAATGGCAAATTAACCTCACAATATAAGCTATTGCCCCTCAGATTTACACAGGGCCTGCTCTATATAACGAAGCAAAATGGCAAATTTACCTCACTATATAAGCTATTGCCCCTCAGATTTACACAGGGGCTGCTCTATATTATGCTGCAAAATGGCAAATTAACCTCACAATATAAGCTATTGCAGCTCTATATAAATAAAAATAAATAAATAAAAAAAGGGCCTGTAGAAGCTTATTTAGTATAACAGATAGGGTGACATGTGCTGGTTTGGGATGCCCATATGGGCTAGTGTTTTGGCAGCAGTACAAAAACCAATGCAAAATGCAATAGCTTAATAAAGCTGATGCTGATCAACGCTTATTTAGTATAACAGATGGGGTGCAACATGCAGGTTTGGGATGCCCTGCGGCCTGGTGTATTTAAAGCAGACCAAAACCAATTCAAAATGCAATAACTTAATAAAGCTGAGGCTGTAGATGCTTATTTAGTATAAACAGGTAGGGTGCAAGGTGCAGCTTTGGGGTGCCCTGCGGCCTGGTTAAATGAAAGCAGTCAAAAAGGAAGTGCAAACTGAAGTAGCTTAATGAAGCTGATGCTGATCAACGCTTATGTTGTATACCAGATAGGGTGCAAGGTGCAGCTTTGGGGTGCCCTGCGGCCTGGTTTATTAAAATCAGTCAAAAACAAGTGCAAACTGAAGTAGCCTGATCAACGCTTATGTTGTATAACAGATAGGTTTAAAATAGCATGTGCCTTGGGATGCCTGTGTGGCCTGTTATATTTCAAGCTGAACAAAAAGTAACAATAATCCAAGTATGAGACATCATTTTGACCTTCTTCACAGCGCCATACTTTGAAAAAAAAAATTAATTTCATGCCGATCAATCCAAAGGTCAATGCCCCTAACAAAAATAGTGTTCGGCATAAGTTTTCCTTCTGGAAGGACGTAACCTTTAGTTTACATGGTTGGGGTAGGTTATCTTACAAATTGGGATACCCCAGGCAGCAGTGTCATTGAAAGAGACAGATTGTAATGCAGGCCATACGCAAGCAGAGAAACTCAGGCTGCAACAGGCCTATTTAGTTTACATGGTTGGGGTAGGTTATCTTACAAATTGGGATACCCCACTGTATATGAAACCGAATATAAATGCACACCCAAAAGTGGACACTCAGCCTCCAAGAGGCCTGCTTAGTTTAAATAAGAGAGCTGCTTAGTATGGTAGGTAGGTTATGTTATGTTACAGAATGGGATGCCCCAAGCAGACTTGAGATCAGTATATATGCACACAGCAGCAGTGTGTTAGCAGGCTCATACAGGCCAAATTTCTTTAAATAAATGTGCAGCTTACAGTAAATGCAGAGGCTAATGGTATGTTACAGAATGGGATGCCCCAAAGCTGACTTGAGATCAGTATATATGCACACAGCAGCAGTGTGTTAGCAGGCTCATACAGGCCAAATTTCTTTAAATAACTGTGCAGCTTACAGTTAATGCAGAGGCTAATGGTATGTTACAGAATGGGATGCCCCAAGCTGACTTGAGATCAGTATATATGCACACAGCAGCAGTGTGTTAGCAGGCTCATACAGGCCAAATTTCTTTAAATAAATGTGCAGCTTACAGTAAATGCAGAGGCTAATGGTATGTTACAGAATGGGATGCCCCAAAGCTGACTTGAGATCAGTATATATGCACACAGCAGCAGTGTGTTAGCAGGCTCATACAGGCCAAATTTCTTTAAATAACTGTGCAGCTTACAGTTAATGCAGAGGCTAATGGTATGTTACAGAATGGGATGCCCCAAGCAGACTTGAGATCAGTATATATGCACACAGCAGCAGTGTGTTAGCAGGCTCATACAGGCCAAATTTCTTTAAATAAATGTGCAGCTTACAGTAAATGCAGAGGCTAATGGTATGTTACAGAATGGGATGTCCCAAAAACCAGAGAGCACCTGGCAGGCAGCAGTAAGACTATGCACAGCAAAAGTGTCTTTATCATGCCTAATTTCAATTAGAATAGGTGCAAATGGTTAGGTTCTTAAATAGAGGCTGGTGTAGTCACAGAATGGGATGCCCTAAAAACCAGCAGTAAGTACACCTGGCAGGGACAAGTTGTGCTATGCCCAGCAAAAGTGTCTTTATCAGGCCTAATTTCAAATATGATAAGAGCAAATGCTTATATGGTCTTAAACAGAGGCTGCTTTAGTCACAGAATGGGATGCCCTGGGCAGGAATGGACCTGGCAGGGTACAGTAGTGCTTTGCCCAGCAAAAGTGTCTTTATCAGGCTAATTTCAAATATGATAAGAGCAAATGCTTATATGGTCTTAAACAGAGGCTGCTGTAGTCACAGAATGGGATGCCCTGGGCAGGAATGGACCTGGCAGGGTCCAGTAGTGCTTTGCCCAGCAAAAGTGTCTTTATCAGGCTAATTTCAAATATGATAAGAGCAAATGCTTATATGGTCTTAAACAGAGGCTGCTTTAGTCACAGAATGGGATGCCCTGGGCAGGAATGGACCTGGCAGGGTACAGTAGTGCTTTGCCCAGCAAAAGTGTCTTTATCAGGCCTAATTTCAAATATGATAAGAGCAAATGCTTATATGGTCTTAAACAGAGGCTGCTGTAGTCACAGAATGGGATGCCCTGGGCAGGAATGGACCTGGCAGGGTCCAGTAGTGCTTTGCCCAGCAAAAGTGTCTTTATCAGGCTAATTTCAAATATGATAAGAGCAAATGCTTATATGGTCTTAAACAGAGGCTGCTTTAGTCACAGAATGGGATGCCCTGGGCAGGAATGGACCTGGCAGGGTCCAGTAGTGCTTTGCCCAGCAAAAGTGTCTTTATCAGGCCTAATTTCAAATATGATAAGAGCAAATGCTTATATGGTCTTAAACAGAGGCTGCTTTAGTCACAGAATGGGATGCCCTGGGCAGGAATGGACCTGGCAGGGTACAGTAGTGCTTTGCCCAGCAAAAGTGTCTTTATCAGGCCTAATTTCAAATATGATAAGAGCAAATGCTTATATGGTCTTAAACAGAGGCTGCTTTAGTCACAGAATGGGATGCCCTGGGCAGGAATGGACCTGGCAGGGTACAGTAGTGCTTTGCCCAGCAAAAGTGTCTTTATCAGGCCTAATTTCAAATATGATAAGAGCAAATGCTTATATGGTCTTAAACAGAGGCTGCTGTAGTCACAGAATGGGATGCCCTGGGCAGGAATGGACCTGGCAGGGTCCAGTAGTGCTTTGCCCAGCAAAAGTGTCTTTATCAGGCTAATTTCAAATATGATAAGAGCAAATGCTTATATGGTCTTAAACAGAGGCTGCTTTAGTCACAGAATGGGATGCCCTGGGCAGGAATGGACCTGGCAGGGTCCAGTAGTGCTTTGCCCAGCAAAAGTGTCTTTATCAGGCCTAATTTCAAATATGATAAGAGCAAATGCTTATATGGTCTTAAACAGAGGCTGCTTTAGTCACAGAATGGGATGCCCTGGGCAGGAATGGACCTGGCAGGGTACAGTAGTGCTTTGCCCAGCAAAAGTGTCTTTATCAGGCCTAATTTCAAATATGATAAGAGCAAATGCTTATATGGTCTTAAACAGAGGCTGCTGTAGTCACAGAATGGGATGCCCTGGGCAGGAATGGACCTGGCAGGGTCCAGTAGTGCTTTGCCCAGCAAAAGTGTCTTTATCAGGCTAATTTCAAATATGATAAGAGCAAATGCTTATATGGTCTTAAACAGAGGCTGCTTTAGTCACAGAATGGGATGCCCTGGGCAGGAATGGACCTGGCAGGGTCCAGTAGTGCTTTGCCCAGCAAAAGTGTCTATATCAGGCCTAATTTCAAATATGATAAGAGCAAATGCTTATATGGTCTTAAACAGAGGCTGCTTTAGTCACAGAATGGGATGCCCTGGGCAGGAATGGACCTGGCAGGGTCCAGTAGTGCTTTGCCCAGCAAAAGTGTCTTTATCAGGCCTAATTTCAAATATGATAAGAGCAAATGCTTATATGGTCTTAAACAGAGGCTGCTTTAGTCACAGAATGGGATGCCCTGGGCAGGAATGGACCTGGCAGGGTACAGTAGTGCTTTGCCCAGCAAAAGTGTCTTTATCAGGCCTAATTTCAAATATGATAAGAGCAAATGCTTATATGGTCTTAAACAGAGGCTGCTTTAGTCACAGAATGGGATGCCCTGGGCAGGAATGGACCTGGCAGGGTACAGTAGTGCTTTGCCCAGCAAAAGTGTCTTTATCAGGCCTAATTTCAAATATGATAAGAGCAAATGCTTATATGGTCTTAAACAGAGGCTGCTGTAGTCACAGAATGGGATGCCCTGGGCAGGAATGGACCTGGCAGGGTCCAGTAGTGCTTTGCCCAGCAAAAGTGTCTTTATCAGGCTAATTTCAAATATGATAAGAGCAAATGCTTATATGGTCTTAAACAGAGGCTGCTTTAGTCACCGAATGGGATGCCCTGGGCAGGAATGGACCTGGCAGGGTACAGTAGTGCTTTGCCCAGCAAAAGTGTCTTTATCAGGCCTAATTTCAAATATGATAAGAGCAAATGCTTATATGGTCTTAAACAGAGGCTGCTGTAGTCACAGAATGGGATGCCCTGGGCAGGAATGGACCTGGCAGGGTCCAGTAGTGCTTTGCCCAGCAAAAGTGTCTTTATCAGGCCTAATTTCAAATATGATAAGAGCAAATGCTTATATGGTCTTAAACAGAGGCTGCTGTAGTCACAGAATGGGATGCCCTGGGCAGGAATGGACCTGGCAGGGTCCAGTAGTGCTTTGCCCAGCAAAAGTGTCTTTATCAGGCTAATTTCAAATATGATAAGAGCAAATGCTTATATGGTCTTAAACAGAGGCTGCTTTAGTCACAGAATGGGATGCCCTGGGCAGGAATGGACCTGGCAGGGTACAGTAGTGCTTTGCCCAGCAAAAGTGTCTTTATCAGGCCTAATTTCAAATATGATAAGAGCAAATGCTTATATGGTCTTAAACAGAGGCTGCTTTAGTCACAGAATGGGATGCCCTGGGCAGGAATGGACCTGGCAGGGTACAGTAGTGCTTTGCCCAGCAAAAGTGTCTTTATCAGGCCTAATTTCAAATATGATAAGAGCAAATGCTTATATGGTCTTAAACAGAGGCTGCTGTAGTCACAGAATGGGATGCCCTGGGCAGGAATGGACCTGGCAGGGTCCAGTAGTGCTTTGCCCAGCAAAAGTGTCTTTATCAGGCTAATTTCAAATATGATAAGAGCAAATGCTTATATGGTTTTAAACAGAGGCTGCTTTAGTCACAGAATGGGATGCCCTGGGCAGGAATGGACCTGGCAGGGTACAGTAGTGCTTTGCCCAGCAAAAGTGTCTTTATCAGGCCTAATTTCAAATATGATAAGAGCAAATGCTTATATGGTCTTAAACAGAGGCTGCTGTAGTCACAGAATGGGATGCCCTGGGCAGGAATGGACCTGGCAGGGTACAGTAGTGCTTTGCCCAGCAAAAGTGTCTTTATCAGGCCTAATTTCAAATATGATAAGAGCAAATGCTTATATGGTCTTAAACAGAGGCTGCTTTAGTCACAGAATGGGATGCCCTGGGCAGGAATGGACCTGGCAGGGTACAGTAGTGCTTTGCCCAGCAAAAGTGTCTTTATCAGGCCTAATTTCAAATATGATAAGAGCAAATGCTTATATGGTCTTAAACAGAGGCTGCTGTAGTCACAGAATGGGATGCCCTGGGCAGGAATGGACCTGGCAGGGTCCAGTAGTGCTTTGCCCAGCAAATGTGTCTTTATCAGGCTAATTTCAAATATGATAAGAGCAAATGCTTATATGGTCTTAAACAGAGGCTGCTTTAGTCACAGAATGGGATGCCCTGGGCAGGAATGGACCTGGCAGGGTCCAGTAGTGCTTTGCCCAGCAAAAGTGTCTTTATCAGGCTAATTTCAAATATGATAAGAGCAAATGCTTATATGGTCTTAAACAGAGGCTGCTTTAGTCACAGAATGGGATGCCCTGGGCAGGAATGGACCTGGCAGGGTACAGTAGTGCTTTGCCCAGCAAAAGTGTCTTTATCAGGCCTAATTTCAAATATGATAAGAGCAAATGCTTATATGGTCTTAAACAGAGGCTGCTGTAGTCACAGAATGGGATGCCCTGGGCAGGAATGGACCTGGCAGGGTCCAGTAGTGCTTTGCCCAGCAAAAGTGTCTTTATCAGGCCTAATTTCAAATATGATAAGAGCAAATGCTTATATGGTCTTAAACAGAGGCTGCTGTAGTCACAGAATGGGATGCCCTGGGCAGGAATGGACCTGGCAGGGTCCAGTAGTGCTTTGCCCAGCAAAAGTGTCTTTATCAGGCTAATTTCAAATATGATAAGAGCAAATGCTTATATGGTCTTAAACAGAGGCTGCTTTAGTCACAGAATGGGATGCCCTGGGCAGGAATGGACCTGGCAGGGTACAGTAGTGCTTTGCCCAGCAAAAGTGTCTTTATCAGGCCTAATTTCAAATATGATAAGAGCAAATGCTTATATGGTCTTAAACAGAGGCTGCTGTAGTCACAGAATGGGATGCCCTGGGCAGGAATGGACCTGGCAGGGTCCAGTAGTGCTTTGCCCAGCAAAAGTGTCTTTATCAGGCTAATTTCAAATATGATAAGAGCAAATGCTTATATGGTCTTAAACAGAGGCTGCTTTAGTCACAGAATGGGATGCCCTGGGCAGGAATGGACCTGGCAGGGTACAGTAGTGCTTTGCCCAGCAAAAGTGTCTTTATCAGGCCTAATTTCAAATATGATAAGAGCAAATGCTTATATGGTCTTAAACAGAGGCTGCTGTAGTCACAAAATGGGATGCCCTGGGCAGGAATGGACCTGGCAGGGTCCAGTAGTGCTTTGCCCAGCAAAAGTGTCTTTATCAGGCTAATTTCAAATATGATAAGAGCAAATGCTTATATGGTCTTAAACAGAGGCTGCTTTAGTCACAGAATGGGATGCCCTGGGCAGGAATGGACCTGGCAGGGTACAGTAGTGCTTTGCCCAGCAAAAGTGTCTTTATCAGGCCTAATTTCAAATATGATAAGAGCAAATGCTTATATGGTCTTAAACAGAGGCTGCTTTAGTCACAGAATGGGATGCCCTGGGCAGGAATGGACCTGGCAGGGTACAGTAGTGCTTTGCCCAGCAAAAGTGTCTTTATCAGGCCTAATTTCAAATATGATAAGAGCAAATGCTTATATGGTCTTAAACAGAGGCTGCTTTAGTCACAGAATGGGATGCCCTGGGCAGGAATGGACCTGGCAGGGTCCAGTAGTGCTTTGCCCAGCAAAAGTGTCTTTATCAGGCTAATTTCAAATATGATAAGAGCAAATGCTTATATGGTCTTAAACAGAGGCTGCTGTAGTCACAGAATGGGATGCCCTGGGCAGGAATGGACCTGGCAGGGTCCAGTAGTGCTTTGCCCAGCAAAAGTGTCTTTATCAGGCTAATTTCAAATATGATAAGAGCAAATGCTTATATGGTCTTAAACAGAGGCTGCTTTAGTCACAGAATGGGATGCCCTGGGCAGGAATGGACCTGGCAGGGTCCAGTAGTGCTTTGCCCAGCAAAAGTGTCTTTATCAGGCCTAATTTCAAATATGATAAGAGCAAATGCTTATATGGTCTTAAACAGAGGCTGCTTTAGTCACAGAATGGGATGCCCTGGGCAGGAATGGACCTGGCAGGGTACAGTAGTGCTTTGCCCAGCAAAAGTGTCTTTATCAGGCCTAATTTCAAATATGATAAGAGCAAATGCTTATATGGTCTTAAACAGAGGCTGCTTTAGTCACAGAATGGGATGCCCTGGGCAGGAATGGACCTGGCAGGGTCCAGTAGTGCTTTGCCCAGCAAAAGTGTCTTTATCAGGCCTAATTTCAAATATGATAAGAGCAAATGCTTATATGGTCTTAAACAGAGGCTGCTTTAGTCACAGAATGGGATGCCCTGGGCAGGAATGGACCTGGCAGGGTACAGTAGTGCTTTGCCCAGCAAAAGTGTCTTTATCAGGCCTAATTTCAAATATGATAAGAGCAAATGCTTATATGGTCTTAAACAGAGGCTGCTTTAGTCACAGAATGGGATGCCCTGGGCAGGAATGGACCTGGCAGGGTACAGTAGTGCTTTGCCCAGCAAAAGTGTCTTTATCAGGCCTAATTTCAAATATGATAAGAGCAAATGCTTATATGGTCTTAAACAGAGGCTGCTGTAGTCACAGAATGGGATGCCCTGGGCAGGAATGGACCTGGCAGGGTCCAGTAGTGCTTTGCCCAGCAAAAGTGTCTTTATCAGGCTAATTTCAAATATGATAAGAGCAAATGCTTATATGGTCTTAAACAGAGGCTGCTTTAGTCACCGAATGGGATGCCCTGGGCAGGAATGGACCTGGCAGGGTACAGTAGTGCTTTGCCCAGCAAAAGTGTCTTTATCAGGCCTAATTTCAAATATGATAAGAGCAAATGCTTATATGGTCTTAAACAGAGGCTGCTGTAGTCACAGAATGGGATGCCCTGGGCAGGAATGGACCTGGCAGGGTCCAGTAGTGCTTTGCCCAGCAAAAGTGTCTTTATCAGGCCTAATTTCAAATATGATAAGAGCAAATGCTTATATGGTCTTAAACAGAGGCTGCTGTAGTCACAGAATGGGATGCCCTGGGCAGGAATGGACCTGGCAGGGTCCAGTAGTGCTTTGCCCAGCAAAAGTGTCTTTATCAGGCTAATTTCAAATATGATAAGAGCAAATGCTTATATGGTCTTAAACAGAGGCTGCTTTAGTCACAGAATGGGATGCCCTGGGCAGGAATGGACCTGGCAGGGTACAGTAGTGCTTTGCCCAGCAAAAGTGTCTTTATCAGGCCTAATTTCAAATATGATAAGAGCAAATGCTTATATGGTCTTAAACAGAGGCTGCTTTAGTCACAGAATGGGATGCCCTGGGCAGGAATGGACCTGGCAGGGTACAGTAGTGCTTTGCCCAGCAAAAGTGTCTTTATCAGGCCTAATTTCAAATATGATAAGAGCAAATGCTTATATGGTCTTAAACAGAGGCTGCTGTAGTCACAGAATGGGATGCCCTGGGCAGGAATGGACCTGGCAGGGTCCAGTAGTGCTTTGCCCAGCAAAAGTGTCTTTATCAGGCTAATTTCAAATATGATAAGAGCAAATGCTTATATGGTTTTAAACAGAGGCTGCTTTAGTCACAGAATGGGATGCCCTGGGCAGGAATGGACCTGGCAGGGTACAGTAGTGCTTTGCCCAGCAAAAGTGTCTTTATCAGGCCTAATTTCAAATATGATAAGAGCAAATGCTTATATGGTCTTAAACAGAGGCTGCTGTAGTCACAGAATGGGATGCCCTGGGCAGGAATGGACCTGGCAGGGTACAGTAGTGCTTTGCCCAGCAAAAGTGTCTTTATCAGGCCTAATTTCAAATATGATAAGAGCAAATGCTTATATGGTCTTAAACAGAGGCTGCTTTAGTCACAGAATGGGATGCCCTGGGCAGGAATGGACCTGGCAGGGTACAGTAGTGCTTTGCCCAGCAAAAGTGTCTTTATCAGGCCTAATTTCAAATATGATAAGAGCAAATGCTTATATGGTCTTAAACAGAGGCTGCTGTAGTCACAGAATGGGATGCCCTGGGCAGGAATGGACCTGGCAGGGTCCAGTAGTGCTTTGCCCAGCAAATGTGTCTTTATCAGGCTAATTTCAAATATGATAAGAGCAAATGCTTATATGGTCTTAAACAGAGGCTGCTTTAGTCACAGAATGGGATGCCCTGGGCAGGAATGGACCTGGCAGGGTCCAGTAGTGCTTTGCCCAGCAAAAGTGTCTTTATCAGGCTAATTTCAAATATGATAAGAGCAAATGCTTATATGGTCTTAAACAGAGGCTGCTTTAGTCACAGAATGGGATGCCCTGGGCAGGAATGGACCTGGCAGGGTACAGTAGTGCTTTGCCCAGCAAAAGTGTCTTTATCAGGCCTAATTTCAAATATGATAAGAGCAAATGCTTATATGGTCTTAAACAGAGGCTGCTGTAGTCACAGAATGGGATGCCCTGGGCAGGAATGGACCTGGCAGGGTCCAGTAGTGCTTTGCCCAGCAAAAGTGTCTTTATCAGGCCTAATTTCAAATATGATAAGAGCAAATGCTTATATGGTCTTAAACAGAGGCTGCTGTAGTCACAGAATGGGATGCCCTGGGCAGGAATGGACCTGGCAGGGTCCAGTAGTGCTTTGCCCAGCAAAAGTGTCTTTATCAGGCTAATTTCAAATATGATAAGAGCAAATGCTTATATGGTCTTAAACAGAGGCTGCTTTAGTCACAGAATGGGATGCCCTGGGCAGGAATGGACCTGGCAGGGTACAGTAGTGCTTTGCCCAGCAAAAGTGTCTTTATCAGGCCTAATTTCAAATATGATAAGAGCAAATGCTTATATGGTCTTAAACAGAGGCTGCTGTAGTCACAGAATGGGATGCCCTGGGCAGGAATGGACCTGGCAGGGTCCAGTAGTGCTTTGCCCAGCAAAAGTGTCTTTATCAGGCTAATTTCAAATATGATAAGAGCAAATGCTTATATGGTCTTAAACAGAGGCTGCTTTAGTCACAGAATGGGATGCCCTGGGCAGGAATGGACCTGGCAGGGTACAGTAGTGCTTTGCCCAGCAAAAGTGTCTTTATCAGGCCTAATTTCAAATATGATAAGAGCAAATGCTTATATGGTCTTAAACAGAGGCTGCTGTAGTCACAGAATGGGATGCCCTGGGCAGGAATGGACCTGGCAGGGTCCAGTAGTGCTTTGCCCAGCAAAAGTGTCTTTATCAGGCTAATTTCAAATATGATAAGAGCAAATGCTTATATGGTCTTAAACAGAGGCTGCTTTAGTCACAGAATGGGATGCCCTGGGCAGGAATGGACCTGGCAGGGTACAGTAGTGCTTTGCCCAGCAAAAGTGTCTTTATCAGGCCTAATTTCAAATATGATAAGAGCAAATGCTTATATGGTCTTAAACAGAGGCTGCTTTAGTCACAGAATGGGATGCCCTGGGCAGGAATGGACCTGGCAGGGTACAGTAGTGCTTTGCCCAGCAAAAGTGTCTTTATCAGGCCTAATTTCAAATATGATAAGAGCAAATGCTTATATGGTCTTAAACAGAGGCTGCTTTAGTCACAGAATGGGATGCCCTGGGCAGGAATGGACCTGGCAGGGTCCAGTAGTGCTTTGCCCAGCAAAAGTGTCTTTATCAGGCTAATTTCAAATATGATAAGAGCAAATGCTTATATGGTCTTAAACAGAGGCTGCTGTAGTCACAGAATGGGATGCCCTGGGCAGGAATGGACCTGGCAGGGTCCAGTAGTGCTTTGCCCAGCAAAAGTGTCTTTATCAGGCTAATTTCAAATATGATAAGAGCAAATGCTTATATGGTCTTAAACAGAGGCTGCTTTAGTCACAGAATGGGATGCCCTGGGCAGGAATGGACCTGGCAGGGTCCAGTAGTGCTTTGCCCAGCAAAAGTGTCTTTATCAGGCCTAATTTCAAATATGATAAGAGCAAATGCTTATATGGTCTTAAACAGAGGCTGCTTTAGTCACAGAATGGGATGCCCTGGGCAGGAATGGACCTGGCAGGGTACAGTAGTGCTTTGCCCAGCAAAAGTGTCTTTATCAGGCCTAATTTCAAATATGATAAGAGCAAATGCTTATATGGTCTTAAACAGAGGCTGCTTTAGTCACAGAATGGGATGCCCTGGGCAGGAATGGACCTGGCAGGGTACAGTAGTGCTTTGCCCAGCAAAAGTGTCTTTATCAGGCCTAATTTCAAATATGATAAGAGCAAATGCTTATATGGTCTTAAACAGAGGCTGCTGTAGTCACAGAATGGGATGCCCTGGGCAGGAATGGACCTGGCAGGGTCCAGTAGTGCTTTGCCCAGCAAAAGTGTCTTTATCAGGCTAATTTCAAATATGATAAGAGCAAATGCTTATATGGTCTTAAACAGAGGCTGCTTTAGTCACAGAATGGGATGCCCTGGGCAGGAATGGACCTGGCAGGGTCCAGTAGTGCTTTGCCCAGCAAAAGTGTCTTTATCAGGCCTAATTTCAAATATGATAAGAGCAAATGCTTATATCGTCTTAAACAGAGGCTGCTTTAGTCACAGAATGGGATGCCCTGGGCAGGAATGGACCTGGCAGGGTCCAGTAGTGCTTTGCCCAGCAAAAGTGTCTTTATCAGGCCTAATTTCAAATATGATAAGAGCAAATGCTTATATGGTCTTAAACAGAGGCTGCTTTAGTCACAGAATGGGATGCCCTGGGCAGGAATGGACCTGGCAGGGTACAGTAGTGCTTTGCCCAGCAAAAGTGTCTTTATCAGGCCTAATTTCAAATATGATAAGAGCAAATGCTTATATGGTCTTAAACAGAGGCTGCTTTAGTCACAGAATGGGATGCCCTGGGCAGGAATGGACCTGGCAGGGTACAGTAGTGCTTTGCCCAGCAAAAGTGTCTTTATCAGGCCTAATTTCAAATATGATAAGAGCAAATGCTTATATGGTCTTAAACAGAGGCTGCTGTAGTCACAGAATGGGATGCCCTGGGCAGGAATGGACCTGGCAGGGTCCAGTAGTGCTTTGCCCAGCAAAAGTGTCTTTATCAGGCTAATTTCAAATATGATAAGAGCAAATGCTTATATGGTCTTAAACAGAGGCTGCTTTAGTCACAGAATGGGATGCCCTGGGCAGGAATGGACCTGGCAGGGTACAGTAGTGCTTTGCCCAGCAAAAGTGTCTTTATCAGGCCTAATTTCAAATATGATAAGAGCAAATGCTTATATGGTCTTAAACAGAGGCTGCTGTAGTCACAGAATGGGATGCCCTGGGCAGGAATGGACCTGGCAGGGTCCAGTAGTGCTTTGCCCAGCAAAAGTGTCTTTATCAGGCCTAATTTCAAATATGATAAGAGCAAATGCTTATATGGTCTTAAACAGAGGCTGCTGTAGTCACAGAATGGGATGCCCTGGGCAGGAATGGACCTGGCAGGGTCCAGTAGTGCTTTGCCCAGCAAAAGTGTCTTTATCAGGCTAATTTCAAATATGATAAGAGCAAATGCTTATATGGTCTTAAACAGAGGCTGCTTTAGTCACAGAATGGGATGCCCTGGGCAGGAATGGACCTGGCAGGGTACAGTAGTGCTTTGCCCAGCAAAAGTGTCTTTATCAGGCCTAATTTCAAATATGATAAGAGCAAATGCTTATATGGTCTTAAACAGAGGCTGCTTTAGTCACAGAATGGGATGCCCTGGGCAGGAATGGACCTGGCAGGGTACAGTAGTGCTTTGCCCAGCAAAAGTGTCTTTATCAGGCCTAATTTCAAATATGATAAGAGCAAATGCTTATATGGTCTTAAACAGAGGCTGCTGTAGTCACAGAATGGGATGCCCTGGGCAGGAATGGACCTGGCAGGGTCCAGTAGTGCTTTGCCCAGCAAAAGTGTCTTTATCAGGCTAATTTCAAATATGATAAGAGCAAATGCTTATATGGTCTTAAACAGAGGCTGCTTTAGTCACAGAATGGGATGCCCTGGGCAGGAATGGACCTGGCAGGGTACAGTAGTGCTTTGCCCAGCAAAAGTGTCTTTATCAGGCCTAATTTCAAATATGATAAGAGCAAATGCTTATATGGTCTTAAACAGAGGCTGCTGTAGTCACAGAATGGGATGCCCTGGGCAGGAATGGACCTGGCAGGGTACAGTAGTGCTTTGCCCAGCAAAAGTGTCTTTATCAGGCCTAATTTCAAATATGATAAGAGCAAATGCTTATATGGTCTTAAACAGAGGCTGCTTTAGTCACAGAATGGGATGCCCTGGGCAGGAATGGACCTGGCAGGGTACAGTAGTGCTTTGCCCAGCAAAAGTGTCTTTATCAGGCCTAATTTCAAATATGATAAGAGCAAATGCTTATATGGTCTTAAACAGAGGCTGCTGTAGTCACAGAATGGGATGCCCTGGGCAGGAATGGACCTGGCAGGGTCCAGTAGTGCTTTGCCCAGCAAAAGTGTCTTTATCAGGCTAATTTCAAATATGATAAGAGCAAATGCTTATATGGTCTTAAACAGAGGCTGCTTTAGTCACAGAATGGGATGCCCTGGGCAGGAATGGACCTGGCAGGGTCCAGTAGTGCTTTGCCCAGCAAAAGTGTCTTTATCAGGCTAATTTCAAATATGATAAGAGCAAATGCTTATATGGTCTTAAACAGAGGCTGCTTTAGTCACAGAATGGGATGCCCTGGGCAGGAATGGACCTGGCAGGGTACAGTAGTGCTTTGCCCAGCAAAAGTGTCTTTATCGGGCCTAATTTCAAATATGATAAGAGCAAATGCTTATATGGTCTTAAACAGAGGCTGCTGTAGTCACAGAATGGGATGCCCTGGGCAGGAATGGACCTGGCAGGGTCCAGTAGTGCTTTGCCCAGCAAAAGTGTCTTTATCAGGCCTAATTTCAAATATGATAAGAGCAAATGCTTATATGGTCTTAAACAGAGGCTGCTGTAGTCACAGAATGGGATGCCCTGGGCAGGAATGGACCTGGCAGGGTCCAGTAGTGCTTTGCCCAGCAAAAGTGTCTTTATCAGGCTAATTTCAAATTTGATAAGAGCAAATGCTTATATGGTCTTAAACAGAGGCTGCTTTAGTCACAGAATGGGATGCCCTGGGCAGGAATGGACCTGGCAGGGTACAGTAGTGCTTTGCCCAGCAAAAGTGTCTTTATCAGGCCTAATTTCAAATATGATAAGAGCAAATGCTTATATGGTCTTAAACAGAGGCTGCTGTAGTCACAGAATGGGATGCCCTGGGCAGGAATGGACCTGGCAGGGTCCAGTAGTGCTTTGCCCAGCAAAAGTGTCTTTATCAGGCTAATTTCAAATATGATAAGAGCAAATGCTTATATGGTCTTAAACAGAGGCTGCTTTAGTCACAGAATGGGATGCCCTGGGCAGGAATGGACCTGGCAGGGTACAGTAGTGCTTTGCCCAGCAAAAGTGTCTTTATCAGGCCTAATTTCAAATATGATAAGAGCAAATGCTTATATGGTCTTAAACAGAGGCTGCTGTAGTCACAGAATGGGATGCCCTGGGCAGGAATGGACCTGGCAGGGTCCAGTAGTGCTTTGCCCAGCAAAAGTGTCTTTATCAGGCTAATTTCAAATATGATAAGAGCAAATGCTTATATGGTCTTAAACAGAGGCTGCTTTAGTCACAGAATGGGATGCCCTGGGCAGGAATGGACCTGGCAGGGTACAGTAGTGCTTTGCCCAGCAAAAGTGTCTTTATCAGGCCTAATTTCAAATATGATAAGAGCAAATGCTTATATGGTCTTAAACAGAGGCTGCTTTAGTCACAGAATGGGATGCCCTGGGCAGGAATGGACCTGGCAGGGTACAGTAGTGCTTTGCCCAGCAAAAGTGTCTTTATCAGGCCTAATTTCAAATATGATAAGAGCAAATGCTTATATGGTCTTAAACAGAGGCTGCTTTAGTCACAGAATGGGATGCCCTGGGCAGGAATGGACCTGGCAGGGTCCAGTAGTGCTTTGCCCAGCAAAAGTGTCTTTATCAGGCTAATTTCAAATATGATAAGAGCAAATGCTTATATGGTCTTAAACAGAGGCTGCTGTAGTCACAGAATGGGATGCCCTGGGCAGGAATGGACCTGGCAGGGTCCAGTAGTGCTTTGCCCAGCAAAAGTGTCTTTATCAGGCTAATTTCAAATATGATAAGAGCAAATGCTTATATGGTCTTAAACAGAGGCTGCTTTAGTCACAGAATGGGATGCCTCACAGCAGACTTAAGATCAGTTCAGTATATATGCACAGTTAGTTACTATAAGCAGCCTGAAAACGCTAACAAAGGCTGGATGAAAAAAAAAAAATCTCCCTGTCACAGCCTCCGTTTTTCCTACCTTTCCCTGGCTTTCTGTCTGTCTCCTGTCTGTCTCCTGCCTGTCTCCTGCCTGTCTCCTGCCTGTCTCCAGCCTGTCCCTGTCTGTCCCTGCCTGTCTAACTGCCTCAGCTACACAGCGTTCTGTCTGTCACGAATGCAATAGAGAAATGAGGAAAAGCAAGATGGCCGCCGTTAAATACCGCTGTGTGATGTCACCGGGCTTGCTGGCTGCTGATAGGCTGCATGTGACTGCCCCAGCTTGCACTGGCGCGGGATAGATGTCCAGACATGTCCCGTCCGCCATCTTAGAATGCCTGTAAATGTAAATGAATGGATGTTAAAGGAAAACTTCGAGTGATCGAATCGCGGGGAAATTCGGATTCGATCCGAATCGAATTTTTCCTGAAATTCGGATCGAATCCGGGTTCGTCCGGATCGATTCGCTCATCCCTAGCGACCAACTCTCAGCGACCCACACCATATTCAACAAAAAAACATCTCAAAAAGACTCATAGAGCATTGGCGCTCTAAAGCTGGTCGCTGTAGCACAGAGCGCCAGACACTGTGTGATTAAAGTCTGTTTTTGAACACATATCCACCAGCAACCAAGCGAAAACACATGGAATTACATTATTGTAACACTGTGACATTAACAGGCTGATTCATTAATAGTGCCAGGTAGCGACAGATGAGCGGCAGTAGCGTTATTTTCACAGCGCACGCTAGTATTCGCTGTGCTTGGCCGTTGTTCGGCTGTTGACAGCGACTCAGTCGGTGTGCGGTAATGTTGAGTACGGGGTTATGAGCCGCTGTTTGACAGGTTCCGCGCTGTATGGGAGCGCATGACAGCGAACGGTCATAGCGAACGGCTCCCAGCATATTCATTAACAAATCACGCTCCAAAAATTCTCGCACTGTGAAATGCATGTTTAAACCCCAGAGCGCTGGCGGCGATGGGTTAAAAGTAGTTTTTTAACCCCCAAACAACCATATTTTTAGAAAAAAAAAAAAAAAAAACATGTTTTTCAAAACATTTTGTAATATGAATACATTAATATCAGACCTGTAATATCAATTCTGCACAAATTTTTTTTTTTTTTTTAGCTTAAAAAAAATATCTAACATTGCAGAAGTGGTCACAGAATTTTTGACATTAAAAAAAATAAATAAATGAAAATAATAGCAATTAATTATGAATATTTAAAGATAGCTCCATTGAAATGCATTGGAGAGCGCCAGGTAGCGAGAGGTCATACCTGTCGCTGTTCAAGGTCACTCGCTGGCGCTGTGGGGTGAGGCTGGAATAATGATAAATGATTCGCTATCTGGCGCTCTGTCAGTCGCTAAGCAGGATCGGCTTCATAAATGTGTGATTGCGGAGGGGAGCCGGCGTTCTCGTGGCGGTGAGCGTCATTACCGTTCGCTCACCATTCGCTACCTGGCGCTATCCCTTGTTAAATAAGGGCCTAACACTTTAGTGCCAGACCTGTAAATACAATTCTGCATAAAAAACAAAAAAATCTAATAAGTTTTCAAAAATGACTTTTTCTAGTCCAGGAGAGGTCACACAATTATTTGAGAGAAAAATAAAATAAAAATATAAAAAACCCTGTTTAAACAGATGAAAAGGAAATGTATAAGAGAGCAACAGGTAGCAACAGGTAATATTTGGCGCTCTGGAAGCTAGAGCAGTGGCGCTATGCGCTGAGCCACCTGTAATGATGAATCGGACGTTACATTGGCTGTTAGAGGCGCTCACCAGATTCGCTTTCATAAATGTGGTATTGCGTACAGCACCCAGCATTCACCAGACACTGCCTGCCGCTACGAGGCACTACCTGGCGCTATACCTTGATGAATAACCTCCATAGTGTTTCTGGTATAGTTCTCGTGTTTTTTCTTTATATTTTGCAACAATCCAATCATGTGGCATTATTTTATATACCTAAAGAGTGATTTTCTCTTGTGGGCCCCAAAAATGATATCCTCCTCTGGGTCCCAACTTCCCCCATTCCATATTCAGTATGCCCCAGACACACAATCGCAAAATCCTGGCAAAATTCCCATCTTCTGTCCTATTGTAGGCAAATTTTTCCCTGCATATCTAGCTTATTATTGTGAATACTATTTGACTCCACCTTAAACTGCACCAAAATCCACCATTAGTTTTAGAGGGTCTGTAAACCCAATCACAAAAAATACAGACTCTTACTTACTCTACCCCGCAGCAGGTTCCGGCCGGTCTGCTGCTCAGAAACCTCCTAGCTTCAGTGATCCCAGTGTCTTTGTGCAATATTCCAGCCCATCTCCTCGCACACCAACCCCATTGGGGGCCACGATTGACATGGAGCATTGGTCATGGCCCAAAGAATTTTGGTGTGCATGGTTGTTGCGCTTCTCGAGCTGTGGAACCAGGAGGTTTCTGAGTGGCAGACCAGCTGGGATCTGATTCGGGTTTACAGTCCATTTAAAAAATAAGGATTACCCCCCTTAAAGCAAACCAACACCCTTACAAGTATCAGTGCTACTGTGCATCCCTGCCCAGTGCAATTCAAATTGCTGCACATAAAAATATATTTACCTTTTTGTAACTCCTGCCATGGTCGATTCTCCCCCCTCAATGGCATCCTAAGGAGCTTTCAGTATCCTGCAAAGAGGAAGTGCTGCTGGGCTTCCTGCCACTTTGCATTGTAGGTTAAGCTGGTTAAAGCGGACCAACACCCAGGGGGGAATCGGCCCAGGAATCTATAAGATTCCCTGGCCGATCAGATCCCTCCCCGCGGGGCATCCGAAATCGGGATGTCCCGTGGGGTGAAACCCCACAGAAAGCCCACAATCCAACCTTTTCCACGTTCCAGCGGCGCATGCGCGTCCGCCGCCTCCCGCGCGTCCCTCTAGCAGGGTGCGCTCCCTTGCTGCCCGTTTGTGAATGGCCGGCGCGGGTGCGCTCCCTGTGAGAGGGAGGCGCGGGAGGCAGCGGCGGACCCGCTCTGCTTGTCCGTCGCTGCCTCTCGCTTGTCCGTCGCCGGTGATTGGACGAGCGAGTCACGTGGGAGCGGGGTGAGGTGAGTTTTCGGGCCTTTCTGGGGGGTTTCACACAGCGGGGCACCCCCGATCGGGGTTCCCCACCGAAGTGGACCAAAACCCAGGATAGTCAAAATCCTGGGTGTTGGTCCACTTTAAGTCTAGAAAGCAGCTTGGCTAGGATGCTGGAAAAGGAAGAAACATTCTGGGTGCTCCAAGATGGCAGTGACCAGATGAAAATCAGTGAGGTTGGCGCTTCAGCTTTGAGTGGATGCAGGAGAAAATGTAAGTGCTGACAATGGTTCAGTATCATGCATGCCGGTGAGGCAAGTGAGCTTTAGGGAGGGTTTTTCTCAACTATACAAGGCTGTAGGTCCGGTTTAAACAGTGCTGATCAGGGCAGGTCATGTATAAAAGTTGTTTCAGCTTGAAAGTTTGAGAGAGCTTTTTAGAAGAGTCTTAATATTTCCTGAAGTTGTGCTTTAAGGCAAAGTGTTTAAAATTAGGAGCAAAGACGATGTAACCTGAAGATCTCTAAATGTATTATGTGTTATTTTAAGCCCTTTCAGAATGATGTATAATAAATAGTGTTTTTAACTTCAGCTAAACCTATCGACGCAAACACGACACATCAACCGAACTGCTTATTAAACTTTACATCTCAAAGGTTTAAAAAAAATCTGATAGAATGAACAAAAGAGTCTCTCTAAATCTTGATGGGTTGCCTGGCAACTAATGCAGTACAGCAGAAAGATTAAAACCTGCGCGAGAGTGGTGGGGAGTATGCCGGATCCGGAGCCATTGCTGGAAAATAAAGTAAAGCCGCTACAAATGATTATGACTCAGAGCAGAATTCATTGAAATGACTCTTCCTTTACATAGACCTAGCCTGCATAATGCTGCAATTTAGTTTGAGATGATATTTTGTAGCTTTTTGAACATAGCGTAAATGAAATATATGCCAAATATAAAGCATTAAATCCCAACTTCATACATGACACAACATGATTATTCTTTAGCTACATAGACAGTAAAAGATACAAACCCGAGGGTGTGGGCCCCCTGAAAAGCAAGGAGGGGACACCTATAGAGGGAAATAGATTAAACAGTAAAGTTCTCAATCTTTGCAGATGATACTAAGTTGTGTAAAGTAATTAACACAAAAGAGGACAGCAGGCAGCTACAAACAGATTTAGATAAATTGGAGGCATGGGCAGCTAAAGGGCAAATGAAGTTTAACACAGATGTAAGGTTATGCACATGGGAAGGAGAAATCTGTGTCATGATTACACACTAAATAAATAAACGCTTGGTAAAACAACAATGGAAAACGACCTAGGGGTTAAGAATAAACTTAACTGTAGTACTCGATGCCAGGAAGCAGCTGCCAAAGCAAACAGGATCATGGGGTGCATCAAGAGGGGCATAGGTGCTCATGACCAGAGCATCATTTTACCCCTGTACAAGTCACTGGTCAGACCCCATATGGAGTACTGTGTACAGTTCTAAATCAACCCAAGGTGGACAGTGAAAGTGAATGGCAGTTTTCTCTCCTAAAAAGTAGCACAATTTCACCTGGTGCTGAATCAGTCCCAGAGTTCTGCACATACTTTTAAACTTAGTAATGTTAGGGACGGGGTACTAATTGGACGGCCTTGACGTGGCTACCTCGCTTCTACATTTATTGCAATCTATGTTAACTAACAGTCCATGTTCTTAACAAGTGTTAGCTAGGTTTTTCAATAGTATGAGTGTGCAGAGGGTTAACTTTCTTCAATCCCAGAGTTCAGAAATGTTTTTCCCATCATTGTTGAAGAAGTTCCACAAATGTTCTGCTTTCATCCTTCTGTCCAGTTCATCCTAAACAAGCTTATTAGAGTTTTAAGTCTGGAGCCTGTGCAGGCCATTCCATTCTTTGAATCATTTGGGTCAGTGTCCTGTAAACTGAGGGTACCGCGTGGTGCATCAATGTGGTGTGGTAGCTCTTTTCCTCCAGTGTGGCGGTAACTTTGTGCAAGTTACCAACTATGGATTTAGAGGCCGATTCATTAAAGTGGACCAACACCCAGGATTTTGACTATCCTGGGTTTTGGTCCACTTCGGCGGGGCACCCCCGACCTGTGTGAAACCCCCCAGAAAGCCCCAAAATCTTACCTGTCCCCGCTCCCACGTGACTGGAAGGTCCAATCCCCGCCAACGTCCAGGCGGGGATCAGGAACGTCCAAGCGGCTACCGCCGCCGCCGCCTCCCTCGCGTCACTTTCGGCGCACACGCCTACAGGGGCGCGAGGGAGGCGGCGGCGGCCGGCCGCCGCCGAAGATCAGGTAAGCGATTTGGGGTGTCTGGGGGGGTTTCACCCCGCGGGACATCCCGATCTCGGATGTCCCGCAGGGTGGGAGGTGATCGGCCCGGGAATCTTATAGATTTCCGGGCCGATCACCTCTCGGTGTTGGTCCACTTTAATAGCGGCAGGTAGCGGCAGTTGAGCGACTGTAGCAGTATTTTCACAGCGCCCGCTAGTAGTCGCTGTGCTTGGCCGTTGTTCGGTTGTTGACAGCGACTCAGTCGGTGTGCAGTAATGTTGAATATTGAGTGAGGAGTCGCTATTTAACAGGTTGCGCGCTGTATGGGAGCGCATGATAGCGAATGGCCATAGCGACCGGCTCCCACCATATTCATTAACAAATCACGCTCAAAAAATTCTCGCGCTGTGAAATGCATGCTTAAATCCCAGAGCGCTGGCGGCGATGGGTTAAAAGTAGTTTTTTAACCCCCAAACAACCATATTTCTGGAAACCAAAAAAAACAAGTTTTTAAAATAATTTTGTAATATGAATACATTAATATCAGACCTGTAATATCAATTCTGCACAAATTTTTTTTTTTTTTTACCTTAAAAAAAATATCTAACATGGCACAAGTGGTCACAGAATTTTTCACATTTAAAAAAAAAAAAAAAAAAAAAAACAATAACAATTAATTATGAATATTTAAAGATTGTTCCATTGAAATGCATTGGAGAGCGCCAGGTAGCGAGAGGTCATACCTGTCGCTGTTCAAGGTCGGACGCTGGCGCTGTGGGCTGAGGCTGGAATAATGATGAATGAGTGGCTATCTGGCGCTATCTCAGTCGCTAAGCAGGATTGGCTTGATAAATGTGTGATTGTGGTGGGGAGCCGGCGTTCTCGTGGCGGGGCCCGTCATTACCGGTCGCTCACCAGTCGCTACCTGTCGCTATTCCTTCATAAATAAGGGCCTTAGTAAAAGCCCTAAACCATAATACTTTTGATATTTTATATGTTTGATGTTGGTGTCACACATGGAGGAAGCATCCTTTCACCTATTCAATGACATATAAAAACCCTGGGTGTGCTAAAGTTGTCAAACTTCGATATACAGTCTTTATAGTACACTTTCAGACAAAAACAAACAATACAAAGCTATACTCACCTTTTCTCCCATGCAGACTGTTGTGTCTAATCCAGGGCTGCAGCACTTACCTAGCTAAGTAGCACCAGTGAACTATTGATGAAAGGAGAAAAGAGTTAAAGTACATTTTCAGCCACAAACAAGCTATATTCACCTTTTCTCTCATGTGACACCCCCACCATCAGTCACAGTGAGCTGCCCGCCCCCCTCCATTCACTGCAATGGAGAGGTGCGAGCAGTTCACCGTGACTGATTGCAGGTGCGCCGCCACATTGGATGGAATCCGGAAGAGACTTTCGGGAGGCTGATTCATCATTAGCGGCAGGTAGCGACAGATGAGCGTCTGTAGCAGGCATTTTCAGAGCGCCCGCTAGTAGCCGCAGTGCTCTGCCGTGGGTCGCTACTTCATAGCAACTCAGTCACTGTTCAGTAATGTTGAATACATTGTGAGGAGTCGCTATTTGACCAGTACAACACTGTATGGGAGCGCATGTTAGCGACTGCTCATAGCGACCGACTCACACCATATTCAGCAAAAAAACAGCCTCACAAATTTCTGACGCTGAAAAATGCTTTTTTCTTCCAATCCATTCCATACACTCCTTACTCTTGGGTTTCCTCCTCCTTGCTGATCACGTGACTGCAAGAAAGAAACAGGCGCGGCCCTCCCGGCCCATAAGTAGCAGCTGCCCCTAATCAGATCAGTTTTCTTTCTTGCAGTGGCAAGATGACTGTGGAAGATTAGGTGCTCTCAAGCATTTTAGCGGTAAGCGGGGGACTGAACCCTGTCGGCTCGCTACGGACCTTACTCCCACGGCCCCTCAAGACCCTTGTTATGCCTCCACAGCATTGGCTGTTTTTGGGGCCGTGAAGGTATGGTGAAGCGCCGGGGTCTTGGGGCGCTTGCAGAGTGTATATGCTCTGGGCTGCAGGCTTCTCAGAAAGCAAGTCAGCCGCAGGTTTCTCTCTGGTGTACCTGCTGAGGATATTTTTATTTTTACCCAACCCTTCCTTCTTCCAGTTTAGGTAGGCTTTAGGAAAGATTTTTTTCTTTGGTATATGCCTTTAAGAGCTTGACTGAGGTCACACAGGTGGAGGTGGAGTATACCAGAACCACCTGGCTGTTCACTCACTCTCCCTCTTGTGCTGGAAGGAGGTGGATGTGCTGTTTAGCAGGTAAGAAGCTACGTCTGTGACCTGTGCTATGCCCCCCTCCCCTCGCACTTATCTTCGGGTGTGCATTAAGGACGGCTGTGCGCTCTTTTTTCCTCTCCTTAGCAGCGCAGCCTATGTTGTAGCCGGGGCCTCCTACCCCCCCCCCCCCCCCAAACCCTGATATGCGCGTGGGGCGCCTCTCCCCCAGACCTCCCCTCTTCAAGATTTAAAGCGGCCATTCTATGGCCAGGGGGACATGCGTGTAGGAGGTTTTGTGAGTTGCAGGTGAGGCCTGATTTAGTAATGTGCAGTTTGAGTCTGCCATCTCCCTTTCAGGTTGAAAACTAGCAGCAAGGTGAGTGGAGGTTTTGTGAGTTGCAGGTGAGGCCTGATTCATTAATAAGTGCCTGTGTAGTTTGATTCTGCCATCTCCCTTTCAGGTTGAAAACTAGCCGCAAGGTGAGTGGAGGTTTTGTGAGTTGCAGGTGAGGCCTGATTCATTAATAAGTGCCTGTGTAGTTTGATTCTGCCATCTCCCTTTCAGGTTGAAAACTTGCAGCAAGGTGAGTGGTTATATTATTATAGAATATAAGGATTTGACTTTGGTTTGGATTCTTTATATCAATCCTTTATTAAACAATTTTAAATATTTTTAAATATTGTTAAACTTTTTTCCAAGTGTCTTTTATACTAATGATCATTATATTAATTTTTTTCAGTATTAGTTTTTTTTTTTTTCTCTTTAATAATAATTAGTGTTCTGTTTTTGTTATCAATTTAATTATTTTGTATTTACTCATAAGATAATTATTTTATCGCTTTTATTGCTTTTATTTATTATAATATCATTACAATGTCATTATAATATCTTTAAGATATTACTATAATACTCTTATATATAAGCGATTAAAGGCAGTTCATTTCTTGAAAGAATGCTTTAAAGAAGGAAGAAAAGAAAAGAGGGAAAAAGATCAGTTATTAATCCATTTGCCTCCTCTTTTATTTTTAGATTTGGAAGAAGGACAAAAAACAGGGTTGCGGTTCCTCCCGGTCCCTTTTTTAGGGGATTGGTTCAGGCTCAGGCCCTCTTGGGTCGGTTGGCCTATATATATATATATATATATTTAAAAAAAAAAAAAAAAAAAGAAAATAAAAAAGATATATATAATAAACACCATGTGGGAGGCATTGGGGGGCATCCCTCTGGGAAAAGATCTGCCCTTTGTGCAAAACTGCATCCTCTAGGCAGCTTTTGGCACAGTATGTTCCGCCTGCGCCGTTATGATCGGCCTAGATCACAACAGAGCGGCTGATCGAGTATCTAGCACAGCGAATGCTGGAGGGAGCACGGCGGCTCATCCATCCCCTGTTTCCCCTCAAGGGGGTGAAAGCAGTGATGGACAAACAGGTTTTGCTTACAGGCTGAATAATCTGGAGAGGCAGTTGTCTTTGGTTTTGCCAAACGGGCCACCTATAAGAAAAGACATTTAGAGCCTGTGGCAGTAGTTGCCTCCTTCGGTGAAGAAGAGGATGAGGATTATATGGACGAGCAGGCCTCTGAGGGCAAGCTGCAATCGGAAGAGGATAGTAACTCCATTTTGTTTTCATCCGATGAGGATCCTCTCCTTGTGAATGAGACTGAAGGTCTACTTTCGGTAGTTTTTGTTACCTGGAATATCTCCCCTCCTGAGGTTGTGAAAAGAAAGAAGGATGATCTGTTTAAGCCTGTCAGGCAAAGCAGGTGTTCCTTGAACAACCACACTTTTCTAGGATGTTTCTTAAGGAGTGGGAAAACCCTAATAAATTACAGGCCATTCCTAAGATTCTAGATGTCAGATATCCTTTCCTGGCAGACATAATCAAAATTTGGTCTTATCCGCCTGATGCGGACTCCCCTGTGGCAGGGTTATCTAACACTTCAGTGATGCCATCCGCTACTATGGGATCCCTTAGAGATCCCACAGAGAAACATATGGATCAGTTGGCCTGCCATGTCTTCGCCATGATAGGCTCCCTTCTCCGCCCGGTTTGTGCCACGGCCATTGTATTCCTGGCGTCGGGAAAGAAGATGAAGAAGAAACTAGCCAAGGCCAGGTCGCGCAGGCTGTCCCAAGAGTCCAAGGACTTTAAGGACTGTTTGAACTTTAATGCATTTGCCATTACTGCAATGGAGGATGCAGTCAGGTTGGCAGCCAGAACTTCTGCGCTCCTTGTGGCATTACGCCGTTCATTATGGCTTAGACAATGGTGAGCGGACGCCGCCGCTAAAAAGGCACTGACGGATTTACCCTTTTTAGGGAGCAGACTTTTTGGGGAAAAGCTGGACGGTATGGTTAAGGGGCAAACTGCCTCAGAGAGAAAAAAATCGACTAGGCCTTTTCAGAGGTCATCGTCTTTTCGGCCCTTCGGAGAGGCAGAGGAGCCTTTCGGCCTTCCTCCCGCAAGAATTTTTGGGGTAGAGGAAGAACGCGTAATAGGGCAGGAGGATCCTGGAGAAGTAGGCCTAAACCTCCAGCCAAGTCCACTTCAGCATGAGAGGGCGCCCTCACCCGAGCGGGTGGGGGGGACGGCTTTTGCAGTTTGCTCATATCTGGAGGCGCCGCGTAAGGGATCAGTGGATCCAAGAGGTAGTGTCCTCAGGTTACAAGATCGAGTTTGCAGCCAGACCGCCCGCAAGGTTCCTTCGGTCAGGGGCATCCCGGAACCAGTCAAAGCTAGATGCCCTGAAGTCCGCAATTCAGCATCTTCTTCAAAAAGGGGTAATTGCTCGAGTACCCTTTCAGGAAGGTCAGGGGTTTTACTCCAACCTGTTTACAATCCCCAAGAAGGATGGGTCAACTCGTCCCATTTTTAGACCTGAAGGATCTGAACAAGTATATCCGCGTGAGACACTTCCGCATGGAAACGGTGAGGTCAGCTTTAACAGTAGTTCGACCCGGGGATCTTATTACCATAGACATAAGGGACGCATATCTGCATGTGCCAATTTTTCCGGGACATCAAAGATTCCTGAGGTTTGCCCTGGAAGACGAGCATTTCCAGTTTGTGGCACTTCCGTTGGGGATATCCTCGGCTCCAAGAGTTTTCACTAAGGTTTTGGCAGGTCTCATGGCAATTTTCAGAAGCCAGGGGATTTGTATTGTCCCCTATCTGGATGATCTTCTAATATCAGCCGGATTGCAGCAGCAGATCCTGAAGGACACACATATGATCCGACTCTGGATGAATTCGGCTGGGTGATCAATTACCCGAAGTCTCATATTACTCCGGCATCAGTAAGGAACTTCTTAGGTTTGATTCTGGACACCGTCCAAGTCAAGGTGTATCTTCCAGAACAGAAGACTCGACTAATCCAAGATCAGATAGTGCTTTCTGGCTTGCCGACAGCCGACTATTCGGCTGGGTATGAAGTTGATGGGCCTGATGGTGGCCTGCTTTGAGGCGGTGCCCTTTGCTCAGTTTCACATGAGGCCCCTTCAATGGAATCTATTGGCGAGCTGGGATCGAGTCCCACAGTCGCTGGATCAGATCTTTGTACTAACGCCCTTGGCAAGACATTCCCTTCTGTGGTGGATGGACCCTCTTCATCTGTCTGTAGGCAGGTCCTTCTTGACTCCACAGTGGCAGTTCATTGCCACGGATGCCAGTCTCACAGGATGGGGCGGCATTTGGCAGACTCAGAAAGTCCAGGGCCAATGGGGACCGAGAGAAAATCAGCTTCCCATAAATGTATTAGAATTAAGAGCCATCGGGCTAGTTCTTCAGTATCTGACCCCCAGCTTGAAGGGACAGGCAGTCCAAGGCCAGTCGGACAACCGGACGGCGGTTGCTTCTATCAATCATCAGGGGGGTACCCGGAACAAGGGTGCTCTTCGGGAGGTAAGCTGGATTCTGATCTGGGCAGAGGAGAATGTTCCCTGCATCTCGGCAGTTTACATCCCGGGGGTAGAAAATCAGGAGGCCGACGCTCTGAGCAGGAAGATTCTGCATCGGGGAGAATGGTCCCTCAGTTGGAAGGTTTTTTTCAAGCCATTTGTCTTCGCTGGGGACGTCCGGAAGTGGATCCCTTTGCATCCAGACACAATCACAAGCAGCCGAGATTCATGTCCCTGTCAAGAGATCCTTTGGCTATAGCCACGGACACCCTTTCGGTCCCTTGGACAAGGTTCAAGCTCCTGTACATTTTTCCCCTGTTTCCGCTTCTGAGTCGAGTACTAAGAAGGATAATTCAGGAAGGAGTACCTACCATTCTAGTAGCTCCTCATTGGCCAAGAAGAAGTTGGGTCTCAGACATAACAAAGATGGCGGTAGACCAATGGCGCCTACCGATCGAGCCAGATCTTCTCACTCAGGGGGCGCTTCGGCACCCGAATTTACAAATGCTGGCTTTGACGGCTTGGCTATTGAGACCACGATCCTAGCTGAGAAGGGATTATCGGCTAAGGTCATTCGTACCATGATTCAGGCCCGGAAGAAGTAGTCTTCCATGATTTATTACAGGGTCTGGCGGTCATTCATATCCTGGTATGAGGCTAGGAATGTCTCATGCAGATTGTATTCAATTTCCAGAATTCTAGAATTTCTTCAGAATGGCTTAGAAATGGGTCTACAATTAAGCACTCTAAAGGGACAGGTATCTGCCTTATCCATTTTTTTCCAGAAGTCTATCGCTAGTAATAGACTCATTAAGACTTTTTTTCAGGGAGTCACTCATGTTCGTCCACCACGCAAGTCTATTCTACCGGTGTGGGACTTGAATTTGGTGTTGACGGCTCTTCAGGGTGCTCCCTTTGAACCTGTGATTGATTCTCCAATAAGCATTTTGACGCTTAAGGGGAATATTTTTAGTGGCAATCTCCTCTGTGCGGCGTGTTTCAGAGTTAGCCGCTTTATGCATGAAGTCTCCTTATTTTGAGTTACACAGAGTCAAGGTAGTTTTCGTTTTAAGCCTGATTTTTTACCTAAGGTCATCTCTCCTTTTCACCTTGATCAGGAGGTACTATGCCCAGTTCCGGCTAATGCTAAGGAAAGGGCGCTTCATTCTTTAGATGTGGTTAGAGCCATCAGGTATTATTTGGCAGCTACAGATGCCTTCCGCAAGACGGTTTTTCTTTTTGTCATTTCAGAAGGACCAAAAAAGGGGGCTTCCGCCAGCTAAGGCCGCTGTCAGTAACTGGATTAAGCAGGCAGTAGCTAGAGCTTACTCGGCCAAGGGAAAAGAACCCCCTTTTCAGGTCACGGCCCATTCCACTAGGGCCATTGGGGCTTTCTGGGCTTTTCAGCATCAGGCTTCGGTGGAACAGGTTTGCAAAGCGGCCACCTGGTCTTCTGTTCATACTTTCACCAAGTTTTACAAAGGTGGATGTTAGAACCTCAGCTGACGCTGTTGTTGGTCGGAAGATTCTACAGTCAGTAGTGAAGTGAACTTCCTGCCGTTCTGCATTAGAGGATCCCGCCCATAGATGGCACTGCTTTTGGAGATCCCAAGAGTAAGGAGTGTATGGAATGGATTGGAAGAAAAAACACAATTCTGTGAGGAACTCACCTGTAGAATTGGTTTTTCTGGGAATCCATTCCATACACTCCGGCCCACCCGTTTTTTGTGGGTCATGTTATCTTCCGATGCTTTTCTGATGGTATGTTCAATCATTTTTGATTATTAATTCAGAGCATTTAAAGAGAAAGAGAAGATATATATAAGATTATATATATGTATAGAGATTTATGAAAAAAAAAAATAAATAAATAAATAAATAAAAAAGAGACTATAAGTAATATGACTTAATTTTGAGAGCATTTTTTGGTTGAGTTTGATGTGTACTAACATGGACTCTTATTGCGGCCTCCCGGCCTGCCTCTAAATTATTTACTGCTTTTTAAGTAAACTGATCTGATTAGGGGCAGCTGCTACTTATGGGCCGGGAGGGCCGCGCCTGTTTCTTTCTTGCAGTCACGTGATCAGCAAGGAGGAGGAAACCCAAGAGTAAGGAGTGTATGGAATGGATTCCCAGAAAAACCAATTCTACAGGTGAGTTCCTCACAGAATTGTGTTGTTTGAAGCCCAGAGCGCAGGAGGTGGTGTGTTTAAAGTCTGTTTTCAAGCATCTATCAACTAGTAATAAAGCGAAAACATATGGAATTACATTGTAACAACATTGTAACATGAACACTTTAATGCCAGATCTGTAATGTCATTTCTTAGGAAATATATAAAAAATGAAAAAATTATGAAAAAAAATGCTATTTCAATGCCAGAAGAGGTCAAAGAATTATTTGTGATTTTTTGGGAAAAAAAAAAACCCGTTTAAAGAGAAGAAAAGGATCGTCCATTGAAATGTATGGGAGAGCGTCAGGTAGCGAGAGGTCATACCTGGCGCTGTGCAAGGCTGAACGCTGGCGCTGTTCGCTGAGGCTGTGAAAATGATGAATCAGACGCTACATGGCGCTATCCCAGTCGCTAAACAGATTCTGCTTGATAAATGTGTAACTGCGTGCCGTGTCCGGCGTTCACCAGTCGCTACCTGTCATTAGCCAGCCACTACCTGACGCTATCCCTTCTTAAATAAGGGCCTAAGTCTTTGCTGCAGCCCTGGCCTAGGAGCGGCAGTCTGCATGAGAGAAAAGGTGAGTATAGCTTGTTTTTGGCTGAAAATGTACTTTAACTCTTTTCTCTTTTCATCAGTAGTTCACTGGTGCTACTAACCCAGGTGGTCTTATATTATTTGCAGTATTAGCGGTGACTTTCTTACTTATAGTTGACTTCTCATCACAGCTGAAATAGAATTTTGTTTTTGATGCATTAGAAGGTGCTTTTTATGTGGTGAGAGGCCTAACATGCAAACTTAGGATTCTCAAAAACGTTTTTTGATTTTCTAGTGGCGTTTGGTCTGACAGACCTTTTCTTGTCACTTTCCCCCAGTCCAATTTGGCACCAGTACCAGAAAGTGCACGCAGTGGCATCCCGGCTCCCTCCACTGCGAACACTTCTGGGTTTCCTAATGACAAATATATCTCCGCCTTTATCTCACAAGAAGCCAAAGCACCAGTACAGTACATTTGTAGGGTCCTGGGCAAATGCCCAGTTTGCCCTCTTCTGAAAACTGTTCCAGGTCTGGAGTTGTGTGTATGGCTTAGGTTCTGTGCTCCGTGCATGTCAAACGCTGGGACTATAGGTTCAGTAGGAGTTTGGTTATTGCTCTAAGTATAGTTGGTTATAGTTCTGGAGTTGTGGAGGTGGGTCAGGTCTGAGTCTGGAACTATGTGAGTGGGTATGTGGATCAAGACAAGAGCTATGGGTATTGGTTTTATGCAGGTATGGGTTGTGAATATGAGTTGGTGATTAATCTGGAGATATAGGAATTGGTTAAGTGGTGGAGCAGTGGCTATAGTACAGGTCTGTAACTCTGGGTATAGGGTGGAGGATGACAGATGTTTCTCTATAGCAAGTACTAACCTTAAGCACCCCTTGCACCAGCTTACCTTCTTTATCTCCATGTCTCCCTTTTCATTGTGAGGACCAGAATCTTCATCTGCCAGCTACAGGAGCCGATACCAATGGACCAATGGTAAAAGGGGCTCCATCTTCCAATCCCCAGTAAAGAAGAGATGCTGTGATGGAGCAGGTAATGGGTAGGGGCAATGGCGTACATAGAATAGAGGCAGGGAAGGCCTGGAAAAAAGGGGCCCACTAGTGGTTGCAGTGGCCTCCCTTTCCTATATTGCACATACGCTACTGCGGAAGGGTGAAGCAGGGAGCAAGGCCGAACTACAATTTGAAGAATGCAGGAAGAACAGCAGGAAAAGTGGCCTTTGCTGACAATGAGAGCCGGCCTGAATAGAGAGTAGAAAGTGGCTGAGCTAAGAGCCGCGTCTGGCTGGCCAATCAGAGATCTGAGTCTGAATGGCCAATCACAGCATCAAGGAAGCCGGCTAAGCTACTATCATCCTGATGAGTGATGGAGAAGACACACAACGGGAGACCCCACAGCCTGGCAAGGACAGAGAAAAACATGAGCACCTCATCTGACCGCAGCCTGCAAGAGCTCTCTGCAGCCGCTCCTCCTTGTACTCTACAGCACTACTCTACTTTCTATTTCTCTTTTTATTTCTACATCTCTCTTTTCATTTTTTCCCCTCTATCTAGCTCTGGTTCTCTTCCATTCTTTTTCCATACTTCTTTTTTGCCTTTCCTGTATTATTCTCTCACTATGCCTACTTTTATCTTTTGCAGTCCCTTTTCTAGGATTACTTTTTGATCTCTGTTTTCATTCTTGCCCTTCCTCTTCTTATATGTCACTGTGGTAAGCAGAGCCTGGGCTGTGGAGTGAGAAGCCCTGCTCTTACTGCATGAGTCCAGCTTACTGCTATCTGGGGCTGCAGCCAGCATATATTAAAACCATGTTAAAAACAATTACTGAGCCATATGCATGATAAACCACCAGGGGGCGCACTTCCTTATCAACAATACAATCTAATACACAATATAATCCATAGTGATTTTGTGGATATTTATAAATAATTTACATATTATATATATATAACCTATCCTGACTATAAATTAATATAACAACTACCTAATATAAACCTATACCTAATAAAGTGTCAGTGCTTCCATCACAAATAAAACCTGTGCAAAATATTCAAAGCCACTCCGGCCGGAAGTGCGCCAATCCCCACTTACAGCGCATGCGTGCCCGCGCTCCACGCGCACGCAGGGTGGGGGGGCGGGGCCAGTAACAGCGCGCGCTGTGTGCTCCAGCGTGGAGCGCGGGCGCGCATGCGCTGTAAGTGGGGATTGGCGCACTTCCGGCCGGAGTGCGCCGTCCCGCTCGCAGATGGGGCCGGGCGTGGGAGTGGTCGGGTGGGTATGTATTTAAGGGTGGTCTGAGCCCCCTGCCCCTAGCCTCTACGAGCAATAGATACTGACTGTGAGCAAGAGTCCATTCGGGACTCGAAACGCGTTGGTTCCAGCCCAGGGGGGGCCTCCCATTGTTTGATTCAAAGTAAGCACTTCTTTGTTGTTTGTTGTCTATGTCTGCTCTCCTATTCTGAGTGGCTTTGAATATTTTGCACAGGTTTTGTGACGGAAGCACTGACACTTTATTAGGTATAGGTTTATATTAGGTAGTGGTTAGATGAATTTATAGTCAGGATAGGTTATATATATAATATGTAAATTTTTTATAAATATCCACAAAATCACTATGGATTATATTGTGTATTAGATTGTATTGTTGATAAGGAAGTGCGCCCCCTAGTGGTTTATCATGCATATGGCTCAGTAATAGTTTTTAACATGGTTTTAATATATGCTACAATAAAATGGATTTGTAAATTTACCTTTTGAGTGCAACAGTGAGTCTCTGTGTGGTCATCTGGCAGGGTGTTCAGAGGTCACCCTACATAATAAATTGGGTTTCATTGGGCAATAACCCACAGAGCAGTGCACCTGCATAAATATTGGTCAGTGCTGCCCACACCCTATTCCCCTTTCCCGTTGCCCAACGGGTGCTAATTAGTAGTTGGGGCTGCAGCCAGCATAGGAACTTAAAGCGGACCAAAATCCACTGAACTTGTGAAATGCTTTTCGCCAAAGCCCCTGCTGATGCTCCCTTCTTAAAGTGTAGAACTAGAAATAGATATTTTCGCTATTCGAATCATCCTGGAACACTTTTCTTTTGGCGACCCTCTCTGTAAGATGGCAGGCAATCATTCATTGCATAGGTGTAGCAATGACATCATTGCCACACACAACAGTGGCTTTGACCAACAGTTAAAAATGACTTAAACCAGACCAATACAACAAACAGTGCTCATAAGCATCCCTCCCTAGGACAATTTTAGATTGCTGCACATAAAAATTTTGCCTTTTCTAATGGCAAATTATAGATACAAACAGGAAGTGCTACTGGGCTTCTTGTTACTGTGCATTGTCAGTTATATCAGTTGGGAGACGAAGCTCCAAAATGGCCACTACCTTTCTTTTCCAACTGCGCCAGGCTGTGATAATGGCCAGTGCCATTATCTCGGAAGCAGGAGCAGTAAAAAATGGCAAATAGCTCTCTTCACAGGGGGAGCAATTCAAGGGATCATAGTTAAACATGTGAGTTTTGGTCCACTTTAAGCCTACAGCTTGGGTACAGTAAGCCATTGGGGCTAAAAGCACTAGTAAAGGGTGTAGTAGTGTCAGTTCAACAGACACTTTGAGGCTGATTCACTACTAATGCCAGGTATTGCCAGATGAGCGCCTGTTTAGCGGCACTTAGAGCGACCGTTAGTAGAGACTGTAAGCGGGTATTAAATTGGCAAACACGCTATTTATACACAACTAATGAAAACCCATTGAAATGTATAGGAGAGCACTACAGAGCGTCAGGTACTACATGGCGCTCCTGAGCTTAGAGCGCCAGTGCTATACGCTGAGCCGCCTGTAATAATACATGTGACGCTACATGGTGATGTTAGAGGAGCTCACCAGATTCGCTTTCATAAATGTGGTTTCTCATACAGCGACCAACGTTCACCAGACGCTGCCTGCCGCTACGAGGCACTACCTGGTGCTATTAGCATTATTATTATTATTATTATTAGCATGGCAGGTGCGTTATACTGTTGTGGAGACCCTGAGGCACACGTCCTCATGCCACCTCCTTCTTGGAAGCCTCTTACACCTAACTGGGGCAGAGTAAAAGGCCATTGGGACACCTCAGGAATAAACCCTGGGCAGGAGATGCAAAAGCGGCTGCATGCCCTTATTACAAGAAACCCACATGTATTTGTGAGGTAAGCATCACATCTTGTGAGGGCTCCTGAAGGTGAGCTTCATGAGGTGGAAGTTCAGAGCCAGGACCTACCTATAGGCGGCCAAGAGCATTCTGGAGTGCTAGTTGGCAAGAGAGGCAGCTCATGAAGAGTAAGAAAGCCATGCTTGGAGGTCCCATTTGTGACCACCTGTCCAGTTACAGCATTACAAGGGTGAGGAGCCCAATATGACTTTTGCTATGGGGCCCTGTGAAACCTATGTACGTTCCTGGGAAGGAGCTTGCAAGAAGGTGGACTTGAGGTGCAAAGCAGAGCATTGGAACATGTCACACATCTATATCCTATACAGTCAGGCTTCTGAAAAGGACCAATTGGGGCTGATTTCCTATCAGTGGCAATTTTGGAGGAAATCTATGGGAATTGTGTATCTTCTAGAAATGCCCATTTCCCCCACTAGGGGGCACTAGATCCCTTTTTTTATTTATAACAACCGTGTTCTTTTAGACTATAAATACATGAATCGAAATTGCTGCTCGGTAACCTGGTTTTCAGCCTGAGCCTTGAGCACATATTGACACTTGTGTTTAAAGATGAGGAAGACACAAGGAAGGTGTTTCCATGTCATTGACTTACAACTAGCTCATTAAATAAAATCTGCCGGCTTGGGACTGATATCAGCAAGCTGCTCAGTCATCACCTCATACAGGAGCATACCAGGAAGGACAATTAAATCCAAACTAGAGACACATACAAAGAAAGCAAAGCATAGAAATAAAACAAAAGGACCACTAAAGCAGACCTATATCCATAAAATGAAGTTTGGGAGCATAAAACAGGCTTCTGTTCTGTACCCTTTTGGTGAATTAGTGGATGCAGGTCTGCTTTAAAGGGGCACTACCAACCGAAAGGAGTACCAGAATATTTTCTGTTTTTTCATTTTTTTTGAGATGCTAAATATTGTCCTTCCTACAGGCAGATAACACACCTGAATGGGACCAAAAGATTTCATATTTTACAGGGGGCAAAGGCTAGATTATAGTTGCTGCAATGAAGTAAGTGTGCCAGGCCTACACAGCTAGAGGGCCTCTGCTAGGGCCAGGCGCTGAGTTCACAAGTTATTTTATTATAATAATGATTTTATTCTTTTGCTGCCTTTGCGCACTGCTTCACAATCTCAGTAATTGGCATGCTGTAACCAGGGACGGCATTAGGGTAACAGTCGCCCTGTGCCCAAGCGAGCAACAGAAGAAACACGGAAAAGATGAAGACAGAGAGAAAAAAAGATTGTAGAAAACAAAATTCTGAAGGTAGTCAAGAGGGAAAAAGTGTATGTAAAAGGAAGAGAATAAGAAAAGAGAGAGGATGGCGGGAATGCGGAAATTAAAGCAAGATGGGGTGAATGTGGGAAAATGAGAGAGAGAGAGAATGAGGGAATCGAGATCACAATGAGAGGAATGTAAAAAACAAGGTGGAGAAAGAGAGAGAAAGCGAGAGGGTTGAATAGGGCTATAAAAACAGTAGTAAAAAAAATAAGAGAGAAAGAAAGAGACAGGGGAAGGAAAGGCCAGAAAGAAAAAAGAAAGAAAAACAGGAAAAACAAGAGAGAAAAAAAAAACAGAAAGAAGGAAACTGTAAAAGAGATGGAGGGAAGGAAAAAAGGAGAAATATGCAACGGTGCTGAAGGGAGACGGGAGGAAGATGAAGGAAAATTACATGAAAAGGAGAGGGGAGTATGGAAAGAGAAAAATGAAGGGATCATCAAATCTCTTTGTCCCTCGTTGTTCTCATTTGTCCCTCTTGGAGGTGTAACATGCAGATCTGGACCAATAAATGATTAATTAGCCTATATAAAGTGTTTCGATTGTTTTAACTGTTACACCATATATTCCTATCCGTCCCTCAATGAAGGGGCGTGGCCTCATTTAACAATCTGGCCCTGGCAGCAAGTAGAGCATTGGTAGTAGGGAATGCTACGAGGCTTGTCTTGAACCTCAATTAGCCAAAGCTTTACCTTGTACTAGGTGACCAGTTTGCAGTGGATTTAGAAATATGAGACCCAAAAGAAGTCAATGAAGGAGATGCATAGCATGGTCACATTTAGATGGCAGCAGATTTGAGCATGATCTTTTATAATCAAAATGTGTCTTTATGGCTCCAGACATGTGTTGCTCACAGGCACCAGGCGAGTGGCAGTGCAGAAAAGGAGCAGGATGTTGGGATCCAGGGTATTTGTGTGTGTATTTGATGGTGTGACAGAGGACCCCGCCGGCCCATGTTTGCTCTCGCTTGGCATCATTCAGAGAAAGGAAGCACCATTTGCCTCTGCTGTTTCAGTATTTAGTTGTTTATTTGCATCCAACTGAGTTAAGACAGAAAAAAGTTTACTGTATGTGTCTTGATCTTGACTGTACCCTATTGAATTATTATTATTATTGTTTATTTATATAGGGCCATCATCTTCCGTAGCACTTTAAAAAGTAGTAATTGGAGTGTAGTGAATGGTCACACAAGGGCCCTGTCACATTTAGTTACTCCACTGGCAGATGGGACTCCATTGTAATAAAAGCAGTATTGTCTCTTTATTCACTCCACACGAGGAACACCTTATTTCTGCCTGGACAATCAGCAATACATAGATATTCAAGCACAAACAGGCAACCCTGGTCACAGCCACCATAAAATGTTGACTTGTTCGGCAGGCTTCTCCAAACCGGCTGCCTCTGGTCTTCCAGATTACTTCCTCTTGTATCCCACCACCGGGGCATGCAGGCCTTTGTTGCCCGCGGTGAGGACACCTCCACCAGGGTTTCCTCCAGGGAAGATAGGTGAAGGTAGGTGAAGGTAAATAATGCAGATACAATGATACAACAGCTTTCAAGGTCTAGCTCAGGTACTGTCAGTCCCAAGCACAGCACTTCTGTTGCAATACAGGGGTCCCTCAATGGGCAGAATCATACACAGGGGAGTGTGGGGGGGCACCTAACTGTAAGAAGGCCATCAGTGACTGGACCTACCCTGAAAGTAGCCTCTTCTCAATGAGGGATTCTTAGACTGACATTACACCGTTATCTCTCTCGTGTTCCCTCCTGGATCTCTCGGTGGCTCAACTCTTGATTCTTTCTTTTTTGTTGAGGCCTTCCCTTGTTGGTCTATACAACTGCCAACTCTGTCTGATCTCCCTTTTTATCCCCCCTCAGCTCCTCCCCTAGTCAACATTGTTGCCAATCAGCCTATGACGATAAATAACTGTTTCTCATCTCATCCTGACTCATCCTTTATTATCAAAGTGCTGCCTGCCTATTGTGAGAATACCTATTTATTTTTATCCTATGCTGCCTCCCAGTGGCCTAACCATGTAGCTACACCTAGTTTTTGCTCTATTCCCTAAATAAAAATAACCCAAGCTCTGTTTGTCTGTAGGGGGGATTTTATTGTCCTTTCAATCTATTACACTCATACAAACAACAAAACACTGGTTTCTACCTTGGGTCTAAATCAGAGGGCTATCGATACAAGAGGAGGGATGCAATGGGTGCTGGTCACGAGAATGTCAAAGCTCCCATTAAGATTAATAGGTGCAGGCAACAAAGCCGCATCTGTGCTGTGGGATCACCAGTGAGGTATGTATAACAGGTGATTGACAGGGTTTCACACAGCAGATCATCCCAAATCAGAATGCTCCAAGACCCGGGATAGTAAAAACATTAAATGTGTTTCTAACTCACTTCTGATTTAATTTATTAGACAAACAGGAGGGTTCTAATCTTACCTAATGCTATGGTTCGTAGCTGACACTACTCGTCTGTACATTTTACAAGCACTGCACCTGCAATGCTCTTGGAAGAATGGAAAAGCACCATCAAGAGATAGTATTATGAATCAAAAAGTAGGTTCTCATACAAGTATTTTTTCAGCAAACTCAAGTTAGTAATTACAGCAGAGTAGCAAATTACTTTTCTTATTTAATTAATAAACATGACTTTTTATATTGTGATTGAACCAGACCCATAGGTATTGGCCGACCCTATACTCAACGTGTGGGGGTCGACATTCCAATCACCATGAGCAAGCCCAGTTTTTCTTAACTTTTCTCCTCTTCCCTTTGCTCCCTCAGGGAAACTGGTGGTTACATGGTCTGGTCCTCTCCCAGGATTCTGTTGATGTTCAGATCATGCGATTGTTAGCTTGCAGGGGGTGTGAATGTGCACAAGGGGTGTATTTGGAAGTACAGGGAGGACCAATACCCATTATCTGTAATGGTGTAATTGGTGTTCCTCTAAAAAGTGGTCTGCATTATTTCTAAATAGCTGAATAGGCCCTAAGACTGATCTTTTCTGGTGCCTGCCCCCCCCCCCCCCCCATTTTTTTTCTCTGGTGGGCCAGAGGAATGACCTCTGGTGTGCTCCAAGAATTATTTTTCTCTGGTGGGTTCCATGTTGAGCCCCAAGGATGATTTCCTCTTTTGAGCCCCAGGAATGCTTTTCTCTTGTGAGCCCCAAGAATGATTTCCTCTGGTGGTCCCCAAGAATATTTTCCTCTGGTGAGCCTCAAGAATGATTTTCTCTGGTGGGCCCCAAGAATGATTTCCTCTGGTGAGCCCCAAGAACGATTTTCTCTGGTGGGCCCCATAAATGATTTTCTCAGGTGAGCCCCAAGAACAATTTTCTCTGGTGGGCCCCAAGAACGATTTTCTCTGGTGAGCCCCAAGAATGATTTTCTCAGGTGAGCCCCAAGAATGATTTCCTCTGGTAGGCCACAGGAATGATTTTCTCTGGTGGGCCCCAAGAATGATTTTCTCTGGTGAGCCCCAAGAGTGATTTTCTTCTGGTGGGCCCCAAGAATGATTTCCTCTGGTGGGCCCCAAGAATGATTTTCTCTGGTGGGCCCCAAGAATGATTTCCTCTGGTAGACCGCAGGAAAGATTCCTCTGGTGGGCCCCAAGAATAATTTTCTTCTTGGGGACCCCAAGAATGATTTCATGTTGAGTCCCATCAATCATTTGCCCTGGTGGGTCCAAGAAACTTCAGTTTGACACAGGTCATGTGTAGCTTAAGCATAGGATTCTGGTGAAATTCAGACCACGTAATTGTTAGCTTGCAGGAGGAGGACGCAATCGGAAGTATAGGAAGGACCAATATGTGTAGAATGTGTGTTGTTCTGGTTCAAAAGTGCTCAGCATTATTTCTAAATAGCTAAATATGCCCCAAGATCATCTCTGGTGGGCCCCAAGAATGATTTTCTCTGGTGGGCCCCAGAAATGATTTCCTCTGGTAAGCCCCAACAATGATTTCCTCTGTTGAGCCCCAACAATGATTTCCTGTAATGGGCCCCCAAGGGCGATTACCTCTGGTGGGCCCCAAGAATGATTTCCTCTGTTGAGCCATAAGAATGATTTCCTCTAGTGGGCCCCCGAGAGTGATTTCCTCTGGTGGGCTGCAAGAATGGTTTCCTCTGGTGGGCCTCAAGAAGGATTTCCTGTGGTGGGCCCCACAAATTATTTACTCTGTTGAGCCCCGTAAATGATTTCCTTTGGCGGGCCCCAAGAATGATTTTCTCTGGTTGGCCTAAAAAGTGATTTCCTCTGGTGAGCGTCAAGAATGATTTCCACTGGTGGGCCCCAGGAATGATTTCCTCTGATGGACGCCATTCATGATTTTTGACGGTGGTCCCCAAGAATGATCTAATGTATTGAGCCCATGAATGATTTTCTCTGGTAGAGCCCCAAGAATAATTTCCACTGGTGGTCTCCAAGAATGATTTCCTCTGGTGGGCCCCGAGAATGATTTCCACTGATTGACACAAAGGATGATTTTGTCTGGTGAGCCCCAAGAATGATTTCCACTGATGGACACAAAGAATGATTTTGTCTGGTGAGCCCCAAGAATGATTTCCTCTGCTGGGCCCCAAAAATGATTTCCTCTGATGAACGCAAGGAATGATTTTTTCTTGTGAGCCCCAAGGAATGATTTCCTCTGGTGAACCCCAACAATGATTTTCTCTGGTGAGCTCCAAGAATGATTTCCTCTGGTGGGTTCCAAGAGTGATTTTCTCTGGTGAGCCCTAAGAATGGTTTCCTCTGATGGGCCCAGGAATGATTTCCTCTTGTGGGCCCCACAAATTATTTTCTTTGTTGAGTCCCATAAATGGTTTCCTCTGGCGGGCCCCATTAAAGATTTCCTCTGGTGGGTCCCATAAATTATTTGCTCAAACTCCAGTTTGACACTGGTCATATGTAGCTTAGGCAAAGCTCAGTTTGGCACATGAAGAACAGATTCTCCAGCTGCCAGATGGTGAGAATTCTGTGAAATGTTGCATTGCTTCAAAAACTAAAAAAATAGAGCAACGAGTGTGCATTGCGAGCTAATGCTGCCTAGCTACGAACCCCAACAGCTTCCAATAAATATTTATAATACCCTCTAGGCAATAGAAGATTGGTACCATTTTATCTTAAATATCCCAAACTGGCAAGTGATCATCATAGATCATCATAGCCCTGGGGGTAAGAAAAGTCAGCCTGGAAGTATAGACAGAAATTAAAGGGGCTGCTCGCAGCTTTTTGCCTTTTATAAGCTTTATCTCATTTTAGATACAAAGAAAGCATCAGAATATTCACCACCAACTACCACCGATAATCAGTTTTTATTCTCCATCAGGCAATTGAGTCACATTTTCATTCAATTCAATTTGGCCCATCAGCCATTGGGACACTCTTTGTCATTGCCCCTACACGTATGCAGTCTTGCTTGAGCAATTGCTAAACACAGAAAAAACTGATAAGCAAAATTTGAAGGTCAAAGGCCCAAACACAGGAACAGGGGTGGACTGGCCATAGGGAGCACAGAGAGAATTCCCAGGGGCCCAAACTGCTTTAGGGCCTTGGCTGGGTGTAGCTCTAAGCACGCCTCCACCCAAGCATGTGATGGAATTCAATTGTTCCTCTTTTAACACCCCTTGCACTGTCTGCCTCCCCCCCCCCCCCCAATACCTAGGCCCAGTTTATATCCCAGCTAAGACATCCAGTCCATGTTCTGAACCTGGAATACTATAGCCTCATCATCATTTCTAAAAAAGGGGGGGGGGGCTACCAAACTGCCCCTACCACACTACACTGCACTCCAAACTATTATGCAACTGATTTCTTTGGTTTCCCTAAATGGTGGATGCAAATGACAGTCCATATAATTTTCCTCAACCATTATAGTAAAAATCATATTTTATTCAACAAACCTCCCAGTGATAACAGTAATTTAAAAAATAAAACAATTAGGTACAGCAGAGTTTCAACGCATTTTATTGGAAATTATCAATTTTGAATTTTAGGGGTAAAATTTACTGATATCGAAAGCTATTTCAACAAAAAAACATCTTAACAGACCAAGTTGCATGGTTACATAGGAGGCCTTATTTTATTATCACCTTCACAATTCCTGTGTCCCTGAGTTTTTAAAGAGTTTCTTCTTAAATTTCCTTGCAGGATCGCAGAATATCCCCCCAGAGCTGCTTGAGGATATTCCAAAGGTTCTCAATAGGGTTGAGGTCAGGGAAGTATGGTGCCCCCCATCAGTTTATCTCCTTTTATGCACACAACAACCAATGACACAGATATATTTTTTGCAGCATGAGATGGTGCTTTCAATTTTTAATTCTTTTTTCTTTATTCACTTTTTGCAACATTACAATAAATGCAGATACTATACATTTTTCTTATTCATATACTTTGCTGTATCTTTGGTGAACTGACAGATCTTATGTCTATGTTTTGTAATAAAGCTTTAACCAAGAACAAGCGTATTTCTTTCCTCACATCCATTCATTTCAGACATACTACATTCACCCGCTTTCAAACAAAAACAAAACACAAAAAAGAAAAAAAATTGGGAGTGGGGTAGGCTTCCAATAAATATTTATAATACCCTCTAGGCAATAGAAGATTGGTACCATTTTATCTTAAATATCCCAAACTGGCAAGTGATCATCATAGATCATCATAGCCCTGGGGGTAAGAAAAGTCAGCCTGGAAGTATAGACAGAAATTAAAGGGGCTGCTCGCAGCTTTTTGCCTTTTATAAGCTTTATCTCATTTTAGATACAAAGAAAGCATCAGAATATTCACCACCAACTACCACCGATAATCAGTTTTTATTCTCCATCAGGCAATTGAGTCACATTTTCATTCAATTCAATTTGGCCCATCAGCCATTGGGACACTCTTTGTCATTGCCCCTACACGTATGCAGTCTTGCTTGAGCAATTGCTAAACACAGAAAAAACTGATAAGCAAAATTTGAAGGTCAAAGGCCCAAACACAGGAACAGGGGTGGACTGGCCATAGGGAGCACAGAGAGAATTCCCAGGGGCCCAAACTGCTTTAGGGCCTTGGCTGGGTGTAGCTCTAAGCACGCCTCCACCCAAGCATGTGATGGAATTCAATTGTTCCTCTTTTAACACCCCTTGCACTGTCTGCCTCCCCCCCCCCCCCAATACCTAGGCCCAGTTTATATCCCAGCTAAGACATCCAGTCCATGTTCTGAACCTGGAATACTATAGCCTCATCATCATTTCTAAAAAGGGGGGGGGGGCTACCAAACTGCCCCTACCACACTACACTGCACTCCAAACTATTATGCAACTGATTTCTTTGGTTTCCCTAAATGGTGGATGCAAATGACAGTCCATATAATTTTCCTCAACCATTATAGTAAAAATCATATTTTATTCAACAAACCTCCCAGTGATAACAGTAATTTAAAAAATAAAACAATTAGGTACAGCAGAGTTTCAACGCATTTTATTGGAAATTATCAATTTTGAATTTTAGGGGTAAAATTTACTGATATCGAAAGCTATTTCAACAAAAAAACATCTTTATTATCACCTTCACAATTCCTGTGTCCCTGAGTTTTTAAAGAGTTTCTTCTTAAATTTCCTTGCAGGATGTCAGAATATCCCCCCAGAGCTGCTTGAGGATATTCCAAAGGTTCTCAATAGGGTTGAGGTCAGGGAAGTATGGTGCCCCCCATCAGTTTATCTCCTTTTATGCACACAACAACCAATGACACAGATATATTTTTTGCAGCATGAGATGGTGCTTTCAATTTTTAATTCTTTTTTCTTTATTCACTTTTTGCAACATTACAATAAATGCAGATACTATACATTTTTCTTATTCATATACTTTGCTGTATCTTTGGTGAACTGACAGATCTTATGTCTATGTTTTGTAATAAAGCTTTAACCAAGAACAAGCGTATTTCTTTCCTCACATCCATTCATTTCAGACATACTACATTCACCCGCTTTCAAACAAAAACAAAACACAAAAAAGAAAAAAAATTGGGAGTGGGGTAGGTCCATCATGATTTGACCATCTATGGCAAGCTGGTTCCTGCTCCATTTCAGGTAAGCAATTGGATCTATCACCCTCCTGCAGCTGCCCTGAAATCTAAAAGATTCCTGAGCTGGTCGCTCACCTATGCCAGCACCACATGTGCCAGGGGGAGGTCAAATCAGAGGCTTTAAGCCATGCATTAGTATGCGCCACATGAAGCACTGATTGGACGAGGGCAGTGGGAGCGGTGGAATGGTGAGTGAAAGTGGGCGATCAAGGGGGTTTCACACAGGGGGGTGCATGCTACATCATGATGCCTCTGGAGCAGGAACCAATCACCAGGATATTCAAAATTATGGTGATTGGTCCACTTTTAAGAGCAGCATAGTGTATATCCATCGCTCCCTCCACTGCTCATCAGAAGCATTCATAGGATGCACAGGAGTCACAGCTTCTCTTTATAACCATGGAAGAAAGTGATCAATCAGAAAGAAACTCTGTATACATTGCTGAGGTCATTTTCACACCTTCAGGGAGCCTAAAGGAGCTTAGCAGTTCTCATCTGATGATTCCGGCCTAAAACATGGCCATCCACCAATTATTCCCTACTCCATCCATCTGGACACCAGAAACTGTTTCTGTTTCCACTCACTTGTTATGTGTGGCTCAATAGTAGGTTCTGGTTTATGTTCAACTGCAATCCGGTCTAGAGGACACCTACACCTTAGGCACGATACAGCGACTAAGCAGTTTTTGGTGAGAGAAGCCCGTTCTCGCACCTTTTCCGCTCTTTCATGATTTGGAAGACCACTAAATTCTTGCAAGTTTTTTTTGTATGCAAATGCCTGGGGTAGTGGGTTGCACCCATGGCACCCCTAGGGGGTTAGAGGGTGCCATGTATTTAATGCTGGGTTAGGGGGTGCAATGTATTTAATGCTGTGTTAAGGAGTGCCATGTCTTTAATGTTGGGGTAGGGGGTGCCATGTATTTAATGCTGGGGTAGGGAATGACATGTATTTAATGCTGGGTTAGGGGGTGGCATGTATTTAATGCTGGGTTGGGGGGTGGCATGTATTTAATGTTGGGTTAGGGGGTGCCATGTATTTAATGCTGGGTGGGGAGTGCCATGTATTTAATGCTGGGGTGGGGAGTGCCATGTATTTAATGCTGGGGTGGGGAGTGCCATGTATTTAATGCTGGGGTGGGGAGTGCCATGTATTTAATGCTGGGGTGGGGAGTGCCATGTATTTAATGCTGTGTTAGGGAGTGACATGTATTTGATGCTGAGTAAGGGGGTGCCATGTATTTAATGCTGGGTTAAGGGGTGCCATGTATTTAATGCTGGGGTAGGGGTGCCATTTATTTAATGCAGGGGTGGGAGTTGCCATGTATCTAATGCTGGGGTAGGGGTACCATGTATTTAATGCTGGGTTAGGGAGTGCCATGTATTTAATGCTGTGGTAGGGAGTGCCATGTATTTAATGTTGGGGTAGGGGTGCCATGTATTTAATGCTGGGGTAGGGGTGTCATTTATTTAATGCAGGGGTGGGAGTTGCCATGTATTTAATGCTGGGGTAGGGGTACCATGTATTTAATGCTGGGTTAGGGAGTGCCATGTATTTAATGCTGTGGTAGGGAGTGCCATGTATTTAATGTTGGGGTAGGGGGTGCCATGTATTTAATGCTGGGGTAGGGGGTGCAATGTATTTAATGCTGTGGTAGGGAGTGCCATGTATTTAATGTTGGGGTAGGGGGTGCCATGTATTTTATGCTGGGGTAGGGGTGCAATGTATTTAATGCTGTATTTAATGTTGGGGTAGGGGGTGCCATGTATTTAATGTTGGGGTAGGGGGTGCCATGTATTTAATGTTGGGGTAGGGGGTGCCATGTATTTAATGCTGGGGTAGGGAATGACATGTATTTAATGCTGGGTTAGGGGGTGGCATGTATTTAATGCTGGGTTGGGAGGTGGCATATATTTAATGTTGGGTTAGGGGGTGCCATGTATTTAATGCTGGGTGGGGAGTGCCATGTATTTAATGATGGGGTGGGGAGTGCCATGTATTTAATGCTGGGTTAGGGGGTGCCATGTATTTAATGCTGGGGTAGGGGGTGCCATGTATTTAATGCTGGGTTAGGGGGTGGTATGTATTTAATGCTGGGTTAGAGGGTGGCATGTATTTAATGCTGGGTTAGGGGGTGCCATGTATTTAATGCTGGGTGGGGAGTGCCATGTATTTAATGCTGGGGTAGGGGTGCCATGTATTTAATGCTGGGTTAGGGGGTGGCATGTATTTAATGCTGGGTTAGGGAGTGGCATGTATTTATTGTTGGGTTAGGGGGTGCCATGTGTTTAATGCTGGGGTGGGGAGTGCCATGTATTTAATGCTGAGTTAGGGAGTGCCATGTATTTAAAGTTGTGGTAGGGGATGCCATGTATTTAGAGTGGACCAACACTCACCGCTGATCGGCCCGGGAATCTATAAGATTCCCGGGCCGATCAGCTCCCTGCCTGCAGGGTGCCTTATTCTCATGGGAATGTTGATTATGTCTTCCAGGCGGGTACATACTTAAGCACTGCGGTTTCTCCTGGCCATTTTCCCTCACTAACTCCCACTACCCTAGCGGGTTCTTGGTGCATTCCGGGTAGCTCTTTAGCGTTAACCCTTACTGGCCTATTGTGCCATTCAAATCACCATATGGAGGCTTCTGGGGATAATGGGCCCGGGGTTCCTTCGGGACAAGCCCGGCTATGCATGGTGGGTTGTGTGTCCCCTATTAGTGATGATGTCAGGGTGTGTGTACCCTGCGTCCAGCAGGTACTTGCGCTGCAGTCTGGGCTGTCTGTTACTAGGCCTGGTGGTGCGACCCCTTTAGCCTCACCAACCCCCCCCACGCTTACATCTGACCCCCACTGCGGGGCTTACTAGTGGGGAGTCTCAACCTGATTTAGCTGCACGGGTGGCCAGCATTGAGAAACATCTTGCTGGGTCTGTCTCGTGTAAGGCTTCTGCTAAGAAGCGACATTTATCACCCGCGGTTTCCCTCTTCCCTGTGGAAGATGAGGGCCCTTACTCACTCTCAGGTCCCTATCCCCTTGAGGAGGGGGAATTCTTTTCTGATTCAGAATCCTCTGAGGAACAACCTAAGATATACGGTGGTACTGGGACTCCCTTTGGGAAAGACCCGGGGTCCCCTGATGACACTGACAGATTGCTGAGTCACATATTTGAAGTGCTTTGTATTTCTCCCCCGGCAGTGGCTTCGCAGCAGCAGGGTGAGCTTTTTCATACGGTTAAGCCACGCTGGGAGTTTCCTGAGCAGTTTCACTTTAATAATCTAGTGCTCAAAGAATGGGAACGGCCTAGCAAGCTGCCCGGGGTGCCTAAGAGTTGGGACAAGAGGTATCCCTCATGCATTCTCCTGACACTACTACCCTGCGAGATGCCGAGGACCGGCGTTTGGACCAACTGGCCTGTCATGCCTTTGCCTGTGTGGGGACGGCACTGCGCCCGGTTTGTGCCTCTGCTATTACGGCTATTGCCATTAAAGGAGTGCTTAAGTGTCTTTTGGCTGGGGCATCTGAGGATGCGGGTAGAGAGGAGTATAGATCTCTCCTGCTTTGTAAGAAATTTATTGCATATATACTCTCTGCCATGGATAATGCCATTAGAATGTGTGGTAGGACTTCCGCCCTGTTGGTGGCTATACGCCGCTCTGTCTGGCTGCGTCAGTGGGTAACTGACAATGCTGCTAAGAAGGCTCTCACTGGTTTCCCCTTCAAGGGCCTGCGTCTCTTTGGGGAACGCTTGGATTTGTTTGCTAAGGGTGGTAGGTTACCTCAATGCAGGAGGCCATCTCGGTCCTTTAGGGGGACTGGTGCCTTTCTCCCATCATTCCGTGGTTCAGAACTAACCGTGGAGTCTCTTTTACTGGGGCCCGCGGAGACCATTGGGGTAGGGACAGAGGACGTGGCCATCCTGGCCTCTCCTGGGGTCTCAAGCCAAAAACCTCACCCAAGCCCCCTCGCATGAAGGGGCGCACTCACCCATGCGGGTGGGGGGACGGCTTCGGCTTTTTGCTCACGTCTGGAGACATCACGTCTCAGACCGGTGGATTCTGGAGGTAGTGTCCTCCGGTTACAAGATAGAGTTTGCAGCCAAGATTCATCAAATCCTGGATGGCTCAAAACCCCCTTTTAGCCCAGGGTCTGCGCCTTGCTGTCCAAAACCTTCTAGGGGTCATCTGCCAAGTGCCTTTAAAGGAAAGGGGCACAGGCTACTATTCCAATCTTTTCACTGTTCCCAAGAAAGACGGGTCCATCAGACCCATCCTGGATTTAAAGCGCCTCAACAAATTTGTCAGATTCAAACACTTTCGCATGGAGACTCTGCGCTCAGCTGTAAATTCACTACGCCCAAAGGATTTCATGACCTCTGTAGACATCAAGGATGCTTACCTTCATATACCAATCTTTCCAGGTCATCAGAGATTCCTCAGGTTCTCTCTGGAGGATCAGCACTACCAATTTGTGGCCTTGCCCTTCGGTCTCACCTCGGCTCCCAGGGTATTCACCAAGGTGCTGGCGGGCATTATGGCTCTGCTAAGATCTCATGGCATTCGCATCCTTCCTTACTTGGACGACATTCTCATCATTCTCATCATGTCTCGGTCCTTCCAGCAGGCCGAGCTGGATACCCAGATGGTGGTGTCCAAACTGGAGTCCTTCGGCTGGGTGATCAACCATCCCAAGTCTTCCCTGTCACCGTCAATGGTCAAGTCCTTTCTGGGCATGACTCTGGATACATCTCTGGTCAAGATCCTTCTCCCTCAGCAGAAGGTGGACAGTCTGCAAGCTCTAGCCAAGCTTCTTCTGTCTTGCCCTCATCCTTCCATCCGGCAGGGTATGCAGCTGGTGGGCCTGATGGTGTCTTGCTTCGAGGCTGTTCCATAGGCTCAGTTTCACATGAGGCCTCTTCAACTTCACCTCTTGTCAGTTTGGGATCGGGACCCTGTGTCCCTGGATCAGGTGTTTGTTCTGTCCCCTCTGGTCAGGCGGTCTCTCTCGTGGTGGCTGGACTCAAGAAACCTGTTGGTGGGCAGATCCTTTCTGGCTCCGTGCTGGGAGTCACCACAGATGCCAGTCTGACAGGTTGGGGGGCTTCTGGAAATCTCTGAAATTCCAGGGTCAGTGGGGCCCTCAGGAGGCCCACACCCATATCAACATTCTGGAACTGAGGGCGATATGGTTGGTTCTCGCCCAACTGACTCCACACCTTCGGGGTCGGGCTGTTCAGGTCCACTCAGACAACCAGACGGCGGTTGCCTACATCAATCATCAGGGAGGGACCCGGAGCAAGAGGGCCCTCAAGGAAGTGTCCCTGATACTGTCCTGGGCAGAGGAGAATGTTCCCTGCATCTCGGCAGTGTACATCCCGGGAGTGGAGAATCTGGAGGCAGACTCCCTCAGCAGGGGGACTTCTCGCCTGGGAGAATGGTCCCTCAGCAGCAGGGTGTTTCGGTCCCTGTGCCACCATTGGGGTCAGCCGGATGTGGATCTGTTTGCGTCCCGCCACAATCACAAGCTTCCAGCCTTTGTTTCTCTGTCCCAGGACCCTCTGGCCTTGGCCATGGATACACTAGCAATGTCTTGGAAGAGCTTTCAGCTCCTTTATGTGTTCCCTCCGTTTCCTCTGCTGGGCAGGGTGCTACGCAAGATATCCCAGGAAGGGGTGCCAACCATCCTGGTGGCCCCCTGTTGGCCAAGAAGAGTGTGGTTCACAGACATCATGCAGTTGGCAGTAGATCAGTACGCCCTACCCAAGGTTTCAGACCTGCTCACTCAGGGACAGCTACGCCATCCCAATTTACAAACGCTGGCTTTAACGGCCTAGCTGCTGAAACCTCCATCTTGATGGAAAAGGGGCTGCATGCCTCTGTTGTTAATACCATGATTAGGGCTAGGAAGAAGTCCTCGTCCTCCATCTACTATAGGGTATGGCATGCTTATATTGACTGGTGTGAGTCTAAGTCGTTTCCCTGTCGGGTGTTTTCTGTCCCTAGGATTCTGGAGTTGCTGCAACGTGGTTTGGATTTGGGTCTTCAACTTAGTACCCCACGTAAGCCTATGTTACCAGTCTGGGATTTAAACTTGGTCTTATCTGCCTTGCAGGGGTCTCCCTTTGAGCCCTTGCGTGAGGCTCCTTTGTCCATTTTGACGCTTAAGGTAGTCTTTTTGGTGGCCATCACTTCTGTTAGGCGTGTTTCTGAGTTGGCGGCGCTTTCCATCAAACCCCCTTACTTTGAGAGACATCAGGACAAGGTGGTGTTTCGTTTTAAGCCAGATTTTCTGCCTAAGGTTGTGTCTGCTTTTCATCTCAATCGGGACATTGTTTTGCCTTCTCTGTGTCCTAATCCTAGTAACCCTAAGGAGCGGGTTTTACACTATTTGGATGTGGTTAGGAACCTGAAGTTCTATTTGGTGGCTACTGAATCCTTCAGGAAGACTGATGCTCTTTTTGTGTTCCCATCTGGACCTAAGAAGGATCTGGCTCCAGCTAAGTCCACTATCAGTAAGTGGACCCGTCAGGCTGTGATACAGGCCTACTCTGCTAAGGGGAAGGAGCCTCCCTTCCTTCTTACTGCTCATTCTACTTGTGCTATTGGTGCCTCTTGAGCTTTTCAGCACCAGGCTTCTGTTGAACAAGTTTGCAAGGCCGCTACTTGGTCTTCTGTTCATACTTTTTCAAGTTTTACAAAGTTGATGTTAGGGCTTCAGCTGACGCTGCCTTTGGCCGCAAAGTTCTGCAGGCGGCAGTGGTTTAAACTGCCCGCTGTTGCTTTTGGGGATCCCACCCTACCTTACGGACACTGCTATTGGATGTCCCAAGAGTAAGGAATATCTTCTGGAACAGGACATGCTGTATACTTAGAATAATATAATTCTGTGATTACTCACCTGTAGAATTGGTATTATATGTATACAGCACGTCCTGTTCCACAAAACCAGGTTTTGTTCTGCTCCCCCTGGGCATCACCCCTTTCAATTTCACCTTTTTTCAGTTCAACGGCGCTTGCGCGGGCTCTCGTACAATGGGAGCATATTTATTGCTCAGCAAATGAGCTCTGTTTGCATGACAGCTCAGCAATGGGAGCGAGAGCTGCCGCATCCCCTGCAGTGTTGTTAGTAGTGAGAAATATATATATTTTTTCTTTCCTTTTTGTTATTAGTATATGTGTGCTGTTTGCACCTTTTGTATATACAGATTTGTAGTCACATTAAGCTATTTATATGCTAATAGTATATTTTGAGGTTAGGTTTTGCATAGTGCATTCTTATGTATATCTCCACTCTTACTTGATGATACCTCTGAAAATTGGTCTTAATATAGATTTAACTATCTTAGAGGCATAAATGTATTCAGTTCAGCATCTACATACAGTAGTGCTGTATAACATGATTATAATCTTTATTATACACACTGGAGATCAAGTGATGGTTTGTTTTTAATATGTCTTGTGTATATTTGTGTTTTTAAAACCCTTGTTGCAATCAATAAAGTAATATTTTTCAACTTTTATGACTCCTGCTGGTGTGCCCATGTGTAATACAGGAATTCCACAGGTTTTTTGGCTTTGTGGTCCCCCGCAGTGTACAAGCTCCCATCCCCATCTTTTAAATTGCCACATGCAATGTGTGGGCTCTCGTCCAGTCATACTAATGCTTGGCATAAAGCGCTGTTTTGGATTGCTCCTTGTGGTCTGCAACCCCCCCCCCCCCCGCACCCAACCTATTGTAATGGTTGGGCACATGAGCTGCATGGAGGCCAGGTAATATTGCTACGGCCCGAGGTTGCAGCGGGACATGTAAGTAATTGTGGGCATGCACACAGTGGGGCATCCCGATTCAGGGCCAGCTATTGACTGTGACTCTGGTGCCGACTATTCACTTATTCACTATCAATCTACATTCTGCTAGACTCCAGATCCAGGTTTGGGCTACTTTTTAAAGTGGACACACACCAACACACTAAGGGGGGTGTAAGATGACCCAAACCATTGTAAGGGGGGGGTGTAAGATGACCCCAACCACTCTAAGGGGGGGTGTAAGATGACCCCAACCAATCTTATAGATTCCCGGGCCGATCAGCTCCCTGCCTGCGGGGCACCTCGATCGGGGGTGCCCCGCTGTGTGAAACCCCCCAGGACGCCCGCAAATCCTACCTGTTCCGCGTACCAACGGCGCATGCGCGGGCTGCCGCCGCCTCTCGCGCATCCCTCTAGCAGGGCGTGCACCCGCGCCAGCCGTTTGTGAATGGCCAGCGCGGGCGCGCTCCCTGTAAGAGGGACGCACGAGAGGCGGTGGCGGGTGCTCTCACCTTGTCCGTCGATGGACCTCGCTTGTCCGTCGGTGGTGATTGGTGGAGCAAGTCACGTGGGAGCAGGGTCAGGTGAGTTTTTGGGGCTTTCTGGGGGGTTTCATACAGCGGGGCACTCCCCATTAGGGTGCCCCGCGGAAGTGGACCAACACCCAGGATAGTGACAATCCTGGGTGTTGGTCCACTTTAAGCACTAAAGTGTATTCTACAAAGAGTTCACGGTGAATACTGGGATGAAGGATGACAAGTATTGGAACATTCTTTTCATTGTAAATTACTACGCTGGCCTTATGCTCTACAACTAATAGAAAATCAGTGGGTGCCACAGGCTGGTCACCTCTATATGGTCCTGATGACTTGGGCAAGGAAGTTGGAGTCGGAGCCTGACAAAAGTCAGGGCTTTACGACTCCACAGCCCTGTTATCGACACCTGTTTTCTTTGTAATTAAATTGCTTAAAGGACAACTGTAGGCAAACGTATTCTGTTTTTCTAATAAACCTTGCCATTCTGTGCTAGGAAAAAAAAATCTAGGCTAGTGCTTCCCCTAGTGGCTATAATTAGGCCAAACGGAGAAGGGATCCCATGGCTCCTAGTCATAGAATAACAAGCTTTAAAGTGGACCAACACCGAGAGGTGATCGGCCCGGAAATCTATAAGATTCCCGGGCCGATCACCTCCCACCCCGCGGGACATCCGAGATCGGGATGTCCCGCGGGGTGAAACCCCCCCAGACACCGCAAATCGCCTCCCTCGCGCCCCTGTAGGCGTGCTCGCGCCCGCGCCGGCCGTCTGCGAATGGCCGGCGGGGGCGCGCGCGCGCCGAAAGTGACGCGAGGGAGGCGGCGGCGGCGGCAGCCGCTTGGACGTTCCTGATCCCCGCCTGGACGTTGGCGGGGATTGGACCGTCCAGTCACGTGGGAGCGGGGACAGGTAAGATTTTGGGGCTTTCTGGGGGGTTTTACACAGCGGGCACCCCCAATCGGGGTGCCCCGCCGAAGTGGACCAAAACCCAGGATAGTCAAAATCCTGGGTGTTGGTCCACTTTAAAGTGGAAGAAAGCCCTGGTTGGCCATCCCTGGTCTCTAAAAGATTCCAGGGCTGTCAGCTGGCCTTCCCTGGGGCATCCCAAATTGGGTAACCCCATAGATCGGGCAGTATCAGGCAAATGACATACGGTAAATGACACTGATTGGACAAGAGCCTGCACAAGCGCCGCTGGCCTGGGAAGAGGTGAGTTTTTCTGGGCAATCTGGGGGTTTCACACAGTGGGGCCATGACTGGACGTTGAGTGATAGGTCAATCATCTACTCCCAGCAGCAGCTACTACCATGCTGCTCTAGAGATTGGGCGACTGACCTGTCACTCAAGGTCCCATGTCAAGTTTGTGTGCTAGAGTGCCTGCCCCCTATCCAGGATCCGAGGAGGATGGCGGTAATCAGGTACTTTGTATTTATTATTTTAATGCCAGGATTGATCTTATCACAAGTCAGGGAGGGGATCTGCTATTGGCTGGATTCCATTTTTAATGCAAGCTTTCATTTTAGTACATAGATGGCCACCAGGTGGAGCACTAGCCAAGCAGCAAAATAAATAGGTAACAAAATGCAAATACATTTTTTATTTAGTTTTTTTTCTTATTTAGTGGGCTTATTAAATCCTGGATTTTCATTTTTTGCTTGTTGTCCTTTAAATGCCAAACAGTGAGACTGGATATTCTGAGTGGATGTCATAGACCGCAAAAAGCAAATTAAAGTGGATCAAAATCCTTGCTTGCCTTACCTGTTGGACTCCAGGGTCAAGGTTCCCTCTCCCCTAAACATCTATGTGAAATCCTTTGCTTCGCTGTAAAATGTACCTTTCTGCCAACCCCACGGCGTAATCCCTTCCAAATTAGGATGCCCCCGGGGGCAAGAATCAAGACCTGGGATAGTGCAAATCACAGGTTTGTTCCACTTTATTTAGGGGCCAGGGAATGTCACTCTGAGCAGCCTGGCTATGGCTATCTCCAGGATCACCTATGGACAGCACCGATTCCTGGACCCAGGTGAGATGTTTTATTTCATTATCCCCCTTCCTGCCTCAGCACCAAGGGACAGTCCTCGTGTTTAAACTGGACTTCTGCTTTAAAGCTGAACAAAACCGTTCCCGCACCCCCAGTGGCCACACAGCATCATGGTAGCCTAGAGGTTAAACACAGCAGGGCATCCCTATTTAGGATACCCTGGGGGAAGGCCCCAGAGTCATTTAGACTCCAGGAATGGTCATGGAGGGTTTTGAGACGATTTAATGTTTTAAAAAAAAAAAAAATATATATATATATATATATATATATATATATATATATATATGCAAATTACCTGAATTGACGCTACATAAATATATATATATTTATTATTTAACACAATAAAATGTAAAGTAAAACAGTAATAATAATATACAATTCATTAATATACAGTACATCACAAAATGTTATTATATAATACATAACACAGTAAAATGTAATAATATGTAACACAAAATAATGTAGAATGCAATAGTGTATAACAATAAATTGTAATGCAAAACAATGATAAGCTCATTCGAATGATAAGCTCAAACTCATTCGAATTACATAGCCCAAAATAATACGTGATTCATTAATATATTATAAAATATGAATGTATAATACAATAATATACATATAATACATAGTAAAAATATTTAAAAGTTTAAATGACACAGCTTTGGCAACTTTCATGAGTTCCTACAGGACAAAGTGCAGGAGAACCTCCCAAACAAGATATAGTATTGCTTCATAGTATAACTACTACAAACATTCCTGTGTGTTTTATAATTGCCATTTTTTATTGCTAAACGTTTTTATATACTAATATGACAATATAAAACTAACGACCCAGGTGGGACTTGAACCCACAATCTCCAGCTCCGGAGGCTGGCGCCTTATCCATTAGGCCACTGGGCCACCACGTGTGTGTGATGAACAGGAAGTTGCCTGACTGCTGTGTTTCCTACAAGTACGCCTATTGTTCTGCACCTCATTAGCATTAAAATAGCTCCCCGGCTAGAGGGGACAGGCATTGCACAGCAGCAGCTCACTGGCTATGGAGTCAGGGCAGGTCAGCTGTCTCTTTATTTGGAGGGGTTGGCTGTATTTTAACCCCTTGTCTCTTTATTTTAAACTGAAATGCTTTTTTTTAAAGAAAACATAGCTGATGTTAAATGATTTTAGTGAATTAAAAAGGGTAATAGGTTGATTTAAACCTAGTTGTTTAAATCTGAACTTTTAAAGTTTTGGTGTGCTGTCTAAGTTTCCTATGGGGCATCCCGATTTGATGTCCTGTAGGCTACATAATTCATATACTACATAACAGAGGGTGTTGCCAAGCAGCAGCATCATTGTTCTCGCTCTGCTCTGCACGCCCAGTCAATCTGTTTGGCTATTGGTCTACTTTAGAAATTCCAAGATAGCCTAAAATAAAATGCCCGGTGGTCTGCTCACGCACCACCCCAGTGACAACCCTGATTTGTGATGCTCTGCCAGGTAAAGGTGGACCAAAACCCACGCCGATCGATTTCCTCCCCCGGGGTATCCAGAATCGGGATGCCCGCTGTGTGAAACCCTTCAGGTCGACCCCATTCACTTACCTTGTTTCTCAGGTCTATGGCGCATGCGTGAGCTGCGACCGCTTCCCCCCTATCCCTCTGGCAGGGCACGTGCCCGGGCCAGGCATTTGTGAATGGCCAGTGTGGGCACGCTCCCTGTTAGAGGGAAGTGGGGGATGCGACCACCAGCGTGCTCAGAGCCGAGTGTGCTGATTGGACGAGCAGCCATGCATGCGCCGTAGGACCAGGAAGAGGTGAGTTGGCATCAGTGATCTGGGGGGATTCACACAGTGGGGCACCCCCCCCCCCCCCCCCCCCATCGGGAACAATAGTCAAAATCCTGTGTTTTGGTCCACTTTAAAGAGGACCACAACCCTTACTCCTAAACTTCAAAAGACTTACCCTAGTGTCTGCAGTGTAAAACACCCAGTGTCCCTGGTATACATTCCCTTATTTCTTGATCCCATTGTGTATGCGCCATGGGATGGAGGGAAGAGGTGTGTGTATAGGGGGATCACAGAGGTTTCACACCGTAGGGCATGCTTTAAAATAAAAAGCTGATGTTAAATGATTTTAGTGCATTAGAAATGGCAAAAGATCAATTTACAGGGCATCCTAATTTAGCAGGCCTCTCTATGCATCCCGTGCAAATGCACCATGGAATTGATGAAAGATGTATAGTCTTTTGGACTATATGGGTTATAATATTTGGCAAAATGCTAAATAACCCACTGGGATCACATTCCCATGCACATGGAGTTTCCCAAGTGGCGCAGGATATTAGAACAGGTGTGGCTGCCACAAAAGAAAGGGTATTTTGCCCGAATTTTAGGTTTCCTTTTAATTTTTAACTGGCAGGGCATCTCTTTTTAGGATGCGTCTGGGTTGAAGGTGTGAATGGGCTTAAAGTTCATGTCAAAAGAGTGTAACTTTTGAGGTGTCCCTTGCTGGAAGGCATAAATAAGCCAAGTCATCTTAGAGGAAAATTAGGTACCTAAAGTGGACCTCCAGTCAAAAAAAGAAACCCCCCCTTTGATGATCAGTGGCCTGTGTTGTTTGAGAGAGCCTAACCCCATGCAGATATTGTGGAATAGCATGAAGATTCTGTGCTCCTGAACTACATGGGGCGGCCATCTTGTCACAAAGCTGATAGTCTTGCTTACATGTGAGAAAGTGTGGGGCGGGGGCTGTGCTAGCAGCATTTTATACAAAACTTAGAGACAGAAAAGTCTTAAACTTAGAGAGAAATATGCCTGAGACAAGGGCAGATTTCCTGTCATTTTGCACTCACACACTCACAATTAATAAATAGCTGATGTAGCAAAGGAATTATGTTTGAGGGGAAAGATGTTACAACGTATCTCTGGGCTGCGGCAGAGCATTCACTATGTGGAAACTATGTATTTAGAAGATTTCAGCTGTAAGCAGAGCAATGATTATAGCTGAAGGCTTACTACTTCTGGCTAGAAATAATACAATTCTGTGAAATACTCACCTGTAGAATTGGTATTATACGCATACAGCATGTCCTGCTCCATCTATAATACTTACACATGGGTAATCCTCCGCCTGAGGGCGCTGTTCACTGCAGACATGCAAAACAGGCTCCTCCCGGCCCTACATATACCGAGGGACCTCCCACAAATCCCCAGCATTGAAAAGCAGTGAGAAGGAGAAGCCGGGAGAAACCAACCACCCAGAAACTGGCAATAATAACAATGATAACAATCACCATACAGGGGATCCAGAACAAAGTGAAAACCAGGGTGGGTTGGAGCAGGACGTGCTGTATGCGTATAATACCAATTCTACAGATGAGTATTTCACAGAATTGTATTATTCTAAGCATACAGCACGTCCTGCTCCATCTATAATACTTACACATGGGACATCCAATAGCAGTGTCCGTAAGGTAGGGTGGGATTCCCAACAGAAAAGGCAACAGCAAGAAGTTTATACCACTGCTGCCTGCAAAACCTTGCGGCCAAACACAGCATCAGCTGAGGCCCTAACATCAACCTTGTAAAACTTTGTAAAGGTATGAACAGAAGACCAAGTAGCGGCCTTGCAAACTTGTTCAACAGAGGCCTGGTGCTGGAAAGCCCAAGAAGCCCCAACAGCACAAGTAGAATGGGCAGTAAGACTGAAGGGGGGAGTCTTCCCTTTAGTAGAATAGGCCTGAACCACAGCCTGACGAATCCATTTACTGATGGTAGACTTGGCAGGAGCCAAACCCTTCCTAGGCCCGTGAGGCACAACGAAGAGGGCATCAGTCTTCCTGAAAGCCTTAGTGATAACTAGGTAATACTTGACGCACCTAACCACATCCAAGGCATGCAAAACCCTTTCCTTGCGGTTACTAGGGTTAGGGCACAAAGAAGGAAGTACAATATCTTGATTCAAATGAAATGCAGACACCACTTTAGGCAGAAAGTCTGTCTTGAAGCGGAACACCACCTTATCCTGGTGTCTCTCATAGTAGGGAGGCTGAATAGATAAGGCAGCCAACTCAGACACACGCCTAACAGAAGTGATAGCTACCAGAAAAACGACCTTGAGCGTGAGAACAGCGAGAGCAGCCTCCTGAATAGGCTCAAAGGGAGCACCCTGCAGAGCCAATAGACCCAAGTTTAAATCCCAAACAGGTACCATAGGTTTTCGAGGGGGACGCACATGAGTGACCCCCTGAAAGAAGGTCTTGATCAGGGGATGCTGGGCAAAGGTTTTCTGAAAGAAGATAGACAGGGCCGAAACCTGACCCTTCAGAGTACTAAGCTTGAGACCTAAGTCTAGACCATGTTGTAAAAACTCCAGCACCCTAGAGACTAAGAATTCCCTGCAGGGAAGAGACCTGGACTCACACCAGTCAATGTAAGAATGCCATACTCTATAATAGATAGCAGAAGAAGTCTTCTTCTTGGCTTGCACCATAGTAGCCACTACAGACGCAGACAAACCCTTCTCCATCAAGATGGAGGTTTCAACAGCCAAGCCGTCAAAGCCAGAGTTAGTAAATTGGGATGGCGTAGAGACCCCTGAGTTAGAGGATCTGGCAACCTTGGCAGATCGTACTGATCTACTGCCATTTGAACCACGTCCGCGAACCACACTCTTCTTGGCCACCTTGGGGCCACCAGAATCGCGGGTACCCCTTCTAGAGCAATCTTGTGCAGAACTCTGCCCAGAAGGGGAATTGGTGGAAACACATACAGGAGCCGAAACTCCCTCCAAGACATGGGCAGGGCATCCGTGGCCAGAGCCAGAGGATCCTGAGACAGTGATACAAAGCTCGGGAGCTTGTGATTGTGACGGGACGCAAACAGATCCACATCTGGCACCCCCCAACGGTGACACAGGGACTGAAATACCCTGTTGCAGAGGGACCACTCCCCCTGACGGGACGACCCCCTGCTCAGAGCATCTGCCAGCAGGTTCTCCGCCCCCGGAATGTAGACAGCCGAGATGCATTGGACATTGGCCTCCGCCCATGTTAGAATCCGAGATACTTCCTGGAGAGCCCCCTTGCTCCGGGTCCCTCACTGATGGTTGATGTAGGCAACCGCCGTCCTGTTGTCTGAGCGTACCTGAACCGCCAGACCCCTCAGGTGATGGGTCAATTGTTCCAGCACCAATCTGACCGCCCTGAGTTCCAAGATATTGATGGGTAGTTGGGCCTCCTGAGGGCCCCACCTCCCCTGGAAGCGCAGGGACTTCCAGAACCCCCCCCAACCCGACAGGCTGGCATCCGTTGTGACCGTCTCCCAGGAGGGGGCCAGGAAGGATCTGCCCCTTGTCAAATTCCTGTGGTCCAGCCACCACGCAAGGGATTGTCTGACCGAGGGGGGGAGCACCCAGGTCTCGTCCAAGGACGCTGGGTTCTTGTTCCAAACTGACAGAAGGTGAAGCTGCAGAGTTCTCAGATGGAACTGGGCAAAGGGCACCGCCTCGAAGCTTGCCACCATCAAGCCCACCAACTGCATTCCCTGTTGGATGGAGGGATGAGGGCTCGAAAGCAGGGAGCTCGCCTGCATTTTCAGAGCTTCCACCTTCTGCTGAGGAAGGAATATCCTTGACTGAACTGTATCCAGAATCATCCCCAGGAACGGGGCCACCGAGGAGGGGGACAGAGAGGACTTGGGGTAATTGATCACCCAGCCGAAGGACTCCAGGGTGGACCTACCGCAGAGACCGAGAGGTGATGAGTATATTGTCCAGGTAGGGCAACACACGTATGCCCCTTAGCCTTAACAGGGACATCACCCCTGCCAGCACCTTGGTGAATACCCTGGGAGCCGACGTGAGGCCGAATGGCAAGGCCACGAATTGGTAATGCTGATCCAGCAGCGCAAATCTGAAAAACCTTTGGTGTCCTGGAAACACCGGAACAGGAAGGTAAGCATCCTTGATGTCCACGGACGTCATAAAGTCCCCCGGGCGCAGCGAAGCGATGGCCGAGCGCAAGGTTTCCATACGAAAATGTTTGTTTCTGACAAATTTGTTGAGGATTTTTAAGTCCAGAATGGGCCTGACTGACCCGTCCTTTTTGGGCACTGTGAAAAGGTTGGAATAGAACCCCATGCCCATGTCTTTTAAGGGGACCTTGCAAATGACCCCTAGATCCAGAAGGTCCTGCACTGCCAGCAACAAGACCTGAGCTGAGGCAGGATCCTGTGGGATCCGGGACCCAACAAACCTGGTAGGGGGCCGTACAGCAAATTCTATCTTGTAACCGGAGGACACTACCTCCTGAATCCACCGGTCTGAGACGTGGCGTCTCCAAACCTGCTCGAAGTGCTGTAGACGTCCCCCCACCCTGACGGGCGAGGGCGCCCCTTCATGCCTGGGGGGTCTTGGGAGGGGCTTTGGGCTTGGGCCCCCAGGAGGAACCGGGACGGCGTCCTCTGTTCTTGTTCCAGGAATCTGAGCGAGACCCAGCGAAGGACAATCCTCTGCCCTGCTTAGCCCACGGTAGGGGGTCGAATGGGAGCTTGGGCCACGAAAGGGCGGGGCAGTGGGCAGGTGGTCGTTTGTACATGTAAGTTCACTTTCTCTTTACTTGGGGGACCGTTTGTTTCCTCCTCCCTGGCGTTGTCCTCACAATTTAGCTTTATAGGTATAAGGAGCCTTTGTAGATGAGAGTGTGATTGGGTCATACATTGTTAATTCATTGGATTTTTATTTTCACGTGTTTTGGTGTTCATATACAAAGTCTTTTGAGAATAGTTTCAATAGTCATTATGTGATAGTTAGCACATGGCACTTATGCACTTTAGATTCCAGCCAGGATTAATATTTACTGAATTTTGATTGTTTTTACCAGAACTTCCGTGCCCTTTGCCCCCACAAGTTTCTCCCTTCCTTATTGTACATATTTTGTCTTTAGTGTTTTTTAGCAATGTCTAGTGTATGTCATGCTTTCTACTAATAAAGATATATATTTTTAATAATAGCGGTGGTGCCGTGGTTTAGTGGGTGTCTGGGTAAGGAGTGGGACCTACCCTTTCAGATTTCTATTGTTCCAGGAATCTGAGCGAGACCCAGCGAAGGACACTCCTCTGCCCTGCTTAGCCCCACGGTAGGGGGTCGAATGGGAGCTTGGGCCACGAAAGGGCCGAATCTGACGCTTGCGCTGGGGCAATTGCCACCCTTAGTGAAAATGTCTAACCTTTCTCCAAACAGGCGCAGTCCCTTAAATGGAAGCCCCGTAAGGGCCTTCTTGGCGGCGTTATCAGCGGCCCATTGGCGCAACCAGACTGCACGGCGTATGGCTACCACCAGAGCAGAAGATCTAGCGCTCAGCTTAATAGCATCATCCGATGCCGATAGGATAGGATAAAGTTAACAAAAGTTTCACAGGTGGCCAGAGCATTGGCAGCATCAGAGGGCAAATCATCCGCACCTTCTAGAGCATTCCTAACCACAGTCCTGAGAGCCACCGCCGCAATGGCTAAGGCGCAAACCAGGCGGAGCGACGCTCCCCCAAATGCAAAGGCATGGCATGCCAGTTGGTCAACACGCCGGTCCTCAGAATCCCGCAGCGTAGTAGTGTGGGGGAGTGCATAATAGAGGTGTTGGACAGACTTAAAATTGGGGCATCGACCTCGGGTGGCGATGTCCAGCACTTGACCAGGTCAGCAGGGAATGGATATTTCTTATCCACACTTTTAGGAACCCCATGAAGTTTGCTGGGGTGTTCCCATTCTCTCAACACAAGGCTATTAAAATGGATTTGTTCAGGAAATTCCAACCGCACCCTAGCTGTGTGAAACAGATCACCCCTTTGCCAGGGAGCCGCGACAGGGGGAGAGAGGGACAATACATCAAAGATCTGGGCCAACAGTCTATCAATGTCATCCGAGGACCAATGTTCGGAACCAGAATCCTCCTGTCCCCTGGACTCGTCGTCGTATGACCCTGAGTCAGAGAACAGCTCCCCTTCGTCTGAGGGGGGATGTGCATAAGAAAGCAGTAAATCATCAGACTCTATAGGAAATTCGATTCAGGATTCAAATGCCGCCTCTTGGCAGAGGCCTTACGCGCTAAGGAGCCAGCTATCAAGTTTTCAACACTAGCCAGTCTAGTGGCCAAATCAGTATGAGAATCCCCGCTGGTATTGGGGGTTAGGCTCAGACTTGGGGGAGTAGGTGAAGTGATGCGAGGAGCAGGCCCAGCCTCAGAAGAGGCGTTTGGAAGACCGGCAAGCGCCTGCTGTGCACAAGGAACGCAGACCCGTGCATTGTCACCGCTGCTAGGCAAGACCCCACAAGCTACACACAGACGGGCTTGTCCCGAAGGAACCCCGTTCACAATATCCTGAGATGCCTCCATATGGTGATTATTAGGTACAATAAGTCAGTAAGGATTGACGCTAGAAAGCAACCCTGGATGCCCCAATGACCCGCGGGGAAGTGGGAGTAGTATTTGAAAGACAGGACCGGGCGCTAGACCGGGCCGGGAGAAGCCACCGAAGTACACGGTCTGAAAGACACAAGGGCAACAAGGATGTCAGAGCCAAGCGAGAAGGAGCAAAAGCTGAAGAAAGGGTCACCCATGAGGGCACTTACAGAACAGCGAGGGGAGGACAGTCTTCACCACACGCGCGTGAGAAGGGAATGGCGCCAAGCGAACCTCGAAGGGCGGGCCAGAGCTGAAGGCGACGCGGAACGCGCCATACCAGACCACGCCCCCCCCCCCCCCCCGGAGAGCGCGAAGCTCGAAGGAATAGCCAATCAGAAACCGTAGTTAGCAACGTCTGAAAACCAGACCGAGTGAATTACCTCACAACAAATATGACAGGATGAATAGAAAAAATAAACGCCGTAGTGTCCGCGAACAGAGCCGCCGTACACGCCGAGTGAAATACAGTAAAGGCGTTGTAGCTGACAATGACAATACAACCAATGTAAAATGCGGCTCTGACACCCGATAAACCGTTAAGGGCTATAAGCACACTAGTATAATAGGGCAAGGTTAGGCCATCGTACACACAACCCCCCCTCTTTTTTCCCCCCAATAAAGGGGGAACTAGGGAGGAAGGTGACCCAATACATGGGGTTCACCGCTATACGGGGCGCGGGGCACTGATGCGGGAGGGGCATCCTCTGAAGGCTCACCATTAGCCTTGACCGCCTACCCTATGGTGGGGGATTGCGGTGGAGCTTAGCTCCGTAAGCACACACGGTGCTGCCTACCTTCACCCGACCAACGCAGCCCAGGCTGGGAGACATAATTCTTCACAAGGAGGACGGGTGGAAATAGTCCCACAGGGCCGCGGGCTGTAAAGCCCCGCTCGCCTGCGAGAGCGTGATACTTCATGTCTTCGCAGTTCAGCACTGCAGAGAAATCTGGGGATTTGTGGGAGGTCCCTGGGTATATGAAGGGCCGGGAGGAGCCTGTTTTGCATGTCTGCAGTGAACAGCGCCCTCAGGCGGAGGATTACCCATGTGTAAGTATTATAGATGGAGCAGGACGTGCTGTATGCTTAGAATAAGTGATGTTTGTGGCGAGTGATGATTGCACAAAGAGGCAATTTGGACTGTGAGACTTAGAAGCATGTGTGTCGCAAGATGGCTGCTCCCATGTAGTTCATGTATGCAGAATCTGCATGCGTTCCGCACCATCTGCATAGGGTTAGGCATTCTCGAATAGCTTATGTCATGGGCGGACGGGGGCACGCACAGAGCAGGGAAGCTGCTCTGTGCTTTCTCCCCAAGATGGTGGCGCACAGGACCCAGAATTCCAAGTGAATGAGGCTGGACCGTGGGCGAGGTAAGGTTTTATTTCTGTGTAACCCCCCCAAACTGCCTCAGCACCAGGGGCAAGTGGCAGGATGGAGGGAGGGTGACCCTAAGCCTGGACCTCTGCTTTAAAGTGGACCTACAAGATTGTGCTGATCGATTCCCTCCCCCTGGGGCATCCAAAATTGGAATGCCCCGCTGTGTGAAACCCCCCCCAAATCACCTATACACTTACCTTCTTTTCCGGTCTAATGGCGCATGTGTGAGCAGACACACTCCCTGTTAGAGGGTAGCAGGGGATGCAGCCATCAGCGCGCTTGGCTTTGACGAAGGGACGTCAGCGGATCCAAGCGTGCTGATTGGACGAGCAGCCGCGTATGCGCCGTAGGACCGGGAAGAGGTGAGTTTGTGAGTAAGTCTAAAACTCAGGATAGTCAAATTCCTGAGTTTTGGTCCACTTTAAGTCTGCCATCCATGGCAAAGAGCACAAGATGCCCTAAGAGACCTGTGCTGTGGGATTGTGGAACTTGGTGAGTATACAGGGAAACCAGGGGGTGTCACATTGCAGCGTATCCCAATTCAGGATGCCCCAATGCAAGTATTTAACCCAGACTGGAGTCTTACAGACTCTAGTCCAGGTTTTGGGCAACTCAAAAGTTCAAACCCAGTCCCCACTGTATCCTGTTTCTGAATAAAAACATGTTTCACCTGACCCACGCAACCGCATGTTCCCCCACCAGGAGCAGCATTTCCATTTTCTGATCACACTGCTGCACACTGATTGGCTACCTCAACAGCCAGACTCCATGACTATCGGATGAGCCCCGCTTTTTATTTCTATTACCGAAATAAGGCTCAGCACTGAACATGCAGCAGGTGGCGAAGGGGCATAGGGGTGGAAGGTCCTCCACTTTAAAAGCTTGGTGCAAAGAAATGATGTAGTGAGGAGGGAAGCCTGGCAGAGAGAAGTGCAAGCACTGAGAATAACATCTCTATGAAGAGAAGTGGTGAGGATGACAGCCAGACAGAAAGAAGATGCAGTGGGAATGAGAGCAGAGGCAGCAGTGACAGTGCCACAGACAAGCATTCAAATATATGGGCCTAGCCAAAATAAATGAGAGAAAAAAGGCATAGATGGCAGCCTGGCAGAGAGGTGCACGTTTGATAAGGATGACAACCTGTAATAGAAGTGGTAAAGAGGATGACAGCCAAAAGGAGAGCAGCGGTGAAAAGGATGACAGCCAAAAACAGAGAAGTGTTAAAGAGGATGACAGCCAAAAGGAGAGAAGTGGTAACAAGGATGACAGCCAAAAGAATAGATGAGGTGATGAGGATGACAGCCAAAAGAAGAGATGGGGTGATGAGATTGACAGCCAAAAGGAGTAAAGTGGTGATGAGGAGGACAGCCAAAAGAAGAGATGGGGTGATGAGGATGACAGCCAAAAGGAGAAAAGTGGTGATGAGGATGACAGCCAAAAGAAGAGATGGGGTGATGAGGATGACAGCCAAAAGGAGAGATGGGGTGATGAGATTAACAACCAAAAGGAGAAAAGTGGTGCTGAGGATGACAGCCAAAAGAAGTGATGGGGTGATGAGGATGACAGCCAAAACAAGAGATGAGGTGATGAGGATGACAACCAAAAGAATAGATGAGGTGATGAGGATGACAGCCAAAAGAAGAGATGAGGTGATGAGGATGACAGCCAAAAGCAGAAAAGTGGAGATGAGGATGACAGCCAAAAGAAGAGATGGGGTGATGAGGATGACAGCCAAAAGGAGAGAAGTGGTGATGAGGATGACAGCCAAAAGAAGTGATGGGGTGATGAGATTGACAGCCAAATGGAGAAAAGTGGTGCTGAGGATGACAACCAAAAAAAGAGATGGGGTGATGAGGATGACAGCCAAAAGAAGAGATGACGTGATGAGGATGACAACCAAAAAAGGATTGGGGTGATGAGGATGACAGCCAAAAGGAGAAAAGTGGAGATGAGGATGACAGCCAAAAGGAGAAAAGTGGTCCTGAGGATGACAACCAAAAGAAGAGATGGGGTAATGAGGATGACAGCCAAAAGAAGAGATGAGGTGATGAAGATGACAACCAAAAGAAGAGATGAGGTGATGAGGATGACAGCCAAAAGAAGAGATGGGGTGATGAGGATGACAGCCACAAGGAGAAAAGTGGAGATGAAGATGACAGCCAAAAGAAGAGATGGGGTGATGAGGATGACAGCCAAAAGAAGAGATGGGGTGATGAGGATGACAGCCAAAAGGAGAGAAGTGGTGATGAGGATGACAGTCAAAATGAGATAAGTGGTAATGATGATCGCAGCAAAAAGGAGAGTGGTGGTTATGAGGATAACAGCCAAAAGAAGAGAAGTGGTGATGAGGGTGACAGCCAAAAGGAGAGAAGTGATAATGAGGATAACAGCCAGAAGAGGAGTGATGAGGATGACATCCAAAGGGAGAGAAGTGCTGGCAAGGATGACAGCCAAAAGGAGAGAAGGGGTGATGAGGATGACAGCCAAAAGAAGAGAAGTGGTGATGAGGATGACATCCAAAAGGAGAGAAGTAGTGGTGAGGACAATAGTCAAAAGGAGAGAAGTACCATTGTGTATAACAACCAAAAGAAGTAAAGTGGCAGTGAGGAGATCAGCCTGAAATAGAAGTGGTGATGAGGATCACAGTCAAAAGAAGAGAAGTGGTGATAAGGATCACAGTCAAAAGAAGAGAAGTGGTGATGAGGATCACAGTCAAAAGAAGAGAAGTGGTGATAAGGATCACAGTCAAAAGAAGAGAAGTGGTGATGAGGATCACAGTCAAAAGAAGAGAAGTGGTGATGAGGATCACAGTCAAAAGAAGAGAAGTGGTGATGCAGATGCCGGACAAAAAAAGAGAAGCAAGGATGGCAGCCAATAGGAGACAAGTAGTAATGAGGATGACAACTAAAGTGAGAGAAGTGGTTGCGAGAACGACAGAGAAAAGGAGATGATGATAGCCAATAGGAATCTAGAAGATGCAAGAATGACAAACCATAGTAGGAAGATCTGTACCTTTCCATAAAACTTCCAGGAAACCAGCATCAAAGGAGAACAGCATCACAGGTTAAAACCACATATTTTAGACAGGGGTAGCATGGCACAATGCCACACTAATCTATTAAATACAATGACATTGATTTACTAAGAGTTGAAAATAATGCTCATGGTAGTAAAAATTTCAATTCATGAGAAAAAAGCCTGAGGATTTATTTACAGTGAATCACCAGATAGGAAGACAATAAAAGTCAATGGTACTTTTCACTACAGAGTAAAGAGGAGTCAAAAGTTTAATACTTTTCTCAGGAGTGACTTTCATTATATGTCTATCTGATGCTTTTTGCTCATGAACTGAATTTTTTACTACCATATGATTTTTTTTCAACTCTCAGTTAATCAGGGCCAAAGCCATAGATATGCAGAATAAACAATTACATTTGAACTTACGGTAAGTTCAGTTGTCCGCGCCTTGGTAAATGTCTGCACATCTATTGCAACTCTAACTCTAGTAATACAAAACTCTCGTCCTTATGTTCCAACAGATACGGAGCAGTCATCCAGCATAAAATTGCACTACAGGCCCCAGCATGCCAGCATTATCTATTATCTGTGTGAATGTATCTCCTTTATTTTATCTGCAGCCTCCTACACCTTTTAACTGCAGTCAGTGGGCAGAAGGTCACCTTCAATGAGCACGAGGGTGATCTTATTAAAGTGAAGAGGTGGAAATGTGGCTGCTAGCAAGTCAGTCACGGCGACAAATTGAATCTGCTGAGATGCGGCCAGAAGGTCACCAACATCACTCTTCTGAAATCATTTATCTCCTTGAAGCCAGACTTTTGGGGTGTCTGTAATGGGGCTGTATTTAAGGGGAAAGTATAGTTTTAGGATAAATCCGTTCTTGGGAAACTGCCACATTTGCAAGCATAACCTCACAACCTTGTCTGTCACTTTCTTTTTGTCCACAGTATATACTGCTTTTATTAAACTCCGGCCTGTGAAAATATTGCTTTGTTCACATTTAGCCAACCTGCTGCAGGAAACATTTATGGACCTAGAGTAGAGAGAGGTCAAAACAGCATTTGCTGGAATATATAAAATCGGGGAGGCCGATTCATTAATAGCGCCAGGTAGCGACAGATGAGCGCCAGTAGCGTTATTTTCACAGCGCACGCTAGTATTCGCTGTGCTTGGCCGTTGTTCAGTTGTTGACAGCGACTCAGTCGGTGTGCGATAATGTTGAATACGGGGTTAGGAGTCGCTGTTTGACAGGTTCCGCGCTGTATGGGAGCGCATGACAGCGAATGGCCATAGCGAACGGCTCCCAGCATATTCATTAACAAATCACGCTCAAAAAATTCTCGCACTGTGAAATGCTTGTTTAAACCCCAGAGCGCTGGCGGCGATGGGTTAAAAGTAGTTTTTTAAAACCCAAACAACCATATTTTTGGGAAAAAAAAACAAAACATGTTTTTACAAACATTTTTTAATATGAATACATTAATATCAGACCTGTAATATCAATTCTGCACACATTTTTTTTTACCTTAAAAAAAATATCTAACATTGCAGAAGTGGTCACAGAATTTTTGCCATTTAAAAAAAACAAAAAAACAAAACATTAATATCAATGAATTAAGAATATTTAAAGATTGCTCCATTGAAATGCATTGGAGAGCGCCAGGTAGCGAGAGGTCATACCTGTCGCTGTTCAAGGTCGCTCGCTGGCGCTGTGGGGTGAGGCTGGAATAATGATGAATGATTCGCTATCTGGCGCTCTGTCAGTCGCTAAGCAAGATCGGCTTGATAAATGTGTGATTGCGGAGGGGAGCCGGCGTTCTCGTGGCGGTGAGCGTCATTACCGTTCGCTCACCATTCGCTACCTGGCGCTATCCCTTGTTAAATAAGGGCCTAAGACTGTGTTGATTTGATTTAGGTAATAATCACCTTGTTGCGATCCCATGGCACATGTATGGTTCGCAGGCCAATCAGGGCTCACCCTCCATTCATACCTCCCTTAGTTGCCTGGACGTCATATTTGAAGTCAGATGGCTAGGAAAGCTTAAAGGAGCGTGTGCTGATCCACATACCAGCACCATTCAGAAATGCCTGTCGTGGGTACGTAACGCAGCTAAAGGTATAGCAGGGTTGTGGCCAAGGCCTGCACATGCATTGTGGGATCGCAGTCTATAACCGGCGATTGCAGGGGTTTCAGACTGAGGGGCATCCAAAATCGGGACAGCATCAGCCTCCTTGGAGTTTTTTAGAGGACATTGTTCCTTTTTAAAGTGATTCAAAAGCCAATTCAAAAAACACTTACCTTTTATCCCAACAAAGCTGACCGGTACTAGTCCGGCGATCAGTAACTCCCCTGATCGCTGTAAGAGCCCCGCTGCAGCTGTCGCATCTTACACCGTCTCATGCCAATATATGGGGTCGGGATTGATGGGGGGGTCGGGTTCATGACCTGTCATCAGTCACAGAGCACTGCCATGTCCTCTCCATTCATGGGAATTGAGGGAGTGTGCTGTGGCCTCACACACCCCTCCGTTGTAGTGAATGGAGAGGTCGTGGCCATGCCCCTGCAAGCACTGGTGAATTGAGTTAAGGCTCTGGGGCAATGATAGAAGTGAGAGACGTGGGGCAAGCTTGGATCCAGTTATTAGGTGAGTTACTAATCGTGGGACTGGCACTGATCAGTGGCAGGGACCAAAAGATAAGCACCATTTTGTTTTTTTATTTGCCTGTTGAATGACTTTAAAGAAAAAAGTAACAGTAACTTAGTATGTAAGGCTGAATAAAGACTTTAGTCCATCCAGTTCAGCCTGTTTATCTCCTTTCAGTGGTCTAGTAGCCATAGCTGGATTTATGTTATTGTGTTATTACATGCCAGGAAGGCATCCAGGCCACTTTTGAAGTTTTTCCTGTATCCTTCATTACTACCTCCTCTGGCAGCGAGTTCCATAGTCTCACTGCTCTTACAGAGAAGAATCCCCTCCTATGTCGATGGAGAAAGCACCTTTCCTCTAACCTTAGTGGATGCCATCGGGCTATGGTCACACTCCGGGGTATAAATAGATTATGGGACAGATCTTTGCATTGACCCTGAATATATTTATACAAAGTTATTAGATCACTCCTCAGGCGTCTTTTTTCTAAACTAAATAAACCTAACTTTGACAATCTTTCATGGTACACTAGTCCCCCGCACTCCTTTTATTAATTTAGTTGCCCTCCTTTGAACGTGCTCCAGTTCTGATATGTCCTTTTTAAACACAGGTGCCCAGAACTGTACACAGTATTCCATATGGGGTCTGACCAATGACTTGTACAGGGGTAAAATGATGCTCTGGTCATGAGCACCTATGCCCCTCCTGATGCACCCCATGATCCTGTTTGCTTTGGCAGCTGCTGCCTGGCATTGAGTACTACAGTTAAGTTTATTGTTAACTAAAACCCCCTTTCCATTGTTGTTTTACCAAGCATTTCTTTATTTAGTGTGTAATCTTGACACAGATTTCTTCTTCCCATGTGCATGACCTTACATTTATCCGTGTTAAACTTCATTCCCCATTTAACTGCCCATGCTTCCAATTTATCTAAATCTGTTTGTAGCTGCCTGCTGTCCACTTTTGTGTTAATTACTTTACACAGCTTAGTATCATCTGCAAAGATTGAAAAAGCCAAAATCAGGCATGGAACTGTTAATTATGGAGGACAGGAAGTAGCTGCACACTGCAGTAAAGCATATCTCTTAGGAGGAAGTGCAGCTGCTGCATGTGTGTGTGTGTAGCAATTTCCTGCCCCCTATTTTATAGAGCTTTGCTTGGAAAAGGTGAGTACCGTATTTTTCGCCCTATAAGACGCACTTATTTTTCCCCAAAAGTGGGGGAAAAATGTCAGTGCGCCTTATCGGGCGAATGTAAAAAAAAAAAAAAAAAAAAAATAAAAAAAAAAAACTCACCCGTCCCCGGCGCTCCCGGCCAGAGGAGCGGCGGGGGCTCTGTCCCGGCCCCGCCGCTGCGATCGCTGTCTTTTCAGGCAGCGATGACAGCGGCGGGGCCAGAGACAGAGCCCCTGCTGCTCCTCCATCTGCTGCCGGGCTCAGAGCACATGCGAGCACGAAGGTCCCGGCAGTGGGTGGGCGTGGCCTGCACCGGCGCAGGCCACGCCCACCCGCTGCCTGGACCTTCGTGATCGCATGTGGGGGAGCAGATGGAGGAGCGGCAGGGGCTCTGTCTCTGGCCCCGCCGCTGTCATCGCTGCCTGAAAAGACAGCGATCGCAGCAGCGGGGCCGGGACAGAGCCAGCTCGTGAATGGGGTGGGCGTGGCCTGCGTCGATGCTGCGGCGCAGGCCACGCCCACCCCATTCACGGAGCCGGCCGCTCAGCGCAGCCGTGTCAGCGGACAGGTGAGTTTAAGTTTTTTTTTTTTTTTTCTATGGCGCCTGCCTGTACTAATGGGGGGAGGGGGGTGGGAATGGGGGGAGAGCGGCCACACTGCCTATGGGAATGGGGGGATGGGGATGCCACACAGCCTATGGGAATGGGGGGATGGGGATGCCACACAGCCTATGGGAATGGGGGGATGGGGATGCCACACAGCCTATGGGAATGGGGGGATGGGGATGCCACACAGCCTATGGGAATGGGGGGATGGGGATGCCACACAGCCTATGGGAATGGGGGGATGGGGATGCCACACAGCCTATGGGAATGGGGGGATGGGGATGCCACACAGCCTTTGGGAATTGGGGGAGGGGTATGCCACACAGCCTATGGGAATGGGGGGAGGGGTATGCCACACAGCCTATGGGAATGGGGGGATGGGGATGCCACACAGCCTATGGGAATGGGGAGAGGGGGATGCCACACAGCCTATGGGAATGGGGGGATGGGGATGCCACACAGCCTATGGGAATGGGGGGAGGGGTATGCCACACAGCCTATGGGAATGGGGGGATGGGGATACCACACAGCCTATGGGAATGGGAGGAGGGGGATGCCACACAGCCTTTGGGAATGGGGGGAGGGGTATGCCACACAGCCTATGGGAATGGGGGGATGGGGATGCCACACAGCCTTTGGGAATGGGGGGAGGGGTATGCCACACAGCCTATGGGAATGGGGGGATGGGGATGCCACACTGCCTATGGGAATGGGGGGAGGGGGATGCCACACAGCCTTTGGGAATGGGGGGAGGGGTATGCCACACAGCCTATGGGAATGGGAGGAGGGGGGTGCCACACAGCCTTTGGGAATGGGGGGAGGGGTATGCCACACAGCCTATGGGAATGGGGGGATGGGGATGCCACACTGCCTATGGGAATGGGGGGAGGGGGATGCCACACAGCCTTTGGGAATGGGGGGAGGGGTATGCCACACAGCCTATGGGAATTGGGGGATGGGGATGCCACACTGCCTATGGGAATGGGGGAGGGGGATGCCACACAGCCTTTGGGAATGGGGGGAGGGGTATGCCACACAGCCTAAGGGAATGGGAGGAGGGGGGTGCCACACAGCCTTTGGGAATGGGGGGAGGGGTATGCCACACAGCCTATGGGAATGGGGGGATGGGGATGCCACACAGCCTATACTAATGGGGGGAGGGGGATGCCACACAGCCTTTGGGAATGGGGGGAGGGGTATGCCACACAGCCTATGGGAATGGGGGGATGGGGATGCCACACTGCCTATGGGAATGGGAAGAGAGGGATGCCACACAGCCTATACTAATGGGGGGAGGGGGAAAGCCACACAGCCTATGGGAATGTGGGGAGAGGGGGATGCCACACAGCCAATGGATATATGGGGAATGGGAGGGGGGATGCCACACTGGATATACAGGGAATGGGATGGGGGCATGCTACACTGTCTATGGAATGGGGGCATCCCACACTGCCTATGGGAATTGGATAGGGGAATGCCACACTGTCTGTAATGGTGCGTTTTTGGTTTAAAAATTTTTTTTCTTATTTTCTTCCCCCAAATCCTAGGTGCGTCTTATGGGCAGGTGTGTCTTATATGGCGAAAAATACGGTATCTCCCTAATGCAGGGCTCACTGGTGGTGTGAGGGCTTAGGTTACATTAAATTAGTGTCACTTTGAACAAAACCCTCCGCTGTCACAGATTTGCAAGAGAGACTGTAGGTCTAATATAATACTGCTGGATGCATTCACCACCCTCCAATCAGCAAGGCCCATGCTGCCATCTTGGGACATAGTACTTGTGCCCTTTAGATTGTAAGCTCAGAAGGGCAAGGCTCTAGGTTCTTGTCAAAATGTGGTCTGTATCTTCTGCCACCTTTTACATGTGTATTCCAAGTATGCAGCACGCCCTGCTCCAGTAATGATTCATTATGTCTGGGATATAGTCCACAAGAGGGCGCTTTACTGCAGAGATGGCAAAAAAAGAGGCCCCTCCCAGTCCTTATATACCCGGGACCTCCCACTAAATTCCCCAGTTCATTCTCTGCAGTCGGGCTGCGAAGGTCAAGATGATGGCTTCTCTCTTCGCAGGTAAGCTGGGCTGCACAGCCCCTGGCCCTGTGTCCTATTCCCACAGGGGCAATCTGGGCCTCAGGTGTCTGGGTCGGCACCCACTGTCTCATCCCCCATGCCACCTCGCTTGATTATGTCCCCTAGTGATATTAACACTAGCGGGGATTCTCAACCTGATGTTTTCACCAGAGTGGCCAACATTGAGAGACTAATTGCTAGCTCTGCAGCCCGTAAGGCTCCAGCTAAAAGACGGCTTTTACTATGGAACAAGATGATTTCCTTGATTTGTCTGACTATACCCCTCTTGAGGAAGGGGAATTATTTTCAGATTCAGATCTGTCTGACGATCAGCATTGCCTTGGCGCTGATGCCGGCTCAGAGCATTGGGATACTGATGACACCCATAGACTTTTGACTCAAATTTTTGAAGTACTTTCCATTTCCCCTCCTGCAGCGGCTCCTAAGCAGCAAGGGGAATTGTTTGGTACCGCAAAGCCACGTTTGGAATTCCCATAACAGACGCATTTTAATAATCTGGTTCTCCAGGAATGGGAGCGGCCTAGCCGGCTCCCTGATATTCCTAAGGGGTGGGATAGGAGGTATCCATTCACTCAGGTCTGGGCTCAATGAGTCTCAGACAATTGGATTCTGGAGGTTGTCTCCTGCGGATACAAGCTGGAGTTCGCGGACTGGCCTCCTCCCAGATTTCTCAGATCACGGGTTCCTATGTACCCGCGGGCAGCTCGGGGTCTGTTTCTGGCGGTACAAAACCTTTTGGCCATGGGGGTCATTTGTCAGGTCCCGCCGGGAGAGAGAGGTCAATGTTACTATTCCAATCTCTTTACAGTACCCAAAAAGGATGGTTCCATCAGACCCATCCTGGACCTAAAACTTCTCAACAAGTTCATCAGGACCAGACGTTTTCACATGGAAACTCTGCGCTCTGCTATCAGCTCCCCGCGCCCGGGGGAATAGACATCAAAGATGCTTACCTTCATGTGCCGGTCGTCCCAGGGCATCAGCGGTTCCTCAGGTTCGCAGTAGAGGAACAACACTACCAATTTGTGGCACTTCCCTTCGGTCTCACCTCGGCCCCCAAAGTGTTCACCAAGGTGTTGGCAGGTGTGATGGCCCTTCTCAGAGCCCGGGGCATTCGCATTCTTCCTTATCTGGACGACCTTCTCATTACATCCCATTCACTCCAACAGGCAGAATTGGACACCCGGACGGTGGTGGCGACCTTGAAAATGTTCGGATGGGTGATCAATTATCCCAAATCCTCTCTCTCCCCATCTCGGGTGACCCCCTTCCTGGGTATGACCCTGGATACCATTCAGGCCAGGATTTTCCTCCCTCAGCAGAAGATGGACTCTCTCCAAGCTCTGATTCATTTCTTGCTGTCCAGCCCTCATCCATTCATTCGGCAAGTGATGCAATTGATGGGACAGATGGTGGCCTGCTTCGAGGCGGTTCCTTATGCTCAATTTCACATGAGACCCCTTCAGCTCCATCTTCTGTCAGTCTGGGACAAGAGTCCCCTGTCTCTGGATCAGGCCTTTGTTCTATCTCCTCTGGTCCGGCGGTCCCTCCGGTGGTGGCTGGACTCGAGGAATCTTCTGGGGGGCAGATAATTTCTGGCCCCGTGTTGGGAGACGGTCACTACGGATACCAGTCTGTCAGGTTGGGGGGGCTACTGGAGAGCCCACCAATTCCAGGGGCTGTGGGGCTCTCAGGAGGCCCACGCCCCCATTAATGTTCTGGAGCTGAGGGCTGTTCGGTTGGTGCTGGCGCAGCTGACGTCTCACCTCCAGGGCCTGCCGGTTCAGGTTCGCTCCGACAAACGGACTGCGGTCGCTTACATCAATCATCAGGGAGGGGCATACGGAGCAAGACCTCCGGGAGGTGTCGTTGATTCTGTTTTGGGCCGAGGACAATGTCCCGTGCATCTCTGCAGGTTACCGGATGTGGATCTGTTTGCTTCTCGCCACAATCACAAGCTGCCAGCATTTGTCTCACTGTCCCCGGATCCTCTGTCCTGGCAGGGGTTCGGTCTCCTGTACCTCTTCCCTCCGTTTCCCCTTCTGGGCAAGGTTCTGCGCAAGCTGATTCAGGAGTGCCAGCTGTTCTGGTGGCCCCCAGGATAGAAAGGGCGGTGGAGTAGCCATTTATGTCAAGACTACCCTTCAATCAACAATAATTCAGCATACACATAATGAACTAGAAACTCCCTGGGTTACCATGCAGACTAAGGAGGGAGCTGTGGTCAGAATTGGTGTGATATATAGGCCCCCTGGACAATCTGAGGATCTAGATAACCTGTTAATAGATGAAATCAGTGGAATGGCAGAGAAGGGGGACATTGTAATTACAGGTGACTTCAACATGCCTGATGTGGACTGGAATATCCCAAGTGCATCGACATGCAAGAGCAGGACTATATTAGAGGCACTTAATGGAGTGTCTGTAAAACAACTTGTGACATTGCCAACTAGAGGAGATAACATTCTGGACTTAGTTCTGACAAATGGGGATCTGGTGTCCGAGGTCAGGGTTGAAGAAGGTTCCAGTGACCATCAATGCTTATGGTTCAGAATAAAAACAGACATTGTGCAATCACACACCAGAACCAAAGTGCTAGACTTTAGGAAGACAAACTTCAAGGAAATGGCGGAGTATGTAGAAAGAAAATTAGGAGTGGAACAGAGTAGCAGAAGTGAGTGCCCAGTGGTCACTATTAAAAATGCCCATCTTAAAGGCAACTAAGCAATATGTGAAACAAACTAGCAAGAATAAAAGGAAGAAGAAACCATTATGGTTTACTAGGGAAGTCAGCACTATCATAAAAGATAAGAAGTCTGCCTATAAGAAGTATAAAGTAAGTGGAAGTGTAGCTGACAGAGAGGCATATAAAATTAAACAGAGGGAAGCAAAACTAATTATAAGAACTGCTAAAGGGCAAAAAGAGGAAGAAATGGCCAAATCTATGAAGAGGGGAGATAAAACCTTTTTCCGATATATTGGTGACAGAAAGAAGAAAAACAATGCAGCTCAAAAGTTAGAAATGGGGAAAATAAATATATTGACGAAGATAAGGCTGTGGCTGACCATCTGAATATCTACTTTTGTTCAGTATTTTCAGATAGTAGCAGGCATGGTCATAGCACAACATCCAGCTGGGAGAGTACAGCTCCGGAGTTTCTGGAGGCTGATGTCTTAGCCGAGCTGGCACATCTAAAGGTAAGTTGTCAGGACTGTACCGGACACCTGTCTGACTTGAGCTGATAATCCCCAATCTCCACCGCCTCTTCTGCCTATAGACAAGTCCCCGCTTGTAGGAGACACGGGTAATGCCTCTCCTACTCGGTTACCCCCAGGACTTATAGGGCGCAAAGATTACCAGCTCAAGGTGGAGACTGATGAACGGCAGGGAGTCCCAAATGAGGATGCCGGATGGCGGAAGTCCAAATACAGGCCGAGGTCAAAACCGGGAGGTCACGGGGCGAGGTATCCGAAGGAGGTAACGAAGAATAGTCGAACAAGCCGAGGTCAAATCCAGGAGGTCACGGTGCGAGGTATCAGAGGGGTCAGGCGGAATCGTGGTCAGGCAGGCAAAAGGTCAGGGCAGGCAGCAAGCGAGAGAGGTCAAGGTCCAAAGCCGAATAATAACGAAAGACAATGTGAACACACTTCCAGAACCTAGAGGCTATAACGGGCGCTGGGATACTGAAGCAGTGCAGCTTTATAGGGAATACTGGCCATTGGGGAAAGGGGACAATGGAGGGAATCACACTGATTGGTGCATACATAGAAAACGGGAGCGGTCCCAGGAGCTGGACGGCCCAGGCCAGACAGGCCGACCAGTCCCTGGGTCCGCTCCCAGGATCCAGCCACAGATAGGTTTATTTCAAACTTGCCCCCGGCGGGCGCGCTGGGGAAAGCGCCGCCGGGAGGCATAAAGAAGACGTGCTCGCGCGCGCGAGCACGTTGAGGATCGGGCGCGCCCCCGCCAGGAGGGGGAAGCGCCGCATCACGAGGGAGCCCAGCAGGGCCGCGCAGCCGCGCGGAGCGGGCTGCAGCGCGGCATTCGACAGCGTCCTGCACCGCCGGCCCCTGGTTCCCACGACGGCGCCGAGGAGTCGGCAGACCCGGGGACCGTCGGGCAGCAGCCCGCCGGGGGCCACCCGACAGCGCGCCGCGGGACCAGGAACGGCGACGAGGTAAGTGCCTAACATAAGTAAGGCAATGGGTCCAGATGGAATCCACCCCAGAGTTCTAAGGGAACTTAGGTTTGTGATTGCAGCCCCTCTAACTGATTTACTTAACCATTCCCTTTCAACTGGTGAGGTTCCAGATGATTGGAGAATGGCCAATGTCGTACCAATCCATAAAAAGGGGAGTAGAGAAGAAGCCAGTAATTACAGGCCAGTTAGTTTAACATCTATAGTGGTCAAATTAATGGAAACACTCTTAAAAAAACAGATAATTTCCCATCTAAAAATTAATGACCTATTGGACCCAAAACAGCACGGCTTTACTGAGGGCAGATCATGTCAGACCAATCTTATTGATTTCTTTGACAATGTCACTAAAGTGTTAGATGAAGGTGGTGCTGTGGATATCGCCTATCTGGATTTTAGCAAAGCCTTTGACACTGTACCACATAAGGAGCTCATAGATAAGTTATTGAAGGTAGGACTCAATCCCTGGATAGTTCAGTGGATTTCCAGTTGGCTGAGGGATCGGTATCAGAGCGTTGTTGTAAATGGCGTGCAATCTGAACAAAGGCGAGTCACAAGTGGTGTGCCGCAAGGCTCTGTCCTGGGCCCCATTCTTTTTAATATATTTGTAAGTGACATAGGAGAAGGCTTGGTAGGAAAAGTTTGTCTGTTTGCTGATGATACAAAGGTTAGTAATAGGGTGGATATTCCTGGAGGTGTCTGCAACATGGAAAATGATTTAGCTTTACTGGATAGATGGTCAAAACTGTGGAAACTAGAGTTTAATGTCTCTAAATGTAAAATCATGCACTTGGGTAGAAGGAATCCCTGCTCTGAGTACCGTATGGGCAGCACTGTGTTAGCCAGGACCTCGGAGGAGAGAGATTTAGGGGTACTGATTACTGATAGCTGCAAGATGAGTGGACAGTGTAGCCAGGCAGTGGGAAAAGCAAGCAGGATGCTCGGCTGCATAGCTCGAGGCATCACCAGTAGGAAGAGGGAGGTTGTGATGCCGCTGTATAGAGCCCTGGTAAGGCCACAGCTAGAATACTGTGTGCAGCTCTGGAGACCTTACCTGCAAAAAGACATTATTCAAATAGAACGTGTCCAAAGGCGGGCAACGAAAATGGTGGAAGGACTTAAACTTAAAGCTTATCAGGAGAGACTTAAAGAACTTAATTTGTACAGTCTGGAGGAAAGAAGGGAGAGGGGGGACATGATTGAGACCTTTAAATATGTGAAAGGATTGAATAAGGTTCAGGAGGGAAGTGTTTTTAAGAAGAAACTTAACGATAGAACAAGGGGGCACAACCTGAAGCTAGTTGGGGGGAAGATCAGGAGCAATGTTAGAAAATATTATTTTACAGAAAGAGTAGTAGATGCTTGGAACAAACTTTCAGCAGAGGTAGTTGAAAAATCAACAGTCACTGAATTTAAACATGCCTGGGATAAGCACACATCTATCCTAAGATAAAGAGAACATACAGTATACACATAAGGGCAGACTAGATGGACCGTATGGTCTCCTTCTGCCGTCAACCTTCTATGTTTCTATGTTTCTAAGACAGGTGTGGTTCGCAGACGTTGTGCAGCTGGCGGTGGATCAGTATCCTCTGCCCCTGGTTCCAGATCTTCTTACTTAAGGACGACTCTGTTACCCCGAATTACAAACGCTGGCTTTGACGACCTGGCTGCTGAAACCTCCATCCTAAAGGAGAAAGGTCTGTCTGATTCGGTTGTTCAGACTCTGGTCAGTGCTAGGAAGAAATCCTCTCCTACCATCTATTATAGGACCTGGCGGACTTACATTGACTGGTGTGAGGCTAGGGCCTTTCCCTGTCGGGTGTTCTCCATCCCTCGGATACTGGAGTTCCTTCAGCATGGTCTGGATTTGTTTTTTTTTAGCTCAGCACTCTGAAGGGGCATGTTTCCGCTTTGGCTGTTTTCTTCCAGAGGTCTTTCGCTCTTCATTCTTTGGTCAAGACTTTCTTCCAAGGGGTCACTCATGTGCGTCCTCCCCGCAAACCCATGTTACCGGTTTGGGATTTGAATTTGGTATTGTCTGCCCTTCAGGGTCCTCCTTTTGAGCCTGTGCATGAGGCTGCGCTGTCTATTATCACTTTGAAAGTTGTCTTCCTGGTGGCTATCACTTCTGTCCGGCGTGTTTCTGAATTGGCGGCTCTGTCCATTCAGGCCCCCTACTTCGAGAGACACCAGGACAAGGTGGTTTTGTGCTTTAAACCAGACTTCTTGCCTAAGGTTGTCTCTGCCTTTCACCTCAATCAGGACATTGTGCTTCCTTCCTTGTGCCCTAATCCTGGTAATGACAAGGAGAGGGCCTTGCATTCTCTGGATGTGGTCAGGAATTTGAAATACTACCTGGTGGCTACAGCGCCTTTTAGGAAGACGGACACCTTGTTTGTGGTACCCTCGGGTCCCAAGAAGGGTTTGGCGCCTGTTAAGTCTACTATTAGTAAATGGATTCGTCAGGCCATTATTAGTGCCTATTCTGCTAAAGGGAGGGATCCTCCTTTCCGAGTCACTGCTTATTCTACCCGTGCTGTTGGGGCTTCCTGGGCTTTTCAGCACCAGGCTTCTGTTGAACAAGTTTGTAAGGCTGCTACTTGGTCTTCTGTTCATACCTTTTCCAAGTTTTACAAGGTTGATGTTCGGGCCTCAGCGGATGCTGTTTTTGGCCGCAAAGTTCTGCAGTGGTTTGAACTGCGCATTGTTGCCTTTTTTGGGATCCCCACCCGTTTGTTGGACACTGCTATTGGATGTCCCAGAGGTAATGAATCATTACTGGAGCAGGGCGTGCTGCATACTTAGAATAATACAATTCTGTGAATACTCACCTTGTAGAAATGTTATTATAAGTATGCAGCACGCCCTGCTCCATCCCACCCTGAGTACTTATTCTTGGATCCTCTATATGGTGAACGTTCCTGGTTAATGTTGTTAATCATGTTATTGGCTTCACCTGGTTCCCTTACTGCTTTTTCATACTGGGGAATTTAGTGGGAGGTCCCGGGCATATAAGGACCGGGAGGGGCCTATTTTCTTGCCCTCTTGTGGACTATATCCCAGATGTAATGAATCATTACTGGAGCAGGGCGTGCTGCATACTTATAATACCAATTCTACAAGGTGAGTATTCACAGAATTGTATTATTATAGTATTACTATATTATTATTATTATATTATTATAGTATTACTCGAACCTGTCTACGATTTTTACCTTGTACAACACCATAGCACAGGGTGGTGATATATTAATAAACAATATTAATAGTGGGGTGGTGATATATGAATAAACAATTATAATAGTAATATCTCTGATTAGAAACATGCCCTTTCTTTCATCTGAGCAGCCAACTCAAAAGCCTTCCCTGGCGATCACCCAAGGGTGTTACAGTGGGTGGCAGTCAGTGTTGAATGACCAGCTTACCTGCAACATGTCACTGTGCTCTCTCAGCCCTGGCTATTGCCATTGTGTTGCCGCCTTTCAGCTGTAACGGGGTGAATTTTCAACTGAGTGATTATTAATAGGACAAAAAAATGTCATTGCATAGCGGGTGCGAGATAACAGCGCTGTTCAAATGCCAGCAGCGGTGCTGTTATGGAAACACGCTTTAATGAGAACGTTGTGCGCAGGAAACACTGTGTACTGTGCAGGCAATACGCCGCACAACGTATACTTTCGTGGGAGGCGGAATCCATGCCTTCACCAGGCTTAAATCCTTATTCAATGGAAGTGGGGTGGATTTAAAAGAATTTCCACCTTGAAAAAATTCCTAAACTCTAAACCATTTCTAATATGGCGTCTGTTAACCAAAGGTGTCTCTTACATACAGTACAAAATGTTTTACATCATGTACTGTATGCACGCTTCCGGTTATACTACAATGGAAGATGTTTCAAAATCTCCCCTGCCGCTGTATATTGTACCCGTTGTTGGTCACTGACCTCCTAGGGGCCCATCCGACAGTAAGTTTCCACCTGCTTAAAGCATAATAAAACCCAAATGTGGGGATCTTTAAGCTGTGCGTGCACTCCCTCCCAGCCACGAAGAGGGCATGGCCATGCTGCAAATGCTGGCCCTGGGGCGACGCTGGAAGCGAGGGATGCGGCGCAAGCTCGGATCCAGTGATCAGGTGAGTTACTGATCGCGAGACTGGTCCTGATGAGCTGCGCGGGGCAAAAGGTAAGTACCCTTTTGGTTTTTTTTTTTATTGGCCCGTTGAATGACTTTAGAGATCCAAAGTAAAAACCCAGGAATGGAGCTCTTTATGATGGGGGACTGAAAGAAGCTGCGCACTGCAGTAAAGCATGTCTCCTACAGCCTGTCTCCGCTTTGAGCACTATTTCCCATATATCTGTGAACATAATAAAAAAGCTGGGTGAGACTGGGTCTTAAATTGCATCCACTAAGTTTAGAGGAAAGGAGCTTCCTACCTTGTAATAGGAGGGGATTCTTCTCTGTAAGAGCAGTGAGACTATGAAACTATGTGTCAGAGATGGTAGTCATGAATATTACACTAAACGAGTTCAAAAGTGGCCTGGAGGCCTTCCTTGCATGTTATAACAATACCAGCTATGGCTACTAGACCACTGGAAGGAGATATACTTTTACTATACAGACTGAACCGGATGGACTAAAGTCTTTATTCAGCCTTATATACTATGGGGGTTATTTAAGAAGGGATAGTGCCAGGTAGTGCTTGGTAGTGGCAGGCAGTGTCTGGTGAATTCCGGGCGATGTACGCAAAACCACATTTAAGAAAGTCAGTCTGGTGAGCGACTCTAACAGCGCCATGTAGAGTCACATGTTTTAATCCAGGCAGCTCAGCGTATAGCACTGGCGCTCTAGGTACCTCTCACTCTGTAGCGCTCTCCCATACATTTCAATGGGCTTTCATTAGTTGTGTATTATAAATAGCGTGTTTGGCAATTTAATTTTTTTTTTGCTGAAATCATTGTGTGACCTCTCCTGGCTGCAAGCAAACACTTTTATACATTTTTGGGACTTTTTATATTTTTATGCAGAATTGTCATTACAGGTCTGGCACTAAAGTTTTAATGTCACAGTGTTAAAACAATGTCATTCCATGTGTTCTCGCTTTGTTACAGGTGTATTTGTGTTCAAAAACAGACTTTAATTACACAGCGTCTGGTGCTCTATGCTATAGCGGTCAGATTTAAAGCGCAAACAATGCGTGTGTGTAGTTTTTTCTTAAATATGGTGTGGAGCGCAGAGTGCCGGACGCACTGAGCTGATGCTATCTCTCGCTCTCTGCAGTGTTGTTGTTAGAGCGCCCAACACACATCATATTCATCAATGCCAGCCAGGTTACTACAGCAACCAAGACGCTAGGTTACAGCGCCCGATACCCGCTTACAGCGTCTACTAGCAGTCGCTGTAAGCACCCCAATACAGACGCTCATCTGGCAATACCTGCCATTAGTAATGAATCAGCCTCCACGTTACTATATTATAGGGTGTGAATTGGCAAAAATCTGGCAATACGATATGTATCACGATACAAATATGACGATACAATATACCCCAATTCTGTCTCAAAGAAGATATATTGTGGTTTTTTTTTAATTAAATTCTTTCTTTGAATTAAAAAAAATGACACAGGGCCCCCCTTCCCAGGGGGACCCCGTTTTTGGGAATTTTAGGGGTTAAAAACCCTTAAAAATCCCCCCAAAAATTGTGTGAGGTCCCCCTTACCCAGCATAAGCGGCTAGGGCACCAACTATGGGGACTTGTAGAACAAGACGCAGGGGCCAGCTTTGATGGCCCCTGGCTCTGCAGGCTACAAACCGGCATAGCCTAATGGCCAAAGGCTCTTCTGCCCCCGGCATTTGGGGAGGCAGGAAACGGGAGGGCTTGGGGTTAATGGCAAATCACCCACTAGCCGCAGGTGACTTATCATACCCAGAGCTTTGTGAACTGGTATAGGGGTCTCATAGATCCCTTACAAGTTCACAAAGGGTTAACCCTAAAAAAATTAAAACTACTCATAGAGAAATTTTCTAATGTTTAAAACAAATGTTTTTTTTTACTCAACTCCTATGTCCCTTGCCAATCCGATGACAGATGCAGTAAACCCCGGAGGGGGAGCAGCGGATCAGAGGATCCCCTGCTCCTCTCCTCCTCTGGCCAGTGATTGCTGCATCTGACAGCTGAACCGCCGAGACCCGGGATGATGCCTGCATGGTGGCGTCATCTGCCAAGGGGTGGGGCTAGTCATAAGGGTGGTGGTGCCCATCGGGAAAGCAGGGGGAGAGGGCCTGTCGGGCTCTCTCCTGAAGACTGAAGAGTCCCGTGGGGATCAGAGGCCGCCCCCCCCCCCCCCCCCCAGTGAAGAGGAGAGCTGGCGGGAGGGATCGCGCACGAAGGAGAGTAAATGTCTTTTTTTTTTCTTTTTACAGGACTTGCCGCAGCGGCTGAAGCGGGGTAGGCCCTATTCCGGGCACTCTCCTGCAGCCAGAAGAGCCCGGGGGGAGGGCGGAGGCCCCACAGGTGAAGAGGAGACCCGGCTGGATTGAACGAGAGTGTCAGGTCCCGTGGGACACCCACCTTCCAATAAATCAGCAACCCCCAATCTCCGCTGCTTTCTTCGCCTATAGTAAGCCCCCGTTTGCCGGGACGCTAGACACGCCTCACCGGACACGGTTGCCCCCAGGTCTTGTTAGCACAAAGGATGCTGACTTATGCAGGGGAAGGCAGATGAACCAGGAACTAGACTGAGTAGCAATAACGGACAGGGGTCATACACGGGTGGTCAATCCGAGGAGGCACGGTACAGTAGGGTTAGACGGAAGAGTAGTCAGGGCAAGCCAAGGGTCACAACGGGAGGTCAGAAGTTCGCGGTACAAAGGAGCAGGCAGATTCGTGGTCAAAGAACAAGCAAGGTCGGTCCAGGCGGCAATCAGGGATGGTCAAAAACACGGCAAGATTCACAGGGAGAAGGTATCCAAAATCGCACCCAGTAGCACGCTATAACGGGCAAGGACTGACCGCAGGGTGAAAACCTTTATATGATGGGGGCTAACAGGATTGGCTGAGGGGGAATGTGGTGATTGGTGCTACATAGGAACCTTGGGCTGATTGCCCAGTTTGAATCAGGGGGCGTTTGCCCAGTGTACTTTGGGCTCATAGGCCCATACTGACAAAGGGCTAATTGGCCCATGCTGGCAAAGGGCTCATTGGCCCATGCTGATTACCTCCGGTGGGTGCGCTGTGTGCAGCGCCGCCGGAGGACATACAAGGAAGCCAGGCGCGCGCGGGCGTGTGTATGATGCAGCGCGCCGGGAGCGCGCCGCACAGAGAGCGACGCGGCCGCTCCCCACGCCGCCGACGAGGAGGCTGCCCGGGCGGCTGCTCACGACAGCCGAGCGGCGGCCGGAAGGGAGAGACGCCGGCCCGCCGCCGGCTGCAACGGACGCCCAGCCCGCGGAGAGGAGTCGGCGAGGGAACGAAGGACAGGTGAGGTGGCCGTGACACTACCCCCCCCCCTTCACGAGGGGCCTCTGGACCCTTACCAGGCTTATCCGGATTCTCACGATGAAATCTATTAATAAGGGTTTTGGCATGGACATCCTTGGCCGGTACCCAACACCTTTCCTCAGGACCAAAACCCTTCCAATCAATTAAATACTGTAAAGAGTTTTGAAGCACCCGAGCGTCGAGTATTCTATTAATTTCATATTCAGGCTCGTCTCCCACTATAATCGGAGGAGGAGATGACACCTGAATATTTTTGGCAGATTTTAACAAAGAAACATGAAAGGTCGACGGAATTTTCATGGATAAAGGTAACTTGACCTTAAAGGTAACATCGCTTAGTTTGTCAATAATAGGAAAAGGACCGATATATTTAGGCCCCAGCTTAGACGAGGGTTGTCGAAGGGCAATATTTCTTGTAGAAACCCAGACCCAATCACCCACCCGAAATGGTGGTTCTAGTGACCTATGTCGGTCTGCAAACACTTTATAAGTTCTAGAGGCTTTCTTTAAGTTAGTCTGTATCTCAGACCACACCTTAGTCCTTTCCCGTAGCCATTCCTCCAAGGCCGGCAAGTTGGAGGAAGGACCAGAGAAGGATGATGCCTTAGGATTTCTACCATAATTACAAAAGAAAGGCGAAAACTTAGTAGATTCACTAGGCGCATTGTTAAAGGCGAATTCCGCAAATTCGATGAATTCCGCCCATTGTTCTTGGCGATCGGAAACAAAACAGCGTAAATATTGTTCCAGACATTGATTTACCCGCTCAGTCTGTCCGTTAGACTGAGGGTGATAGGCGGTGGAGAGCGACACTTTAATACCTAAGCGATTACAGAAGGCTTTCCAGAAACGGGACACAAACTGAACTCCTCGATCCGAAACAATATTCCGCGGTAGACCATGGAGGCGAAAAACATGTTTAATGAATAGTTGTACTAATTCTGGTGCCGACGGAAGTTTTATCAATGGAATAAAGTGTGCCATTTTACTAAAGCGGTCCACCACCACCCAAATTACAGAATTCCCCTGCGACGGCGGAAGATCAACAATAAAGTCCATGGATATGTGCGACCATGGATCAGTGGGGATTTCTAAAGGAACTAATAATCCTGCAGGAGACCCATGGGTAGTCTTACTCCGAGCACATACAGGACATGCTTCGACAAAGGCAGAAGTATCGCGTCTGATGGTGGGCCACCAGACATGACGTTTGGCGATGGCCAAGGTCTTCCGAACACCTAAGTGACCGGCAGACTTGGCATCATGAAGTTCTTGTAAAACGGCAAGACGTAAGTGAGGTGGAACAAATAAACATTCAGAGGGTTTACCAGGAGGGGAATCAACCTGGAATGGCATTAGCGAGCTAGACAAGTCGGGGAGAAGAGCGGCCACAACACAACCTAAAGGTAGAATCGATTCAGGAGGACCGGCCTGGTCCTTACAATCCCCGAAATTACGAGATAGAGCATCTGCTTTGGCATTCTTCTTCCCCGGCTTATAGGTAATAATGAAATTGAATCGAGAAAAGAAGAGTGCCCAGCGAGCCTGACGGGAGTTGAGTCTCTTAGCGGACTCTAAATATTCTAGATTCTTGTGATCAGTATATACAGTGATAGGGTGTAGGGAACCTTCTAGCCAGTGGCGCCATTCTTCAAAGGCCAGTTTAATACCCAATAGTTCCCTATTCCCAACATCGTAATTGCGTTCGGCGGGCGAAAATTTACGAGAGAAGAATGCACAAGGATGTAGTTTCTCAGGACTGCCCGCATACTGAGAGAGGACAGCCCCTACTCCCAGTTCCGAGGCATCAACCTCCAACAGGAATGGAAGCCGGGTATCGGGATGTATCAAAATGGGAGCGGAGGTGAAAGTTTCTTTTAATAATTGAAAGGCATCTTTTGCTGAGGGAGGCCACTCCTCAACAAAAGCGCCCTTACGAGTGAGGTCTGTTAAGGGACTCACTATGGACGAGAAACCCCTTATGAATTGTCTGTAAAAATTCGCAAATCCTAAAAATCTCTGAAGCGCCTTTAGGGTTCTAGGTTGTTCCCACTCCATTATAGCAGAAACTTTGGAGGGATCCATCAATAACCCACGCTTGGAGATTATATATCCCAGGAACGGAATTTCAGACACTTCAAATACGCATTTGGAGATTTTAGCATACAGACGATTCTCCCGTAATCTCTGCAACACCGCTTTGACATGTTGACGGTGCTCCACCAGGGAACGGGAAAAAATCAGTATGTCATCCAAATAGACCACCAGGAACCGACCAAGAAAATCACGAAATATGTCATTGACAAAATCTTGGAACACAGCAGGAGCATTACATAAACCGAATGGCATCACTAAATATTCATAATGCCCATCCTTAACATTGAAGGCTGTCTTCCATTCATCCCCCTGACGAATGCGAATAAGGTTATATGCCCCTCGAAGGTCTAACTTGGAAAAGACCTAAGCTCCAGAGACCTGATTAAAAAGGTCATTGATTAAAGGTAACGGATACCTATTCTTTACAGTAACCTTATTTAACCCTCGATAGTCTATACAGGGGCGTAACCCACCGTCCTTCTTCTCGACGAAGAAGAACCCGGCACCGGCAGGAGAGGTAGATGGACGGATAAATCCCTTCTGGAGGTTCTCAGAAATATAATCTTTCATAGCCTGTTCTTCAGACCGTGTCAGATTATATATTTTCCCTCTAGGGGGTATAGTACCTGGGAGTAACTCGATAGGACAGTCGTAGGCCCTATGGGGGGGAAGAATATCAGCGGACTTTTCTGAGAATACATCTGCCCAATCTGCGTAGACTGGAGGTAAACCATCAAGGATGATAGGTGTGGATCTAAGGGATATGGAGAAGCAATGATCCTGACAGGAAGGACTCCATTTTACAAGGTCCCCAGACCTCCAATCTATCACTGGGTTATGGGCCTTTAACCAGGGAAATCCCAATACAATAGGGGATACGGGACTATCAATAATAAGAAACTCTATTTCTTCCGAGTGGGCAGATCCTACGGTTAAATTTACCCAAGGAGTCTTGTAGGAGACCAACCCTCCCTCAATGGGCTTATTGTTGACCGCCAGGACCCGAAGGGAATTTTCTAATGGAATTAACGGAATTCCAAGAGTGGTGGCAAGTGATCTATCCAGGAAATTGCCAGCCGCCCCACTATCAATGAAGGCAGAGGCAATAGTCCTGGAAGGACCCCAGGAAAGTATAACAGGTAGGAGTACTCGATTATCTAGAGGGAATGATACCTGACCGCCTAGACGAAGTCCCTCAGCAGGATCTAGGCGCTGTAGTTTCCCGCCACCGGAGCCTTGTTTGGGCAGCTCTTGGCGAAATGACCATGATTTCCACAATAGAGGCAGAGGCCTTGAGATCTGCGCCGAACCTTCTCTGCCTGAGAGAGATGGGTTACTCCAAGCTGCATCGGTTCTTCAGGTGACAAGGGAGAAGAGGAAACGGCTGCCCCCTTAAAGCTTGGCTCTTGGCGTGAGGATCCCCATGGTTGGTCCTTGCCTCTTTCCTGGCGTCTCTCTCGGAGACATCGATCCACCCTAATGGCCAGCTGCATGTACTCATCCAGGCTCTTAGGCAGAGGATAATTTACAAGGATGTCTTTGATATTGTCAGAGAGTCCAATCCTAAATTGGCTACATAAAGCTGGGTCGTTCCATTTGGAATCTATAGCCCATCGCCGGAATTCTGCGCTGTACTCCTCCGCAGAGCGTTTGGCCTGTCTCAGATTCCGTAGCTTAGAATCCGCTGTTGCAGCCCGATCTGGGTCAGCATATAGGAGTTCCATAGCTGAGAAGAATGAAGTGACCGACTGTAAGGCTTCATCAGTAGGAGCTAAACCAAATGCCCAGGTCTGAGGGTCACCCTGGAGAAGTGAAATGACCAGGCCGACACGTTGAGACTCTGATCCAGTCGCGTGGGGTCGAAGGCGGAAGTAGAGCTCACAAGAGTTCTTGAAGTTGGAAAACTTTGCCCGATCCCCGAAGAATTTTTCCGGAAGAGGAATCTTGGGCTCGATGGCTGGGCCAGGTTCCACTGGCGCAGGAATCTGACGACTCTCTTGAGTTGCCACTCGTTGGGCCAGCTGGTTGATGGCAGTGGCCATAGCTTGAACCTGCTGTATTAGTTCTTCCATCTAGGAAAGTTATGTTTTTGGGCCCGTTATAATGTCAGGTCCCGTGGGACACCCACCTTCCAATAAATCAGCAACCCCCAATCTCCGCTGCTTTCTTCGCCTATAGTAAGCCCCCGTTTGCCGGGACGCTAGACACGCCTCACCAGACACGGTTGCCCCCAGGTCTTGTTAGCACAAAGGATGCTGACTTATGCAGGGGAAGGCAGATGAACCAGGAACTAGACTGAGTAGCAATAACGGACAGGGGTCATACACGGGTGGTCAATCCGAGGAGGCACGGTACAGTAGGGTTAGACGGAAGAGTAGTCAGGGCAAGCCAAGGGTCACAACGGGAGGTCAGAAGTTCGCGGTACAAAGGAGCAGGCAGATTCGTGGTCAAAGAACAAGCAAGGTCGGTCCAGGCGGCAATCAGGTCAAAAACACGGCAAGATTCACAGGGAGAAGGTATCCAAAATCGCACCCAGTAGCACGCTATAACGGGCAAGGACTGACCGCAGGGTGAAAACCTTTATATGATGGGGGCTAACAGGATTGGCTGAGGGGGAATGTGGTGATTGGTGCTACATAGGAACCTTGGGCTGATTGCCCAGTTTGAATCAGGGGGCGTTTGCCCAGTGTACTTTGGGCTCATAGGCCCATACTGACAAAGGGCTAATTGGCCCATGCTGGCAAAGGGCTCATTGGCCCATGCTGATTACCTCCGGCGGGCGCGCTGTGTGCAGCGCCGCCGGAGGACATACAAGGAAGCCAGGCGCGCGCGCGCGCGCGCGTATGATGCAGCACGCCGGGAGCGCGCCGCACAGAGAGCGACGCGCCCGCTCCCGACGCCACCGACGAGGAGGCTGCCCGGGCGGCTGCTCTCGACAGCCGAGCAGCGGCCGGAAGGGAGAGACGCCGGCCCGCCGCCGGCTGCAACGGACGCCCAGCCCGCGGAGAGGAGTCGGCGAGGGAACGAAGGACAGGTGAGGTGGCCGTGACAGAGAGGTCAGGTGAGGTCAAGTTTTTTTTTACTTTTCTTTTACTGTAGCGGGGGGAAACTCAGAATTGATACTAGAAAGAAAGAATAAAACTAGTATTGTCTAATGAAATATTGCGATATTTGATAGATTTTTCTGACATCCCTACTTAATACTTATTATTAATACTAATAATTTTATATAGTGCCTTCATCTTCCTCAAAGTTGTGCAAAGTAATAACTACAGACAAGGTGCCACTGAGATCGAAATGCAAGATAAGACAGAGAGCGGTGACCTTATGAGCTTACAATCTTTATTTATCAGTCTGTCATCCTTTCTGCCTTCTATCTTTTCATCATGCTACAATAGAGGCTTAGAGTTTTCAATCCCATCATTTATCTTTTTAGCACCTCTGCTAGATTAAACCAGTCTGGCCATTCTCCTCTGACCTCCCTCACATATCAGCAAGGCGTTTCCATCCACAGAAACACTGCTCTCTGGCCTCTTTTTATTTTTCCCTTTATTCTCTGTAAACTCTAAAGCCTGTTGTGTGGGAAAATCACCGGAGATCAGCAGTTTCAGAAACATTCATACCTAACTAACTTGAACCAACAACTGCACCACAGTTACAATTACCACGATCACATTTTCCTCTTTCTAACTAGATATTATCTATCTATCTATCTATCTACCCATCCATCCATACCCATCTTTATATCCATCTATTTATACACCCCTCCATCCAATATCTATCTATCTATCTATCTATCTATCTATCTATCTATCTATCTACCCATCCATCCATACCCATCTGTATATCCATCTATTTATACACCCCTCAGGGCTGGCCCAAGACATTGTGCTACCTGGGTCCAAGAATGAAGTTCTGCCCCCCCCCCCCCAAATTAAAAAAAAAACACCAACAGCCACATTATTTTAAACCTCAGTATTTTTTATATAACTCTATTTAAATAAATAACATAGAATAAATAGAAAAACAGCTTGTCATGGGCAGACAAAACCAATAACAAAAACATTGCAATCAACTATACATGATGTGCCTTCTTGGCTGCAAATAAACATACTGCTTCCTTCAGGTGGACTGTTTGGGCTAGTTCATGTTCAATTGATATTGTTGCCAGCCCCACCAATCTTTCTTGTGTCATTGTGGAGCGCAGGTAAGTTTTTATTAGCTTCAGCTTTGAAAAGCTTCGCTCTCCACTTGCAACGGTTACAGGGAGTGTTAGCAGTATACGCAGAGCAATGAGGGCATTTGGAAAGAGGGAAATCAACTGGTTTGTACAGATATCCTGGAAAGGGATGCCCCAAGGTCACTTGATCAGCCTGCCCGGCAGATGGTCCACTTTACATCCCCTCCCCCACAGCCCTCGGGCGGCCGGTAAGACTTACCTTAAGGTTGGCAAATTTGGAGGTGCTCCCCCACTCGCGTGTACATCTGATGGAGTGCCTGCCGAGACCACGCCCCCAACTCCGGCACTTAGCTGACACGGCGCTCCTGTCATAGGAAGGAGACAGGTGGCAGCTGCCAGCAGGGGAGGGGCGGAACTGAGCTGGGCTGGGCGGTAGGGGAAGCTGGGCGAGCTGGGCAGAGGTAGAGCTGGGGGAGGCAGAGGCGGAGCTGAGTTAGGCGAGCTGGGCGAGGAGGAGCTGGGGGAGGCAGAGGCGGAGCTAGGCTAGGCGAGCTGGGCGAGGCGGAGGCGGAGCTGAGCTGGGGATCGCGTGCGAGGCAAAGTACAGAAAGTGGGGGAGTAATAGAGGGATTGCCGCCCTCCCTGCATCAGCAGCCAAGAAGAAGGCATCGCTGCATGCAAGATGATTTCTTTTTTTTTTATTAAATGGTTGCTGTGCCTAGTGGCAAATGCGGCCCTGGCTGCAGTCACGATGTTCCTGCCCACTGCTGCCGCCCACCTCTGCCGCTGCCAGCAGGGCCGGCTCCAGGTTTTTGTGGGCCCCGGGGCGATAGAGTCACAATGGGTCCCTTTGCGGCATGTCGACAGCAAAATTGTAAGTATGGTAGATACTGTGCTTGAGTTCATGTTTGGACATAAGAAAAAAAAGCAGTACTTACCTGATTGCCCACAGGCTCAATTTTAGGGGGTCCTGTGGGCTGCAGCAGTCTGCCATTTTCACTTTTAGTTTGCTGTCAGCAGTGAATGCATCCCGGCTGCAACTGGAAAGACTCAAGCCTGCAGGACTCTGTGAGTTTGATCCTGTGGGCTAGGGGTGGAGGGACCAGATGCTAGGGGTGGAGTACTGCTGCACCCACCACCCTCCTGGGCATCCTGATTTGGGGTGCCCGCAGCCTGATACCCCCTCCCCAAGTGCAGATCATACTAATCAGTGCAAGCTGAATAGGGTTGTCACCTGGCCAGTATTGCTTTTTAGCTTTACTGACCACAGGTCTGGTGGTGCCATTTTTTTACTGGTAAATGTAATTGTGGGTGTACTTTCCCCACCCTTAATTACCAGTAAAAAAAACAAATACTAGCACTGTCAGGTTAGTGGCCAGATGGCAGTACTATCCCTAAATCATCCCAAAATGGCCTTAAAATGCCACCATGGTTACATACAGTAATTTAGGAGGAAATGACACACACATCCACCACCAGATCCAACCTGTTATGTCTAATATAAGAAAAATACCTCATTTTTTGATTAAACAATCAAATAAACCATAAATCCTGCTGGATGATCTCTCCATCTCTATTTAAGTGGACCAAAACCCACCCTAAAGTCTATGAGACAGGCATATGCACCCATCCCCCCCCCCCCCCCAGGGCATTCTGAATCTGTCATCCGCTGTGTAAAATCCCCCAGGTCGCCCAGTAAACGCACCTTCTCCACAGTTCAATGGTGCATGCGCGAGCGGTGCCACTCTCTGCTATACCTTAGCAGGGTGCACGCCTGCACCAGGCATTTGTTAATAGCTGCTGTGGGTGCACTCCCTAATAAGAGGAGCCGAGTCTTAGACAAGTGGGCGGGAGAAGATCCGATTGCGCTGATTGGACAGGAAGCTGCGGCGTGTCATAGGCCTGGGGAGCGGTGACTTAGTTCGGGAGACCTGGGGGGGGGTTCACACAGCGGGGATCGGGATGCCCTGGGGCCAAGGACCAAAACCCAGGATAGTCAAAATCCTGTGTTTTGGGCCACTTTAGGAATGGTATCCAAAAAATCCACGGGTGTCACTAGGGCTGTGAGCTGTGAAGCTAGACTACTTAAACCACAGTTTTCCTATTGGCTTTGCAGCGGCCATTCCGTGCTCCAATCTTTGGCTTCTTGGAATTGCTACAACATAGAGGGTGAGCTGTTCAACTTGTGTTTATTCCCCTATTGCTACTGACAGTGTTGGCACTGGGTGCTGCTGCACCTCTGATTCTCTGAGGATACTTTACTGGCAGGAATCTGCCATCTTCTAAAAGCTATGGAAGCCTGCACACATGTAATGCAATGAGGATGTAATGTATATAAAATACTGTCCAGTTTTTTTTTTTTTGGGAGGGGGGGGTTCTGTCAGTGGTAAACATCCTCTCTTCAGTCACTTTCCTATTGGCACAAGGTGGGGGGGGGGGGGGGGCTGCTCAGATTCAACACCTGCACTACTGACTGGGAGAAATACAGTGATAGGGAGCTTTGTGACTCACCCTGCCAGAGAAGCCAAGATGACAGATCCTCCACAGCATGGGCAGAGCTGCTTCTCCTGTTGATGACCACAGAGCTCCATCTTGGCACCTTCCAGCAGGGCCCCCTACAGGTAAAGGTGCAGCAGTAGCACCAGAAAATAGAGCCGGAGAGGAACATGCTGACAGCTGGTTAGTTCCTGCCCTGTATATGGCCCCAAAGTGCAGCAATCTTCAGCAGTGTCATCGCTGGAACTAAAGCTGCTCAGCATGTTTCTCCCCGGCTGGGGCTTTAGGCAGGCAGCTCAGGGTGGGATTTCTCACTCTGCCCCTCATGGCTAGCAGGCCCCTGGCGGTATAGCTTGCAAGGAAGTTGCCACATACTCGAGTTGCAGGGGTCGTGGTACGGCCAGGATCTCCTCCATTACATGCTGGAAGCCGAGGTGCCGGGCACCCAGAAGGAGGCAGGCTGTCATAGTTGTCTGGGAGCTGCTCCTCATCTGGCCAATGGAGCTTTGTGGTGGCCATGGACAGGCCCGCCCCCTATGTTAGATCCAGAGTTGTAGCACACTTAGGGGATTAGACCAAATATATAAGGAAGAAAAACAAATCAAATGAAGATAAGGGGTTCAGGATATTCCACAGTGCGTCCACCCTGCGCACCACACATAGCATATATGAGAAAAAGAGGAAGATTGAACACCCAACAAGCGCTGCTAGATTTTAAGAACGTTTTTAATGCTGGTGCAAACACGAATCACAAGGATGCTGCATAGCATGATAAGGTGTATATACAATATATTTACAGATAGTGCAAAATGAACACAGTTATAATAAAGATGACATGGACCGCTTAGTACATGGTGAAACTACGGTGCCCAGCTTAGATGGGGGCAAGCTGCCAGATAACCCAGTAATGTATATATAACAGTACAATCAATGCATAAGAGCATACAGGAAAAAAAGGCAATATACAGGCTTAAATATGGCAGGTTGTTCCCCAATGCAAAACTCAAACTAGCAGAGCTAACAGTAAACAAGTAACACATATAGAAGATAATTGCAAGGCTTACAGGCAAGACACCGAGTGGATACAAGATTAACCCTCAACGTTTCGGCTAGGGATAGCCTTTCTCAAGAGGAGCGGTATCCTGATTGTGAAAAAGTGGGTTTAAATAGTGTTATTGAGCCTCCAGCGTGTGCGCAAATGGCGCTAAAGCGGAGGCGCTTGAACGAGCACCGTCCACTGACGTCATTTCCGGCTGTCATCACCAGTCCCGGCCACTCATAGTCTGGATGGCAGGGCCTGCCATCCGATACCAGAAGTGGCGCGCGGGCTACAGAAAAGACAAAAATAAAACCACGAATTAGTGCAAGTCTTTTCTGTAACATAGTGGACCCCTCCCCCTTGAGCCTCCAGCTCTCCAGCGTCGTGATCCTGTCACAATGCGCATGTACAGCTTGCTACTACTGACGTTCTGCAAACCGGAAACTCCACCGCCGCCATCTTCTGGACTCCCGTCGCCGCATCCGGCGCCGCCATTTTCTTGGCTGTTTTACACAGCCTCTCTGCTCTTACAGGAACGGCGTCACACCCGGCCCCGCGCCCCACTTCCGGTCTCGGATGGCAGGCCCTGCCATCCAGACTATGAGTGGCCGGGACTGGTGATGACAGCCGGAAATTACGTCAGCGGACGGCGCTCGTTCGAGCACCTCCGCTTTGGCGCCATTTGCACACACGCTGGAGGCTCAATAACACTATTTAAACCCACTTTTTCACAATCAGGATACCGCTCCTCTTGAGAAAGGCTATCCCTAGCCGAAACGTTGAGGGTTAATCTTGTATCCACTCGGTGTCTTGCCTGTAAGCCTTGCAATTATCTTCTATATGTGTTACTTGTTTACTGTTAGCTCTGCTAGTTTGAGTTTTGCATTGGGGAACAACCTGTCATATTTAAGCCTGTATATTGCCTTTTTTTCCTGTATGCTTTTATGCATTGATTGTACTGTTACATATACATTACTGGGTTATCTGGCAGCTTGCCCCCATCTAAGCTGGGCACCGTAGTTTCACCATGTACTAAGCGGTCCATGTCATCTTTATTATAACTGTGTTCATTTTGCACTATCTGTAAATATATTGTATATACACCTTATCATGCTATGCAGCATCCTTGTGATTCGTGAATGCACCAGCATTAAAAACTTTCTCAAAATCTAGCAGCGCTTGTTGGGTGTTCGATCTTCCTCTTTTTATCATACAGGCTCGCCCCCTACCCGCTGTAGCAAGTGGCGCTGCTCCAGTAGTAGTAAGTCACAACACCGACTCTCTGCAGTGGGCCCTGCCCCCTGTAGCATAACATGGGGCCTCACCTGCTCTGCTGATTTTTCATACCCTGAGCTTTGCCGATCATTGTATGTGTCACTGTCTGACATGTGACCGTGACACACACACAGTGGCAGCTGTCAGCGGGCCCCTCAGGGAGGCAGGCCCTCGGCACCTTCCCAACTTTGCCGTGTGCTAGAGCCGGCCCTGGCTGCCAGCAACGTGCCGCCCCCATTAAAGTGCCGCCTGGGACCATGGACCCACCAGGACACATGGTAAGGCCGGCCCTGACACCCCTCCATCCAATATCTATCTATCCTTATCCATCCCATATATATCCATTTATCTCTCCATCCATTCCATATCTATCTATCTATCTATCTATCATCTTGAAGAGACAGCACAGAGTGGCATCCCCTGCTCTGTGCACCGTCCACCCACCCATTCACTTCAATGTGTGTTCACTTTCAAGAAATATTTCTATTTATATTTAAAGAGGAACACCCGGGTATTTATCTCTCCTGGGTAATGTTCCACACAGATGAGGCATCCTGATTTGGGGTAGCTGGTGTGTGTATCCCCCCAGGTTGAGGTAAAAACTTGTATCCATGCCGCATGCGCAGCCAAACCCAAACTCGCCAATTATGATGCCCCCGGTGTGAAACCCTATAGATCGCCCACTTTCACTCACACACCACAACCCCAGCTCCCCTATGGAGTGTGAGCTCCTGTGTGCCCAGCCCATCAGAATTGCTAGGATCGCGCAAAGCGACAGGGAGTCCGGTCAGATAAGGTTACTGGCGCCCTGGGGGGGTTTCACACAGAGAGGCATTTGGTATAGGTGTAGCTATTTATAAAGGTATTCTATCTATTTATCTATCTATCTTTTTATTTTTTTATCTATCTGAAATATTAGGTTCTCCTGTCTATTTAATATATCTGACACTTCTATCCACCTACTTATGCACCAACAAGCATGCCATAGTCTTACTCCCTTTCTCCGTGACCATCCTTAAAGCTATTTATAAAGGCATTCTATCTCTCTATCTATCCTGTCTATCTACCTATCCATCTATATACCAACAAGCATGCCACAGTCACATTCTCCTATTCTTTAAAGATGTAGCTAATTATCAAGGCATTCTATCTATTTATCTAATATATGTGTGGCCTATCTATCTATCTATCTATCTATCTATCTATCATTTCTGGCTCTTTTGTCTACCAACAAGTATGCCACAGTCACATTTTCCTATTCTTTAAAGATGCAGCTATTTACCATGGCATTCTATCTATTTATCTAATATATGTGTGGCCTATCTATCTATCTATCTATCTATCTATCTATCTATCTATCATTTCTGGCTCTTCTGTCTACCAACAAGTATGTGTGGCTTATCGATCTATCTATCTATCTATCTATCTATCTATCTATCCCATATCTATCTATCTATCTATCTATCTATCTATCTATCTATCATTTCTGGCTCTTCTGTCTACCAACAAGTATGCCACAGTCACATTTTCCTGTTCTTTAAAGATGCAGCTATTTACCATGGCATTCTATCTATTTATCTAATATATGTGTGGCTTATCTATCTTTCTACCAACCAACAAGCATGACACGGTCATGTTTTCCTATTTATCAGGACTATCTATCTATCTATCTATCTATCTATCTATCTATCTATCTATCTATCTATCTGGCTCTTCCATTTATTTTTGCATCTAAAATATTAAGTTATTTGTCTAATACATCTGACTCTTCTAGTCCCCAACAAGCATGCCACAGTCACATTTTCCTGCTCTCCTTCCCTGTTCCTGTCTCTAAAGCTATAGCTATTAATGAAGGTACTCACTCACCCACTCTATCTATCTATCTAGAAAGCATGCAACTTTCTAGCTCGATCTGTGGTCCTCTCTCTCCCCCTGGCTCTAGCTGCCGGTTGTCTCTGATGTATGGAGCAAGCGATGTGATCGCAGGGTGTGTGGGCGGCCGGGGTGTCCCCTCCCTCTCCCCCTGGCTCTAGCTGCCGGTTGTCTCTGATGTATGGAGTAAGCGATGTGATCGCAGGGTGTGTGGGCGGCCGGGGTGTCCCCTCCCTCCTCTCTCTCTCCCTGGCTCTAGCTGCCGGTTGTCTCTGATGTATGGAGTAAGCGATGTGATCGCAGGGTGTGTGGGCGGCCGGGGTGTCCCCTCCCTCCTCTCTCTCTCCCTGGCTCTAGCTGCCGGTTGTCTCTGATGTATCGAGTAAGCGATGTGATCGCAGGGTGTGTGGGCGGCCGGGGTGTCCCCTCCCTCCTCTCTCTCTCCCTGGCTCTAGCTGCCGGTTGTCTCTGATGTATGGAGTAAGCGATGTGATCGCAGGGTGTGTGGGCGGCCGGGGTGTCCCCTCCCTCCTCTCTCTCCCCCTGGCTCTAGCTGCCGGTTGTCTCTGATGTATGGAGCAAGCGATGTGATCGCAGGGTGTGTGGGCGGCCGGGGTGTCCCCTCCCTCCTCTCTCTCCCCCTGGCTCTAGCTGCCGGTTGTCTCTGATGTATGGAGCAAGCGATGTGATCGCAGGGTGTGTGGGCGGCCGGGGTGTCCCCTCCCTCCTCTCCAGTGACGATGTGCCTGGAGGGGTGCCCCGGGCTCCGTGTCCCCGGCAGGGCGGAGCCTCAGAGTCTGCCAGCCGCTCGGAGCTGCAGTCAGGGCGATAGCAGCAAGTGCAGCCTCTACTTCCAGGGACAGCACCGTGGCCATGTTCGCCAGAAGCGCTTGGAGGCGCCACTCCGGCAGATCGGTGAGTCCGGGGCCCCCACCAGCTCCAAGCACCCAATGCCAGGCTGCCCCTGGAAATGCCCATCGGCTCATTATCGGGACACTGTGCCACACTTCTCCATTTAACAGGCTGAATATTAGGTTAATAGGTGGCCTCGCCTAGTAATGTCCCTGGAAATCCCCGTAAGTTGATGAACTACAGGTCACAGAACCAATCGTGTACAGGCTCAAAGGCTGTGTCCCTGGAAATGTTTTTAACTACCCCTAAGGTCTCTGCATTCTATTACAAAGATGGCAGTAGTACTTCCATGCTCTCATCATTAGCTGTGTCCCTGGAAATCATCAGACCACATCCATCTCTCCCATATTACATGCTATTGCCAGCTGCTGAAATGGAACTACAGGTCACTGCAATCCCCTTTATCACCAGCTAAGCCTCATTTATGTTCAGCTCTTGGCCAGTGGCAGTTTCAGCAGGTGCAATTGCTTTCCAGTCCCCTGACCGGGCTCTACGTCCTCAGAGCAGGAGTCATGCATTGCCCTGAGGAAGGGGACTACAAGTCACAGCATTCCTCTGTGCTGACAGCCATGTCTGATGTACAGGGATCATGCTTGACTCAAGAGATTTCCCTGGTTACAGTTCTGCTTATTAACAACTGTTTCCAGTTTGTTTTGGATGTTGTTCCCTTTAGAATATAATGGTAAATAAAGATTCTAAAATATTACCTAGAAACATAACATTTCATAACACCCGAACATCTATCTATCTATCTATCTATCTATCTATCTATCTATCTATCTGCATATCTATATATCCACCTGCGCCTGCCTATGCATCTATCTATCTATCTATCTATCTATCTATCTATCTCATATCTAGTCATCTATCTATATATCCATCAATCTGCATATCAATTCAGTTCAATTCACACAGGCTTTTTTGGCAGGTCTTTGGCATTGCCAAAGCAAAAGAGAATAACATATCCTATATATATCCTATGCATCTATCTATCTATCTATCTATCTATCTGCATATCTATCTATCTATCTATCACATTTATCTATGATCTTTTATTACATATCTATCTATCTATCTATCTATCTATCTATCTATCTGTCTGTCTGTCTGTCTGTCTGTCTGTCTGTCTGTCTATCTATCTATCTATCTATCTATCTATCTATCTGCATATCTATTTATTTATTTATCTATCTATCTGCATATCTATCTATCTATCACATTTATCTATGATCTTTTATTACATATCTATCTATCTATCTATCTATCTATCTGTCTGTCTGTCTGTCTGTCTGTCTATCTATCTGCATATCTATTTATTTATCTATCTATCTGCATATCTATCTATCTGTCTGTCTATCTATCTATCTATCTATCTATCTATCTATCTATCTATCACATTTATCTATGATCTTTTATTATCTATCTATCTATCTATCTATCTATCTATCTATCTATCTCTCACATTTATCTATAATCTTTTATTACATATCTATCTATCTATCTATCTATCTATCTATCTGTCTGTCTGTCTGTCTATCTATCCATCTGCATATCGATATATCCACCTGCGCCTGCCTATGCATCTATCTATCTATCTATCTATCTATCTCATATCTAGTCATCTATCTATATATCCATCAATCTGCATATCAATTCAGTTCAATTCACACAGGCTTTCTTGGCAGGTCTTTGGCATTGCCAAAGCAAAAGAGAATAACATATCCTATATATATCCTATGCATCTATCTATCTATCTATCTATCTATCTATCTATCTATCTATCTGCATATCTATCTATCTATCTATCACATTTATCTATGATCTTTTATTACATATCTATCCATCTATCTATCTATCTGTCTGTCTGTCTGTCTGTCTGTCTGTCTATCTATCTATCTGCATATCTATTTATTTATCTATCTATCTGCATATCTATCTATCTGTCTGTCTGTCTGTCTATCTATCTATCTATCTATCTATCTATCTATCTGCATATCTATTTATTTATCTATCTATCTGCATATCTATCTATCTATCTATCTATCTATCTATCTATCACATTTATCTATGATCTTTTATTACATATCTATCTATCTATCTATCTATCTATCTATCTATCTATCTATCTATTATCTATCTATCTATCTATCTATCTATCTGTCTGTCTGTCTGTCTGTCTGTCTGTCTGTCTGTCTGTCTGTCTGTCTGTCTATCTATCTATCTGCATATCTATCTGTCTGTCTGTCTGTCTATCTATCTATCTATCTATCTATCTATCTATCTATCTATCTATCTATCTATCTATTTATTTATCTATCTATCTATCTATCTATCTATCTATCTATCTATCTATCTATCTATCTATCTATCTATCTATCACATCTATCTATCTATCTATCTATCTATCTATCTATCTATCTATCTATCTATCTATCTATCTATCTATCTATCACATCTATCTATCTATCTATCTATCTATCTATCTATCTATCTATCTGTCTGTCTGTCTGTCTGTCTGTCTGTCTGTCTGTCTGTCTGTCTATCTATCTGCATATCTATCTATCTATCTATCTATCTATCTATCTATCTATCTATCTGTCTGTCTGTCTGTCTGTCTGTCTGTCTGTCTGTCTGTCTGTCTGTCTGTCTGTCTGTCTATCTATCTATCTGCATATCTATCTGTCTGTCTGTCTGTCTATCTATCTATCTATCTATCTATCTATCTATCTATCTATCTATCTATCTATCTATTTATCTATCTATCTATCTATCTATCTATCTATCTATCTATCTATCTATCTATCTATCACATCTATCTATCTATCTATCTATCTATCTATCTATCTATCTATCTATCTATCTATCTATCTATCTATCTATCTATCACATCTATCTATCTATCTATCTATCTATCTATCTATCTATCTATCTATCTGTCTGTCTGTCTGTCTGTCTGTCTGTCTGTCTGTCTGTCTATCTATCTGCATATCTATCTATCTATCTATCTATCTATCTATCTATCTATCTATCTTCTATATATGATTTATTCATGGTTTAATCTGCTATCTGTCTGTCTACCTGTATCTCTATCTACATATTTATCAAGTATCTACCTATCTAATATTCTACTCCGCTTTTTCAACTCTGTGTTTGATCCATCCTTCCATCCCACCAATCTGTTCTTTCGATGTGCTCTATTCTTGTAAAATTTTCCTCTGTCTCTCCTCTCTACATCTTTCTGCTGTGCTTGCTCTATCCATTCTATCAATCTGTATTTTTTAAACACTGTTGATCTACAGTCTATCTAATTATATATATTTTCCATATCTATCTATCTATCTATCTATCTATCTATCTATCTATCTATCTTCTATCTATTTATCTATCTATTGTTCTGTCTGTCTATAATTATTAACATTTTGTATTCAACATATGTATTCAAGGCATACATTCTATCTACTGTATGTAGTGTGGCATCTGCCCAATTGCTTTTGGTTTACTTTATATTTTTATTCTCTCCCAATTTATCCTCATTTATTCATTTCAAAACTTACATGGAGTGGCCCATTATTTAAAGAATTTGATCCTGGCAGTTTCCCCACAGTCTATTACCGATCAGCTAGATCAAATACCTCTATTTGCTATTTTTCTGGGAGCAATTAATACAAATAATTCATACAATTAATACAAAGCAAAGATTGGACATACCTGTAGCCCACTGTGAGCACACACATGGACTGTCCTGCTTCAGCAATGCCATCCACTGGAAGCCCTATAGCAAAATTGTGAATTTGGTATAATACGCACGGGGAGGCCGATTCATTAATAGCGCCAGGTAGCGACAGATGAGCGACAGTAGCGGTATTTTCACAGCACCCGCTAGTATTCGCTGTGCTTGGCCGTTGTTCGGCTGTTGATAGCGACTCAGTCGGTGTGCGGTAATGTTGAATATTGGGTGAGGAGTCGCTGTTTGACAGGTTCCGCGCTGTATGGGAGCGCATGATAGCGAACGGCCATAGCGACCGGCTCCCACCATATTCATTAACAAATCACGCTGCAAAAATTCTCGCGCTGTGAAATGCTTGTTTAAACCCCAGAGCGCTGGCGGCGATGGGTTAAAAGTAGTTTTTTAACCCCCAAACAACCATATTTTTAGAAAAAAAAATAATAATTAATATCAGACCTGTAATATCAATTCTGCACAAATCTTTTTTTTTTTTTTTACCTTAAAAAAAAATATCTAACATTGCAGAAGTGATCACAGAATGTTTTACATTTAAAAAAAAAAAAAAAAAATTAATAGCAATTAATTATGAATATTTAAAGATTGCTCCATTGAAATGCATTGGAGAGCGCGAGGTAGCGAGAGGTCATACCTGTCGCTGTTCAAGGTTGCTCGCTGGCGCTGTGGGGTGAGGCTGGAATAATGATGAATGATTCGCTATCTGGCGCTCTGTCAGTCGCTAAGCAGAATCGGCTTGATAAATGTGTGATTGCGGAGGGGAGCCGGCGTTCTCGTGGCGGTGAGCGTCATTACCGTTCGCTCACCATTCGCTACCTGGCGCTATCCCTTGTGCGCCAGGTAGCGAATGGTGAGCGAAAGGGATAGCGCCAGGTAGCGAATGGTGAGCGAACGGTAATGACGCTCACCGCCACGAGAACGCCGGCTTCCCACCACAATCACACATTTATCAAGCCAATCCTGCTTAGCGACTGACAGAGCGACAGATAGCGAATCATTCATCATTATTCCAGCCTCAGCCCACAGCGCCAGCGAGCGACCTTGAACAGCGACAGGTATGACCTCTCGCTACCTGGCGCTCTCCAATGCATTTCAATGGAGCAATCTTTAAATATTCTTAATTAATTGCTATTCATTTTTTTTTTTTTTTTTTTTTTTTTTTTTAAATGTCAAAAATTCTGTGACCACTTCTGCAATGTTAGATATTTTTTTTAAGGTAAAAAAAAAAAAAAAAATTGTGCAGAATTAATATTACAGGTCTGATATTAATGTATTCATATTACAAAATGTTTTGAAAAACATGTTTTTTTTTTTTCTAAAAATATGGTTGTTTGGGGGTTAAAAAACTACTTTTAACCCATCGCCGCCAGCGCTGTGGGGTTTAAACATGCATTTTACAGCGCGAGAATTTTTGCAGCGTGATTTGTTAATGAATATGCTGGGAGCCGTTCGCTATGGCCGCTCGCTGTCATGCGCTCCCATACAGCGCGGAACCTGTCAAACAGCGACTCCTAACCCCATATTCAACATTACCGCACACCGACTGAGTCGCTGTCAACAGCCGAACAACGGCCAAGCACAGCGAATACTAGCGGGCGCTGTGAAAATAACGCTACTGTCGCTCATCTGTCGCTACCTGGCGCTATTAATGAATCGGCCTCCCCATCTACTATCCATGATTCGCTGGCTGTACCTGCACCGCATCACGCATGTATGCCCGCATGGTGAACCCGGCTGGTCAACAATGGTGATGTGAACATCCCTGTGCAACTGCTTATGACCCAGGTATGCAAAAGGGTAAATATTATACCCCAAGTTTGAGCTTCCTATCGAGGGGAGTACATATGTTTCTTAGGGCCGCATAACAAAAGTTATAGTGCCCACCAGCCCTCAGCATCAATAAAATAAACACCCACGATCCACAGCATTAAAAACCCCCCTATTGTCCAGTATTATGTAGATTAACTAAGCACATTACGATTTTGCAGGTAGCGAGGGAATGAGATGGACCTCTGTCCTCTGCCATGGGGCCAAAAAAAAACAAGCTGGTGGCCTCTTAGCTCCGCCCTGCAGCATATACTGCGCAGGCTCCCCATTGCTCATTGTAGAAAGCCTTAAAGGCATTCTGCAGACATAAGCATAACAAACACTATACCCATCTTTTTTCCCCGCAGATGATTGCTGCTGGTGTGACTTATTGAATCACCTGATCCAGCCACGGCCTGCACATCCCCTGCGTGCATGCCAAAGTACCTGTGACGTATGGCGCAGGTGGTCCATTGGAAGTTGTATGGCTGAGAGCGATGTGACAATCACAGGGAGATACACGGGGAGGCTGATTCATCATTAGCGGCAGGTAGCGACAGATGAGCGTCTGTAGCAGGCATTTTCAGAGCGCCCGCTAGTAGTCGCAGTGCTTGGCCGTGAGTCGCTACCTTATAACGACTCCCGTCGCTGTTCAGTAATGTTGAATACATTGTGAGGAGTCGCTATTTGACCAGTACAGCGCTGTATGGGAGCACATGTTAGCGACTGCTCATAGCGACTGACTCACACCATATTCAGCAAAAAAACAGCCTCACAAATCTCTGGCGCTGAAAAATATTTGTTTGAAGCCCAGAGCGCAGGAGGCGGTGTGTTTAAAGTCTGTTTTCAAGCATCTATCAACTAGTAACAAAGCGAAAACATATGGAATTACATTGTAACAACATTGTAACATGAACACTTTAATGCCAGACCTGTAATGTCATTTTTGAGGAAATAGTTAAAAAATGACAAAATTATGAAAAAAATGCTATTTCAATGCCAGAAGAGGTCAAAGAATGATTTGTGATTTTTTTGGAAAAAAAAAAAAACCCGTTTAAAGAGAAGAAAAGGATCGTCCATTGAAATGTATGGGAGAGCGACAGGTAGCGAGAGGTCATACCTGGCGTTGTGCAAGGCTGAATGCTGGCGCTGTTCGCTGAGGCTGTGAAAATGATGAATCAGACGCTACATGGCGCTATTCCAGTCGCTAAACAGATTCTGCTTGATAAATGTGTCCGGCGTTGACCAGTCGCTATCTGTCGCTACCTCTCATTAACCAGGCGCTACCTGACGCTATCCCTTCTTAAATAAGGGCCTAAGTGTCAGAGCGATGCACCAGCAGCAAACGTCTGCTGGGGATAAAGGGTGAGTATAGCGTTTTCATGCCTGCAGATTGACTTTAATAGGCTCCGGCAGTAACAGTGTTGGACCTAGATGAAAACAATGATCCTCTGCCTGGATCCTCCAGTGGGCCAGTCCAAGCATTGCCACAGGTACGGCAAGGCAGTGGGAGGCAGCTTACACCTATTCCAGGGACGTACTTAGCCCTGATGGGGCCCAATAGCAGGGCCCCTACCACAGCCCCCCATCATCAGCAGCAACCCCCGCCTCGGAGAAGCAGGGAACATTCAGCACATATATAGAAGCAGGGCCCGCGAAAGAGGCGCCATGGCTAAGTAAGCATGCAGGTACATACCGCAGAGGCAGCGGAGGATGGGCCCCCTTGTTTCACAGGCACTGTGGTATGTACACCCCTGACCTGGCCCCCTTTTTCCTTGGACACAATAGTAGCTGCTTCCCCTGCCGTAATATGGCCCTGTGGAGAGTTTTGGCTCTGTATCAGAAGACTCGATCTCATTCAGACCTACATTCTGATGCTCAGTTGTTGTTCTTCTGCTGTCCACGTGCCCCTTTCTGGCCATTTGAGCATTCTCACTATCCCAGTATCTCCCTGTGAGTAGGAACATGTAACTGGAAGCAGCTCCGCACACAGAAGCTAGTTAAAGAGTGTTCTGTCTGCTTTGGGGCTGACAGCAGAAGAACCATGGTCATTATGTCAGGCTGCATGGGGATCTTAATAAATAAATGTTAGTTTATATAATAGCAAAAGTCCCCTTTAGCCAACTAATATATTCGATGCTAATGTTATAATAACCTGAAAGTGGGGGTCTTCTTTCACTTTCACAAAATTATTAGTGCAGATGACACCCAACCCAGGACAACTATCTACTCATCACTTGTCAATTTGTAACTCCATCCAGATCCTGCCTGGTAATTGTCTCATCCTTAAACAGCGGCAGACAATGGCAGCTGATGCAGGCAGCAGGGCGAGGACTCCAGCAGTGGTGTCATTAGTACAGAGCACAATAAGGCCACTTCAATAATTCAGCCGGCTGCCCTCATTACACCATATGGGTGCCCTCTCTATTCATAGGTGTTGTCAGTACACTAACTGCACCTACTTTCCTTCCGTGGCAACAGAATCTTTTCCCCCCTAGTGTAACTATAGGCCCCTGGCAGGAAGATGATGCTAGGAACCTGTAGTAAATGTTGCCTAGACATTTTGTAAAAGGGACTATTTACATTTTACAACCTGTATTATTCTTAAAGGAGAACTAAACCCAGGACAAGCAAAGCTCAGGTGCATCCGTCATAGGACTGGTCTCAATTTTTATGTAATGCTAACGTCTTGGGAAAATGTTTTTACCAAATTGTTCATGTTTTTCCAGCTGGCCATGTGGTCAACCGGTGATTGCTTATGGCTGCCAGCCACCATACATGTTGGAATTCAGATTGTATGGAAATCAAAGAGGTGCCCAGGCATGGTCCTATATCACTCCTAATCTAAAAGGCTAATATAAAAATGTAATCAAATGTTTTTCCAATTGGCTGTGCACTGGTCACGGGGCCAGTTTTGTTATTTTGACTGGCTACCAGCCATGTTGGAATTCATAATAATATAGAAACCAACAAGGTACTCAGGCATATTCCTGTACCACTGTTAAAGAGGGGTGTAAACTGTCCTTGTTTTTGCAGCTAGTTGGGCCCTAATTCTATTGGCTGCCAGTCACAATGAGGGAATGCATGGTTAATTCCTCTCTGGGGGTATCCCTCAGACTCCAAACTAAGCCAATCAGCGACTCGATCCATTCAGATTTCCTTTGCCGAAATAAGTTCAGTGTGGCAAGTAAATCTGAATGTCGTGAGTGCCACTGGCCACAACCCCGCTCCCACCTCAAGCTGTGGCCATTCAGATAGGCCTGTTGCGTTTGCCTAACTAGAGGTGCGCTGAATGGTGTGAGTGCCACTGGCTGCAACCCCGCTCCCACCTCAAGCTGTGGCCATTCAGATAGGCCTGTTGCGTTTGCCTAACTAGAGGTGCGCTGAATGGCGTGAGTGCCACTGGCCACAACCCCGCTCCCACCTCAAGCTGTGGCCATTCAGATAGGCCTGTTGCGTTTGCCTAACTAGAGGTGCGCTGAATGGCGTGAGTGCCACTGGCCACAACCCCGCTCCCACCTCAAGCTGTGGCCATTCAGATAGGCCTGTTGCGTTTGCCTAACTAGAGGTGCGCTGAATGGCGTGAGTGCCACTGGCCGCAACCCCGCTCCCACCTCAAGCTGTGGCCATTCAGATAGGCCTGTTGCGTTTGCCTAACTAGAGGTGCGCTGAATGGCGTGAGTGCCACTGGCCGCAACCCCGCTCCCACCTCAAGCTGTGGCCATTCAGATAGGCCTGTTGCGTTTGCCTAACTAGAGGTGCGCTAAATGGCGTGAGTGCCACTGGCCGCAACCCCGCTCCCACCTCAAGCTGTGGCCATTCAGATAGGCCTGTTGCGTTTGCCTAACTAGAGGTGCGCTGAATGGCGTGAGTGCCACTGGCCGCAACCCCGCTCCCACCTCAAGCTGTGGCCATTCAGATAGGCCTGTTGCGTTTGCCTAACTAGAGGTGCGCTGAATGGCGTGAGTGCCACTGGCCGCAACCCCGCTCCCACCTCAAGCTGTGGCCATTCAGATAGGCCTGTTGCGTTTGCCTAACTAGAGGAGTGCTGGGCAATGTTCTCTCTATGCTTCAGCAGCTGCTGAGCGGGGATGTTAGGAAACTGGGCTAGGCACCATGAAAGGTGGCCATTCTAAACACCTAAATTAGAAACATTGGTACATCTGTCAAATGGACAAAATAGTGTAGTAAATAAAAAAGCAACCATAATACACCTGCAAAGAAAGCATACAGTCGGGGTGTACCTGTAATGAGGCCAAGTGAGGCAGGGGCCTCAGGTGGCACTACGGGGAAGTCACAATTGCTTGACTTTTTTTTAACTTATAGACTTATTTTATTAGTGGTTCAGCGGAGATTGTGGGGCAGCGCCGTATGCTGTCATGTTTTTACTGTGATTCATTGGTGGCTCCACAGCTGCCCCCAACAGTGAGTCAGTGGCGGTTCCATCATGGGAAGAAGCTAGGCGGAGGGGTGGAGCGCACATCTGGGGGGCCCCATTCTGTAGTTATTTCAGGGTAACAGACTACAGGGGACTCAGTGGCATGAATACTTTTTTCAAGGCACTGTAACACACTGGCTCCACTATTGATTTCTAACTCCTAGCGAGTGCCTGTAGAGAGAGTAGCTGTTACTTGTTATGTGCCAGCAAGCTGCCCAAACTCTTTGCCTGTTGCCACAGCCTGTACCAATAGTCTGTAATAGTATGTAATAACACTGTGCACCAGCAACATGTAACCTGATGCAGCCTGCTGGCTCACATTTGCTATCTTATTACGGGTTGATCCAACAAGGGAACTATTGCTAATGAAGCAACTGCTTTAAGCAGAAGCTTAACTTTTGGGTTTGTACGGTGCAATGAAGCTCGCCTCCTTCTCTGCAGCAGCTCTAATGCAATAAAGTGTGGTACAGTTTTACCCATGAAGGGTTAATTACACATCAATGTAAATGTAGTCCTTAGAATCTTTAGGTTTTCTATAAGCCTTTTTACTTCCTATAATCCCTCACTGGGTATTTTCATGTAAATTTGTCAGGGTGACTTTTGTCATTCAGGCAACACTCTCCTTTCTGTGTCCTCCTTTGACTCCAATATGAATGGATCCTGACTGGAAGCGGATTAGCTGCTTCCCTGGCAAAGTTGTCTTAGAGGGCGGCTGTCGCAATGGGAGGACAAAAGTAAAAGTGAAAATTTAAAATAACTTTTTTGGGTGATCCACTTATGCCAAGGGGCCCCCCTCCCCGCCGAGCAGCTGGGTGATGCTGCCGGTGGCCCGGTTCTCGAAGAAAACCAGGTTTTTCCACTGCCTAAGCTACGCCCGGTGGCAGGGCCGCGCCAGTACAGGGCAAACCTCGGCAATTGCCAGGGCCCCTGGCATCTTCAGGGGCCCACTTCAGGCTCACACTTGGCCATGGTATTATTTTACATTGGACCCGAACCACCAAATGCCAGGTGCTGTGTGCAGAGCTCATGCCTGACCTCAGTAACAGGGGCTGATCAGCAACAATGGAGAAGGTGGCCTGGAATGGAGGGCAATTGATGGAATTTCAGAAGGTGGCGAGAACCAGGTGATAGCTGACAAGGTCTGGAGGGCGATCAGCAGCAGCAGGAGATGACCCAGTTGTGGCAGCAGAGCTGAAAGGTGACATCATGTAACTCACTACTATGGGGCCCACTAAGACTGTCTTGCCCAAGGGCCCCCAAAACCCTGGGACTGGCCCTGCTCGGTGGCACTGGCTGATCTCAAACGTTCTGCAGCGGCTCTCTTCTCGGGCACATGCGTGCTTCCAGCCATCCAGAAAGACTGGGCGCGGGAACGCGCACGACCACAGGGAAGCATGTGATGCGGCGGCTGGCTGGCAGAGTGGCAGGACCCACTGTAAAAAGCTGAGTCTACTGGTGACCCAGGTGGTGTCACACAGCGAGCTGGGCATCCGCTATAGGAGGCTAGCGGCCATCCCTGGAATCTTTTACATTCCAGGACCGCGTCAAGTTGTTTTTTTATCCGCTTTAATAATAAAATATATATTTAAAATCTATTTAGCAGTTTTATTTTACTGTTTCAGCTACCTCTTAAAGCAGCACAAAACCTTATTTCACTTAATCCTTTAATGTTATCCTAATTTTCTTTCTACTGTACGTTAAAGAACTTCAGATCATGACATCAGCAATGTGTCTCACATAATTAGAGGACTCTTACCTCGGGCGACTTTAGAAAATCTTTTTTACCTGACAGATTTATAGGGTTAATAGGCTGACATTAAGGATGGAGAAGTTATAATCAAATAATAATCAAAACAGGAACTGGCATACATAAATATAGGTGTTTTTGTTGACATAATGAGATTTCAAAGGCAGCACTTTAAATAAATATCTAATCTCTTATGGCGTTCAGCTGCAGGTTGTTTTTTGCTGTATATATTCAGGTCATCCATTGAGGGGTCTGAGCATTAGACTGGCTTGGACAGTTGAGAGCATGTTATAGAATCTCCCATGTACACTATGAGCTGCTGGGACATCCTACTTTTTTCCCACCCTATCACTATTATGCATTTTCTTTAAGAAGGGTAGGGGTTTAATGGCTACCTATAGGGCTGGGGTGCTTAACCTTTTGCCAAGTTACTAAAGTAAGAGGAACAGACAGAGCAATTAAATATACTTCCTTCACACACAGTGAATGGTGTGTCTCACCGCAGTGTGATGCAAGAGGGAGCTCAGTCCACCTCTAGGCCTAGCAATAGGTGGTCATGCTAGGAAACAAAGCTAAAGAAAAGGTGTCTAGAAATCAGCTTTATGCGGCAGCACAGATGGATTAGCAGCATGAGAGGTAAGGATGATTTGATTTTAGACTTTATCCTTCACACATAGTGTATTAATATGGGAATATATATTTTTTTTTCAGATAACACCATTCTCTGAACCAGAACGAGGACAACCATGTAATGCTTGCGGCGACCGCTGCCCAGGGCTGGCTTTGCATCGCTGGAGGTAGGGTGACTCTACTTTTTTTGCACTATTTTTATCAGGAAAGCAACCAAAAACAAGCCACAAATCCTTATGATGTACCTTTATTCCTCTGACGGCAAATGAGTAAATAGGCGGGGCCTAATGGGATCACATGTGTGCTGGAGGGGGAGGGGTTGGGTCACAGCTGCCTGTGGGAAGTGCAGCACTAGGAAGGAAGTAGCATTATCATTAAAATGAATAATAATCTTTATGATTGAAAAAAATGGCATGCACAAATGATAACACATTCCATTAGAAGTGTCTGGAATAACTTACTGTCACCATTTTAAACTGGGGTTTTGTTGCTCTTGTCGCTTTAATAAGAACATAAACTTGCTGAGCTATACAGCTGTAAAAGGTCTTGTTCGCTGATTTTCTGTTAAAAACACAAATACTCACCCTTTGTCCCCTGGAGCACTTAATTAGAACTGTGGTTTGATGAAAAGTACCGGTTCCTGAGATTGAGGATTGCGGCCTCCCTCCAGTCAGTCTCTGCGTTGTACAACCACCCCAGTTTCTTCCGTCACGGTGACTGGCCATTCCTGCTCCATGCATGGCAGTGGATGGGACCTGCCGATGCCTGACACGCCCCCTCTATTGCAGTGCATGGAGCAAGCATGGCTAGTCATAGTTCAGTGGAATTGCAGGTCTTCTTGCTGTTGGACTCAGGAGCCAGTAACCAACTGAACCAGGATGGATAAGCTGCAAGGGCCAAAAGGTAAGCATTCATTTTTGTTTTTGTCTTCCTGGACTGTCCCTTTAAATGTGTGATTTTAAACATTGCTAAATTAAAAAATACCTCCAGTTAAAACAGTGTGGAGGACCTCTGACCCTTGTATCTGTGCACACCCCCATGCGGAAGCATGATACTGTGCAGCTGTTACTTACTGCTCCCATATTCCAACGTGGTTCGCTGTCCCATTCGTCAGCGTGTCGCCACTGGCAGCCTATGTGCATCCACCATCCTGGTGAACCTGATTGGCTGCCTCTGGTCACATGAACAGCAGCTACTGAGGGAGGCAGTGGGGTATCCAAATGGGGTCTAGGAACCCCAGTCAGTTTTCTTGAGATTAGACTTGTTTTGTTGAAGCATGCATCTGATTGGTTTCTGAAAGAAGAATGCTCTCTTTTTTTTGGTCGTATTGATAAATCAGGTCCATAGTTGCTCAATATAGCAAGTTCTGACTACGGCTTTGTACACTTCTTTGTCTATTTATGGTTTGAATGCACTGGTATTTGTGCTTGACAGTTTTTGACACTAGCTAAATACCCCTCCTACTAACCTCTCCCCCATCGTGGCAGTGAGCCATACTCACTTATCCAACGCTGTACATGATGGAACAGAATCACATGGTGCTGTCATTTGCTGACACCTCCTTTCATCTGCTAATGGAAACCAGGCAGGGCATAGGTGAATATTACCAAGGGCTGGGGGCGGAGGTTAGCATGTCAGGGGAAAGTCTGTCCCTCAGGAATGTAGGTCTGCTTTAAGTGGATATTATGTAGCCAACCTTGCGATTCATGTACTTGTCATCATAAAATAAAAGGACTCAACAACACAAACCACCTGCACTCTCTTCTAGTGGCATGTTGCAGAATTTCCAGTTTGGGGAGATTCAATTGTTCTCATGGAACAGTTTGCTACCTGGGATGTTTTGCAATGCAAATCTCATGCAAGTGACGCAAGGATGCACAGAAAGTGTGCCTGTAAAAGGTGCATAGGTATAACAAAGGTGCAATTCAGTTACATTTCGATACCTGATTATACTTTGCAATTTTAGTTTTACACCTGCTTTAGACAAAACATGTCTGTATCATCAGAAAAAAGTGTGAGATCCTCCCTCCCAAGACTACTAGCCTGGTGCACCAAGCATAGGGACTGGAATCCTCATGGCTTAGAAGCCTCATTGCTAGCCTCCGTTGGAATACCACCCCCTATGTCCTTAGTGTCCAGTGCTTGTCAACCCTCTCCTTGTGAGCCACCAATAGGTTGTGTCTTGCAAATCTCCACATAGATGCACAGGTGAAACAATTGGTGCTCAAACAGAGCAATAGAGACAGCAATTTGGAGATCCACAAAACTTGACCTGTTGGTGGCTCTTGATGAGAGGATTGGGGAGCACTGCCTTAAACATAGGTCCAGGCATTTGGTCAATATGCACAACAAGCTTCTCCATAACCCTGGTTCCCAGGAGGGGTTTCTCTGCTGTTTTTTGGCTTGACCCGACAATGTTTTAGTTGCTTAAAGTGAGGAGGCTTCTCCGGCATAACTCCTGGCATAAATGTTCTTCCCTTTTAGTAGTACCTGCAGCTTTCTGACTTAAAAGCAAATGGAAGAAAGTGGCCATTAGGCTTCTCTGAATTGGAGACCAACAATGCTTCATTCAAGCCAGAAGATGCCAGGTCAAGCTCAGAAGAAACCTGGAAGCCTTTGCAAGGAGAAAGATGACAGACCATGGATTTATCTAGTTTTTAGGTTAAGTCAAGTTTATTGGCCACATACACAACCATACATTGTACGACATGTAGTATACTTGCTTGCTTGAACACCTACATTCGTTCCAAAAGAATGGAAAAGCCTGGTGCTGTTCAGCATGAGCCCTGTGCCCTTTTGGGGGTTCCACTGTTGGGGGCAATTCTGACAAAGCAGTGGGCTAGAGTCGATGGTCATAGAGGTTAGTATCCCAAAATGGCCAGGGGCCAGCTTTGCGGCTTCTGAGCCATGGGTACACTAGCCTCTTAGCTCAGTGTAGCATGCTAGTAGTTTAGCAGGGGGATAACTATAGAAGGTGCAACTGCACTGGGGCCTGGAGTGTCAGGGGGTCCCCATTAAGTTGCTTTTCCACTTTATTTATTGGATACCCAAGTTTGCTGCATCTCTCGTACAAATACATTTTGCACACAGGGGATCCCCATGTATTGTTTCAAAAAAAAAAGTGTTTCTGTACAATGTTTGTAGTGAGTTAACTAAGGTTTTTAATATAATTACAAATAACCACTTGCTGTTCTCAAAGCTAAAATAACCTCAGACAGCGGCCAACAAGTGCAGTCAGTGAAGCCGAAAATTGTTCAGTCATTGGGAGTGTCTCGAGCTGTTTTACTGGTGAATCTTGGCTCTTATGCCATATCTAGTTTATTAGAATGCCAATGAAGGATCCAATGTAATGGTTACTAGGTTTGGCTGGGCACATGAGCCATGGGAATGCTATTATTCCTACTTATTTGGGCTTTTTTTCATCTGACCGGATGCTAATCTAAGGGTCACATCTCACACAGTTTTCAAACGTCCTGAAAAATTTCCAAGGCCATTCAATGTGTTATAGAAAGGGCTATTGGCTAAAATAAAAGTAGCCTTCCATGGGTAGATGATACTATTCCCAGAAGCATCCCATAAAAAGAATACACAAATGGCACTGTTGGTGACCAAATTATGAGATTTAAAAGTTAACCAATCAAATCTATTTCAGTTAGTAAGAGTATGTATTATTGCTTTTCTCAACAGTACTGAGTGATAACCCTAGTGGTGCAATCTGACGGATTGGATACCAACTTTAACCCTTTATCTGCCAGCCTACCTAGACATTTTGTCACCCTCTGTTGCCAGATCATTTTTCACTATTTGTGCTATACATGTTCAACTGTGATTTTTGAAAGGATTTCCTAGGAACATTATATAGCTTTTTTTTCAGCAGGGTCTGGGCCTTAACATAAAATGCCTTGTTTGTTATTTTTGTAGTGTATTCTCAATATTTTTGGGTGAAATATGTGCAAAAAAATCTTTAAAAAAATATATTTTTTGCAGTTTATACAGTTTTTTTTTTTGCAAAAAAAATGTAAGTTTTCCAATAAAATCATATTGTATGTAAAAGCCCAATTTCTCACGGTTACAGCGGTACCACATATGTATTGGTAGACACCCTTTCCTGTCCAGTAGACTCCCCAAAACTGCTTTAGGAGATTTTACGAGAGAAAATACAACTGTTATGCGCACCTTGCAGTTTATCAAGAAAAACTTTATATTTGAAATACCCCCCCACAACTGATATATTCTCTAGCAGTACAAACCTTTAGCTTTCTAGGTGTATCAGGCTTGTTGATGTGGGCACAGTTTTCTGGAAGTAATGCTTTGATGCATTATTTGAATTATCAAAGCCACAATTTAAATCTGAAAAAGCAACCTCCACCTAATAGAACAATACCCAACATTCATAAGTACTGTCAAGGGAAGAGTTGCCAAACACCCCAAAGTAAAGCATGTGCATAAGGGTAATTTTACTCTAACATTTTAGCTCTGCAGACAGTGCACACGTTGCGCTTTTTCAACCAAAACAACCCTTTACCCTCAGGGAATATATAGTTTTGGGGGGTATTTCCAATGTACACATATTGAAAGCTTTCTAGACATATTCAGCTTGTTGTAGTGGGCTCATCTTTCTAAAAGTAATCCCTTGAAGAACTCTTTGGTTGCACATGGTTTCCCTAAGAAAAATGTATAAAAAGCAGAATATAAAACACATTTTTCTAAAATATCAATATGCAAACAAGAAAAAACAAGCTAAATCTGAAAGCACAAGGTCCCCCTAACAGAACAATACAATAACTTGCATAGCTACTTTTAACTGCCAGCCTACTGGAGTTTTTGTAACTCCCTTGTTTGTAATGAGTTGAGTTAAAAAAGTAAGAAATAAATAATAAATATATTTTTTTTAAATTGTGTTTATTTTAAATAAAACATTTATTTTATTAAAGAAAACCATATTGCATGTGAAATCCCCATTTCTCCCGGTAGCCCCCCATTCCTGCCCAGGAGACCCCCCCAAACTGAAAAGAGCACATTTACAAATAAAATACAACTACTATCCACGCCATTAAGGGTTACATTTTTAAATTTGGTCTGGGGTCCCCCTCTCCATGTTTTTCTTGGATTTTTAAGGGTTAAAAACCCTTGAAAATCCCCCAAAAATCATGTGGGGTCCCCTCTACTTAGGATAACCAGCCCGGGGACCAGCTATAGGGGCTTTTAGAACAGGGCATGTAGGCCACCCACCCTGCAGGCTACAAGTGTTCATAGCCTTTGTGGACCCAGGCTCTATTGACCCCGATCAGATGTTCAAGCTTGGCTTTTCAGAAATATTTACACCTTCCAGGAGATCCTCCATCTTGGCTATTATTTACCATTAGCCTGGCTCCATTCAAGAACCTGTTAAATGATACTGCTAGAAATGGTGGTATCACTTATTGTCTCAAGCTCACTGATGACCAGACTTGTGCAACAGCAATTCTGATTGGGTTTCAATTCTCCAAACTTATGAGCTCAGCTCCCTTTCGGTACCACACATAGAAGATGTTATGTTTCGAAACCTTGTTCTGTACATGGAAGGAGAAAATTGGGACTTGGCGTTGTTATTGTATACTGCACAGATTCTGATGCCTGCCCTAGCTACTGCCAGTTACCACACAATAGGCATTCTGTAGATAAGGGCAGTTTTTAGGTTCATTTGCAGAACTATATTTACCATTAGGTCACACACACCCCTAAATGACAGAGCATGCTTGAGTAGGAATATGGCCATGGCTTAATAAACCACATAAGAAACAGCTCCACCAAAGATATCAACTATTATGCACACTTTTATATGAGTTTTATGCATACATAGCTTTCCCCTAGCCATGGGTAGTCCACATGTAATTAGGAGGTAGTTCAGATGGGAAGCAGATTATACTGGGAGGCTGGGGTGTCCTGTGGTGAATGTGTGGGATAGAGGCTATTCCTTGGCAACACCACTAAATACTAAGTCCAAGCATGTTTCATTAGAAGGTCCAGCTTACTTTCTTAAAAGCTCGCCCAGGCTTACAGCACACCATTCCATCAGTAGACCTGAGCATCACAACAGTTGTTCCAAAACCTGCCACATTAGGCTGTAGTTTCCCCTTCACTTATCCCAACAGACACTGTACACATTGGTACTCTTTGTGTCCTTGTGGTGACTATCTGGCCTAGTCCTGGTATTAGGGCTACATCCAGCTCTGGCTCCTTTCTTTCTTACTGCTGACCCCTTATCAGTCTCCACTCCTATTACACATCAAATATATGCCTCTTCTAGCTGGTTTCCATTTTTATACGGTCCCTAATACCTCCCACTGCATTACTATACATAACCCACTTACAATATTTAGCAGAGCAACTGGCATGTGCATGTGACAGAACATCCAAACTATCTGTACACAGTAGAGAAGTAGAGATGCAATGCTTAGGGTAAATTTATGAGGGGCAGGCACTCAACAAACTGTAACATTTTCAAGACACATTTACTTTCCTAAGAAGGCAACTCTTTATCAAACAACAACAAATACCAGCAAGGAAGTTGTTCCTTCCAGCCCCAAGTAATTATGACCCCAATAGACCCAATGGTGGTAGGGAAGATAGCTGTCACTACTCTCTTTTCATCTAAATGATGCAGGTATTGAACACACCCAGTTATTTATTTCAATTCACAGAAGTTGTTACAGCATGTACCTCTTGTAAAATCATGAGTTCCTGCTGACGGGAGCATTGTCTTTTTTTTATCTCTGGCGATTGAGGGCTTTGCGCAGCCCATTAGTTTATATTAAGTGTAATTTCTCTTTCAAGTCCGTAGTTAACAGATTTAATTTATTCCAGGTCAAGTTGATTTAATTTCTTTATAAGGTTTATGATTACGCCAATAGGCAGCGTGGGATAGAAGAGCTCATAGGATGAGCATGCAGAACATAGTCCTAGCAGACAATGGTAGAGGTTTAGCATTACATGTCATGACATTCAGATTTTGAGCTGTTCACTTTCAAGTGTCTAAAACGTTAATTGTTACACAGTGTTTTTTTTTTTCTGTGGACAAGAATAAAACTCTAAACTAGGGATGAGCGAATCGATCCGGACGAACCCGGATTCGATCCGAATTTCAGGAAAAATTCGATTCGGATCGAATCCGAATTTCCCCGCGATTCGATCACTCGAAGTTTTCCTTTAACATCCATTCATTTACATTACAGGCATTCTAAGATGGCGGGCGGGACATGTCTGGACATGTATCCCGCGCCAGTGCAAGCTGGGGCAGTCACATGCAGCCTATCAGCAGCCAGCAAGCCCGGTGACGTCACACAGCGGTATTTAACGGCGGCCATCTTGCTTTTCCTCATTTCTCTATTGCATTCGTGACAGACAGACAGAACGCTGTGTAGCTGAGGCAGTTAGACAGGCTGGAGACAGGGACAGACAGGGACAGGCTGGAGACAGGCAGGAGACAGGCAGGAGACAGACAGGAGACAGACAGAAAGCCAGGGAAAGGTAGGAAAAACGGAGCTGGCTGACAGGGAGATTTTTTTTTTTTCATCCAGCCTTTGTTAGCGTTTTCAGGCTGCTTATAGTAACTAACTGTGCATATATACTGAACTGATCTTAAGTCTGCTGTGAGGCATCCCATTCTGTGACTAAAGCAGCCTCTGTTTAAGACCATATAAGCATTTGCTCTTATCATATTTGAAATTAGGCCTGATAAAGACACTTTTGCTGGCCAAAGCCCTACTGGACCCTGCCAGCTCGATTCCTGCCCGGGGCATCCCATTCTGTGACTACAGCAGCCTCTGTTTAAGACCATATAAGCATTTGCTCTTATCATATTTGAAATTAGCCTGATAAAGACACTTTTGCTGGCCAAAGCACTACTGTACCCTGCCAGCTCGATTCCTGCCCGGGGCATCCCATTCTGTGACTAAAGCAGCCTCTGTTTAAGACCATATAAGCATTTGCTCTTATCATATTTGAAATTAGCCTGATAAAGACACTTTTGCTGGCCAAAGCACTACTGTACCCTGCCAGCTCGATTCCTGCCCGGGGCATCCCATTCTGTGACTAAAGCAGCCTCTGTTTAAGACCATATAAGCATTTGCTCTTATCATATTTGAAATTAGGCCTGATAAAGACACTTTTGCTGGCCAAAGCACTACTGTACCCTGCCAGCTCGATTCCTGCCCGGGGCATCCCATTCTGTGACTAAAGCAGCCTCTGTTTAAGACCATATAAGCATTTGCTCTTATCATATTTGAAATTAGCCTGATAAAGACACTTTTGCTGGCCAAAGCACTACTGTACCCTGCCAGCTCGATTCCTGCCCGGGGCATCCCATTCTGTGACTAAAGCAGCCTCTGTTTAAGACCATATAAGCATTTGCTCTTATCATATTTGAAATTAGGCCTGATAAAGACACTTTTGCTGGCCAAAGCACTACTGTACCCTGCCAGCTCGATTCCTGCCCGGGGCATCCCATTCTGTGACTAAAGCAGCCTCTGTTTAAGACCATATAAGCATTTGCTCTTATCATATTTGAAATTAGCCTGATAAAGACACTTTTGCTGGCCAAAGCACTACTGTACCCTGCCAGCTCGATTCCTGCCCGGGGCATCCCATTCTGTGACTAAAGCAGCCTCTGTTTAAGACCATATAAGCATTTGCTCTTATCATATTTGAAATTAGGCCTGATAAAGACACTTTTGCTGGCCAAAGCACTACTGTACCCTGCCAGCTCGATTCCTGCCCGGGGCATCCCATTCTGTGACTAAAGCAGCCTCTGTTTAAGACCATATAAGCATTTGCTCTTATCATATTTGAAATTAGCCTGATAAAGACACTTTTGCTGGCCAAAGCACTACTGTACCCTGCCAGCTCGATTCCTGCCCGGGGCATCCCATTCTGTGACTAAAGCAGCCTCTGTTTAAGACCATATAAGCATTTGCTCTTATCATATTTGAAATTAGGCCTGATAAAGACACTTTTGCTGGCCAAAGCACTACTGGACCCTGCCAGCTCGATTCCTGCCCGGGGCATCCCATTCTGTGACTACAGCAGCCTCTGTTTAAGACCATATAAGCATTTGCTCTTATCATATTTGAAATTAGCCTGATAAAGACACTTTTGCTGGCCAAAGCACTACTGTACCCTGCCAGCTCGATTCCTGCCCGGGGCATCCCATTCTGTGACTAAAGCAGCCTCTGTTTAAGACCATATAAGCATTTGCTCTTATCATATTTGAAATTAGGCCTGATAAAGACACTTTTGCTGGCCAAAGCCCTACTGGACCCTGCCAGCTCGATTCCTGCCCGGGGCATCCCATTCTGTGACTACAGCAGCCTCTGTTTAAGACCATATAAGCATTTGCTCTTATCATATTTGAAATTAGCCTGATAAAGACACTTTTGCTGGCCAAAGCACTACTGTACCCTGCCAGCTCGATTCCTGCCCGGGGCATCCCATTCTGTGACTAAAGCAGCCTCTGTTTAAGACCATATAAGCATTTGCTCTTATCATATTTGAAATTAGCCTGATAAAGACACTTTTGCTGGCCAAAGCACTACTGTACCCTGCCAGCTCGATTCCTGCCCGGGGCATCCCATTCTGTGACTAAAGCAGCCTCTGTTTAAGACCATATAAGCATTTGCTCTTATCATATTTGAAATTAGGCCTGATAAAGACACTTTTGCTGGCCAAAGCACTACTGTACCCTGCCAGCTCGATTCCTGCCCGGGGCATCCCATTCTGTGACTAAAGCAGCCTCTGTTTAAGACCATATAAGCATTTGCTCTTATCATATTTGAAATTAGCCTGATAAAGACACTTTTGCTGGCCAAAGCACTACTGTACCCTGCCAGCTCGATTCCTGCCCGGGGCATCCCATTCTGTGACTAAAGCAGCCTCTGTTTAAGACCATATAAGCATTTGCTCTTATCATATTTGAAATTAGGCCTGATAAAGACACTTTTGCTGGCCAAAGCACTACTGGACCCTGCCAGCTCGATTCCTGCCCGGGGCATCCCATTCTGTGACTACAGCAGCCTCTGTTTAAGACCATATAAGCATTTGCTCTTATCATATTTGAAATTAGCCTGATAAAGACACTTTTGCTGGCCAAAGCACTACTGTACCCTGCCAGCTCGATTCCTGCCCGGGGCATCCCATTCTGTGACTAAAGCAGCCTCTGTTTAAGACCATATAAGCATTTGCTCTTATCATATTTGAAATTAGGCCTGATAAAGACACTTTTGCTGGCCAAAGCCCTACTGGACCCTGCCAGCTCGATTCCTGCCCGGGGCATCCCATTCTGTGACTACAGCAGCCTCTGTTTAAGACCATATAAGCATTTGCTCTTATCATATTTGAAATTAGCCTGATAAAGACACTTTTGCTGGCCAAAGCACTACTGTACCCTGCCAGCTCGATTCCTGCCCGGGGCATCCCATTCTGTGACTAAAGCAGCCTCTGTTTAAGACCATATAAGCATTTGCTCTTATCATATTTGAAATTAGCCTGATAAAGACACTTTTGCTGGCCAAAGCACTACTGTACCCTGCCAGCTCGATTCCTGCCCGGGGCATCCCATTCTGTGACTAAAGCAGCCTCTGTTTAAGACCATATAAGCATTTGCTCTTATCATATTTGAAATTAGGCCTGATAAAGACACTTTTGCTGGCCAAAGCACTACTGGACCCTGCCAGCTCGATTCCTGCCCGGGGCATCCCATTCTGTGACTAAAGCAGCCTCTGTTTAAGACCATATAAGCATTTGCTCTTATCATATTTGAAATTAGGCCTGATAAAGACACTTTTGCTGGCCAAAGCACTACTGGACCCTGCCAGCTCGATTCCTGCCCGGGGCATCCCATTCTGTGACTAAAGCAGCCTCTGTTTAAGACCATATAAGCATTTGCTCTTATCATATTTGAAATTAGGCCTGATAAAGACACTTTTGCTGGCCAAAGCACTACTGGACCCTGCCAGCTCGATTCCTGCCCGGGGCATCCCATTCTGTGACTAAAGCAGCCTCTGTTTAAGACCATATAAGCATTTGCTCTTATCATATTTGAAATTAGGCCTGATAAAGACACTTTTGCTGGCCAAAGCACTACTGGACCCTGCCAGCTCGATTCCTGCCCGGGGCATCCCATTCTGTGACTAAAGCAGCCTCTGTTTAAGACCATATAAGCATTTGCTCTTATCATATTTGAAATTAGCCTGATAAAGACACTTTTGCTGGCCAAAGCACTACTGGACCCTGCCAGCTCGATTCCTGCCCGGGGCATCCCATTCTGTGACTAAAGCAGCCTCTGTTTAAGACCATATAAGCATTTGCTCTTATCATATTTGAAATTAGCCTGATAAAGACACTTTTGCTGGCCAAAGCACTACTGTACCCTGCCAGCTCGATTCCTGCCCGGGGCATCCCATTCTGTGACTAAAGCAGCCTCTGTTTAAGACCATATAAGCATTTGCTCTTATCATATTTGAAATTAGGCCTGATAAAGACACTTTTGCTGGCCAAAGCACTACTGGACCCTGCCAGCTCGATTCCTGCCCGGGGCATCCCATTCTGTGACTAAAGCAGCCTCTGTTTAAGACCATATAAGCATTTGCTCTTATCATATTTGAAATTAGGCCTGATAAAGACACTTTTGCTGGCCAAAGCACTACTGGACCCTGCCAGCTCGATTCCTGCCCGGGGCATCCCATTCTGTGACTAAAGCAGCCTCTGTTTAAGACCATATAAGCATTTGCTCTTATCATATTTGAAATTAGGCCTGATAAAGACACTTTTGCTGGCCAAAGCACTACTGGACCCTGCCAGCTCGATTCCTGCCCGGGGCATCCCATTCTGTGACTAAAGCAGCCTCTGTTTAAGACCATATAAGCATTTGCTCTTATCATATTTGAAATTAGGCCTGATAAAGACACTTTTGCTGGCCAAAGCACTACTGGACCCTGCCAGCTCGATTCCTGCCCGGGGCATCCCATTCTGTGACTAAAGCAGCCTCTGTTTAAGACCATATAAGCATTTGCTCTTATCATATTTGAAATTAGGCCTGATAAAGACACTTTTGCTGGCCAAAGCACTACTGGACCCTGCCAGCTCGATTCCTGCCCGGGGCATCCCATTCTGTGACTAAAGCAGCCTCTGTTTAAGACCATATAAGCATTTGCTCTTATCATATTTGAAATTAGCCTGATAAAGACACTTTTGCTGGCCAAAGCACTACTGGACCCTGCCAGCTCGATTCCTGCCCGGGGCATCCCATTCTGTGACTAAAGCAGCCTCTGTTTAAGACCATATAAGCATTTGCTCTTATCATATTTGAAATTAGCCTGATAAAGACACTTTTGCTGGCCAAAGCACTACTGTACCCTGCCAGCTCGATTCCTGCCCGGGGCATCCCATTCTGTGACTAAAGCAGCCTCTGTTTAAGACCATATAAGCATTTGCTCTTATCATATTTGAAATTAGGCCTGATAAAGACACTTTTGCTGGCCAAAGCACTACTGGACCCTGCCAGCTCGATTCCTGCCCGGGGCATCCCATTCTGTGACTAAAGCAGCCTCTGTTTAAGACCATATAAGCATTTGCTCTTATCATATTTGAAATTAGGCCTGATAAAGACACTTTTGCTGGCCAAAGCACTACTGGACCCTGCCAGCTCGATTCCTGCCCGGGGCATCCCATTCTGTGACTAAAGCAGCCTCTGTTTAAGACCATATAAGCATTTGCTCTTATCATATTTGAAATTAGGCCTGATAAAGACACTTTTGCTGGCCAAAGCACTACTGGACCCTGCCAGCTCGATTCCTGCCCGGGGCATCCCATTCTGTGACTAAAGCAGCCTCTGTTTAAGACCATATAAGCATTTGCTCTTATCATATTTGAAATTAGGCCTGATAAAGACACTTTTGCTGGCCAAAGCACTACTGGACCCTGCCAGCTCGATTCCTGCCCGGGGCATCCCATTCTGTGACTAAAGCAGCCTCTGTTTAAGACCATATAAGCATTTGCTCTTATCATATTTGAAATTAGGCCTGATAAAGACACTTTTGCTGGCCAAAGCACTACTGGACCCTGCCAGCTCGATTCCTGCCCGGGGCATCCCATTCTGTGACTAAAGCAGCCTCTGTTTAAGACCATATAAGCATTTGCTCTTATTATATTTATATTATAAGACACTTTTGCTGGGCATAGGCTTACTGCTGCCTGCCAGGTGCACTTCTGTTGAGGCATCCCATTCTGTAACATAGCATACCCCTCTTTATTTACACTAAGCAGCTCTCTTATTTACACTAAGCAGGCCTGTTGGAGGCTGAGTGTTACTGCTCACTTTTGGTGTGCATTATATTCTGTTTCATATAGACCCACCGCTGCCCGGGGTTTTTTTAAATATCACCTACTACCACGCCAGTTAGACTATGTCGGGCAGACAAGTGCCTGGAAGTGAAAAGAGGAGTGGCAGAGGCCAAGATTCCGCAGGCAGAGCTCGCATCAGACTGGGGGACAGTAGCAGCAGGAGTCACGCTGAGAGACCTAATCTGCCAGTATCTGCTAGCGGTCGGGTCTCCACCAGTAACGCATCTGCCGTGGTAGATTGGTTGACGCGCTCATCAACAACATCATCACAACTTACGTCTGAGACCCCCAGTCTAGGGTCGGTAGGTTCCTCTGACACAACCCTGAGTTGGCATGCCCCGAGAGCAGTCCCTGTCCTCCCATTGCCTCTGGCCTACGCCGTTCCCTCCCCCAGCGACGTATCCTATGCTTTGGGTTCAGCTCCACTCTTTAGTGAGGAGGACCATCAGATAGAGGACAGTCAGCAGCTACTGCCCAGCCAAGAAATGGAGGTGGCTTCTTTAGCTAGGCAGACAAATAGTGATGTGGACAGTGTCGTGGGTGCTGCGAGCGTTCCAGCTCCTGCGCCAGACACTGTTGACGAATCCACGAACATCAGTGACGTACAGCCACAACCCGGTGATGATGATGATGATGACGATGAAGCCGATCGCACTTGGGAGCCGGGTGATGAAGGGGCTTCATCGTCATCATCAGGAGAAGAGGGGTGCAGGTTGCCCCGGAGTCAGCAGCTGAGGCAGCAAGGTGGTAGCAGTCAGCATGGGGGCACAATTCCAAAGGCTGGAGCCGGCCGGGGCCGGGGCCGGGGTAGAGCACCTGCTGTGCGGCAGTCTACCTTATCGGGAGGTAGTGGAGCAGGGGTTCCTGGAGTTGGCAACAGCAGCAGTGAATCAGTGAGGCCAGGGGGTGGGAAAAGTAGCTACTCGGCAGTGTGGCAGTTTTTCCTGAGGCATCCGCAGGAGGGTAACATGGCCACATGCAAGATATGTAGGCAAAAGGTGAAGCGTGGCCAGGGTCCAAATGTTGGCACCACGGCCCTGCGTCAACATATGATGCGTCACCATAAAACGACCTGGGAGAACCGAGGCTCCCAAGGGGTGGTCCAGTCTGCTTCCTCACCAAGTGAGCTCCCAATTTCTGCCAGCCAAGGCTCCAGCACCTCAGCCGAAGGCAGCTGTGCGTCATACCCATCCTCTGTCGCTCCTGCTCCTCCTCCTCCAAGTCATGCATCCCGCCAGCAATCCATCAGCGAAGCCATGTCCAAGAGACAGCAGTATGCGCCCACTCATCCTACGGCGCAGAAGCTGAATGTGCTCCTGTCCAAGTTGCTGGTGCTGCAGTCGCTCCCTTTTCAGGTGGTGGAATCTGCACCTTTCAGAGAACTGATGGCTTGTGCCGAGCCGAGGTGGAGAGTCCCAAGCCGTCATTTCTTTGCCAAGAAGGCAGTACCAGCGCTGCACACTTTTGTTGAACAGAAGGTGGGCCAGTCCTTGAGCCTGTCGGTGTGTAGCAAAATACATGGCAGCGCCGACATCTGGAGCTGTAACTACGGTCAGGGGCAGTACATGTCGTTTACGGCCCACTGGGTGAATGTGGTCCCTTTGCAGCAGCAACTTGGACAGGTCACGCCGCTTCGGCCTCCGCGCTCTCTGCCCATTGGGCCTGTGACACCGTGCGACTCGGCCTCCTCATCCTCCGCCATCTCCTCACCCTCCACTGTAGGCTCAAGTCTCAGTGCCCCTCCAGTCTACCATGTGTGCAGGGCACGGAGGTGTCACGCAGTGCTTCACATGGTTTGTCTTGGCGAACGGAGTCACACAGGGGAGGAACTGCTTAAATGTATTCATCAGGAAATCCAAACATGGCTTACTCCGAGAAAACTTAAAATGGGAATCATGGTTACCGACAATGGGAAGAACATTTTGTCTGCGCTGCGCCAAGGAAGCCTGACCCATGCCCCCTGCATGGCTCACGTCTTCAATCTGGTTGTCAAGCGGTTTCTGAAGTGTTCCCCCCATCTGCAGGACATCCTAACAACTTCACGGAAACTTTGCATGCACTTCAGCCACTCCTACACTGCCAAACACACCCTTCTTGAGCTACAGCGTCAGAATGGTATCCCCCAACATAGTCTGATTTGCGATGTTTCCACCCGTTGGAATTCCACCCTTCACATGTTGGACCGATTATATGAACAGAGAAAAGCCATCACGGATTTCCTGATGATCCAAGCAGATAGGGGGACTCCCCTGTGTAACTTCAATGTCAACCAGTGGCAGCTCATACGTGACACCTGCCGTTTGCTCAGGCCCTTTGAGGAAGCCACTTTATTTGTCAGTCGGCAGGATTACGGGATGAACGACGTGATTCCACTGCTTCATGTACTACAGCACATGTTGGAAACCATGGCTGGTCAGGGCACTGGAGACATGGCGTTTACATCTTACGGCCACATGAACCCCCTTGGAGCTGAACTGGAGGAGGAGGAGGAGGAAGAGGAGGAGGAGGAGTTGCCCAGCGAAACACAGTTTAGGCTTGGCGAAATGGCTGGTTTATCTAGTCAGCGGACAGGAGAGGAGGAGCAGGAGCAGCCAGAGGAGCTAGAGGTTTTTGAGGAAGGAGAGACAGAGGACCCGGGCACACCGTGGCAGTATGCAGTGGAGATGGAGACAGGTAGTCCATCCGAGTCACTTGCGCAAATGGCACGAAGCATGCTCACGTGCTTGCGTAGTGACCCCAGAATTGTTTCCATCTGTCGGCGGGATGACTTCTGGCTGTCCACCTTATTGGACCCTCGCTTCCGGCACAAAATGGGGGCATTTTTTAAACCCACCGAGAGGGAGGACAAACTCAACTACTACAAAGACATTCTACGTAGGCAGTTGGCCGATGCCTATCTGCGCCATGGTCCATACTCTCGCAGGTCTGACTCGAGGGGACCTCTGCGCTCACCTTCCACTGCCATGGCCGCTGGGGGGGTTGGCAGCAGCAGCAGCAGAAGCTCCATCAGCAGCAGCAGCCTCAGTCTTCAGTCGCTAATGAGTAGCTTTCTACACCCGCATAGTGAGGCTACTCATGAGCAGCAGGAAGACCTGGAGCAGGACCTGAACCAGCAGGTCATGTCATACTTTGACATGACCATGCCAACACACCTTGAGGATCCGCTGGACTTCTGGGCAGCCAAACTTGATTTGTGGCCGCAACTAGCAGAGTTTGCCCTGGAAAAGCTGTCCTGCCCGGCAAGTAGCGTGCCATCTGAGCGGGTGTTTAGTGCGGCGGGGGCCATAGTTACGGCGAGGAGAACTCGTCTGTCAACTAAAAATGTGGAGAGACTCACCTTTGTCAAAATGAATCAGGGATGGATCAGCCAGGATTTCCACCCACCAATGCCTGATGCATGCGACTAGATTCAGCATGGTGCCACGTTTTACACTTTCCAAATGGTGCAAAACATATTTATGTCTTTAGGCCATTTTTTGGGCTCCTGCTGCTGCTACTGTCAACTCCTGCCAACTCCAGGGTGTGATTCATCCAATTTTTGGGCTCCTGAAGCCAACTCCAGTGTATATTTGGGCTCCTGCTGCTGCTACTGTCAACTCCTGCCAACTCCAGGCTGTGATTCATCCAATTTTTGGGCTCCTGAAGCCAACTCCAGTGTATATTTGGGCTCCTGCTGCTGCTACTGTCAACTCCTGCCAACTCCAGGGTGTGATTCATCCAATTTTTGGGCTCCTGAAGCCAACTCCAGTGTATATTTGGGCTCCTGCTGCTGCTGCTGCCAACTTCTGCCAACTCCAGGGTGTGATTCATCCAATTTTTGGGCTCCTGAAGCCAACTCCAGTGTATATTTGGGCTCCTGCTGCTGCTGCTGCCAACTTCTGCCAACTCCAGGGTGTGATTCATCCAATTTTTGGGCTCCTGAAGCCAACTCCAGTGTATATTTGGGCTCCTGCTGCTGCTACTGTCAACTCCTGCCAACTCCAGGGTGTGATTCATCCAATTTTTGGGCTCCTGAAGCCAACTCCAGTGTATATTTGGGCTCCTGCTGCTGCTGCTGCCAACTTCTGCCAACTCCAGGGTGTGATTCATCCAATTTTTGGGCTCCTGAAGCCAACTCCAGTGTATATTTGGGCTCCTGCTGCTGCTGCTGCCAACTTCTGCCAACTCCAGGGTGTGATTCATCCAATTTTTGGGCTCCTGAAGCCAACTCCAGTGTATATTTGGGCTCCTGCTGCTGCTGCTGCCAACTTCTGCCAACTCCAGGGTGTGATTCATCCAATTTTTGGGCTCCTGAAGCCAACTCCAGTGTATATTTGGGCTCCTGCTGCTGCTGCTGTCAACTCCTGCCAACTCCAGGGTGTGATTCATCCAATTTTTGGGCTCCTGAAGCCAACTCCAGTGTATATTTGGGCTCCTGCTGCTGCTGCTGTCAACTCCTGCCAACTCCAGGGTGTGATTCATCCAATTTTTGGGCTCCTGAAGCCAACTCCAGTGTATATTTGGGCTCCTGCTGCTGCTGCTGCCAACTTCTGCCAACTCCAGGGTGTGATTCATCCAATTTTTGGGCTCCTGAAGCCAACTCCAGTGTATATTTGGGCTCCTGCTGCTGCTGCTGCCAACTCCTGCCAACTCCAGGGTGTGATTCATCCAATTTTTGGGCTCCTGAGGCCAACTCCAGTGTATATTTGGGCTCCTGCTGCTGCTACTGTCAACTCCTGCCAACTCCAGGCTGTGATTCATCCAATTTTTGGGCTCCTGAAGCCAACTCCAGTGTATATTTGGGCTCCTGCTGCTGCTACTGTCAACTCCTGCCAACTCCAGGGTGTGATTCATCCAATTTTTGGGCTCCTGAAGCCAACTCCAGTGTATATTTGGGCTCCTGCTGCTGCTGCTGCCAACTTCTGCCAACTCCAGGGTGTGATTCATCCAATTTTTGGACTCCTGAAGCCAACTCCAGTGTATATTTGGGCTCCTGCTGCTGCTGCTGCCAACTTCTGCCAACTCCAGGGTGTGATTCATCCAATTTTTGGGCTCCTGAAGCCAACTCCAGTGTATATTTGGGCTCCTGCTGCTGCTGCTGCCAACTTCTGCCAACTCCAGGGTGTGATTCATCCAATTTTTGGGCTCCTGAAGCCAACTCCAGTGTATATTTGGGCTCCTGCTGCTGCTGCTGTCAACTCCTGCCAACTCCAGGGTGTGATTCATCCAATTTTTGGGCTCCTGAAGCCAACTCCAGTGTATATTTGGGCTCCTGCTGCTGCTGCTGTCAACTCCTGCCAACTCCAGGGTGTGATTCATCCAATTTTTGGGCTCCTGAAGCCAACTCCAGTGTATATTTGGGCTCCTGCTGCTGCTGCTGCCAACTTCTGCCAACTCCAGGGTGTGATTCATCCAATTTTTGGGCTCCTGAAGCCAACTCCAGTGTATATTTGGGCTCCTGCTGCTGCTACTGTCAACTCCTGCCAACTCCAGGGTGTGATTCATCCAATTTTTGGGCTCCTGAAGCCAACTCCAGTGTATATTTGGGCTCCTGCTGCTGCTGCTGCCAACTTCTGCCAACTCCAGGGTGTGATTCATCCAATTTTTGGGCTCCTGAAGCCAACTCCAGTGTATATTTGGGCTCCTGCTGCTGCTGCTGTCAACTCCTGCCAACTCCAGGGTGTGATTCATCCAATTTTTGGGCTCCTGAAGCCAACTCCAGTGTATATTTGGGCTCCTGCTGCTGCTGCTGCCAACTCCTGCCAACTCCAGGGTGTGATTCATCCAATTTTTGGGCTCCTGAGGCCAACTCCAGTGTATATTTGGGCTCCTGCTGCTGCTACTGTCAACTCCTGCCAACTCCAGGGTGTGATTCATCCAATTTTTGGGCTCCTGAAGCCAACTCCAGTGTATATTTGGGCTCCTGCTGCTGCTGCTGCCAACTTCTGCCAACTCCAGGGTGTGATTCATCCAATTTTTGGGCTCCTGAGGCCAACTCCAGTGTATATTTGGGCTCCTTCTGCCCCTCATAGTGATGCCACTTCAACTCTCTGCAATTGTGCCGCTCTGCGATTCTATTAGCGATGCCTCTGATCTGCATGTGATATTTCTTAAAAGTATTATTTAACTAACCCAGCACGCATCCTGTGCGTGTTACAGCAAGGCTGAATGGTTTACAACCCTATTGAGGCTGTAGGAGGCTCAGAAATAGCCATTTTTAATAGCGATTCGTCGCGAATTTATTCGGGTCGAAACGATTTTTGTCGGAAAATTCGGCGAATCAGTCGAATCGAATTTTTCAAAAGTTCGCTCATCTCTACTCTAAACTAAAAGTCTCTAAAGACTCTGTAAAATCATGCAGCTTGTAGATCACCTGCATTAACCAGAGCAGTCAAGTCAAGAATCAGTTGAATCGGGGGCTAGGTAGCTCTCTTGACAGGGCCATATTTGGGCTTTTTGTCTCACTAGGCCGTATTAAGCATTCTTATCCCAAATATATATACCCTAAAGCCATCAGAAATACTTCGAAAAGTGTATACTCCAATTTCCCCCCCTATTCTTGTAACCCAAATGCATATACAATCAAAATCCTTACAATTCATAAAACTATCACTCAGCTAAATAAATGTTGCTGTAACCCAAAAGACCCACCTCATCTGAATTACATTTCCCCCCTCAGACCTAATAAATATGTTTTCTATCAGTCCTTGAAGACATGCCTTTACCAATGGATATACCCCTTCCATAATCGATCCTTCAATCTATATCATGCCTATCTTAAATAAATATAGCTACACTCATTAGAAAACACTCAAAGAAGATTATACCCCAGTGTAGGGCCATATTACCCATCAGGCAACCATAGTCCCGTGCCTAGGGCTTCCAGTTACAGTGGGGGATGCACAGGGCACTGTTACTGCTATAACAAGTCTCATTGCTTGTGCTTTAATGCTTTGCCTTGAATGCCACCCCAGCCACAGAAAGATGCAGACAGTGTGTGTACGTGTATGAAGAAGGTACAAGTTAAATGCAAATAAGATTCTCTATTTTCAGTTTTATAGGTAACACATACATTCAATATTTATGTTAAGGCCTAGGGGGAAGACCATGTGCAGGCTGAGGTCAGTGGGTGGGCCAAACATGACTCAACAATAGGTTGTGCAGGCCTAAAAGCCTGCTCCAACGAAGAATTTCTTTTAACCCAAATTAGTACATTATCAATATTCCCATAAGCCATAAAAAAATCGCCAAACTAAATAAATATTCACCTTACCAAAAAGACCCACCTCAACTGAACCAAATTTCCTCTTAACGTTAAGTTACCTCACAGACCTAATAAATATGCTTTCTATCTATCCTCCCTTACCTAAATATGTGACCTCTTTCATCTGTAATGGGTAGAACCGTTATTGGGGCCCCCATATTCTAGCAGTGCTAAAAGTTGCTAACCTAATATCTGTACTGCTTTAAGGGAGTAAGAGTCACTGGAATATTTAGTTAGACACTCTTTCGCTGTACTTACAGGTAGTAGTTGGGAATGTACCGTAAGTAGTTACATTTTGCCAGAATCTATAAAACGTAATAATAAGTAAGGACTGGTTGTTATTGAAGCTGTGATGAAACTAGAAAGTACAGAACAGGAGAAAAGCCCGCAGGGAATGAGGACTATTACATTGGAACTAAGCCAGATGGCATTCCCAAGGACCAGTGGAGTAAGCCAAGGCCCAGGTACCCTTAAACTGGACCTTCAGCATCATTTAATGAAAATCCCAAACCCTTAAAAAAAACTATTCCCCGGCATCTAAAATTATTATACTTTAAGTTTTTAGTCACTCATTTATTATTCTTTACCCCGCTGGGCTTCAAATCTGTTCAGGATTCTAGGATACGGGCGCCATCTTGCCTTAGAGGCATCACATATTGAGGAGAGGGGTGAAAAGCACAAGGGGCGGTTTATAGCTGTGCTACGCACAGACAGAGCAGAGCTGGGGTCAGGAAAAGACAGCAATCCCAGAATGCAGAGCGGCACAGTCAGAAGACACTTCCTGTCTGCAGGCAGCCTGAGACTCCACAGCCGCTATCTTGGATGTTAAAAGGCTCAGAAAACGCAATAGGTGCCAGTAGGATGATATTTAATGTGGGCAATCTGTATGTACAGGGTGGGGGAAACATACAAGATAAGCTCTTATTCAGGGTGATGGTTGGGTTTAAGTAGTGGGACAGGCTGTGCTGTGACAGTTCAGCGTTTAGAAGGGAGACGAGATCTAGTTTGCTAAGTGAAGTAGTGATAATGGGTTACTGGAATACTGATCTGAATGGATCGCTCCTAGGATTGTACTACAGGAACAGTGGCCGTGGAAGGGACATTTTCTAAAGTAAAGTATGTGCACCAATTACGAGACTGGCCTGAGTTGCTGAAGCTGTACTTCTGCTAGAGTGCAGGACATCTCAGGGCCCAAGTAAACTCCCACATTTCCCTGGAGGTACTTATGTGTGCAACATATCTGAGTAAATATTTTACAAAGCTTTACTATTGACTTGAATCATAAATATATATCTATAATCTATAAGAAACCCCTCAGCTCAATAAAGTATCTGATTCCCAAGTAACTTGACTTTAGAATGGTAGAATGGGAAGTATAATCTGTACAAACAAGATTCAGCGTTTTCTCAAATGTATACTATCTCCAGTCTCTAACTTCATATGAGCATTATGCAGTTGGATCTAGATTTTTTCAATAACAGGAAACATTGCCTGCAGTTCACTCCACCTTTTCCTAAAATGTCCCATTGTTAGCTGTCAGTGTTTGCGACTTAGGGATCAGCCCTAAAGAGTGAAGAAGTGAACATTACGGCTAACATGGGTAATGTGTCCCATAGTTTGTGCCCTTTGTGCAGACTCAGTTAACCTTTCCAGTCCTTGTGTCCAAGGTCTGGAGGGCAAATGCAGTGATTTGAAAAGCTCAAAAAAATCATACTTTATTCACAATAAAACACATATCAGAAGACATTTTTCCATTTTAATAGAAAAACATTAGATTACATTTGATGGCAGCAACACATCTAGAAAAGGTTGGGATGGGGACACGGTTAACAAAAGTCTGGAAACAGTACTAATGAAAAACAGCTGGAGGCCCCATTTTTATTCCCATGCCTTTGTCCAGATTAACACTTCTTAAATTGGTAAAATCTGCCTGTGGATGTCCAGCCAAAGTCTGCCGTATAGCTGTGACCTGTTCCTCATTGATACCTGGAACAACCTACAACATTGAGACCTCCAGATACTGCATGCAAGTAAAGGATGTTTTCTGGCTTTACATACTTCCGAAACTTGGATCACCTAAAACCATTAACTTTTGTGTCTCACATGCAGTGTCTTAATAGAAAGGAGTTTGTGACTTCCAGCGAGAAGTCCCTGCTGTGCCGGGGTGCTGGGCACAGTTGTTGGTGAAGGGTTGTATTGTGTACTCAGCTGAAACCCAATACAACATCAAATCTGCATGACACTGAGCTGCGTGTTAACAAGCTACCAGACAGAGAGCGACAGAATAGTCATTGCTGCAGAATTTCCTACTGACCAGCGGCCAGTAAATAGCTTCTGAACTGGGAGAAGACAAATTAGAGCCTCTTCCTAATGCAATTACTATTGATTCCCAGATTGCAAATGAAGATGCATTGCCACCTCTTTGTTGTGCATGCTTCTGCACTGCTTAGCACCACTGCTTGGGCAGAGCAAGACAAAGGATGGAACAATGTGCATCTTAAAACTCACTAAGATTTTAGTGACTAAAACCAAGTGTTGTATTCATTAAAATAAATAATACAATTAATGTATTTTCTTAATCTAAATGAATATTTGATCGTTGCAGCTGGCTGCCAGCAGGTGGGTGCATGCATTGAACCCTACCAAAAATCCGACCCTTGGTATTGACAGTAGCTTTCCTGGGAGACATCCCCGCACTAACCTCTCCATAATCTATTCCTGGCAAATACGGCACAGTATCATACCCACTCCCCCCTTTGTGTACACACCTCCACTGGCTATTTTGACTACAGTGCTGGATCCCAGAGATGCTAGGGTGTTGCTTGGCTGGAGGGGGGGGGGGGGGGTATGTATGGCAGTGTCAACTACAGTCTTGAGAAAGTTGGTTACCAATGAAACGCGTTGACGGCGGCGGACGGATCTTATCAGTACGCGGGCAAGCTACACTCCAGGGATACTTCCCCTCCCTCCCTTTGAGACATCAATCGGCCTAGACGCATTGAGGGTTTGGTGAGAATCTTGCCTGGCGTCTCCTAAATACTTGATATACATTGTTTTTAATCTTGCCTGGCGTCTCCTAAATACTTGATATACACTGTTTTTATGTGAGTGCATTTTTAACTTAACCAGTGCACATGATTAAAACGATATTACGCTAGATTTTTCTATTTGGTTTTTCCTTTCTATGTGGTTTGTCCAATCTGGGACAATTTTAAAAGCCAAAGTGGGATAAGAATATCAAATCGGCTCTGTTAATAACAAGAGAGGAATGGAATATTGAGGATCTAATAAGGCATTCAAGCACACCTCCACCTGCTAAAGCGGGGACCAGAATACTTAACCGGCTCTCCCCATTCAATAAGAGAGGAATAAAACATGGAGGATTTTTAACAAGGCACTAAAGCTTATTATTATCTGGTAAGAGTATTTTGAAGGAGGTGGTGGGCACCAGATTCTCATCAGCAATTTGCTGTTATATACACGTGGTGGAATTTGCTACAGTGTTTTGAACATCCCTGTGATAGAAGGTCACTAAAATCCTTGGCCTTAGAGGATACTCTCAGATTGGGGAACCACCCCAGAAGCTTGGACTTTTTTATATAATGTTTTAAGAGTTAAAGCTGACCTAAAGTGTGCTGTTTTATCATTGATTGCTCTGTGTTTTTGGAATAAATAGTGTCAACTACAGGGCACCCCAAATCGAGATGTCGCATAAGAAAGCTACTGGACCAAAATCTAAGTATAACTTTCCTAGAGTTCACCATTTACAACTGCCGTTTACACGAGTACAATGAAAGTAAAAAATCCAGTCCAAAACATTCTTTGCTTTTAGTATTGTCGACTTACACCCTTCTGGCGCCGCCAATTGTTGCACCTCCAAGCATCCTACATAAATATCTCCTTGTTTGCCCTATATACTCACCTCTTCATGTGTTGTTCTGGCTGGACATGTAACCTGCCAGTGCCCATTGGTTCCAGGGCGGTTTTGTCAGAGTTAGTCAGCCCTATCTGAGATCCCTAGAATATGGGATATACAGCCTATAAAATAAAGGCTCTTTATCTCTGTGCTCACCCTTTGTATATGCAGAAGTGGGGTGTTACTGTAAAGCTCTAAGAACATGATGTCTGACTATATAGAGAGACTTATTCAGTATACAACTATCTCTTTATAGTCAGACATCATGTTAGAGCTTTCCAGTTACACCTTGCATCCAGATATTAATGGGCCACTAAAAGGTGCGGACTCCATTTCTGCAGGCAAAGTTCTTGTTAAAAGACACAAGTCATCTTCTTATCCTTCCGGAGATGTAGCAATTTGTAGCAGTGCCCAAACGATACAATATATGATTTTGTTTACCTTAGCTCAGCAACACATATAACACATTGTATCAAAGGCCAGCTGTGCTCTGCCAGGAGAAATTGCTACTGCTGTCATTCATTACAGGAGTATTTATACACAATGAAGGCTTCAGAATGCATTTTAGAATACGCAAAATTAGGCGTTAATACGATTACTCCCCCCCCCCCCCCAAGGAACCAAAGTACAGTTGCACAGAAACATATTTTACATATAAGCATTGGTTGCTTAGAATGGTATTCAATTTAAACTCTGCACTGGGGCTTTTCTGATTGTCTGCTGGAGCCTTTAGCGAGGAATGATGGTGGTAGTTATACAAAGTGCATGCTAACTCTTTTCTGCCTGGGAAAAACTGCAAGCCAAGTCCAATCCAGCTTGTATTTACTTGAATAGCTCAATTGGTACCCACCACTGAAATAGCTGCCAATATATAGGGGCACCCTTGTTTTGGCTGTAGTTGGCCTTTGAACTTAAAGTGGAAATTCTCAGTTAAATAGATTTTTCTTCTATCCACCCATATAGTGTCTCTTTAGGATTCCTTTTACCATGCACTGAATGCTTTTGTCCAAACTGAGACACAGCTAGAAATATTTTTCTATGTTGTACTGTTAACACAGTGCTGGGCGTGTGAAAGTGGGGTGCGGATTAAGGCAAAGTTTATTTTTTTAAGCAAGTTTCTTGTAACGGGCTGCTAATCCGCTATGGAGAGGCCTAAATGTGTTCATTAGTTGTGGGATCAGTCCATGAATGGAGCTTTGTGTCTTACCCCTGATTACAATGTTGGGAAAAGGTTGAAGACTACACTGGCCCTCCGCTGGGTGTATGTGTGCCAGGGCCTCTGTACATGACAAGGGTTAATCACTGACAGCCACACATTCAGCGGGGTTCTCCCATCGCTTCCTAACTACAAGGGAATGCAGGCAAAATAAATATGGTGCAAACCTACTAAGCAGAAACAGGACTTTAAAAAATAAAGTGAATAAATGAAAAAAAAAATTCATACAACATTCATACATAATTCCCCACTCCAACCATAATACTGAATAGGCACTAACCATTTCAGGTTTTGAATGTGGTATTAAAATGGACTTCTTGGAGTTGCCAACACCTTTGGGAAGATTAATATCTGGGTCAATACATTCACCGCTTTGCATTCCCACCCTACATGCCCTTGCCATGTGAGCCGACACTGGCCCATGCTAGTAGTCACATGGTCAGCAGTCACAGCAAGGGTTATTTGTATACATCCTAATTTTATCTGGAGAGACCATAAATTCCTAATTTATTGGGGCTGCTGTGAGGTATATATTACTTTTAAGGTACCCTTTATCACCTCTTGATGTAGCCCTGGTTGAGCCTAAAGGGCATCTATGCTCAACGTTTCAGCATATGAATGGGAGTGTCAGTTTTTCAGAGATTCCCTATGACATGTCCAATTGTTGATATGTCCACTTATAAAACCACTTATTTAGGAAAAATCAACACAACTTGATTGCATGTTAATTTCACATAATGCATGTCAGGGGCGTAGCTAGGGAGAGCAGAGGGGGCACATGCCCCAGGTGCAGCAGGTCAGGGGGGGCGCCAAAGCGGGGCCTGAGCACAGGTGGGGGGCACCATTTCAAATGTTTGCCCCGGGTGCCAGAAAGCCTAGCTACTCCCAGTTACTGAAATAAAAAAATATTATGTCCCGCACCGCTTACTTAAATCTATTAGTCTATATGGATGCTGGTGCTGGCTGATAAAGGAACACCAAAGTGTATACAGACAGGCAAAGAGTGATGGGGCTGCCAGCACAGTCCCAGAGACCTTTATCAGAAAGAGCCGCACTCAGCAATTTAAAAAATTATATACCATGCCTTTATTGAAAAATATACATATACAAGACCAACGATAGTTAAAAAACATAAAAAGGCTGTTGGGGAAAGGGCCTTAGTTATATAGCTCGAATACATAAAGCATAATTATCATAATAAAAGCAGTCAATTGGAGTGAAGATAAAAAATAAAAAAAAATTCTCTGGTTCTGCAAAAAATGTGCAATGTGCACTATAAAGTGCCAATAGTGCTATCTCAGATTGCAGCTAAGTATATAAAGTGACAAGTGCTATATAACATACAATGTGATATGACTGCTAAAGATAAGATTGAAATAATATCACCAAGTTAGTAGAAATGGAGCCAGGTCCCCTCACCAAAAAAACCCTCAGACCGTCGACACGTTGCGTGCGGGGTTACCCAGCACTTCTTCAGGCCGTGTCAAGGGCTTCCGCCTCACTCCTTTTTATACTATGCTAAATGCCAAAGAGATTAGTGCAGCCAAGCGTATTATGGTGCCCCCCCCCGCCGGGGGATTCTGATGAGGCACCAGCTGGGCGCGTCATATCCGCCCAGTAATTTTGTGAACTGGAGCGCATATTGGCAGAACGCCGGTGCGCGCGCAGGCGCGGTCCCGGCCACCCCGGCGCGCGCAGCGGCGTCTGCTGGTGACTACAAGGGGTGGGAGGAATAGATGGTACTACAGGGATGCTTAAAAAAACATTTACAAACAACAGGCTTATGAGTATGACATGTTGTATTTGTTGATATCATTATTATCAATAAAAATAATAAACCACTGAGACACTACTTATACATAAATCTAACAATTAGTCACTCTAGTGAGAGGCTGAAAGTAGAGCGCAATAGTCATAAATAACATATATAACAATATATGATCATGGGAAGAGCTGTTCCAATAAAATTATCCTAACCTGCCTGAGACATGTCTGATTTAATTAGATATGGTATACCATTTGTTATTCTATATTATGATGAAAACCCAAATGATTTTACCTATTAGATTAGAATTAAAATAAAATTGATTTTATGCTAAAATCAGTGAACTGCTAAGGTGCATTATATTAGTGAAATGCCAACAGTGAATTAATTATGTATTATTAATTTAATATATTAAATTAAAGAAATTGTTATAATTAAATAGATAATAATTTGATATAATACTAGTGTTACACATCAAATTTGATTTAGTGATATAAGTATTCTCTAATACTCCCAGTTACTGATGCATAGGCCCTTATTTAACAAGGGATAGCGCCAGGTAGCGAATGGTGAGCGAACGGTAATGACGCTCACCGCCACGAGAACGCCGGCTCCCCTCCGCAATCAGACATTTATCAAGCCGATCCTGCTTAGCGACTGACAGAGCGCCAGATAGCGAATCATTCATCATTATTCCAGGCTCACCCCACAGCGCCAGCGAGCGACCTTGAACAGCGACAGGTATGACCTCTCGCTACCTGGCGCTCTCCAATGCATTTCAATGGAGCAATCTTTAAATATTCATAATTAATTGCTATAATTTTCTTTTTTTTTTTTTTTAATGTCAAAAATTCTGTGACCACTTCTGCAATGTTAGATATTTTTTTAAGTTTAAAAAAAAAAAAAAAAAAAAAAAAAAATTATGCAGAATTGATATTACAGGTCTGATATTAATGTATTCATATTACAAAATGTAACATGTTTTTTTTTTTTCTAAAAATATGGTTGTTTGGGGGTTAAAAAACTACTTTTAACCCATCGCCGCCAGCGCTCTGGGGTTTAAACAAGCATTTCACAGCACGAGAATTTTTGGAGCGTGATTTGTTAATGAATATGCTGGGAGCCGTTCGCTATGGCCGTTCGCTGTCATGCGCTCCCATACAGCGCGTAACCTGTCAAACAGCGACTCCTAACCCCGTATTCAACATTACCGCACACCGACTGAGTCGCTGTCAACAGCCGAACAACGGCCAAGCACAGCGAATACTAGCGGGCGCTGTGAAAATAACGCTACTGACGCTCATCTGTCGCTACCTGGCGCTATTAATGAATCAGCCTACCCGTCCTCCGCATGCCTAGAAAATGTGCTTCCATTGTCCATAGTCGCATACTGAATAGTTTCCAGAGAAGAATATTTCATAAAACATTTTATTTTAATCTATTAAAAACTCAACTCCCCAAAACATGCCAGAAAGTCACCACCAGTGACCAATAGGGAGCACTGTCCAGCAAACCCCAATGGCTGCTGTAATTCACATGCGATACATGTGTGACGTTTATCCTGAATTCATTAGCAGACAGCCATCCCATACTGGCATGCCCAGGGTTTGGGGGAGGCAGCAGCCATTGAGGGCTGTTGCAGAGAAGCTGGCTGAAGGTCCACTTTTTGACCACAAATGGTGTATCCTGGTAGACCCTACAGTGAGTTTAATAAATACAGAACAGCAATAGCTCATAAGAAGTTCAATCAAACTTTCACAAAGCAGCACACCATAGATTCCAACGGATCTAAGGCTACTCTAGTCTTTGAGTGACCTTTTATTCTCTCTGTTGGAGGCACCATGCAGAAAAAAAATAAGAGGCCAATTCATTAATAGCGGCAGGTAGCGACAGTTGAGCGACTGTAGCAGTATTTTCACAGCGCCCGCTAGTAGTCGCTGTGATTGGCCGTTGTTCGGTTGTTGATAGCGAGTCGGTTTGCAGTAATGTTGAATACGGGGTGACGAGTCGCTATTTGACAGGTTCCGCGATGTATGGGTGCGCATGATAGCGACTGGTCAGAGCGACCGGCTCCCACCACATTCATCAAAAAATCACGATCAAAAAATTCTCGCGCTGTGAAATGCATGTTTAAACCCCAGAGCCCTGGCGGCGATGTGTTAAAAGTAGTTTTTTAACCCCCCAAACCACCATATTTTTGGAAACCAAAAAAAAAAATGTTGAAAGAATTTAGTAATATGAATACAATAATATCAGACCTGTAATATCAATTCTGTACAATTTTTTTTTTTTTTTTACCTTAAAAAAATTAACTAACACAGCAGAAGTGGTCACAGAATTTTTCACATTTAAAAAAAACAAAAAAAAACAAAAAACATTAATAACAATTAATTATGAATATTTAAAGATTGTTCCATTGAAATGCATTGGAGAGCGCCAGGTAGCGAGAGGTCATACCTGTCGCTGTTCAAGGTCGGACGCTGGCGCTGTGGGCTGAGGCTGGAATAATGATGAATGAGTCGCTATCTGGCGCTATCTCAGTCGCTAAGCAGGATCGGCTTGATAAATTAGTGATTGTGGTGGGGAGCCGGCGTTCTCGTGGCGGTGCCCGTCATTACCGGCCGCTCACCAGTCGCTACCTGTCGCCATTCCTTCATAAATAAGGGCCTTAGATTCCAAATAGGTGGCCAACATTACTCGCGTAACAGGTAGTCTTTTGTCCAGGAAGTCTCACCAATAAAAGCTAATGGACCTGAAGTTCCCTTCTTTGCTGCTAACAAAGATCTTGACTTCAGTGAGTCTTGTAAATCGTGAAACCGAAACTATTTCCCCCATAGGCAAAAGGAGGGAGAGGTTCCATTTACAAGAAAGGCCTTTAGTTTGTGTTCCTTGTGAAAGCAAGAATAAGATATTTCAAAGCGTTACTCTTAACAGGTGCAGTGCCGTGTCAGCAAGTCTGCTGGAGTATTTGGTCAGTTGACTTTGGCCCTCTTCCAGAGTCTGTTCTGTGTCTATGGCTCTCTCTGTATGCATAATACAAGTGGGTGGAGGGCATTCTGGTTGCTAAGCGATGAAGCTCTGGATGCTTCCTGAGTCGACAGTTATTCAACTTCTGCCACTTGAGTTTAAGCGGAAGAGCTTTAGCATTGAAGAACTAATTGATTCATTTACACTGAGAAGTTTATCAAACTGAAACAAAGACGGAGCAATGTAGCTCAGGCATTGTTGTGACATCAACATGTGGCTACAATTTCAGAGTAACTGAAAAATAACGTAGAGTCATTATAATGTATCTCAGGACATCTGTCTTTATGGAATGCCTATGAATTCTCTGCAGCATCATGAATTACGTGACCTTTATTTAAAGGGCATCTCCTGGCTAAACACTAATCTCCAATCTGGACCTTGTACTTTTTCCAGGTTAATGGGTAAGTCCACTTTCAAAGGCATTTTTGAAAGTGTATATTTTTGTGCAACAAAATAATGCCTGTATGATGCCCGATCATATCTTAGCTAATATGAGGCCGATTCATTAATAGCGCCAGGTAGCGACAGATGAGCGCCAGTAGCGTGATTTTCACAGCGCCAGCTAGTATTCGCTGTGCTTGGCCGGGGTTTGCTTGTTGACAGCGACTCAGTCGGTGTGTGGTAATGTTGAATACGGGCTTAGGGGTCGCTGTTTCACAGGTTCCGCGTTGTATGTGTGCGCCTGACAGCGAATGGCCAGCGCGAACGGCTTGCTGCAGATTCATTAACAAATCACGCTCAAAAATTTCTTGCGCTGTGAATTCCTTGTTTAAACCCCAGAGCGCTGGCGGCGATGTGTGTAAAGTAGTTTTTAACCCCCAAACAACCATTTTTTTTTTTAATGTAAAAATTATAAAAGTTATTCTAAACATTTTGTAATATGAATACATTAATATCAGACCTGTAATATCAATTCTGCACAATTTTTTTTTTTTTTTTTTTTTACTTAAAAAAAATCCTAACATTGCAGAAGTGGTCACAGAATTTTTGACATAAAAAAAAAAAAAAACATTAATAGCAATTAATTAGGATTATTTAAAGATTGCTCCATTGAAATGCATTGGACAACGCCAGGGAGCGCCAGGTCATACCTGTCGCTGTGATGGGATTAGCAGCGGCGCTGTTCGTTGCAGTCGGCTACATGATGAATCCCACGCTAGCTGACGCTCTCGCCGGCGCTAGCCTCATTTAGCGTGCTAAATGCGTCATTGTGACCGCCGCCGGGCGTACTTGATTCGGTAGCCGCCGTTAGCTGCCGGTACCTGGCGCTTGTCAGACACTACCTGGCGCTAGCCCTTGATAAATAAGGCCGTATGTGTTTAATGAAAGCTGTTAACTGTTGCTATTGGCAACTGTACATCCTGTCTGTACACGAAGATCTACAAGAAAAGAGAAATGAGCACTGTACACACAGAATACTGCTTCTGACCATGTGTAAGGTTGAATGAGCCCTCTCGCCTTAGCAGGGGCCATAGCAGCAGTGTTCTGTGTGTACAGAGCTCACTTCTCTCTTGTAGATCTTGATGTACAGACTTTCCAGTAGCAACAGATTGCAGGTAGTGACAAATGCTTCCATAAAACACACATTTGCTAACATAAGAAAAAAAATCTAGATAAGCTCAGCACAATAAGGACATCCCTTTGGTACAAAAAAATACACTTTAATAAAATGTCATTGAAAGTGGACTTTTTTTCCATTTCATCCCAAGCTAAACCCAGTGGAAATTGAAGGAACAGATGATGGCAATCGTGGAAGTGGTTATCACTTAAACTGGACCAACCAGCCCTCTTACAGAAAACAGTGCTCATGTGCATCCCTCCCCAGAAATATTCAGATTGCTGCCAGTGGCCTGTAAAGAGGAAGCGATGCTGGGTTTCCTGACAATGTGCATTGTGGGTCATGTCAGTTAAATCCATACAGCAGCATGGCCTGGAAGCTGGGAAAAGAAGAAGCTGGGAAAGGCAGCTTTAAGTGGATGCAGGACCAAATGTAAGTGCTCATAAGGATTCAGTTTTATGTATGCAGATGGGGCAAGGGAATTTAGGGGGGGGGGGGGGGTATTTCATCTGTGCAAGGCAGTTGGTCCGGTTTAAAACTACTTAAAGTGCATGGCTGGTCCAAGAATCTAGAAGATTTTAGCACAGGTCTTCCCCTGGGACAACCCAACTGTGTGTGTGTACCCCTGGGGGCGTCAGTAAACTCACCCTTTCCTCATTTCTGCCAAGCATGTGCAGGCACACAGCCAGTCAAAGCCGTTTGCCATGCATATGTACCTGGCAAATGGCTCTTATTGTTGACAGTGGTGAGCGTGAGTGGCCTCATCCCCTAAATCCTTGGACTGCGTTCATGTTCCCATCCCAGCCATTCAGATAGGCAGACACAGAAGTGTGTGCTTCTGGGGGTTCCGTCGCTCTCACTCCCCATTGCCTATCAATGCCGTTTTCTGAATAAAATAAACACAGCAAACGGCCATGATTGGCTGCGCCCCTGCACATGCACCATAGGATCGAGGAGGAGGTAAGTGTTTCTGAGCTTTCCATGGGGTTTCACACAGTGAGGCATCCCAATTTGGGACACCCCGAGGCACCAAATAAAACCCAGGATAGTCAAAATCCCTGGTTTTGTTCCTCTTTAAAAACCCTTTTAAACGGAAACTTTTAAATTCTATTTCTGTAACATTATTTTAGTGTTTTATCCTCCTTTCCTGTCTGTGATAACAAAAGCATAAGGAGATTCAGCACCAGGAGAATTCTTTTTGTGAGAGAAAACGCTCTCCCTTGCGTTTTTTTTCCTAGGTACAATTACACAACGTGGAGCTGGAAAGGTCATGGTGCCTCTTTATGAGTCATTAGCTTGCCCTATTGATGCCCTATTTATATGTATATTTATGTGGTCAGAGACAGCTGAGACCACCAAGAGACAGAGTAACTGTTAGATCACTTTTTGCATGGTTCTGGAGGAATAAAATTGAAAGAAGAGCGAACTTTGGAGCCCTGCTACAGCATCTACTCGGCTACAGCATCTACTCGGCGCTGCAGGCCGTAAAGGAGAGGCACAAGGGTCTGGTATCCAGTGAGCTGCTTGCTGCCTAATTATTTCTGTTGGGTTTATAGTCCCTTTAACATTGATGATTAAGATTGATTTGTGAGTTTTACTTACACCCAGTAAGTGCTACGCCATTTCCTGAGAGTTTAGTGGCGATCTTCCCCCATCATTGATGAAGTGTAAATCCACTTTCAATGGAATTTTTACAAGTGTATATTTTTTGTGCAAAAATGATGTCCTGAAGGTGCTCAATAATTTCCTATATTCGAAAATGTGTGTTTTATGATAGCAGTTTTCACTACCTGCAATCTTTTGCCATGTACACCAAGCCGACTAAGAATAGTGACGTGAGCCCTGTACACACAGAACACTGCCTGCACTTACACTTGGGCAGAAGCAGTGTTTTGTATGTACAGAACTCACATCTCTCTTCTTGGTGTACAGACTTGGGCCCTTATTTATGAAGGGATAGCGACAGGTAGCGACTGGTGAGCGACCGGTAATGACGGGCACCGCCACGAGAACGCCGGCTCCCCACCACAATCACACATTTATCTAGCCAATCCTGCTTAGCGACTGAGATAGCGCCATATAGCGACTCATTCATCATTATTCCAGCCTCAGCCCACAGCGCCAGCATCCGACCTTGAACAGCGACAGGTATGACCTCTCGCTACCTGGCGCGCTCCAATGCATTTCAAAGGAACAATCTTTAAATATTCATAATTAATTGTTATTAATTTTTTTTTCTTTTTTTAAATGTGAAAAATTCTGTGACCACTTCTGCCATGTTAGATATTTTTTTTAAGGTAAAACAAATGTAAAAAAAATTGTACAGAATTGATATTACAGGTCTGATATTAATGTATTCATATTACTAAATTATTTAAAAAACTTGTTTTTTTTTGGTTTCCAAAAATATGGTTGTTTGGGGGTTAAAAAACTACTTTTAACCCATCGCCGCCAGCGCTCTGGGGTTTAAACATGCATTTTACAGCGCGAGAATTTTTTGAGCATAATTTGATAATGAATATGGTGGAAGCTGGTCGCTCTGACCAGTCGCTATCATGCGCTCCCATACAGCGCGGAACCTGTCAAATAGCGACTCCTCACCCAATATTCAACATTACGGCAAACCGACTGAGTCGCTATCAACTACCGAACAACGGCCAAGCACAGCGACTACTAGCGGGTGCTCTGAAAATGCCGCTACAGTCGCTCAACTGTCGCTACCTGCCGCTGTTAATGAATCGGCCTCTTGCTGTACTTTGCCAATGGCAGCCAATTGCAGGTAGTGAACACTGCTCCCATAAAACACACATTTTCTAACATAAGAAAAAAAATTAAAAATACTAAATCAGCTCAGCACATTGGGGACATCATTTTGGCACACAAAAATATACCCTTTGAAAAATTCCTTGGAAGTGGACTTACCCTTTAAGCTTTGTATTGTAATTCTATACCTCCATAATGTTATTTGTATTGTAGAAACAAATGCTTCAAATACACCAAGCAAAGAACTGGCCGTTGTATATAGCAGAATAAAATAAGTGAGCTCTATGGCCATGGGACAGTGAGTGTGCTCAGGTGGGTGTGAAGCGCATTTGAGACATAATTATTGCTGAAAAACGAAGCGAGGAGGTGTTGAAAGGGGACACCGTCTATTAGTGACTAGCAATTAGGCTAGACATGGGCGTGCATGTTTCTTAATACTGTCATTTATTGAAGCGTGTATTCTCTTGAATTTAATAAGCATATACTGTAGCTTGAATGACAATCCACTAGCTCAAACCACGGCCTATAGATCTTGTAATCTACCTGTAATTTAGGGATTTGCACTATATGTTAGTAGGAGAGGAAAGCAGTTTAATCTGCTCAGGTTATACATTCTTCATGACATCTTGCCGCCTGGCCTTACAAGCTCTAGTATGTAAATAACAGCTTGTACACAGACATTACCGAGCAATTTATATGTCAACATTTTTAAAAGGCCCTGAGATGTCATCAGTAGGTGGAGAAGAAGTGCTGGATATGTGTTTAGACATTAAAGGTCATGATGTAAAAAAATGATGTATAAAAGTTCCCTAAATGTTCTAATTAAATACACTTAGAGGCCGATTCATTAATAGCAGCAGGTAGCGACAGTTGAGCGACTGTAGCGGCATTTTCAGAGCGCCCGCTAGTAGTCGCTGTGCTTGGCCGTTGTTCGGTAGTTGATAGCGACTAATGTTGAATATTGGGTGAGGAGTCGCTATTTGACAGGTTCCGTGCTGTATGGGAGCGCATGATAGTGACTGGCCCTAGCGACCGGCTCCCACCATATTCATTAACAAATCACGCTCAAAAAATTCTTGCGCTGTAAAATGCATGTTTAAACCCCAGAGCGCTGGAGGCGATGGGTTAAAAGTAGTTTTTTAACCCCCAAACCACCATATTTTTGGAAACCAAAAAAAAACAAGTTATTAATATCAGACCTGTAATATCAATTCTGTAAATTTTTTTTTTTTTGCCTTAAAAAAAATATCTAAAATGGCAGAAGTGGTCACAGAATTTTTCACATTAAAAAAAAAAAATTAATTAATAACAATTAATTATTAATATTTAAAGATTGTTCCTTTGAAATGCATTGGAGCGCGCCAGGTAGCGAAAGGTCATACCTGTCGCTGTTCAAGGTCGCTCGCTGGTGCTGTGGGCTGAGGCTGGAATAAGGATGAATGAGTCGCTATATGGCGCTATCTCAGTCGCTAAGCAGGATTGGCTTGATAAATGTGTGATTGTGGTGGGGAGCCGGCGTTTAACGTGGCGGGGCCCGTCATTACCGGCCGCTCACCAGTCGCTACCTGACGCTATTCCTTCATAAATAAGGGCCTTAGCTTCGGTTAAAAGACCCTCCAGTCAAAAAAGACCGGAGGGGCGGGCATACAATTTTCAAACTAGCAACAGAAGTCCGAACCCTAGCTCCGGCATTTACCTGCTTCCTGGACCCCTTATTTTTGGCCACTTGAGCTGAATGTCCCTCAGTCTTATTTGATTGGAGGGCCACTTTAAAGATGATTGACAGCCCGTTTGTGACTGCTCGTCGATGATTGCTTGTCGAGTGTGATGGATAGGCAGTGGAGTGTGATGGGTTGTAGGATTAAAAACAAACTCACCTTCTCATTGTGATCCACCATCAGGCTGGGTAGAGCTTCAGGCTCATGCACATGTCAGTCACCCATCCCTGTGCAGACTTGGAGCAGGGTCGTGGCTTAGCAGTGACTGTGGCCTAAATCTGGGCCCTTCTCTGAAAAATACTTTATCCTACACCAGTTACACTTTTTGACAGCATCTTCCTAGCTGTTGGATTCCAACCAATCAAAAAGTGTTGACAAAAAGTTTGGCATATCGACAGGCCAGCCACCAGGACGGCAACCTCACCTGAGATGAAAGTGGACCAGTAAAGATCATGTAAGTACTTTTAGTGGAGGGAGGAGCCCAAATGTTGTTTAGGTTACTTATGAACATATCCATCCAAAAATTAATGTTGCAGTTAATGAATGATATACAGTACAATATTCAGTATGTCAGTTGTTAATGCTTGAAACTTTCCAGGAAGCCACCGTAACACTTACACCGGACCTTCAACATAATTTAATAAAAAGCCCAAACCCTTAAAAAACTATTCCTAAACATCTAAAATTAATATTTATATTTTATATATTTAACGTTTTTAATCGCTTACTTATTTTTCTTTCCCCCCGCTGGGCTTCAACTCTGTTCAGGATTCTAGGATATAAGTGCCGCCATCTTGCCTCAGAAGCATCACATACTGAGGAGAGGAGAGGGGTAAAAAAGCACAAGGGACAGGGGCATAGCTATGGGGGAGCAGGGGGGGCACCTGCTCCGGGGGCGCAAAGAGGGGCCTGAGAACAGCTGGGGGCGCCATTTGAAATCTTTGACCCGGGTGCCAGAAAGCCTAGCTACTCCTCTGGGACAGGGTTATAGTTGTGCTTTGCACAGAAAGAGCAGAGCTGATGTCAGAAAAAGGACAGCAATCCCAGAATGCAGAGCAGCAGTATCAGAAGACACTTCGTTTTAAGCTTAGTTTTGAAAAGTGCAATTAAAGAGGAACTTCAGAGGTCCTTGGGTCTAAAAGTCCCCAGGGCCATCCGAGTCCCACTCAAGATGCCCTGCTGTGTGAAACCCCTTTGGATTGCCAGTTTCACCAACCTGCTGCTGGAGCCCTCGCTTCGCCTCAGTGCCGCTGGCCGCATCCCCACTCACCTCTAGCTGTGCACGTTCCCACAACAGCCTCTTCTGAATAGCGGGTGCAATTATGCTGACACCAGCAGGGATGCGTTTTGCAACACTCAGCTTTAATCAGCTCCTTAGTTGTTGAATAGCTAGGATAGCTGAATGAAGCCAAGTGAAACAGAGCACAACCCCTCAGCCAATCAATGTGCTCGGTTTGCTCAGTACGCCTGCATCGTAGGAATGGCAGGAAGGTGGGTTTCCTGCATAATCCATGGGGATACACACAACGGGATGCCACACCTAAGAGGAACTACACCCAGAAAAGTGAAATTCATGTGTCTTGTTCCTCTTTAAAAAGTAAATAATGTCTTTGGTTGACTCGTGGTTTCCTCAATGGAGGGTACGACCTAGTGGCCTGCAAGTCTGATATTCACACATCAAAGCCCTTCCCTATCCTCCACTCAGTGCTGTTCCAATAGTCTCTTTTATTATGACTGTTGGTCTGCATTAAACGGCTTATCCACAGGGTCCCTAACCCAGAAACTCTTGCTGTCTTAAACCCAAAATTCAGAAGATCCTTATCTTTTCTTCGAAGAACTGACAGGGGAACTTGAAGCAGCTGCTGTATTGCACATCTTCTTTTGGAGGTGTTGCAGCTGCTGGACAAGTGTTCAGCTTTTCCTGGGCCCCAGAGGTGCAATTGGCCATTCCAGCATACAGTAGTTGTCTAGAACTGATGGAAGGCCAAGATAACAGGGACAGTCCTCTTGTTTAGCTGCAAGTTTACTTTAAAAAAAAAACTCTAGAGTTCAAGGTTTACCCAGACATCCTTTCTTCTAAGTTTCTATTGCATTATTTCGTCAAACTAAGTCATCTATGGTGAGAAGAGAGGGTCAGGACAGAGCAGAACAATATGCTTGATGGCAGCACGTTCTTGTTGTGCCTCGCTCTTCCTCCGTGGCTCCAGTGTTGTTTGTGACGAGGTTAGAAGTTGTAGGGTTGTCCAGAGTTACTAGCGTCCTCCTGGGGTCTCTTCTTGTAAATGTCTTCTTCTGGGGTGTAAATCACTCCCTTAATAAAAAGAGGTTGTTAACACTCCTTATTCCTTGGCAACTGGAATGTCATTTGGAGTCAATTAGTAAGAAGATCACGACAAGGACCACCGAGAAAGGGAGAGAAAGAATTCATGACACTGAATAATGTAGATGTTAACCCTTCCATGTGCGGTTTTAGTGTTGTTTTTTATGGTTGTTTAGTAAAAAATAGTGACCCTTTTACAGAAACCGTCTAAGGACAGGTAAATCAGGCCTGCTAGTAGGACATTTTTATCAACCTCCCCTGTCACTCTAGTGGCCAACAAAATACCAGTCATACAGTAAATAATATGTCTAAAATAACTCATGCTCCAGTATTCAATAGCTGTATTCAATACATACAGGCTATATAATCTGCCTCTAATCAAGCTCGATCTCTGTTGGAATGCGATAGTTGGGCAGCCATGCTTGCTCCAGTATTCAACCCCCCCCCCCCCCCGCGCTCATCGTCGATGCAGATACACCACTGCCCAATACCGACAGCCTATAAAATGTCTCCTTCCATGCTCAATAGAGCAACTTGTTTTCTAGGACCCCTTTGTCTATATTGCCCTAATGACTGCCCCATATTAGCTTGAGTTGGGCATGACTTATGTTGCACAGACATACAGATGCTAACACAATTACAATGAGGTATCCTAAAGAAGACCCCACGCAGATCGTGGTCTGTTTCATGATTTGGGATGCCCTTTTGTGGAAAATCCTCTGTTACGCTGTTGCTTACGACGAACTGGCAATTCCACTGCACATGTGCAGGCTTCCTCCAGTGAGCATTCATTGCTACGCACCTCGGGCATCAGATATGCCTGGCATGGGTGTGTGCATGCAAGGAGTGCCAGGTATGCTTGGAGGCAGGGTCTTCTTCAGCCCTGCTGTTTTCTCTGGGTGCACTTTTGTAGTGCTAATAATCTTTATCACACTGTTTGCTAGATGTACAGACAGGGTCAGCGGTAGGCTGAGTGGCACCCTGTGCCAAATTTCAGGATGGTGCCCCCTTCCTGCTTATAATAATTCATAGCTTATTGTTCTACACAACATTCCCTGATAACCGGATAAGTGGGTCATGACCCATTTTGGCCAGCTCTGGAGTCTAAAAGATGCCAGGGTTAGCTGATTCCCTATGCCAATTTGGGATACACGGCTGTGTGAAACCTCCCTGGGATCATTGGTATACTTACCCTGCCAGCATTTACACAGCACATATCCGCAGCTGATACTTCAGTGCCCAGTCAGAATGTATCAGACAGAAGGGAATCTGGGGATGCGGCTGTTCCCCACTCTCTATACTGGGCTTTGCTGACTGCTCGAGAGCCCACGCATGCACCATAGGATCCCAGGAGGTTTCACACAGTGTTTCTCTGCCTGTTTCACACACAGACCAGTCACATGAAGGATTAAAGATTGCAATCTTCAGACACAGACCAATATTAGATCCCCACATGCCTCACTGACATCATATTTTACTGTTTTTCATTGTATGCTTCAGAGTTAGAAAATGAAACTCTCCTCATCCAAATTGCATATCTGTAGTACTCGGAGGATGGCGGCCATCTTTTTGTAGCCTAAAATCAAGCTGCTGCTCTAAAAAACAAAGTGTCTCCACTAATGCAGACGACCATCTTTCTGTAGCCAAAAGAAAATTGTGACTATAGAGGCGGCTGTTCAGGTGGAACACTGGAGTGGCAGAGAGCACCAAGGAATATTAAAATTCATATCGTTTTGAGCATCATCTTTAACCTGAAATGGGTAAACATGCTTTGCTTTGCCAAGTAGTGGTCTATAAAGGACAGCTGTCTCTGGAGTTTTCAGTGCATAGGGAGCTGTGTGGCGCCCCCAAGAGTCAAACTGGAGTGGCGCCCTGTGCTGCCGCTCCACCTGCACATCCCAAAGACCAGCCCTGTGTACAGATGCAAACAGCAGTACATAAAAAAATCTGTACAATTCCAGTACAGTTCCTCCAGATCTATTCAAGTAACACAATTTTACCACCATGTCACTTAATTAACCAGTTCTTGTCTCGCGCCCCCAGCTCTAAACTGTCAGCTGTGTGAAATCCCCCAGTTCACCCAGGAAAAGGAGGAGCCAACGCCACATGCGCAGGCTCTCGTCCAATGAGATCCGCCTGCTGTGACAACTTCATTCGTCAGGATGCTTTCATTTACTTGATTGAGGAATGGCTGGGACAGGAGCGCACCCATGATGTCAGAGATGCAGGGGATGAGGCAGCGCATTGTAAACAATGAGAGCCGCCGGCCAAATAGTCACAGCAGATGGCTTTCATTGGACGAGAGAGCCTGCACATATGCCATTGGAGCGGGAAAAGGTGCAATAAATGAAACAATGAAACAATTTGCAATAAATGAAACAATGTATTTTGAACCCAAAAATAGTTAGTAATTAATACCTTGATATTAATTGATATAATGTTACATCTGTGGGCTCTCATTCAATCAGTGTTTTATGCCATACATATGAATGAATAGCATGAAATGCTGTTTACACACAGATGCTGACATCCATTTGGCTTCTCCCCTTCAGCTATCCCAAAACAGGATTCTTCTGGAGACATGGAATAGCCCGGCGCCCTGGAGTGCAACAGGACCCCAACCCAGTCCCAGATATTCAGGCTTTCGCAGAGTATCACCAATTAGAATGCCCTCCCGAGTCAGGAACAGCGGCATCCTGTCAATTTTTATGCAATCCCAGGTGTTTACATTTTGGATCAGGGGTGGGTTCCACTTGAAATCTGTATATTAATGTCTGGGTATGGGGTAGGTGCTGTCCCCACATTGCATATTAAAGTGGAAGTCAAGTTCCCTCCAACACTCAGACAGGGCAGGATGGTTTACAAAATCCCTGCTAGCCAAAATCCAGCACTGTCCTTCACTGTTTTACAGCCATGGGAGCGGAGCCAAGCCGCATCCCCACTTATGCACGCATATGCTGGCCCAATAAGGTGAGCGTGCACAGAGCAGGGGATGCCGCTCTGTTCAGTTTCCCTGCAGATGCTGCTAGAAATGCCAAGGACAGCACTGGATTCTGGGACCAGGCAAGGAGAGGAGTTTTATGTGTTACCCCCTTGTTATAAGACTGGATTTTAATATGTGGAGTGTGGACAGTTTTTGTTTTTAATTGGTGCACCAACACTGACAGGAGAGGAGAGAGGGGCAGGGAAAAGGAGAGATCCAGCTGCTGTTACACGCCGACATGTTGCAGGGCCAGCCACCCAGGGCCAAATCTGATGACACTGCGAGCCAGAGTTTGACTGTGCAATGCCGTATTGTATACTCCATAAGACGCACCCCCAAAAGTGTGTGTATGGGGGGAGTAGGTGTTAGGTCGTCTTGTGGAGTGGATTTTAAAAAAAACTTTGTAAAATTAAGATTTTCTTTAAAAAGCAAATAAAATAAGATGCCACACTATTTTATCCTATTATAACTTCCCTTTCTCTTTACTGAATCACACTTTATAGTAACATAAAGCACAAAACACTCCTTATTTCTATAAGATATTTTAGTGCAAGTTTACTGAACCGAGGCCATTATTGTTAAAGCCTTTATACAAATGTTAACGCAGGATATCCCAAGACTTTCGTGGCTTTGGATGGCATCTTGAAATGATGGAGTGTGTACACTAGAGGGTGCTGTGTGATGCTTACAGACCAGCTTTTGTTAGAGAATTTCTAAAGTTTTCAAAGTCAAGGTTACATTGTGAAACTTGCCGTTTGCTCTGTGGAATTCAGTCGCCTGTGAATGAAGCTTACTAATTAAAACCCAGCCTTTGTCTTGTGTCCTCGTTTTTGCAACTTTTATTCTCTTTTCATGCCTTAGTCATTGTTGTCCATATAAAAAACTGTAAAGTTAAGTTCATGGCTAGGACCATTCTAAAAAGAGGATTACTAATGCTAATTGTTGTTGCACATACAGAGAAGGGTTAAGCTGTGTATACTTACCGGGAACATGCAGAACTTCTGGCTTATTCATAACTCTAAATTGAAGCCCGATACTTTTATTACCTTTTTCAAAGCCCCCATTAAAGTGGACTAAAACCCACCTTGGAGTCTATGACACTCTAGGGCAGACACCTAGGTCGCCATAAGACAGACCCCTGATTACCCCATTTTGGGCTTAGTCATGGGGAGGGGGCACTGCCTTTTGCTATGGTAAAGGAACAGCATGACACATACTTGTATGGGACAGCAGTAGCGCCATAGGTTGGGTGAGGAGGTACAATTTTCCCACATCCACGCATGTCCCCAAAGCCTGCTACAAAGAGGGGGCGTCTAGGCAGTGCCTGGCACTCTATTGCAGTGAATGCGGTTCACTGTGACTGAGTGGCCCTTTGTCACCAGGGTCGGGTGCCCAAATAATCTATTATTCTTTTTTTTAGATTTTCAATTTATTCTGGACATTAGACCTAAACCCTCTCTGGAAACTTTGGCACCCTCACACACCCCCACTGTAAAGAATCACCTTGAGCTCAACCTGCCAGGGGGGCCTATGCAGGGATATCAACCTGACCTATTCCTGTAGGGTGATTTTTCTCCTGCACTTCACAATGACCATTTACCAACACCCCTGGCCTTAGATTATTAGAACAGGGTTGGGTCAGGTTGGCATCTATGCTTATGACTGAGCCGCACATCCACATGCCATGTTTATCCACTGCTGGATCCATCCTCTTTGAGAAAAAGGTAGAATGCCAGACAAGAGACACCATTCTGTTGTCATTTCAGAAGCACCAGGTTGTATCTGTAACCAGTTTATAAACAGAACCACAAGCCTGTTGCAATAGCAACTGCAAATGAAATATTATTGAGTGAGATTCGATGCTGAGCTTTGTGATAAACAAGTCAGAATCCACAGGATACTGCTGTAACAATTGTTCCAGGGCTGACATCATGGTGTTACAGCCAATACTGGTCTTATGGGGCCTAGCCAAATTCAAGTGGCAAAGAGTAGAGAGAGCAGGGATGCTGCCTCTGAGACATGGGAATGAGGGTATCTGTGAATGGAATATCCAGTTTAATCATATAAAAATACCAGATACCAGTCCGGAGTCCCCTTTTTCTTACTTCTGCACATTTGGCTTTCCAGCTATAAACACGCACTGACCCTAACCTCTCCAGGAAGGCGAATTAGCATCTGTGAGATCACAGACTCCCTGCTGACTATCACACCTCTGGGCTGGGAAAGGAAGGCCCCACCGAGTCTGAGACAGGGGCAACCCCTGGAGTTCCCGCTCATCAAACACCAGTGCCTCAGATATGGAGCACTGGCTGTGGCATCAGCTGAGCTCACACAATATGCATTTTCCTGACAGTATCCTAAATTGAAATGCCTATGAGGAGCCTTTTTACACTGCTGTTGTGGAGCACAGAAGCCCTTTAGGCAGGGGCCCTAGGGTTTTTGCTGGGGTCCTTTAGGCTGCTGTGGAGTGTACTGGGAATATACAGTTAACAGGATTTTGTCAGCACTTTTTTTCAGGTCAGTAATTACATGCCTTCTGGTGTGGCACTGGGGGGGGGGGGGGGGGGCAGAAAATCCTGATGGTGGCCCTGACTGAATGGTAATGCATTCTACAGACTATAATGTGACAAAACTCCTAACAATAGGGTTGATTTATGGTTGGTGCGCTGGTGAGTTTGCACACACTTTTTGGAGCGTCAAATCACGTTTACGCTTCCGCCTGATTCATGGTTGTCAAAATGGGATGAGCTTTCATTTTAGCGTCAATTTGCGCACTAGCATTCACCATTGTGGCAATTTGTCCTGATTTATGGTATATTTAGAGGGTAGAAAAGTGTGCGCAAATGTGGCAATTTGAAGAGTGAATTTTCCCCAGCAAGTAGGTGGAGGAACCTGCTGATTCCAATGAGGAACAGGCCTTCTTCATTCCAAAACACATGTCGGCAGGGTCCTGCATGTTTATGAACAATGAAAGTGTCAGATGCAAGTTCTTTTTAGTTTGGGTTCCTACAAAAAAAAATGATAAAAGTTTTCAAAAAACACAGTTAAGATCCAAACAACAAAAATCTGGATATTAGGCCCCAAAGTTTAGAAAACAATAGAAATTTATAGTTAAATTATAAGGCATTAATATGCAAATCAAACGGAGGGTAAAGAGAACATTTGGGACAAAACATTGGGCCAAACACATTAAGGCTTAACTGGAATCAGAATATCCCCCCAAAAAACAACCCCTAAAAAATGGAGAACACAGGTGTGCGCATGCGGAACCGGTTGCGCTCCACCTGAGCGTTTGTGAGCACCATCCATGACCCTAAAATGTCAGTTGCACAAATTGCTTGAGAACCTGTTTGGATATTTGGATATTTCTCCTTCACAGACATAGAAAATGGCCATCATGTCCAGGCTTGGGCAACAATGGGTTCCTGAAGTTAGCACTCTAAATCAGCCTTTTGTTCTGGGCATCCTGGTTGGCACAGAGCTAACAACCCTGGTGTACAGTCTATCAAGAGGTGGTAAAGTTTGTCAAAATGTCCATGTGCATAACTGAAATTGAATAGATAACTGTAAAATGGGCTTCCTAGAGTCAGTTCCACTGGTGGGCCCAAGATACCCCTAGCCTGACTCTGATCATGTCCTACTTACGGCTGATATCAGACACTCTGTCTGTGAGATATTTTCTTTTGTGCACAGAGGGTCTATTTACCCAATATAGACACACTGCACCTATCCACAAGCCTCATCCTCCTTTATATTAATTGCCTATTATAGGGTGGGCATGCACTTCTAACTGAAAGATCTCACTGACCTTTTGTGTTTTCTCCATTAGCTCTAATTTGAAGCCATTACCTTGTTTGTGTCAAGCAGATTCCATAATTAAAAAGAAAAGGGTCATGTAGTGGGGCGATGCATAGAGCCGACGCGCAGTGAGGGCTGGATTATATCTAAGAACTGACTGCCATGGTAACAAGAAGAACAATGCTGGAGCCTCTTGTCTGATTACAGGAATCACAAATTGGAGACTTGAATGTGAAAAGCTTTGTGGAGGCGAGAAAAGATTGGACAGCCAGCCAATCAGTGGCAGGCGCGTTCGGCAATGTGAGCTACAGCAGTTATCTTGTTACATCTCAAAGATAACAATATACTTCTGGCTATCTATCTATAGTTATCTTTTTATCTACACGTTTCTACTCATTATCCATTTATCTATATATGCATCGATCCATCCATTATCTATCATCTACCTACCTGCCATTGTATCATCATAGTTGATACAGGATTTTGCCCCCAGATCTGTGATTTACTTATCAGCATGCTGTTTCCATGATTCTCATATTCCTAGGACTGTTTTGCTTCAGTGGGGTTAGTTTTCATGGCCTTGAGTAAAAACAATGGACTTTAAGACCCACAATTCTTCCAATGTAATGCGTAGCTTTGGCTAAATCTAAGCAGCCCAATGACCCATCCAGCTGAGAAACCGGCTATTAACCCTTGCTACTAGAACACAAGAATGGGTTAAACCAGTCACCCTTGCCTTGGCCAATCAGATGGTAAACAAGCTAGAGTGAGTAGGTTTATGATATGTACTTGAAATCACCACTTTGAGGTACATAGTTAAGGTAAACACATTGTTGCTATGGAAACAATTATAACACAGAGTTGCAAACAAATAGAATATTTAAAAAAAAATAACAGATAAGCTTAGCACAATGAAGACATCATAATAATGAAAACTTTTAAAAATGCCATAGAAAGTGGAATTACCCTTTAAAGTGGACCAAAACCCAGGATTTTTTGGGGTCCACTCCCCCAGGGCACCCTGATCGGGGGTGCCCCGCTATATGAAACCCCCAGATCTCCCAGATCAACTCACCTCACTGCGGTCCTACGGCGCACGCGCGGGCGCTCGTCCAATCACCGCGCTCGGAGCCGCTGAGCTATGGACGTCTAACCCGACGTCTTAGCTCAGCGGCTCCGAGTGCACTGGCAGCGCATCTTGTGCTTCCCTCTAACAGGAAGCGCACCTGCGCCCTGCTAGCGGGATGGCAGGAATGCGTCCGCGGTCGGCGCATGCGTCGTTGGACCGGGTTTAAGGTAAGTGTAGCGGGCGACCTGGGGGGTTTCACACAGCGGGGCATCATGATTTTTGAAGGCCCCGCAGTACAGATTCCCGGGCCGATCCAGCTGGGTTTCAGTCCACTTTAAGGCTGGTGGATAGAGTAAGAATGATTCTGCTAAATACTCAATAGTGCCCTGGGTATATAAAGTGATGTGTCCCACTCCATATTTCCTAGAAGCAAATGGGAATAGCCCATGATAACAGATACCCAGTTACATAAAGCGGACTTCTAGTCAAATATTCAGCATTTAGTAAATTTCTCCCCTATCACAATCAGTGATTTAAGCTATTTTAGAAGGCTTATCTCCATGCAGGCAAATTCTAAACTAATGAACTGAATGGGGGTGGTTAACTTGCCACAATTCTGACAGCCATGCTTTTGAAAAAAATCTTGTACTATCCAAATTACCCTAAATCTCTTGCTTTAATAATGCTTTATTCTAGCCAGAAGTAAAAAGCCATAAGCCGTAATGACTCAGAACTGCTCAAAAAGCTCTTAAAACACAGTATTAACATTGTCAACAACTCTGCAACAGCGGAGGCCATTGACTTACATTGATTGATACATAGTTACATTCATCCCCTGCAGCAGCTGGTGATTCAGTGTGTGAGTGTGTGTAACGTAGTAGACATGCTGATCCTGTTTCTGAGGTAAATTTCTCCCTCAGTTTGGTGTGGGCTGCTTATAGCAAAATCCCAAACTCCAGACAGCCTGCCCTGTGTGGAGAAACATTATGACACAGGCACACTGCATCCATGCTGCATCAATGCTTTATCAAGCAGGCGAAGGATGTTATCTCCTTCTAACATAAAATCTTTCTCTGGCTGTTTGGGCTAAAACCTAAGGAAGCTCAACTGCAGTGTGTCTGTGTGCCAGCAAAGGCCATCTCCACCCCTCATTCATGCTTACGTGTAAGCAGGGCTCTCAGGTGTAATCAAAGATGGCCGCGCACATGTTATTCTAGGAGCACAGCTCTTCCACAACATCTGCATTGGGTTAAGCCCTCTCAAACAGCATACGTCACTGATTGTCAAAGGGCTCTAGGCGAGAAAATTACTAAACTTTATTTTCTTGACTGGAGGTCCATTTTAACTATTTTTACTCCCAACTTTAATACTTTAGTGACCCCTAGCCTGACTTTGATCATGTCCTAGTCACTGCTGATATCAGACACTCTGTCTGTGAGATATTTTCCTTATATTGTCTGTTTACCCAATATAGACACACTGCACCCATCCCTGTAGATGTAGATCCCATCCCTTTATATTATTGGATGGGATCTACATCAATTTAGTGATTGTCTCGAATAGTTGTCGCTTTTGTTGCTGCCTATGAAACCGGTGCTTTATGGAGAAGTATTGCTCTCTGGGCTAGCTATTCCCCTAATGGCACTGCTAAACTAGGGGTCCCCCACCACCCACCAGTCAGTCTCTTCCCTATTACTCTCATTGTTTTATATTAGTTTACACCAAGATGATAGATGCTCATTCATTCCCTTAAAGAATTCTGTATTTTCATTAAAAAAAAAACACTACTGCTTGTCAAAGGGGATTGCCTCGAAAGGTATAATCCCAGATGGGGGAGTGGGATTTCTCTGTGCCCGGATGGAAGCACTCAGCATTTTAAAGCAATGAAGTAAATGTTAAGTTTTATTTTTTCTACAAACCTTACCTTTTGATGGGTGCTTACTGTGCTAGACCTTCTATATATTCATTTAAAAAAGACTTACGGTATCTAAACATACAAACAATTGTTACATTATACCAAACCTCAGAGTGCTACAAGATGAATAGTGATCGTGGTCCGAGAGCTCTTTTGATCCTGCAGTGTTCATTCATCCCTCTTCATGTCTCCGCTAGTCTTGTGAGTAGTGAGGAGTCCAGACATGTGTCCGGTCATAAATCTACATGAAATGTTTTGGCCGTTGTGCTGGAATGTTATGAGATGTCCTCTTGTGTGTATGCCGCTGAGGTCACTGTCAAAGCTGCTCTTCTGATTTTGACATTGAGACACAGTTGGCTCACAAGCTAATGTGATCTTAAAAGATCTGTTATGGTGGTCATCCCAGTAAAGGAGGGGCTGATCATTCGTTCTTGAACTCTCAATCCCTACAGAAAGTTTCTGCACCCCATATGGTCTGTGTAAAGCTGTCCTAAGGTCTAAAAAGTCTGAATAGCATTAACAGTAAGTGTCAAAATGGGCTAAAATGTCCCCTTCTAGGTGCATTGAAGTGGGTTCAGTGAATAGGTATAGAGAGCAGGATGCAATTTCACTGCAGTGGTGGAGAGGTTTCTGTTGTCAGGACCAGGAAACGGATGAGTACTTTATCCTGGCTATAGAAGCCTGAGTACTTTAAAGCGAACCAAAACCCACATTTTTAACTTGCATTCCCTGAATTCTTCCCCCCTTAAAGAGGACCTGTTGCTAATTTTCACTGCTCCAGCTTCACTCTAATCCCAGATAATGGCACCTGTTTTAGCTGTAAAGCTCCGCTTTCTCAATTCCTTGCCACTGTTGTGTGTGGCAATGATGTCATTGCCACATCTATGCAATGACTGATCAACTACCATCTCACACCGAGGGACAGCCAAAAAAATCAGTGTTTCAGGATGATTTTAAAAGTGAAGTTCTATACCTTAAGAGGAGAGTATCGGCAGGGGCTTTAGTCAAATGTATTCAGTGGGTTTTGGTCTGCTTTAACTCTGGCAATAGAAGCCAGAACCCTGGCCCCAATATGTAGCTACTTCCATGACCCCTTGGTTCAGCTGCTGGATCACCCACCACCCTGCAGAGCTGGACATCTCTCCCCCCGACTTTTGCAGACAAAGGAAATGTTAGAAAAGGTGGGGAGCTCCCATATATTTAATCCCAAACCCAGCCTGGGTCTCCTACTCTGATGTGGAGTGCCCTGGTCCTGAGATATCACTTAGTGCTGCATCTCCAATAAGGGAAGTTGAAGCGGATGTCTCAGGCGGTACCATTCAATGCAAAGCAGGGGGCGCCCCTGCTTGTCTGTAAATGTTGCACATTTCCTACAAAAAGTTTTTAAAAAGAAGAAAAAACTATGGTTGCGGCTGTTTAGAAAACTGGGGGGAGGGGTTCTTAATGCAGCATTCATCTTATGTGAGAAACTGCGTTACTATTCCCGACATTCACTACAAGTGTTTCTGCTCTCCCTCTTCTCCCTGACACACAGTCACGACAGGAAAAGGAAGGTGAGCTGGGAGCTACTTGCTCTGAAAGGTGGAGTCATGTCTTTTGGCTAAGTACACATGCTTCTAGCATCTGCTGCCTAACCCGACATCATGTTAAAGGACATTCATCCTCCCTTCCAATCCTGCCAGCCGCAGCCATTCTTATGTCAGTTGTCATTGACAGGCTTGGGGGGGGGGGGGGTGATGGGGAGGGACTAGTATTGTACTGTTGGGGTGGGAGATGGGGAAGGCTGCTTGCTGTATTTACTGTATGTGCATGTATGTGAGGGGGGATTTAAGACTGGGGGAGAAGAGTAAGTCTGTGTCATGTATGTGAGGGGGGATTTAAGACTGGGGGAGAAGAGTAAGTCTGTCTCATGTATGTGAGGGGGGATTTAAGACTGGGGGAGAAGAGTAAGTCTGCCTCATGTATGTGAGGGGGGATTTAAGACTGGGGGAGAAGAGTAAGTCCGTCTCATGTATGTGAGGGGGGATTTAAGACTGGGGGAGAAGAGTAAGTCTGCCTCATGTATGTGAGGGGGGATTTAAGACTGGGGGAGAAGAGTAAGTCTGTCTCATGTATGTGATGGGGGATTTAAGACTGGGGGAGAAGAGTAAGTCTGTCTCATGTATGTGAGGGGGGATTTAAGACTGGGGGAGAAGAGTAAGTCTGTCTCATGTATGTGAGGGGGGCTTTAAGACTGGGGGAGAAGAGTAAGTCTGTCTCATGTATGTGAGGGGGGATTTAAGACTGGGGGAGAAGAGTAAGGGCCTTATTTATCACGGGCTAGCGCCAGGAAGTGTCTGACGAGCGCCAGGTACCGCCAGCTATTGGCGGCTACCGACTCAAGTACGCCTGGCGGCGGTCACAATGACGCATTTATCAAGCAAAATGAGGCTAGCGCCGGCGAGAGCGACGGCTAGCGCGGCATTCATCATGAAGCCACCTGGACCGAACAGCGCCGCTGCAAATTCCTTCACAGCGCCAGGTATGAGCTGTCGCTCCCTGGCGATGTCCAATGCATTTCAATGGAGCAATCTATAATTAATCATAATTAATTGGTATTAATTTTTTTTTTTTTTTTTTTAATGTCAAAAATTCGGAGACCACTTCTGCAATGTTAGGATTTTTTTTTAAGTAAAAAAAAATTTAAAAAACAATTTGTGCAGAATTGATCTAACAGGTCTGATATTAATGTATTCATATTACAAAATGATTCTAAAAACATGTATAATGTTACAATCAAAAAATATGGTTGTTTAGGGGTTAAAAAATAGTTAACACCCATCGCCGCCAGCGCTCTGGGGTTTAAACAAGGAATGGACAGCGACAGCAAATTCGGAGCGTGATTTGTTAATGAATATGAAGCTAGCCGTTCGCTCTGGCCATTCGTTGTCAGGCGCTCACATACAACGCTGAACCTGTGAAACAGCGACCCCTAAGCCCGTATTCAACATTACCGCACACCGACTGAGTCGCTGTCAACAAGCTAACGCCGGCCAAGCACAGCGAATACTAGCTGACGCTGAAAAAATCACGCTACAGTCGCTCATCTGTCGCTACCTGGCGCTATTAATGAATCGGCCTCTAAGTCTGTCTCATATATGTGAGGGGGGATTTAAGACTGGGGGAGAAGAGTAAGTCTGTCTCATGTATGTGAGGGGGGATTTAAGACTGGGGGAGAAGAGTAAGTCTGTCTCATGTATGTGAGGGGGAATTTAAGACTGGGGGAGAAGAGTAAGCCTGTCTCATGTATGTGAGGGGGGATTTAAGACTGGGGGAGAAGAGTAAGTCTGTCTCATGTATGTGAGGGGGAATTTAAGACTGGGGGAGAAGAGTAAGTCTGTCTCATGTATGTGAGGGGGGATTTAGGACTGGGGGAGAAGAGTAAGTCCGTCTCATGTATGTGAGGGGGGATTTAAGACTGTGGGAGAGGAGTAAGTCTGTCTCATGTATGTGAGGGGGGATTTAAGACTGGGAGAGAAGAGTAAGTCTGTCTCATGTATGTGAGGGGGGATTTAGGACTGGGGGAGAAGAGTAAGTCCGTCTCATGTATGTGAGGGGGGATTTAAGACTGTGGGAGAGGAGTAAGTCTGTCTCATGTATGTGAGGGGGGATTTAAGACTGGGAGAGAAGAGTAAGTCTGTCTCATGTATGTGAGGGGGGATTTAAGACTGGGGGAGAGGAGTAAGTCTGTCTCATGTATGCGAGGGGGGATTTAAGACTGGGAGAGAAGAGTAAGCCTGTCTCATGTATGTGAGGGGGGATTTAAGACTGGGGGAGAAGAGTAAGTCTGTCTCATGTATGTGAGGGGGGATTTAAGACTGGGGGAGAAGAGTAAGTCTGTCTCATGTATGTGAGGGGGGATTTAAGACTGGGAGAGAAGAGCAAGCCTGTCTCATGTATGTGAGGGGGGATTTAAGACTGGGGGAGAAGAGTAAGTCTGTCTCATGTATGTGAGGGGGGATTTAGGACTGGGGGAGAAGAGTAAGTCCGTCTCATGTATGTGAGGGGGGATTTAAGACTGTGGGAGAGGAGTAAGTCTGTCTCATGTATGTGAGGGGGGATTTAAGACTGGGAGAGAAGAGTAAGTCTGTCTCATGTATGTGAGGGGGGATTTAAGACTGGGGGAGAGGAGTAAGTCTGTCTCATGTATGCGAGGGGGGATTTAAGACTGGGAGAGAAGAGTAAGCCTGTCTCATGTATGTGAGGGGGGATTTAAGACTGGGGGAGAAGAGTAAGTCTGTCTCATGTATGTGAGGGGGGATTTAAGACTGGGGGAGAAGAGTAAGTCTGTCTCATGTATGTGAGGGGGGATTTAAGACTGGGAGAGAAGAGTAAGCCTGTCTCATGTATGTGAGGGGGGATTTAAGACTGGGGGAGAAGAGTAAGTCTGTCTCATGTATGTGAGGGGGGATTTAAGACTGTGGGAGAAGAGTAGTCTCATGTATGTGAGGGGGGATTTAAGACTGGGGGAGAAGAGTAAGTCTGTCTCATGTATGTGAGGGGGGATTTAAGACTGGGGGAGAAGAGTAAGTCTGTGTCATGTATGTGAGGGGGGATTTAAGACTGGGGGAGAAGAGTAAGTCTGTCTCATGTATGTGAGAGGGGATTTAAGACTAGGGGAGAAGAGTAAGTCTGTCTCATGTATGTGAGGGGGGATTTAAGACTGGGAGAGAAGAGTAAGCCTGTCTCATGTATGTGAGGGGGGATTTAAGACTGTGGGAGAAGAGTAAGTCTGTCTCATGTATGTGAGGGGGGATTTAAGACTGGGAGAGAAGAGTAAGCCTGTCTCATGTATGTGAGGGGGGATTTAAGACTGTGGGAGAAGAGTAAGTCTGTCTCATGTATGTGAGGGGGGATTTAGGACTGGGGGAGAAGCGTAAGTCTGTCTCATGTATGTGAGGGGGGATTTAGGACTGGGGGAGAAGAGTAACGGCCTTATTTATCAAGGGCTAGCGCCAGGTAGTGTCTGACGAGCGCCAGGTACCGCCAGCTAACGGCGGCTACCGAATCAAGTACGCCCGGCGGCGGTCACAATGACGCATTTATCACGCTAAATGAGGCTAGCGCCGGCGAGAGCGTCAGCTAGCGCGGGATTCATCATGTAGCCGACTGCAATGAACAGCGCCGCTGCTAATCCCATCACAGCGACAGGTATGACCTGGCGCTCCCTGGCGTTGTCCAATGCATTTCAATGGAGCAATCTTTAAATAATCATAATTAATTGCTATTAATGTTTTTTTTTTTTAATGTCAAAAATTCTGTGACCACTTCTGCAATGTTAGGTTTTTTTTTAAGTAAAAAAAACAAAAAAACAAAATTGTGCAGAATTGATATTACAGGTCTGATATTAATGTATTCATATTACAAAATGTTTATAAAAACTTGTATAATTTTTACATTAAAAAAAATGGTTGTTTGGGCGTTAAAAACTACTTTACACACATCGCCGCCAGCGCTCTGGGGTTTAAACAAGGAATTCACAGCGCGAGAAATTTTTGAGCGTGATTTGTTAATGAATCTGCAGCAAGCCGTTCGCTCTGGCCATTCGTTGTCAGGCGCACCCATACAACGCGGAACCTGTGAAACAGCGACTCCTAACCCCGTATTCAACATTACCGCACACCGACTGAGTCGCTGTCAACAAGCAAACCCCGGCCAAGCACAGCGAATACTAGCTGGCGCTGTGAAAATCACGCTACTGGCGCTCATCTGTCGCTACCTGGCGCTATTAATGAATCGGCCTCCCGGTCTGTCTCATGTATGTGAGGGGGGATTTAAGACTGGGAGAGAAGAGTAAGTCTGTCTCATGTATGTGAGGGGGGATTTAAGACTGTGGGAGAAGAGTAAGTCTGTCTCATGTATGTGAGGGGGGATTTAGGACTGGGGGAGAAGAGTAAGTCTGTCTCATGTATGTGAGGGGGGATTTGGGACTGGGGGAGAAGAGTAAGTCCGTCTCATGTATGTGAGGGAGGATTTAAGACTGTGGGAGAGGAGTAAGTCTGTCTCATGTATGTGAGGGGGGATTTAAGACTGGGAGAGAAGAGTAAGTCTGTCTCATGTATGTGAGGGGGGATTTAAGACTGTGGGAGAGGAGTAAGTCTGTCTCATGTATGTGAGGGGGGATTTAAGACTGGGAGAGAAGAGTAAGTCTGTCTCATGTATGTGAGGGGGGATTTAAGACTGGGAGAGAAGAGTAAGTCTGTCTCATGTATGTGAGGGGGGATTTAAGACTGGGGGAGAAGAGTAAGTCTGTCTCATGTATGTGAGGGGGGATTTGGGACTGGGGGAGAAGAGTAAGTCCGTCTCATGTATGTGAGGGAGGATTTAAGACTGTGGGAGAGGAGTAAGTCTGTCTCATGTATGTGAGGGGGGATTTAAGACTGGGAGAGAAGAGTAAGTCTGTCTCATGTATGTGAGGGGGGATTTAAGACTGGGAGAGAAGAGTAAGTCTGTCTCATGTATGTGAGGGGGGATTTAAGACTGGGGGAGAAGAGTAAGTCTGTCTCATGTATGTGAGGGGGGATTTGGGACTGGGGGAGAAGAGTAAGTCCGTCTCATGTATGTGAGGGGGGATTTAGGACTGGGGGAGAAGAGTAAGTCTGTCTCATGTATGTGAGGGGGGATTTAAGACTGGGGAAGAAGAGTAAGTCCGTCTCATGTATGTGAGGGGGGATTTAAGACTGGGGGAGAAGAGTAAGTCTGTCTCATGTATGTGAGGGGGGATTTAAGACTGGGGGAGAAGAGTAAGTCTGTCTCATGTATGTGAGGGGGGATTTAAGACTGGGGGAGAAGAGTAAGTCTGCCTCATGTATGTGAGGGGGGATTTAAGACTGTGGGAGAGGAGTAAGTCTGTCTCATGTATGTGAGGGGGGATTTAAGACTGGGAGAGAAGAGTAAGTCTGTCTCATGTATGTGAGGGGGGATTTAAGACTGGGAGAGAAGAGTAAGTCTGTCTCATGTATGTGAGGGGGGATTTAGGACTGGGGGAGAAGAGTAAGCCTGTCTCATGTATGTGAAGGGGGATTAAAGACTGTGGGAGAAGAGTAAGTCTGTCTCATGTATGTGAGGGGGGATTTAGGACTGGGGGAGAAGAGTAAGTCTGTCTCATGTATGTGAGGGGGGATTTAGGACTGGGGGAGAAGAGTAAGTCTGTCTCATGTATGTGAGGGGGGATTTAAGACTGGGAGAGATGAGTAAGTCTGTCTCATGTATGTGAGGGGGGATTTAAGACTGTGGGAGAAGAGTAAGTCTGTCTCATGTATGTGAGGGGGGATTTAAGACTGGGGGAGAGGAGTAAGTCTGTCTCATGTATGTGAGGGGGGATTTAAGACTGTGGGAGAAGAGTAAGTCTGTCTCATGTATGTGAGGGGGGATTTAAGACTGTGGGAGAAGAGTAAGTCTGTCTCATGTATGTGAGGGGGGATTTAGGACTGGGGGAGAAGAGTAAGTCTGTCTCATGTATGTGAGGGGGGATTTGGGACTGGGGGAGAAGAGTAAGTCCGTCTCATGTATGTGAGGGGGGATTTAAGACTGTGGGAGAGGAGTAAGTCTGTCTCATGTATGTGAGGGGGGATTTGGGACTGGGGGAGAAGAGTAAGTCCGTCTCATGTATGTGAGGGGGGATTTAAGACTGTGGGAGAAGAGTAAGTCTGTCTCATGTATGTGAGGGGGGATTTAAGACTGTGGGAGAGGAGTAAGTCTGTCTCATGTATGTGAGGGGGGATTTGGGACTGGGGGAGAAGAGTAAGTCCGTCTCATGTATGTGAGGGGGGATTTAAGACTGTGGGAGAGGAGTAAGTCTGTCTGCTGTCTGTGTGTGTTGGGGAATTATAAGCCTGCGGGGAGAGGGGTAATGTTGTTTTCTGGGTATGGGGGGTGAGTATAAGGCTTGGGTGAGAGGGGTAAGGCTGTCTTCTGTGTGCAGGTGGGGTGGGGGGGGGTGAGGCCTGGCCTTGCATGTTGTAGTCAGTAACTGTGGTGAAAGAGGAGCAAAGCAGCACATCCTGAGCTCCATCTGCATTTGCTCTCTATTCTGCTCTTCTCTGCACTTTTCCACTCACTCTAATGGGGAAAAGCGCCAGTACCACATTATGGAGATACTCCTATTGCCCACAGGTTTTCACAGGAGACCAAAAACTGCAGCATAAACTGTAGAAGCCGGTGCCCTCTCCCGGAAGGGGTGTTGGCTGCTAGTGTGGTTTCTGGTCCCCCAGTGATATCTTCTTACTGCAGGGCTGGGTAAGATACTCTATTAGGGTTTTAACTGGCATGACAACCCAGTAAACCTTTGTTAAGGTGAGGGCACACTGGGCCTTGAGTGGGGGGGGGGTCCAGAGACAGCCCCAACAGGCGATCATTGTGGCTTGGGGCTTGGAAAACATTGTGCATGCACAGAAGCATCTTAAGTTACCTCCCAATTTCCCTTCTGAAACAAACATGCCAGGGAGGATATAGGTCTGTTTAATTCTGATGCTGATCCTTTATCTAATACTATTTAATGGATTGTTCCAAGAAGTTGACATATGATTTTGTTCTGTTGGCCTTAGGAATGTTTATTGATCCTCCAGATTTGATATTTGGATTTTTTTTTCGAAAAAACCTGCAGAGTGGACTAACAGAAGTGGAAGTGCTCATCTTTCCTCAATGTAGACCATATGGGCAGATCATCCTTTCCAGTGACAGCTTCACTGGTGCCCTGAGAATTCCCACCTGCAGCCCATCCTCTGGAATTCATTCATTTTTCTATTCTGTATTTAATCTGAAGCTCGACTATCCCGGGACTTTACTCTCACAGTAGAATGCCATTGAAAAGAATACAAAGGCATTATATCCATTTTTTAGCTACATATGTTCCCAATATGTACGTGGAAGGGAAAGTAATAGCTTATTATTATTATATATTTACTAGTTTCAAAACAGTTTTTGTGTTTTTATCTCTTTGTTTTACTATACAGTTTTATTTTACAAGAACATTTACAAGTTGCTCCAGTTTATAGAACTTGATGAATGTTCTGAACTTCTGATAAAGACCAGAAAAGCATAGAATAGAAAAATACCACGTTTTTGTCATATAAGACGCATCTGCCCATAAGACGCACCTGGAGGAGGAAAATAAGAAAAAATATTCTAAACCAAATGTTGTGCTAAAACACCCCATTACAGGCAGTGTCACACCCCTCATCCCTTTCCCCATGGGCAGTGTAGCATTCCCCCATCCTATTCCACATAGGCAGTGTGGTATCCCTCCCTCCCATTCCCATAGGCAGTGTGGGATTCCCCCATCTCATTGCCATAGGCAGTGTGGCATTCCCCGATCTCATTGCCATAGGCAGTGTGGCATGCCCCCATCCCATTCCCCATATAGGCAGTGTGGTATCCCTTCCTCCCATTCCCATAGGCAGTGTGGCATTCCCCCATCTCATTGCCATAGGCAGTGTGGCATTCCCCCCATCTCATTGCCATAGGCAGTGTGGCATTCCCCCCTCCCATTCCCATAGGCAGTGTGGCATTCCCCCCTCCCATTCCCCATATAGGCAGTGTGACATTCCCCCATCCCATTCCCCATATAAGCAGTGTGGCATGCCCCCATCCCATTCCCATTATAGGCAGTATGGCATCCCCCCATCCCATTCCCCATATAGGCAGTGTGACATTCCCCCTTCCCATTCCCATAGGCGGTGTGGCATGCCCCCATCCCATTCCTATTATAGGCAGTATGGCATTCCCCCCCATCCCATTCTTGATATAGACAGTGTGGCATTCCCCCCTTCTATTTCCCATAGGCAGTGTGGCAACCCCCCCATCCCATTCCCTATATAGGCAATGTGGTATCCTCCCATCACCTTAATCAGTGTGGCATTCCCCCCAACACCCCAGAAACAATGGTATACTCCCTGCTCTGGCTTTCTGTGCTGCCACTGCCTCTCGGGCAGGCACGCACTGACACAAACACTCGGCTGTCAGTGCGCACTGGCCCAAGAGGCGATGGCCGAGCAGGAAGCCAGAGCGGGGATGCTGTCTGTCCCTGCTCTGTCTTCCGACACCGCCACTGCCTCCCAGGTGTTTGTGTCTGAGAGGCAGAGGCAGAGCCTGAAGCCAGAGCGGGGATGCTGTCTGTCCCTGCTCTGGCTTGCGGAGCCGCCATTGCATTTTGGGCCGGAGCGCGCTGACACAAACACTTGGCTGTTGCCAGTGAAAGCCAGAATGGGGGCAGTGTGTGCGAGACTCATGTAAGTATCAAACCAGAATGGAGTGGACGTGACAAAGCCACACCTACCTCCCAATGAGGAGCACCAAACAATAACAAATTGATTACAACTGAAATCAATTGATTTATCTATTATTATTATTTATACCAAATTTTTTTAGGTATACGGATTTAGGTTTTATATATGGTTTAATAAGATTTGTCAGTTTTTGTGCCGGCACAAAGATTTAGGGCGGTGTGGGAGCTTTTTGTTCAATTTGGGGTTTATTTATAGCCTTTACAGGTTCAGATAATTACATTTTTGTAGAGATTATAGGGAGTTTTTCGCAGCAGTGTTTTTAAAGTGTCTTGTCATTAATTTTAATTTTAGCCTATTGAGTGTATTTTTCTGTGTATCATTTATAGCCAATAAAATATGTAATCAATTTGTTATTGTTTGGTGCTCCTCATTGGGAGGTTGGTGTGGCTTTGTCACGTCCACTCCATTCTGGTTTGGTTCTGCATTAGAGAGTGAGCACAGGAATTATTACTATAGGTGGTGCACTCCTGTTTCCAAAATACTCATGTAAGTATACTTTTTTTTTTTACATTCTCCCAATAAGACGCACTGACATCCCCCTCCCCCCCCCCACACACACATACACACACATACACACACATACACACACACACACACACACACACACACACACACACACACACACACACACTTACTTTTGGGGAAAAATAGTGCATCTTATAGGGTAAAAAATACAGTAACTAAGTTTGACCTGACCCTGGTGCCCCACCATGGCTCATACAGGAACCTTTTTCTTATCATTACATAACCTGGATACAATTACATACATATATTAAACAGCAGCATTAAAGGGATTTTACATGCAAAAGGTTAGGAAACATAAACAGCATCTTATCTTGCCAAGTGTTCCTCCAGCGCTGTGCCTCTTCTTAGCTCGGCACCATGAATGAGGAAATATACTTCCTCATCTGCCCCTCCAGCACCACCTTGCTAATGTGGGCCACCAATACTAGCTCAAGGAGCTAGTCCAGACCACACCCCCTTCTGTATTGATGGCTTGAATGGCACTATTAGAGCTGTCATTCAAGCCCAACTAACCCCTTCCACCTCCGGCCTCCTCCTAGCAGGCAGTCTTACTACCATCGCCACCTTGCCCATGATTATTATGCAGCATCCCAGCTTCAGGAGCCACACCCACTTGCTTCAGGAGAGACATTATGAGGTAAAACTCCATTTCTTATTTAATTTAAAAGCAGTTTAGGACAGTACCAAACATAACCTGACACAATGGTTTAACAATCACCTTCATATATTCTATCACTTATAAATACCTCTCTTTTGTTTATGATGCCATGTGAGCACAAACTTGAAAAATATGATGGAAGAGCAACAATGTTGATGTCCCTGACCTCATGGGACCTGATGCAGATGCTATGCCTGCACCCAGGCCTGTCATGTCCCACAACGTGTGTTGCATTTTACCCAGGGTAAACGTTATAGTGTTATTTACATAGGCTGAGTAGTGTGCCTTTAACTGCTTTTGTCCCTTCCTGGCTCCCTTAGTGTGCTGTGATGCAAGCAGCTCCACCCTTCTTCCCCTCTCCTCCATTCAAGCAGTGCACACATGCTGCTTCTTCCTGCAGTCTACAGTCTTTTTACCTGCTGCTGTTATGGATTTACAGTACAAGTTTCCCGTTGTACTGAATGTACATTTCAAGATTCCTACTGTAAGAAGTGTTTATTGCAAGTTCTGTACTGAAATAAAGCTTCTGAAACATATCTAGGCAAGATGTAAAAGCTACAAGCTGTTAAACTTATTTTGCATGGCGCTGATGCTTTCAGCAGGCATTAATGGCCCACATAAATGGTAAAAATTGTGAAATCTTAGATCACAGTAAGAGGCCAGACTAGAGATCATGATTTCTATTAGAATAAAAGTTTCTGCTTATCACTACTCTGGCCTGGTCATCTTGAAATCTTGAAATCAGATCAGTGGTCTCATTGAAAAGCAGGAATAGGGAATAAGGAGGTGGCAAAATCACTAAATGCAACCAGTTACACTTGGGCTCTTGGAGTTAATTAATGGACTTTGGCTTGAAGGTTTTGTTTAGAAGCCTTAAAGTGGAGACTACAGGGCCATCTGATTTCCACCCTAACTGAATGGCTATGCATGGACGCACACAGGCAAGCGATGCAAATGATGCCTCGCTGATCATGTACCCAACTAGTATTTCGGTTGGCTTCTCCAGCTGCACATTGATATGCAAAGCCAGAGAAGCTGATTGAAGAAGAGCTGAGTCTGCGCCAAAGGGTTGTGGAAAGGTAAGGAAAGTGGGTGGGGTTCTCACAAAATGGGATTCTCCATGGGGATGAACCAAAACCTGGGATAGTGAAAATCTTGGGTTTTGGTCCACTTTAAAGATGAAATATCCTCATTTCGGCCTGGCCTACGGATGTCCTCTCCGTTTGGTTATTGATGTCCACTCTCCAATGCTGGCAACAGTCTCTTCTTTTAGCTGTGAACAGTTTCATCATGCTTTGCCCATAAGCTCATGTGTAAGGGGTTGTGTAGGTGTAGTGCATTTTCAAGATCACACTGTGAATGCACAAATTAAATTTTTTTACAGGGTTAGCCTGCTACTGACCCTGGTCATGGTCATGTTACATGTCATGTTACACGGTTATTCATTTTTAGATAAGGTTTAACCAATTCATTCCCTTGAACCTGTGCTACCTGCCCTTGGAGCCCTGCTTAGACTTTAACTTGAACCTAATCTTTGACCTCGATCCTGTCTATTTGAACTCACTGCTGTGTCATTCAGCTGTGCCCCAAGTTGCAGGGGATGCCCCAGGGGAAGGCCAGCCAACCGTATTGAGTTTTGTCCTCTGTTATGGTGCTCTGAAGTCTCACCTTCCATATAGCACCACTTTTAGCCTTATGCTCAGGGGCATAACTATAGGGGGTGCAACTGCACCAGGGCCCAGGAGGTCAGTTTTGCTCCTCCTCATCAGATTTGTGCTCACTTGGCATCATTTAGAGAAAGGAAGTATCATTTGTCGCTGCTGTTTTAGCCTTTAGTTGTTTAGCTGCAACCAATTAAAATAAAATGGAAAATGTTACTGTTTGGGCCTCGAACGGGCCCCATTTAATGCACACACATGTCACATTTAGTTATGCCACTGCTTATGCTAATCAGCACAACTAGCCAAATAACATGTCCACAAATAGATAGCTGTGTAAATATTAGAATATACTTAAGCATGGCATGTACAGCTGGCTCTTTCCAGGTGCTTGGGATATCAAACATACAAAAAGATTATTTGCAACCTATTCATAAGAAATCATAGTAATTCTGTGTTTCTTAGTCTCTATGTGCCCTTAAGTAAGAAAACCAGTGTAAGAATCATTCATACTACAATAGGACAACCAAAAAAACTTCAGTGTTTTCCACTTTATAATATTTTAGACTAAGAATGTCCCATGTGTTTTGAACTATTAACCTAATTACCAAGCCTCATATAATGTTTCAAATTTAGTACACCTTTACAGTGACAGACCTGCCGTAAAAGAAGTTACGACTGGCACCAAGATCCTCTATCGCTTATCCCTAGAGTGAAATAAAAAAAATCTGTACCATTGCTTTTCTACTTAAGGTCAAAATTAGCAGATGGGGGTTAAGAGAGGAGTCGTTCTAAATGAATGCTCCTTACTTTTTACGGTATTTATATAGCATAGATTTGTGCTTTCAATTGGGTCCTGGTTGTGGGCTTTAGACTTTGACCTCCCTTAGGGCAATTACAAATGTTCTGGTTGAGCTGTTAGAAGACAGAGCCTGAAAAGGGTCCTTGTTCTACTAATATGTTATTAAAGGGGTCCTACACCCTCCCTAGCAACTGTGTCAGTGGAGTCCTGGTATACGGAGAGGATAAACTAACCGATCTACCCCCTCACGCCATCATTGAACCCTGCATTAATGGAGGGATACTCACATTTTCCTATCGGAACTTAATCTGATAGTGGAGAAGAAATAGCTACACATGCTGTATGTGCGTCAGCCACACCTCCTCCAATAATAAACGTGTCACTGGAGTCCGCAGCTATTTACTGCCCCCATCATAAACTGCCCCATTTGGCTTACTAAATGGGGAGGCAACCAAGAATTGGGATGGGTCTGCTTTCAGCTCCAAGAAGTCACTGAGCAAAAAGGATGTATTGCTTGTATACTGCTTTTTGGAGCAGTAATGTGATAAAGGGGTCTTTGCTCACGCCATGTATTTGGAAATAAAGAAGGAGAAAAGGCTTCCCCCTTGCTCGGGAGATAAAAGTGGGGTTTCTCTTGCACTCAGCTTTGGTAGACAAGGGCTAGAGGGTATTTTTTAAAGGTGGGACAAGTGGGAGGACCCATAGTTTCAGCAGTGCCATTAGGGGGATAGCTAGCATGAATGGTAATATTTCCACACAAGAGACTCGGCTGCAGACTATAGGGATTACACAATGATTACACAGTGTAGTATTGGAGTTTGCTGTAGACATGGCCATGTGTTTGTTTTGTTAATGCTACAACAAAGTTGTAGCAGGATGGGATCAGAGTTATAAGTCATATGTGAGGAACCAGTAAGAACTAACTTAGTAGATGTTCTGGCAGATTAACCAGCAAAATGCCTTTGCAAGTGGGAGCAGCCAGGAGGAAGGTGAACCCTATGCCAGACAGTAACCATCATGAACCTGTGGAGGGATCTAAAGGCCCAGGTTCCTGTACATGTGAGTTAGGTTTTGCTGTTACTGTTAACTACTAATAGGGAGCCTGGTACTGCTGGATGGAGAATTTATTGTGACTGTGTTTTTGAAGGTATTACTGCTGTAGTTGTACTGCTGAAGTAGCTTGATGTAAAGTTAAAGTTGGTTCTCAGTAAAGTAAGTGGAACTTTCCTTAAAGTGCTCCCCTAAACCCCCTTTAAATTTAATGATGTAGGCTATTTGAGGGGGCTTAACTCCATGCAGATGTTGAGGAATAGCAGCCAGATTCAATGCCACTGAATTGCATTGTATCAACACTGTAGACACCTGTTACAATTCTGTGCAGCACCCAAGACCATTGACTTTTAGTACATTAATACATGGTTACACTCATTCCCTCCAGGTAAATATCTCTCAGTTTGGTGTGGGCTGCTTATAGCAAAATCCCATACTGCCTTGTGTGGAGAAACAATATCACACAGGTACACTGCAGTCTGTATGGAAACATACATTCTCTTTGGCTGCTTGGGCTGATCCTAAGGAAGCTCAAAGCTTTAGCTCAACTGCAATGTATCTGTGTGCTAGCAAGGGCTCTTCCCCAACCCCCACTCATTCTCATGGGTAAGTAGGGCTCTCCGGTGGGATACAAGATGGCTGCTCCCATGTACTTCTAGGAACACAGCTATTCCACAACATCTGCATGGGGTTAAGCTCTCCCAACAGACCACACAACTGATCATCACAGGGGGGGTTTAGGGGAGCAAATGAATAAATCTCAGGGTCCACAAGATATTCACTCACCACACCCCTCTCACTACCATGGGTTTGCTTTTACAAATCAGGAAATTAAAGAGCACCTGAGTTTTGGATTGCTTTTGGGGCAGTTTGACAAATCTTTAATGGGGTTCACCCATTTTTTAAGTCATCCTAATAGCATTCAATGACTTGGCAGACTGCCAACTATTGTTTCAGCAACTCTTGCCAAGTGGCCATCAGATTATACAACTAACAAGCAGAGAAACAGTTTAATCAATTTTGTTGGGCAGGGGACACCACAGAGGTGTTTATACCAAATTGGCTAATACAGTTTACCTACTGTTTGAAGTAAAGCACAGAGACTAGGAGACCGATTCATTAATAGCGCCAGGTAGCGACAGATGAGCGCCAGTAGCGTTATTTTCACAGCGCACGCTAGTATTCGCTGTGCTTGGCCGCTGTTCGGCTGTTGACAGCGACTCAGTCGGTGTGCGGTAATGTTGAATACGGGGTTAGGAGTCGCTGTTTGACAGGTTCCGCGCTGTATGGGAGCGCATGACAGCGAATGGCCATAGCGAACGGCTCCCAGCATATTCATTAACAAATCACGCTCAAAAAATTCTCGCGCTGTGAAATGCTTGTTTAAACCCCAGAGCGCTGGCGGCGATGGGTTAAAAGTAGTTTTTTAACCCCCAAACAACCATATTTTTGGGAAAAAAAAAACATGTTTTTACAAACATTTTGTAATATGAATACATTAATATCAGACCTGTAATATCAATTCTGCACAAATTTTTTTTTTTTTTTTAACCTTAAAAAAAATATATAACATTGCAGAAGTGGTCACATAATTTTTGCCATTTAAAAAAAAAAAACATTAATAGCAATTAATTATGAATATTTAAAGATTGCTCCATTGAAATGCATTGGAGAGCGCCAGGTAGCGAGAGGTCATACCTGTCGCTGTTCAAGGTCGCTCGCTGGCGCTGTGGGGTGAGGCTGGAATAATGATGAATGATTCGCTATCTGGCGCTCTGTCAGTCGCTAAGCAGGATCGGCTTGATGTGTGTGATTGCGGGGGGAGCAGGCGTTCTCGTGGCGGTGAGCGTCATTACCGTTCGCTCACCATTCGCTACCTGGCGCTATCCCTTGTTAAATAAGGGCCTAGGTCTACACTCACACTATGCAAAGTGTGGGGAGTTTTTGAGTACTCCCCAGACTGTCCAATGTTACTCTTTAAGGTAATAAAATACTTTTTGGGTTGCCAAAACGCTTCCAGTTTTGTGGCCATATCCCTGCAACAGTGGCCTTTTTCTCTAAAGGAATCGTCTTCTTAAAGCGTTCCTTCACTCTGAATAATTTGTTTCCCACACCCTGTACATACAGATTGCCCACATTAAAAATCATCCTACCTGCATCTACTGTATGTTATGAGCCTTTAAACATCCAAGATGGCGGCTCATGTAACATCAGGCAGCCTGCAAACAGGAAGTGCCTTCTGCCTGTGCTGCTGTGCATTCTGGGATTGCTGACCTTTTCCTGACCCCAGCTCTACTCTGTCTGAGCAAAGCACAGCTATAACTCGCCCCCCTGTACTGTATCCTGCTCTCCTCTTCTCAGTATATGTGATGCTTCTGAGTCAAGATGGCGGAGCCTGTATCCTAAAGTCCTGAACAGAGTTGCAGCCCAATGGGGGAAATAATAATAATTAAGTGACTAAGCACTTAAAATATATTACCTTTAGATGCTGGGGAATAGTGTTTAAAGGGTTTGGGCTTTTCAATAAATCATGCTGAAGGTCCGGTTTAAAGGGCAAGCCCAGGCAAACTTTATCACTCCCAAAAAAAACCACAAACAAGCATGCATGTACTAATGTTCTTGCACAAACCATTGTAAGCTCTCGGGATCTTTCTGGGCACAGACACAGGAATACACGGGGGGTAATTAACTCTAATGGTTTATTTGGAGTAACAAAGTCCATCTTAAACAGGTTTTCTTCACCATTTATAAGGAAACAAATGCATAACTCCTAACTTCATTTGGAAGGACTGTCCCACTTTTGAATGCATGTCCCCCTGCCCCTCATCATTCTCATTTGTCCCTCTTTGAGGTGTAACATGCAGATCTGCATCAATAAATGGTTCATTTGCCTATTCGCATCAATAAATGGTTCATTTGCCTATTCAAATTGTTTCTATTGTTGTAACCGTTACACCCTATCTCCTATACATTTCTTAATGAAGGGGCATGGCTTAATTTAACAATGGTCCCTCTTTGCCACCCTGAAAAGCTGGAAGGTGTGCACATGTCCCAATTTCATATGGCCACATAGGCCTACTCACAGTTCACATCAGAGACTCTCGGGCGCATCTGCCCTGTTGACTGTCGGTTTGGCATCTGCCCTGTTGACCGTAGGTTTGGCAGTTGGTTTGGCAGAAGACCTTTAGTTGGCCCTGCTCCTGGTGCCACCCGCATCCTGTAGCCCACACGCCTTTCGAACTGTGAACTTTCCCAAGCTCTGGTGCTACCTGCACCCAGTTAGCCCACATGGCTGTCTGCAGCGCTCTCCTGGCTCTCTTGGCTGTAGGTGCCACATGCATTGCATCCCCTTCAGCAGCTCTCAGCTGTGGCTCATCAGTCACCCTAAAGGCCTTATGGCCTGGAGCATTGGGTTGGAGTGAGTGGCCAGCAGGACCCACCCAGCATCTCATGTTGGCCACACTCCAGGGCCCTATAGAGTGCTTTTACAGCTGCCCCTTAAAGAGACAACAACTGGAGAATCACACTCTCCTGAAGTCCCTTTCCACTGCAACCCTGCATTCCACCATAAACATGGGCTGATCTGTGCCATTTTTGCCACTCCATCTGAAAAACCTTCTACACTTCAAATAAAAAAAAACGTGTAAACCACTTGTTTTTTCTCCAATGTAAGTACCTTGGGTCTTTAATGGCCCTCCAGGTCTTTCTTCTGCTGAGCCACGCCACACCATTTACTTGTCGCTTTAAATTTCTCGGTGGAAAGACGTGCTATAAGTCTGAGGTTCCTGAGCAACAAGGACAGCTGTGCTATAACTATTTTTATTCCACATCACATAGAACATGCACACGGTAACCATGGAAACCACCAACTAAAATTACAGGGAAGAGCATTTGCGGGAAACAGATAAAATAAAAGTTGTTTTTTAAATAAATCGGGGAGGTTTGACTTGAGTTTCAGTTGCTTATGATGGTGGTGAATTGGGCCATAATATTTTGATGGCAGCTAGAGTTTTTTTTTTGGAGGAGTCGGCCTCAGTAATAACCTGGCAACGATGGATCGTGGGTGTCGCCAGTTTGCCTGGTACAGCTGACACCTGCTTTATTTGCAGCAATGACGACTATGCGGCGCACTCTGGGGTAGGGAGCCCACACAGGATCATGCTGATGGTATTATTACTAACTCATAACAACTGTTGTGCATGGCAGAAAACAAATTGCACATTTCCGATTTATCTGGGCTCACATGCGGATCGAGCATCCAAGCGAAAACGGAAAAATCTATATCCTCACTGTGGAAATATAATAACCATCTAACTGACCACTGCATTAAAGTGGACCAGTTCTTTGTACAGCCCTGCTTGTCCACTGACCCTAAGCTGCCTACACTGACACCAGGCTGATTTACTGCTTGTGAACCTAAGCTTATGCACCAAACTTGGTATAATTTATGGTTTTTGAACCCGAGCTAGCTGCACTACCTGCCCAATCCCCAACCATGATATGACCAGTGGCATGCTTAACCACCACATACAACCCATGCAATTGCATGGTCCCCCCCCCCTTGTCAATGGGCCCCCAGCTCTGTAGAATGCACATTAGAAGCTGCTGCATCTTATTGCTTATGTAAAAAATGTCTTTGATTCTGGCCCCCAGACACAAGTTTGCATGGGGCCCCAACAATGATAAGCCTGCCCCTGGATATGACCATATCATCAATGGGTTTCATGTGGCCTGTGATGACTCTGTTGTCAGTACAACATGGAAATCCCTCCAAGGATTAGAGGGGTAATCCTGATAACTGTTTGGCACTTGCGGAATACAGTTGTCAGGTCTACGCAAACTTATACAGAAGTACAGGAGGAGGCACACATCTTCTGCAATGTGCCAGAGACTTTTTCTTTCTATAGCAGGCACAAGGCTCCCCTGCATACCTTTATCCATTCCTGCAGCGCTAAATGCTCTTCTGCAGCGCATCTGGAATCTAAAGCCGGGAGCTGCACTTCTGGGTCTTGGCTGGCTGGAGGTGTACAGCCATGTATAAGCTCAGCTAAGGAGCCTACAGACAATAATGAGTGGCCTCAGTCTTGCCTCGTCCACAAGACATGCCTCCAGCCTGGGATGTGGAAGTATAGCTCCCTGCCTTAAGATAACTGGCGACGGGAGAGCAATCAGCATTATGGGATCAGGTGAAGGTAAGTATAGAAGCCCCATGCCCCCATTTATGGTTACTTCAATTAGGCTGGTTTTAAACCAGTTCGATTGTACAGTGCTCACGCTTTCAGCTAAACGACCCGCAATCGCTGGTGTCAACATGTGGACAGCGATCATCGCTAGTGCTCTCCACTCACATGGAGGGAGATTGCTAGCGCTGCGTCCTCAGGACACTGCAGGCAGTGCAAACACCTTATTGACATGTGAAAGCATCCATAGATTTTTACAGGCAGCTTGGGGGCACTTGCCCGGAAGCAGGACCACGTCTACGCTGGTGTGAAACCAGCTTTACATTACTTGCACTTTTGGCATAGTTCTTCCACAGTCCAAGTCCACAATCCATAATTCCCAAATTATCACAGTTTGCCCCACTCCCAAAGATAATAGTCATATAATAATGCAGGTGGCTAGGCCTTATACACCCTCCTCAGGTTCCACAGGTCCCTTGTAGATTACACCTGTGTAGCTGCCTGCTGGCTTCTTTCTTTGATTACATTATTTCCTGGCTGGACTGCTCACTCCACTCTCTTACTGCACACACTTCTTGGATCCTTTCCCACCAACAATGAATAATCTCTCTTCTCTGCCTAGGACACTACCTATATAACCTCTGCTACCTCCACATGCAACACCATACAGAACCAATTTTCATGGCACACCCATGTTGTGAATTTATTAAGTCCTGGGCATGTGCTGTTCTAACTCAACTTTAGCTCACAGACAGTGTATGACATTGGCTCACAGACATCTCAGCACTAAAAACTTCTCTATCACCCCATAATAGCTGATCAGTACCCTGAAGTTTTCTACATAGCATAACTAATGCCTCTCACAATTTAGGAGTATTGATTCTAATCTGTTATTCCAGGCAGATCCCACCATCCAGGGAAAGTTACAGGTTTATGTGGGCCCTTGGTTAATACTGTCCTAGTAGACCCCCTGGGATGCCTGTCCCAGGAAGGATGTAGGTCAACTGTGAATTCCCCCCTCCCAAAAGCTTCCCAGTGAGCAATATCACCTTGTTCTTACTTGCATCCCCAGGTTAGATGGAGACCCTGCACCACCGATCTGGCTATAGAGCGCTTCTCTGACTGTCCACCTTAGTGAGCTCTTCCTCTCTATCTGCCCTACTAACAGCAGCGTCCTGCTACTAACCATAGAGGTGTGCCGACAGTTTTAAAATCTTGAACATGCCTTCTTGACCACCCACCTAGCACACTTACTAGAAGATTTTTCAGACACACCTAATACCCTACTGATCTTGATAACCAACTCAGGAGATATTATGATGCTCCTACCTTGCTCTTCACTGCTGGGGCCCACTGGCAGATCTGGCCATTCTGATGCTGTAAGTGGACCCCCTGATGTGCAGTGGGTCCCATCACCTGCCCAGGTTTGGTTTGTGGCTAAGCATGCCACTATCACGTATGGAGCCTTGACACTCTAATTCTAATCCACAAATTAGATAATTGCCTCGGGCTCTCCTTATCTAGCAACCCCGTGCTTCTCAAGCTTATATGGGGCCTAACTTATCCATGGGCAGTCTCTTAAAAAATCACCATTAGCCTTTCTTACTACCATCTGCTGTTATAAAGTGACACACCACTCGGCCTAGTCTGTCTCCCAACTTTAGGCTGCCTGTTAAAGTGGACCTTGGTCCCCTTTTAACAATCACCCCTGGTGCATTGTCTAGGCATGTATGACAAGGCAACGGAACAGGGGACTAATCTTTTTGGTTTGCCTTATATCACTGTAAGATAGGAAATCTATTCAAGATAATGTTCCTCCTATCTGTCCCTCTTCATTTAAAATGTTATGGTGGTCTACTTTACAAAGAGACCATCAGTTGACCACATACGTCTGTAGGAGAGAATCCATGATGTGCTTTGTATCCTGTAATATGCGGCATCAGAAGTTATGACTCACTGGTGCAAAAACAAGGTGGGTGGGAGTAGAAGCAGCATCTGATGATGCGCAGACCCTCTCCTTAGAATGTTAATTAATCGAAGGATGTCATAAAGCTTCCTGTTTTCCTCAGAAAATCTGTCGACCTTTTTTCTCCAGCTGGCATACTGATTTTTTATTCTAAATTATTTTTCTTTTCTGTGCCATGTGTAGTCATCTATTTTATGATGCATATGGAAAACTGCAAAAATATGTTTTATTGTTGCATATTTATTGTTATACTTAAAAATGTGCTATATATATACATCATCAGGCCTAACCCAAATGTACAGGGCTCCAGGTTAAAATGATCCATAATTTTGCTGCTCATTTTGGATGCAGGTCGGCAATATTTGCTTAAACAATCTCGGCATTCAGGTAATCCCAATTCCAAATCACATTAGAGTCTATGGGAGCAATGGGGTTTTTGTCCGGACGTTTCCTCTAACATTACAACTCATAGGCTTTTATTAATCTCTGCCCATAATTTTACCCTATTATTATCTACTTTTTTTCTTTTTTTAAATATATTTTTATTGAAATTTTGTAGCCAAGCATGGTCTCAAAGTACAAAGGGAAAAGAAGAGACATAACATACAAGGCGGCGCGACAGCAAAATACATTTCTTTGCATCTTTACTTCGTTACTAGGAGTTGCTTTACAATGACCCGTGGCCGCTCAGGGACTGGAGTAACACCTGGAGCCAGGATTGGACCCAAAAGGTCAAGACGGGCAAGATACTCTTGTCCAGGTCCCATAGCAAAGGAGTCACACCACCCCCACGCGGCCCCGGCTTACACATCCCTGCAACTTGCGCCACCGTCACCGCCCCATCCGTCCCTCCTAACAAGGAGAAAAAGATGGGAAGGGCAAGAGAGAAAAAAAGTAAGAGAAAAAAGACTTACAGATTAGATAGTGGCAAGAATTTATTAAGAAGGACCCTGGGCACAGAACCTAGGACCCCCGGGGCCCCCCACCTGACCCCCCAGACATTATAACCCCCCTCCCATCTGTCATTCATCTATCATTATGCTCGAGTAGTGCCTGAAAGCCTGGAGAATCCCGCGACACCTCCCACAGGGTCCATGTTCTAGAGAACCTCTCAGCCCCTTCCTCGTCTCTTTCCAGTGACAGTTCCTCCATCCTCTTTATGTTCTCCACCTCTCTATACCACTCTATCAGGGAAGGGGTGACGTTAGTCCGCCAGTGCCTAGGGATTAAGGTCCTGGCGGCTGTGAGCAAGTGCCTCAACAAACCCTTATCTACTCTTTTTGTATTACAGTAAGTATATATACCTCATATAGTATAGGAAATATTATGTTTGCTTATTTATATAATGCCATCTTCTTCCGTAGCGCTGTACAGGCTGTTATTACAGACAAGCATTTGATTTACAGACAAAGATTAGATTTTGAAATAAAAAAGTGGGTGAGATGTTCATGACACAAAAGGGGGTGAATGACTTTGTAATAGGCACTATAGGGTTGATTCAAAGAAACATGTAAAAGCTTTGATTTTGTTGCCGATCATGGTATTTTTTCCGAACGCTCGAGCACTCGTATGAACTTGCGAGTGATTCTATAACCTAATGAGTTTCCTATTGTAAAATTCCCGTCCGTTCGTATGTTATCTCCCGACCTTGGCCCAGTCATTTTCAAACGTAAATTTTAGGTTGAGTGATCTGTTGTTGAGACGGCAGCATGTTTTTTTTCCCTTCTTCCACCTCTTCGTATTTCTTGCGTTTCCCGATGTTTTTTCCTGCTTTTTAACCTCTAATACTCGTTTGCTCGTAAATGTAAAAGATCTTGCGCATGCGCAATACAAGCTACACTCAACTAATGTGGCCCATATCGTACACTACCTAGCTCAACCCAACTACTTTGCGACATTCTTACACTTACCTTTATTAACCCTAAAACTTACCCAAACCCCTTGCCGGTTGCATTCTTCTTCATTTTCCTGACCCTAAAACTGACCCAAACCCCTTGCCGGTTCCATTCTTCTTATTTGTGTTGTTCAGAAATATTACCCCAACCACTTAATGTACATCTGTATTTATTTCTTAAAACATGCCTTTTCGTGTTTGTCAAAATGTAATGTATGTTATAAATAGAAATGAGTCATTTTCGAATGTTAAAATATTTCTTTTTTTAACAATATATATGTTGTATTAAAATTTTGTTTTGACTTAAAAATTTAAAAATATAATAAAAACTTTAAAAACTATTTACAATCTTGAGCCAGGACCAAGGGCACTAATCATCTTCTTCAGTTGGCCCCAACGTCGCCTGTATGGCCGCAGCTCACTATACAATTTATGGAGGGAAGTGCGATTAAGCCTGGTCAGCTCGAACAGCTCAATGTCATTCATGCCATCGATGTTCATGCGACGACGCAGGGGCAATCTGCCCTCAGACATCCGGATCAAATCGATGCCAAAAAGCATTAGAGCTTGATGTTCCTCGAACTCACTCCTCTCCATTCTACTCCCGAGGCCAAAAAGCTGCCGGATAAGATTTCGGAAATCAACCATTAAATGTGCTTAGAAACACTTGGCAATCAGCTCTCTGAATTGATTGCAAGCCCATGTCATTAACGGCAAAATTAGGAACGATCGCAAAAAATACGATTTGGACGGGAAATATACAATAACTAACGCAAAAAATACAATTGACGGGCGGAAATCGAAAGAACATATACGCATATGCCCGAACGTTCATGCGAATACGAAATGGCCAAAAAAAAGGAAAAAAATGACTAACACCCACCCAAACTTTCGATTCCCGATCCGAAATCAATTAACATTTGGATTTAGAATCGACCCTTATATCATGAATGGTGTAAGGGGAAGACAAACGGGCCCCATCCGCTAAAGGGTACCTGGCCCAATTTAATTTGTATTATTATTATTTTATATAATGTTGCTGCAAGTGTGATGGGAGAGAAAGAGAGAGATACTTTTCATTTATCAGGGGTGTCACAGTTTGTCCATTACTGGCCCTGCTGTATATATAGAGTTTTTCGTTAATTAGTACTGTGGGGTTTAATGGGTAGGGTTTTTTTTTATTGGCCAACTGTAGGCATAATTAAAGACAATCTGCAGGCAAAAAAACAAAAACCGCTATACTCACCTTTCATACAGCCACAGACTATTGCTGCTAGTCCAGTGCTCAAACACTTACCGGATTGTGTGGTTGTGTGATCCAGTCCCACGCTGTGTGCCACTGTTTGCGCCATATCCCCAAGCCAATTTCCTCTGTGCAACTGTAATGGACTACCCTGTGCCCTTCATCTCAGGAACTATGACACACCCCCACCTTCCATTACAGTAAATGGAGGGGGCGTGCTATAGTTCCTGTGATGAGTTCCTGTGCATGAGGCAGCCCATCAGCAATTACACAGAGGAGAATGGCTTGATGATGCGGGAGAGGCGGCAGCGTGTGGTGTGGGACTGGATCACACAACCTGGTTAGTGTTTGGGTGCCGAACTAGCAGCAATCGCTTGTGGGGGATGAAAGGTGAGTATAGTTTTTTGGGGGCTTTTTTGTCTGCAGCATGTCTTTATGACTATTACCGGTAGTTATAAAAGCCCCTTCTATTCTGTTTAGTAAAAGAATATAATTTGTTTTCCTGATAATCTTCGTGGCGAAATCAGGCCACAGCTGATTTCACCACAAAGTGGACCAAAACCCACCCTGGAGTCTATGAGATTCCAGGGCAGGCATACTCACCCCCCCCCCCAGGGCATCCTGAACTGGGATGCCCCGTTGTGTGAAACCCGCCCAAAATTCTCACCTTTCCCCTGAGCCCATGGCACATGCTCGGCTGGCACTGGCATCACACGCATGCCTTTTTGCTGTGTGCAGTACCGCCTTCCACAACTAAATGGCTGTACGGGACCACGCACAGCCGAAGGGAGTGAGATAATGCGCGCACCGCTGGTATGTGTGGCTAGGATCTCCATTGAGCTTTTCTAGCCACACATTAAGATGCACAGCAGGAGAAGCTGAGTGGAGGAGCGGACGCGCGCCTGCGCTGTGGGCTCGAGGAGGGGGTGAGTCTGCCCGGCTATCTGGGGAGTTTCACACAGCGTGGCACCCCCAACCGGGGTAGGACCAGATCCTGGGAGAGTGAAAATGGTGGGTTTTGGTCCAAATGAATAGGAACCTGTTATACTGTGTGGCCTAGATTTTTCCTCCTCTTAATGGAACTGGAAGAGCACAACACAAAATATATAAAAATATATAAAAAGTAGACTTAGTAGCTAAATCTTCCGCGAAAATGTTTTACTTATAGTAGAACTTTAAATTGATCTTACAACGAGAATCAATAAAACATCAATAAAAAATAGAAAAAAAGCAAGCCTTCAAAATTTACCCCATCCTCACGTGTCCCACTTGGGTAGCGGCAGCCAGTCGCATTCCCCTGATGGGATAGCACATGAGTGTTTGCCTATCCATGGGGCGAACATGATTGAATGCTGGTGGTGATGTGAGTCCAGGCCGAGAGTCAATGGGATCCAGGAAGAAGTGACTAGGCACAGGGCTTTCAGGGGGGAACTATGCATGAGGGTGCATCACCAATATGTTGGGGCCCCGGTTGCAGCGATGCTTTCTTGACATAGGGGGTGTGGGATCACTAAAATTGGACCTTCACCCTGAATAAGAGTCTATCTTATATGTTTCCCACACCCTGTACATACAGATTGCCCACATTAAAAATCATCCTACCTGCATCTACTGCATGTTATGAGCCTTTAAACAGGGCCAAGGGCCAAAACAAGAGTCAAGATGGCGGTGCCCATATCCTAAAGCCCTGAACAGAGTTGCAGCCCACTGGGGGAAAGAATAATAAGTCATTTTAGATGCTGGGGAATAGTTTTTTAAGGGTTTGGGCTTTTTAATAAATGATGGCGAAGGTCCGGTTTAAAGTGGACCAAAATCCTTGGAACCCAGTTCTAGAATCTAAAAGACTTCAGGGCTAAGTTGCTCCAGATTTGGGATGTCCCACTTTGTGAAACCCACCTGCTCGCCCTATACTCATCATGATACAATGGTACAGTGGCTTGGGCCCCTGGCTCATTATTGCTGCTGCATCCGGCTTGTCCCTTTGGCTGTGTGCACCCGTTGTTGGCAGTCATTCAAATCAGACGAAAACCCGGGGTGGGAAGGACAAATTCCAGGTTGTGGTATTTCTTTTGCTTAATTCAAATATAGCCACTAGGAGGAGCAATAGCTGAAAGAGCAATATAAGTGCATATAAATAAATAGGTTACAATATCTAAATATATTTGTATATTAATCTATAAGGAATAGTTGGAGAGGGGCTTATTAAACGCAGAATTTTTTTAATATACGCTGCCATCACTCAATATGTGTTCTGTGATACAACTGCATGATTTGTGGTTTATACTTCCACAACCTATCTGCCCCTTGTTTGTAAAGCACCATTAAATATGATGGTGGTATAAAATGAATAATAATAATAACAATATACTGCACATATAAGCTTTTACAGAATATATGTTTATGTGACATCCAAGCACAGCTGCTGGGAGTATAAGTATAAATGAAATGCAATAGTTAGCCATAAACCATAAATGTCATTAGATAATTCCCTTTTGGAGAAATAAAGCTCATAATTAAGGCACTATTTCCTAGAAACTGCTTTGTCTGACATAACACACGAGTAAAGAGATTTTCTAACAGGTGCCATTGAACTCAGGGAATTCCTGATTTCCGATGGTTCTGTCTGTTCTGTCCCTTAATAGCCAAGTCTTTGCACAAGCTCAGCAATAAAATATTAGTCCCTTTTATAGCTTTGAGACAGACCAGCTTGAGGTATCAACTTTCTTATAACATGCCCCCCACCACATCTAGTGCCTATAGAACTGGGTCCATCAAGACATCCTCCACCTCAAAGTCTTTTCACCAGCTTAGCATTAAAATATTAGTCCCCTTTAAAACCTTGAGGCTGCTCCTCCCTTTAGCCTGCTTCTCTCTTCCCATCAAAAGAACACCCCACCCCATATGTTTGTACTAGCTCAGCAAAAAAATATTATCCCCCTTTTTAGCCTTGAGGCAGACTAGCTTGAGCTATGAGTAGTGTTGGACAAACCCCTAGAGATTCGGGTTTGGCAAGTTCAACCGAAATGTTAACAAAAGTTCGGTTTGGGTACACAAAACTTGCCCTGAACCCTGTCCCCATCGATGGGGACCCGATCTTTGGGTGGCAATTCTGCTCTGCTAGCTGCTGCCAGTGTCCTGAATCATGGGAGCAGCGGCCATTTTGACAGGGGAAAGAACGCCAACCGTGAACATGATCGTGGGGCTCAGATAAGTTACAGATGCTTCCTGCTTTACACTCTGCATAGGTTAAAGTGGACCAACACCCGATGCTGATCGGCCCGGGAATCTATAAGATTCCCGGGCCGATCAGCATCGGGCCTGCTCGATCGGGGTGCTCCGCTGTGTGAAACCCCCCAGAAAGCCCCGAAATCCCTACCTGTTCCTCGATCCATCCCTCTAGCAGGGCGCACTCCCGCACCGGCCATTTGTGAATGGCCGGCGCGGGCACGCTCCCTGTAAGAGTGACGGCGGCGGGCGCGCTCGCTTGTCCGTCGGCGGGGATTGGCTGCAGCGGTCACGTGGGAGCCGGGAGAGGTGAGTTTTTGGGGCTTTCTGGGGGGTTTCACACAGCAGGGCACCACCGATTGGGGTGCCCCACCGAAGTGGACCAAAACCCAGGATAGTCAAAATCCTGGGTGTTGGTCCACTTTAAGCTGGTTAATGGACTGCTCAGCAGCCTATCAGCAGGCATTTTTAGGTTCAGGCTGAATGCCAAATGCCAACACGGACTTCTAGCTGAGTTTGGGAACCCGAACTCCCAAAGTTCGGTACAAACCCGAACTTTGTGGTTCGGGTTTGCCCATTACTGGTTATGAGCTTTCCGAACATGGACCTACTCCTCTGGCCATATCTAGTGTCTATGACACAGGTATCATTTGAAGAAGAAAAGTCAAGCCTTTTTCTGTACATGCTTATGGTTCTTTTACTTTCTAGTAAGACATGGCAGGTGCTTGGTAACTACTAAACCGTCTGTGTAATGACACTGATCGGCTCTATTGGAACAGTCTTGGGGCAACTGCCCAATATCCACACATTATTTCAGATAGGAATGAAAACTGAGGGGTAAACTACAAAATACAAACATTTATTTTAACAAATATTTTATGATAAATAATCATAATAATAAAAAGAGCCACTGTTTCTATAGATGAATGACCGCAGATAGTATATATGAGTGGTGGATGCTTGTGATGAATCTGAATCTTTTTTCAATGGTTTCATTAATATGTAGAGTTAATTAAAAAAAAACTTCATATTATTATCAAAAGTCCCTTTTACATCAAAGGAAAGCTATATTGAAGTAGTACATAATTTCCAAGCATTCAGATTCCTTCTACTTGGCCAGATTCAGTTTTTCTGTGATCCTCAATGGGAGCTCGGTATAGCTCAGAGACTCCTCTGACTTTGATAGTCTTTTATGCCGGATTGTTTGACCAACGTCCTCTGTAGATCAAACATGGGGGTGGAGGTGCTTTGAAGCTTTAATGTGCAGAATTAAACATCAACCTCTCTTCACGTTACTGACCTATTTAGGCTACAGACGATAATGCTTGTCTTTCTCTAGTGAGTGCCCTGTGTACATTTTTATCTAATTTCTTACACATTTATTCAGGACAAGGCAGGTTCTCTTGACGTTTGAAGGGAAAGGCTGGCAGAACTCCTAGATAAGCACTTTTAACGTAAACCACAGGAAGCAGTTTTCTGACTGCTGAGATGGCAGCTGCTGCCTCATTAGGGAGATGTAAAATGAGATTGAGGGCTGCCATGTCATTTTTACATCTTGAAAGATAAAACTTTTTGATGGGGGGGGGGGGGGGGGTAAAGTGGACACAATAAAATGGGATGTTTGAGATTATACCGTAGCTCCACTAAACTGCTCTTCTTGTAACTCTCTATGTACCACAAATAGAGTGTGGCCAAAAATAAAACCATTCTGCCCTGAAAGTCCACTTGGGATCAAACAGGCTGATTTATTACTAGCGAAAGGTATCGACAGATGAGCGTCTGTACAGAGGCGCTAAGAGCGACCACTAGTAGGTGCTGTGATCGGCTATCGGCCACTGTAACAGAGCGTCTCATTTACTGCAGTAACCTTGCCGGCATTGATGAATGAGATGTATGTTGGGCATTCTAACACCAGTACAGCGTTGCAGAGAGCGAAAGGAAAGCCAGCTCATTGCGACCGACTCTCAGCGACACCATATCAACAAAAAAAAGACACACACAGCGTAGGCGCTCTGGATCTGGTCGCTATAGCATAGAGTGCCAGACGCTGTATGATTTAAGTCTGTTTTTGAACACATATCCACCAGTAACAAAGCGAAAACGCATGGAATGACATAGTTGTAACATTGTGACATTAATACTTTAATGCCAGACTTGTAATGACAATTCTTCATAAAAATATAACAAATCAAAAAAGTTTTCAAAAATGACTCTTTCTAGGCCAGGAGAGGTGACACAATTATTTGAGAAAAAAAAATTAAACACCAAAAAACCCTGTTTTTTTAAACAGAAGAAAAGGAACGTCCATTGAAATATATGGGAGAGCGACAGGTAGCGACAGGTAACCTGGCGCACTGGAAGCAAGAGAGCTGGCGCTATAAGCTGAGCTGCTTGTAATGATGAATCGTACACTACATGGTGCTGTTAGGGTCGCTCACCAGAATCACCTTCATAAATGTGGTATGTCGTACAGCGCCCAGTGTTCACCAGACGCTGCCTGCCGCTACGAGGCACTACCTGGCGCTATCCATTGATGAATAAACCCCCAAGTCTCTATAATGTAGTTTAGATCTCCCCTTTGACTTCTTTTGAGTCCCATGATCCATGATCAGTTATGATCCTTTTGCTTCAAATTATTGGGTACACTCTTTATTTGGGCAATGGTTTAATGATAATGATGTGGATGTCCATACACTATGGCTTCATCAGCTACTTTGATATTCAGCGCAGAAACATTTTGGACTGCAGAAAAGTTCACATAGTCCACTAAACTGCATATGGCAGGTGACTCTAGCTACTGATGTTAAAGGTGACAATTTCCTAAGTACTCTCTTCATAATGACATGGTTATTACACATAGATGTGTCTATACTGAAGCACTTTGTTGGTAGAACAATAAAACCTAGGAACCCCTCTCCTGGTCACATGTGATCCTCCAGTCAGCAAAATGCTTACATGGCCCATTAAACTGCCCTCCAGGTGTCAGTTGAATATAGGCTCAGTATCCCCATTGAAAGTGGACAGAACAAGACCATTTGGACCCTGACCAGTTCACTTGGGATCCCATTTTGTTATGCGGTCTGTTTGTTTTTGCCAGTTACTCCCTTGGATTGTGTACCATGCAGTTTTGATGTCACTGACTAGATAAAGGTTATACCCTTTAATTTGCGTTATTCCATATATTACAGAATTTGAACTGTATTGTGCAGGCAAAGATCCAAAGCTAAATATAAAACCAGTTGGATCAAATATAGTGATGAGCGGACATGTCAAAGTTCGGGTTCAACGACAAACTAGCCGCTAAAGTTCAGCTTGGGTCCCTAGACTCGACCAGGACCCTATTGAAGTCAATGGGGTGCTGAAGTTGAGAGCATAAAAATGGCTGTAAAATAGGGGTAGCAAGGGTTAGAGGGCTGCAAATCGAGGGGAACACCAGGGCGATTGCCCTGCACAAAATGGATTGCAAAAGTACTCAAAACATTAAGAGAAAACAAAAAACTAAAGAAATACATAAATAAATACATCAAACGATATATACATACATGAATAAATAAATCATTAATAAATAATTATATACATAAATAAATATATACATAATTAAATGAACATCAATAAACAAATATATACATAAATAATTATATACATATGTACATAAATAAATGTATTAATAAAAATATTATATTTTTTACAGGTGTCATAGGTCCGGGTTGGGTGGGAGGTCTGGAGTTGGCGGTGTAAGCGATGGAGGAGGTGTAGTAGGAAGAGGAGGAGGTTTAAAGAGGAACATTAGAGGCCCTGGACCCCCCCCCCCCCCCTTCTCCAGTTTCTCTCACCTTCTCCTGGAACTCTCGCCGCGTCTGTGCTATCCGGCCGCATCCACGCTCTCACCCGGCCTTTCTGGCCGCAGTATTAGCACTGCATCTGCACTGCACTGCCGTTTCCCCATAGCAGTGGCCAAATTGGTGGTGCAGGGGCTGTGCTGACTGCATGAGGAGGAAGCAGATTAGGAGGAGGCTACATGAAGAAGTGACTGATTTCCAGCTATCTTGAGTGGTGGAAAGATATGCGCTACAGTGCTTCCCACCTCAGTCCCAGTCACCACTACATTGACCCTGAGGGCAGTTAGAGAGATGTAACATCCCTGCCCATGCTTACTTGTCCACATGTCAGTGGTGATGTGGACACTGGAACTAATGATATTGCCCAGTACACATATTATTTTTTCTACAACCTGTTGGTGCAGGACAGAGATGGCCTGGCGAGAAAAGTAGTGGCAGCTTGTGGAACAGCAACCGGCATCAAATCTTTAAAACTGTCCGTTTCCACCAGCTGGAATGGGAGCCAGCAATTTGGAAATGCTTGCATTCAGGGCCACGGCTCTTGGGCGGGATGGGCCCAACTTCCACTCTCTCTCCAAAGTTTACAGGATGGAAAGCTGAACACTTCCCTGCATGGTGTGGACAGGCTTGGCGATGATGGTGGTGCTGCTGCAGGAGGTAGAGGTGGTGGTCATCCCACATCTTCCCTCTGTGGGGAGACAGGTGGCCCTTTTGTTGGGAAGGTGGTTCTAGAGCCTGAGACAATTGAAGCAGCAGAGGGAGACTCAGGTGTTTGCAGGTTTTTCGAGTGTTTCTGCCACTGCAGCGTGTGTTTCATTTGAAGACTTTTGTTGTTTTGAATGTGGCCTGAGCAAGGATATACTACAGTATTACTTGATATTAAACTGCAATGACAGCCAAGTGGCCTGTGCAGGGGGAATTCTCTAGTATTACTTGATAATAAGCTGCAGTAACAACCAACTGGCCTTAAGTAGCTGGTACTGAATTACTATTTGTTATTAAGGAGAGAAAAAGGGCCTGAGGTAGCCTCACCTAAATGAGGCTCTAGCCGCTGTCCCTGAAAAAATGTCCTGACAAGGACAATAGTGTGCTTAAAAACAACCTATCTATCCCTGACTCAAGCCACTAGCTCTAAAGACATGTCCTGAGAAGGACAACAGCGTGCTTAACAATCTACCTAATCCTCACTCGAGCCACTGTACCTAAATAAATGTCCTTACAAGGACAGTTTTTGTAAAAAAAAACCCTATCTGCCCCTCAGCAGCAGCAGCCAGAACCTCTCCGTATCTACTAATGGGGTGCTTTTATACAGCGGGGTCACGTGTTCCACCTGGCTAATCACAGCCATGCCCAGAATAGGCTAGGGCAGCCAATCAGCCTTCTTCCTGGTTCGGACGAACATCGAACGCGTGCACGGTTTCAATTTGAAATCTGTGTTCGGGTTCAGGGACCCGAACTCACAGCATCGACCCGAACTTTGTGAGTTGGGTCCTTTCAACTCTAATAAGATATGCTTATGCATCAAATGTAACTGTTGCACAGAATATATGACTGTCATCTACCATCCCTTATACTCACTAAGAAAGTTTTCCTTCTTCATTTTTGAAATTGTGGTGTTCTTTACTCTGCAAACCAAAGTAAAAAGAATCCTTGATAACCACAAACTGGGACTCAACCTTCATTATAACAGGTAATTTCAATGGAGCATACATGATTTAACTTCCAAGATGCAAGCAATATATCGCCTTCTGCAATAGAGAAGACAACATTTTTGACCAAGCTGCACTACCCGAAAACATGTTATTTACTCAGCAAAGCAAAACACCGATCGAGACAGTAAAAAGATGGATGACGAATGCTAAGCTCTGCAGCTGCAAGTCTGTCTTGGATGCACTGACTGGAGCAGCTTCAGTTCACATACATCAAACCTAGATGAGTGGCCTGACAAGGTAACATCATTCATCATGTTTTGGGAAGATATTCTAGTTCCTACCAAGACTTTCATCTGCTATGTGAAGAATAAACTTTGGTTTACTTGCAAGCTAAGGAATCACCAAAGATCAAAGAGAAGGCCTGCAAAGTGGGTGATGCTCTGAAATAAAAATATGCCAGGAATCAGCTGTCTAAAGAAATCATTATGGCAAAAATGTAAAGAAGCTGAGAGAGAGGATCCTGCCAGGGAAGTCCATGCAAATGTGGAACAACCTAGGTAAGATCACAAGCTACATATGCTCTCCTCCTTAGATCACACAGAGCCAAACCATTGCTGATGAGCTTAGTTGCTACTATAGTAGATTTGACAATATTGGTTTGGATATCCATACCTCAGGCGTCAATACAATTCCTTCTGTGTATTATACATCTACCAAAAATACGCAATTATCTAGAAGTAAGAAAAGCTTAAGTGCAACACCCTCATAGTTTCCTATACCCTATGAGGACACCAGGTCTGGATGGAGTATGATGGTCAGCAACAGGATAAAAGAGCAGATGTGGTCAGATATGGCATGGGTTGGCAACAGAGGATCAAATAAGATATGGTTAGACTGGGCCCCTGTGGGCAGCAGAGCAGACATGGTAGGATATGGCAAGGGTAGGCAACAGGGTTGATGAATAAATGTGAATGACATGGGTACGAGCAAGGGAAGGGAAGACATTGACCCCTAAACCACCAATGATGTCTGTAAAGGAAAATAAACAGCATTGTAGTGCTGCAACCTGCAGTGTCAGCATTGGCATCCCATAGCCTATTACTGATGCTATGGGGCCCAGTGAAACCCAGGTACTCCCCTGATGTAAGTATTTTACCATAATGTCCCTTTTAAAATATGCACAGTAATGTGTCGAGATATTTTCCATGTAGGTACCTGGCAAAAATAAACTGATTCCTGATTACTATCTCGCGGATGCAAGACTCCATGAGTATCACAATCAGCCATAGGTCACACTCATCCTCTAAGATAAGTTGGTTACCGCTGATTTGCTTGAAAACCTTCAGATATAGGTTGTCATGACAACATACTGTTTGCTGTAAACAGGTTTGTATGGAGTCCTTAGATGCTGTTCAGTTGTTCTGATGCTGTCTCCTGATGCAGCAGGCAAGCTAATCTAAACATACAGTAAAATGTTTAAAGAGGACCTAATGCCAGGATTTTTACTATCCTGGTGACAGGGGGCCTATTACTGTTGCTGCACCACTTTATTTAGTATTTACCTCCTCTCAGCATTTAGTTGTCTAGCTGCCTCCAGATTAGTTAAAAACAGTAAAAAGTAAAAAGAGTCGTGAAAGGGCCCTATTTAATGTTTGCAACAGGGCCCTGCTACATTTAGTTATGCCACTGTATTTCTGGTTTTCCATTCTTTTTAGGAAGAGTCCTTCCTTTGATGGCATGAGGACTACCATTACCCTCTGGCCGTTTCAGATTGTCCCTTAAGTCTGCTTTGAAATCTCCTGTTAGCAGCGCTTTTAATAGCAGCAATTTGTTCTTGTAGCAAGGCGCTTTCATTTAGTGTCAGAGTAATTAAATGTGAAAAATAGAGCTCTATTTATAAAGTGTAAGTGTTTGTTAGAGAGGCTCTCCACTGCAGAGAGGAAATGGGAATTTCTGATGAATGTAGTATCACACTAAATGAAACATGACTTCACACTAGTTGTAGCGGACATATCAAGCGTGACATATCTAACAAAGGACTATATAAGGCTAAAGGACAACTGCAGGTATAAATCAAAATCCTGCATGTATAACTTAGTGATACATCCAACACAGTGTCGAACGGGTGGGTCTTGAGCACACCAGAGGAAATCATTCTTGGGGCCCAGCAATGACATTAATACTAGGGCCCAGCGGGGAAAACCACTCTTGGGTCCATCTGAGGAAATCATTGCTAGGGTCCATCATTCGTGAGGTTCTCCAGAGAAAATCATTCTGGGAGCTAACCAGAGGAAATCATTCTTGTGGCTCACCAGAGAAATTATTATTGTGGCTCCCCAGAGGAAATCATTCTTTGTATCCACCAGAGGAAATCATTCCTATGTCCACAGAAGGAAATTATTCTTGGGTCCACATGAGGAAATAATTCTTGAGTCCACCAAAGGAAATCATTCTTGAGTCCACCAAAGGAAATCATTTTTGTGGCTCACCAGAGGAAATCATTCCTATGTCCACAGGGGAAAATCATTCTTGTGGCCCACTAGAGGAAATCCCTTGGGTCCACCAGAGGAAATCATTCTTAAATCCACCAGAGGAAATCATTCTTGGTCCACCAGAGGAAATCATTCTTAAATCCACCAGAGGAAATCATTCTTGGTCCACCAGAGGAAATCATTCTTGGTCCACCAGAGGAAATCATTCTTGGTCCACCAGAGGAAATCATTCTTAAATCCACCAGAGGAAATCATTCTTGGTCCACCAGAGGAAATCATTCTTGGTCCACCAGAGGAAATAATTCTTGGTCCACCAGAGAAAATCATTCTTGGTCCACCAGAGGAAATCATTCTTAAATCCACCAGAGGAAATCATTCTTGGTCCACCAGAGGAAATCATTCTTGGTCCACCAGAGGAAATCATCCTTGGTCCACCAGAGGAAAGCATTCTTAAATCCACCAGAGGAAATCATTCTTGGTCCACCAGAGGAAATCATTCTTAAATCCACCAGAGGAAATCATTCTTGGTCCACCAGAGGAAATCATTCTTAAATCCACCAGAGGAAATCATTCTTGGTCCACCAGAGGAAATCATTCTTGGTCCACCAGAGGAAATCATTCTTGGTCCACCAGAGGAAATCATTCTTGGTCCACCAGAGGAAATCATTCTTAAATCCACCAGAGGAAATCATTCTTGGTCCACCAGAGGAAATCATTCTTGGTCCACCAGAGGAAATCATTCTTGGTCCACCAGAGGAAATCATTCTTAAATCCACCAGAGGAAATCATTCTTGGTCCACCAGAGGAAATCATTCTTGGTCCACCAGAGGAAATCATGCTTGTACATTAGAATAAAAGGATCATTTTGTGCAAAAAGAATTTTACTTTAGTCCTGTTCCATCCTATTCTAGATGGGCTTTCTGTGCACCTTAGCCAGGTACACTCTTGTGCAACTAAGCCCTTCTATTGACCAGCAATTGGAAATGTATTAATATAACTCTGACTACACGATCTAGGCTACTCAGAGGTGGGGCTTTATGGAAGCATTTCTGATAATCCTTTAGATTGTAAGCCCACAAGTGCAAGGCCCTCTCCCCTAGTGTATTTCAGTATGACTGTTCATTTCTATCAAATCTGACTCATAATGCTCATATATTGTAAGTTTAAAGTTTTATTACCCTAATGTCACACTTTGCATTGCCAAAGAAGATTAGGACTCTTTAAAAATAAATAATAATAATAATAATAATACATGCATATTTAAAAAAATGGATGGCAGAAGTTAATCAGTTAAAAAGGCACCAACCTATTTGTAGGGAGATGAATAAATCATTTTAGTGATGTCAAAGACGTTGCGATTATAGGTTTACCTTCTTAATCTCCCATTCACCCACATCATCTGTGATGTAAAAAGACCTTTGCTTCCCCCTCATGTGTGTGGTTGGCGGAACATAGCCAGCAATTTGTACAGAAGCCTCATTATTTTCTTTCTCTAGGCTGAGTGTGGTCGTCAGATGCTCGTAGCAGAGACTCCTGGGGGAACGCCGAGTCCAGTTTGTAATGTAAAGTGCACTTGTAAGCTCCCACTTAAGACCATGTATTTACTCAAAAGATCTAAACTGTCTAATAAGGTGCGCTTCGGTGGATCATTGAGGTCGGCGGATGGATTAATGTAATGATTTCCTTTTGCGCCATGTCATGACCTGCTGAAAGGTAACACATTTTCAGCTCTCCTATTACGGTTTTAATGATAATTATAAAATATTTGATGCATTCATGACTGTAGGATGGTATAGGTTTAATATTTTGCCAATTTAATTACAGTTTTTTGGTTGTGTAGAGAAAAGTGGCATAGCTACATGGGGGCCCCATGGTAATAATATGGTCAGGTGGGAATTTGCAGTAGACTCCTTACCAGTGTACTGAACCCTGCCACAAGAGTTTACTCACCTGTCCATTGCTACTACAGCCTTGGAGCTGGTGCTGTGAAAGGGGGCACTGTAACCTGGCACCCACCAGCACTCACCCATGTCTTACAGGAAGTTTTGCTGACTTTGACCGCCACCAGCTGTGAGACCTATAGCATTGCTGCGGCATTGGCATTCCCATTGTCTAATGATGGATTTTGCTTGCAGGCCCAGTATCTCTGCTGATTGCAGGTGACTGATTGAGAAGCCATGTCCAGGAACAGCCCAGCACTTGCATTATTATTAGGGTGACATCTAGTCTGCTGCCAGCCCACACTCTCAGCCTCATTTTATGACCATATCCAGCTTGCCATGATCTCTGATACTTCCTGAGACAACCACCAATCTGCTAGCTGGACTTGAGTGGCAGGCCAATGCAGTCACTTGCATAACAACTACAATTTTAGTTGTAAAATTCAATTTCACTCAGTCACATATTTTGACCACTGAGACCCAAAATGTTATCTAATGGGTGCCATCCACAGGACATTTACTGCTTGAGGACACCACTACTATATGGGGAATGGGATGGGGGAATGCCACACTGCCTATATGGGGAATGGGATGGGGGAATGTCACACTGCCTATATGGGGAATGGGATGGGGGAATGCCACACTGCCTATATGGGGAATGGGAGGAGAAATGTCACACTGCCTATATGGGGAATGGGAGGAGGAATGTCACACTGCCTATATGGGGAATGGGATGGGGGAATGTCACATTGCCTATATGGGGAATGGGAGGGGGAATGTCACATTGCCTATATGAGGAATGGGATGGGGAAATGCCACACTGCCTATATGGGGAATGGGATGGGGGAATGTCACACTGCCTATATGGGGAATGAGATGGGGGAATGCCACACTGCCTATATGGGGAATGAGATGGGGGAATGCCACACTGCCTATATGGGGAATGGGATGGGGGAATGTCACACTGCCTATATGGAAAATGAGATGGGGGAGTGCCACACTGCCTATATGGGGAATGGGATGGGGGAATGTCACACTGCCTATATGGGGAATGGGATGGGGGATGCCACACTGCCTATATGGGGAATGGGATGGGGGAATGCCACATTGCCTATATGGGGAATGGGATGGGGGAATACCACACTGCCTATATGGGGAATGGGATGGGAGAATGCCACACTGCCTATATGGGGAATGGGATGGGGGAATACCACACTGCCTATATGGGGAATGGGATGGGGGAATGCCACACTGCCTATATGGGGAATGGGATGGGGGAATGTCACACTGCCTATATGGGGAATGGGATGGGGGAATACCACACTGCCTATATGGGGAATGGGATGGGGGAATACCACACTGCCTATATGGGGAATGGGATGGGGGAATGTCACACTGCCTATATGGGGAATGGGTGGGGGAATACCACACTGCCTATATGGGGAATGGGATGGGGGAATGCCACACTGCCTATATGGGGAATGGGATGGGGGAATACCACACTGCCTATATGGGGAATGGGATGGGGGAATACCACACTGCCTATATGGGGAATGGGATGGGGGAATGTCACACTGCCTATACGGGGAATGGGTGGGGGAATGCCACACTGCCTATATGGGGAATGGGATGGGGGAATGTCACACTGCCTATATGGGGAATGGGATGGGGGAATGTCACACTGCCTATATGGGGAATGGGAGGGGGAATGTCACACTGCCTATATGGGGAATGGGATGGGGGAATGCCACACTGACTATATGGGGAATGGGAGGGGGGAATGTCACACTGCCTATATGGGGAATGGGAAGGGGGAATGCCACACTGCCTATATGGGGAATCGGATGGGGGAATGTCACACTGCCTATATGGAAAATGAGATGGGGGAATGTCACACTGCCTATATGGGGAATGGGATGGGGGAATGTCACACTGCCTATATGGGGAATGGGATGGGGGAATGTCACACTTCTTATATGGGGAATGGGATGGGGGAATACCACATTGCCTTTGGGGAATGGGATGGGGGAATGTCACACTGCCTATGGGGAATGGGATGGGGGAATGTCACACTGCCTATATGGGGAATGGGATGGGGGAATACCACATTGCCTTTGGGGAATGGGATGGGGGAATGTCACACTGCCTATGGGGAATGGGATTGGGGATGTCACACTACCTATATGGGGAATGGGATGGGGAATGCCACACTGCTTATATGGGAAATCGGATGGGGGAATGTCACACTGCCTATATGGGGAATGGGATGGGGGAATGTCACACTGCCTATATGGGGAATCGGATGGGGGAATGTCACACTGCCTATATGGGGAATGGGATGGGGGAATGCCACACTGCCTATATGGGGAATGGGAGGGGGAATACCACATTGCCTTTGGGGAGTGGGATGGGGGAATGCCACACTGCCTATGTGGAATGGGATGGTTGAATGTTACACTGTCTATGGGGAGTGGGATGGGGGAATGCCGCACTGCCTATATGGGGAATGGGAGGGGGGAATTTCACACTGCCTATATGGGGAATGGGATGGGGGGGATGCCACACTGCCTATGGGGAATGGGATGGGGGAATGTCACACTGCTTATGGGGAATAGGAGGGGGGATACCACATTGCCTGTATCTGAGGGATTCTGCACCTTGCCTATTATTTGGTTCTTGGGGGGACGGTGTTTTAGCACAAAATTTTGTTCAGAATATTATTTTTTTACTTATTTTCCTCCTCCAAATCCTAGGTGTGTCTTTTGGGCAGGCATCTTATAGGGTGAAAAGTACAGTATCTTTGCCCAGACAGAAATATAGAGCTAGCAGTGTGGAGATCCACTGTTGGTGGGCCTTGAGAAAAGGGTTGTGGAAAACTGCCCTAGACTACCACAAATGTTACATAGCAAGGTGGTTTCTGCGTTTGTAGTGTTATTTGTAGGGTTTTCTACTTTCTATGGCTTTTTACATTGAAAACAATTAACCCTGCAATCCCCTAATCTCTAATTTAGGGTCTAATTCTGAGTTTCGTTGTCATTGTTAATATGTAGCAAATAAATAAATAATGCAATATGGCAGAGCCAGCGCCTGATCTCATCCTGATGGCAGACTCTAGTTTTGAGGTTTATTTAATTGAGACTGTCTGACTTTGGTTTCATATTTTAGCAAGCTAAGACCCATATCATGTAAGATGACAGAAAATAAATTGAAATAGAAAACATATGGGACTAAAGGTTTGATTTTTGTGAAAATGTGATTAAAACTGTCTTTAGTGTTTTATTTCACCCTATGTCCCAATAGACTGGCAGTCTTATTTAAAGGAACAAAGTGGCAGTACAGATGTGAGTCCCTATATGGGGCCCAGACTTAGCTGTTTTGATGGGGCCCAATCAAGTCCAACGATAGCAAGTTGCAGGCATCCTATAAAGCAAATAAACTGGATACCCCCCGCTTTATTGTAATGCCTTAACCCATGCTAAGTTATATGGATGACTACTTCCAGGGCCATAGACATTTGCCTTGGTTTGTAAGTTGCAGTGGGAAAATATAAGACACCAATGGGAACATATACGAGTGCAATAACAAGCCTTTTAACCACAGAACTAAGAGCTTGTGGTATAGTAGACAATCTGGATTTGCACAGTGAAGCAACAAATCGGGATGCTCCAGGGATGAGGACATCCAGAAAAGCTGATGTTCCCCTTTAAAATATCTAGAGGGATTTGACAGAAGTAGCTGGCAATTTTTTTATTTAAAAAAGCCTGGCCCTCCTATGTACCAGGCATATCTAGAGGCTGGTATCCCAAAGACGTGAAGAAGCACCAAAGCCCCTCGGAGCTACAGAAACTTGTCACTGCCTGCAGTCTAGCAGCTGGATCGGGGGGGGGGGAAGGCTTCAAGGAACAGTCCCAAAAAAGCTGGTGGGGGAAGTAAGAATATGTGAGGAGTGAGTCAAAGTTTTTATAGGGTGTTTTATTTTAATGGGAGGATGTTGTGTTTTTTTGGGTTTTACTACTAGTGAACTAGTAAGGGGTCCCAATTACCCCATCACAGTTCAAATGTTGGGGGTGGATGTGTGCAATAGTAGCCTCAGGAGGGGAATAAAATAAATGGCCGCATTTGAAACAATTTGGGGAAAAATTGGTTCTGGTTAATGATTTTGCCTGAATCCAAACAGCAATATTAGTCCCAAACCAGAAGTAGGCTAGATTTTAGTTAGAATTAAAGCAATAACTTTTAAGGCTGAGTATATTTACGGTGCACCAAAACCTATTTTGTCCAGCCCTGGATTCTGTAAGGCTCTCGATTTGGGATGCCTCGCTGTGTGAAAACCCAGAGTCCTGGCTCTATTCGGCGGCATTTGGTCTTGATTTTTAGGCCCTTATTTATGAAGGAATAGCGACAGGTAGCGACTGGTGAGCGGCCGGTAATGACGGGCCCCGCCACGAGAACGCCGGCTCCCCACCACAATCACACATTTATCAAGCCAATCCTGCTTAGCGACTGAGATAGCGCCATATAGCCACTCATTCATCATTATTCCAGCCTCAGCCCACAGCGCCAGCATCCGACCTTGAACAGCGACAGGTATGACCTCTCGCTACCTGGCGCTCTCCAATGCATTTCAATGGAACAATCTTTAAATATTCATAATTAATTGTTATTAATTTTTTTTTTTTTTTAAATGTGAAAAATTCTGTGACCACTTCTGCCATTTTAGATAATTTTTTTAAGGGGAAAAAAATAAAAAATTGTACAGAATTGATATTACAGGTCTGATATTAATGTATTCATATTACTAAATTATTTAAAAAACTTGTTTTTTTTGGTTTCCAAAAATATGGTGGTTTGGTGGTTAAAAAACGACTTTTAACCCATCGCCTCCAGCGCTCTGAGGTTTAAACATGCATTTTACAGCACGAGAATTTTTTGAGCGTGATTTTTTAATGAATATGGTGGGAGCCGGTCGCTAGGGCCAGTCGCTATCATGCGCTCCCATACAGCGCGGAACCTGTCAAATAGCGACTCCTCACCCAATATTCAACATTACGGCAAACCGACTGAGTCGCTATCAACTACCGAACAACGGCCAAGCACAGCAGCTACTAGCGGGCGCTCTGAAAATGCAGCTACAGTCGCTCAACTGTCGCTACCTGCCGCTATTAATGAATCGGCCTCCCCGTCGAAAGAGACGAATGGAGCGAGAACAAGGGAAGGGGGGGGGGGGGGGGGGCAAAACTCAGGATAGTCAAAATCCCTGACTTTGGTCTACTTTAAGATAAGCTTTGGAGATTATTTAGTTCTCTTCCTCAGACATGGTATATAGCATAGCGAAGGAGTCATAGACAGCAAATACTAAACTGATTCAAATGTTTCTTTACTCTTTTTCCCTATCCAAAACAGAAAAATAAAGCTGACACCTTTTTCCCCCCGATAAACATGTATTTTTCTTTTTTTTTTTTGCCAGCCAGCAAAATCCCCAGGAATTTATTCTAGTGAAGAAGGAACATTCCAAGTTGTAACCTTCCGGAGTTTTTTTAGGGAAGTGCAGGTCACTAGAGACCCCTCACTGTTCATAGTTTATTGATCTTCTAGCACCTCCGGAGATAACCTTGGCTCAGGGTTACAAGACAGCAGGGGGTAGGACACACAAACAAATCAGGCTCTAAGTAGCCATTAATGGATGTTTGTCCACAGTAACAGCTTTGTATGTTTTATGGCCGCAGTCCAACAAAGTCCTCTTTAGGTAACATAAATAAAAGCTGGCACTAGGGGTGGCCATATACCCAGAGCGCTGAGTATGGGTCACTGCTACAATAAAACATCAATGCAAACAGATTCTTACTTTTTTAATCAAGTAAAGCTGAAAAAATGACATTAATATTTTGTAATTACTGCTATCCACCAGCAGATGGAGTGCCAGAGCATTGATTCACATACATTGTTAATGGTCATTGATTAGGATGCAGCTATGTGTCTTGAATCCAGAGATAAGTTATTGCAGCATTGTAACATTGTGGAGCAGTTTTGTTTATTTTAGGGCAGCTGTTCTTATTTTTGTTTGTGACAATTTAGTAAAACTGCTGATATCAAAGCCTGATACAGCTCTCAAGGAGATTTAAAGTGAAATTGCTTTATGCCTTGCACTGCTTACTACCCAGAGATGCCGGAACCCCCAGCCCTTGGTACTCATCTCTTACGGGATTCCTTCTGCTGACCATCGGATAAAGTCTCCATGTGACCTCTGGCACTCAATGGAGATTTCCAATTGGGTGCACATGCAGTCCAACAGTTAGTCTGCAGGCTAACTTTACTGGCTGCTAGTGGTCGCCTGGGGCTACGATGCAGAGTGGGATGGAGGAAGTGAGTGACTGGATGGTATACGCTGCTAAGCAAACTAAAATTTGCTAAGAGAAATAAGAAGAAACCACCCCCATTTTGAGTTTTGGTCCTCCTTAAAGCAGAACAAAACTCAGGATTTTGACCGTGTCTGGTTTTGCTCCTTGCCCCAAGGGCATGTCATTTTTGGTATGCCCTGATGTATTAAACCTCCATAATAATTCACCCCCTCCTAGTCTCACGGGTCATGCCTGAGCTGTCGTCCGCTCAGAGCTGTTTGCAGTGACTATGTCATTGCTTCCATGGGGAGCCTCTATGGGGAGCAAGTGCATGCAAGGGAAGCGCCCGCTTGCACTCCCCATTGAAAACATTCATAGCCATTTCCGGAATTACATTGTTATGGCAAACAGCTGTGTGGACAAGAGACTGCACATGCACCATTGGACCAAGAAAGTCGGGTTATTATGGGCAATCAAATCCCAAAATGAGGTTTTCCAGGGAAACGACAGGGGCTGGCCCTGGAATCTAAAATCTAAAACCTCATGGTTTTATTCTGCTTTAAAGGGCATATAAATTAAATACTTAACCTCCCCCACTGTTAACTGATGCAGGTTTGTCACACTGTGGAATCATGATGCTCACAGCTCTAAACCTACAGCAATGGCATATTCCTCATTATTGCATTCTGATTTGCTACTTTTCTGCTTTAAGAGCAGGTGAAAGGCTTTGAGTACAAGGAGTTCCCCTTGTCTCTAAATTCCAACCTCCATTTCTATCCCTCCACTGATTACTTTACCACTTCCATGTGGCACCCTATACTCGGTTGGCTGCCTGGGTATGACACTCAGCCCCTCAACCTTGACCAACTGCCAACCTTAACCCACAAAGATGTCCATCCTATCTATCTGGCCAACCCTGCCCTATGTTTTATCAAAGATACTTGCCCAGGCACAACCAAAAACCTCCTCTTGTTCTCACCCCCTGCCACTCTTGCCTTTAGAAAGTCACGCGTGCTGCTCCACTGCTCTGAAATGTCCTCCGTCATACAATTTGCTACCCTTCAAACCATTAACAATTTCCTTATAGCTAAACTGCTAATATGAGGCTCATCATCATCTGACTTCCACCCACAGATCTGCCAACCTTTGGAGCACCTGCCACCATGCTTTATACATGCTTTTTGTGAACCAAACCTGTCCACATGCAATGAATGGAAAAAGTAGACTACATCATACATTCAGGGCTGGATTATGAGGACGCACTCCCCAGGGCCTCCACCACTGACCCTGCAAAGGGGGCCTCCACCAACCTTTGGGTTATGGTCTGGTCCAGCAACAAAGCTATTGGTGGCAATGGGTCCCCCTGCACACCTGGGCAAGCCTTTTTTCGCCAACCTGCAGCCATAGCCACCACAGGGCAGGATGGAGGGTCAAAAGCAGCAAAGCCGCCATCAGCAATGCTACAGTGAGGGGTGGGTGCAGACCTGTCAATCGTCGGAAAAATGGGTGGGTTAGCATTGAAAATGTAGACCTGTGCTGACCAGCAGCAGCACTCAATACACTGATTCAAACCCATTTCTTGGTTGTCATGTCAAGGAGTTAGCTAGCAGCCAGAGATTCTAGTCATGTGGGAAGACTCCAATTAAAGGGCCTGCATTGCCCAAAGGTCAAGGTCACCCATAGGCTCAACAGCTAATTCCAACAAGCAGAGATGAAGCAACAAATTTAGTAGGTGCTGCAGCAAAGGGCGTACTGGTCACATGGACATGTGTCCATTTGAAAGCTCTGCATGGTTTAGAGTGGTCACTCTAGGATTCAACAGCCAACCCTTGTCAGCTAGCAGAAATGTAATGACAGATATGGTTGGTGCTGGAATGAAGGGGCTCCTGGTCACATAGCCAGTGAAAAGCTTGCATGGCCTTGAGGTGTGGTCATACTTAGACTCAACAGCTCACTTGGGAAGAATCTAGAAAAATCAGAGGCCTTCATGGCCGAGGAGTTGGGGTCACCCATGGACTCAACAACAGCTAGCCAAGAGAGAATGACAAATTTGTTTGGGATTGTAGAAAAGGGAGTCCTGGTCACACCAGAGCTCTTTAGCCAGTTGAAAGGCCTGCATGGCTATGAGACAAGGTCATCTAATGCCAGCAAGCTAACCAACAGAGATGTAGCAGATCTGCTTATGGCAGGCTGTTGCGTGCTGCAGTTAGAAGATAAAAGACCTACCCATCAGTGAGGCATGGATGTAGAAACCCATGACTATGTTCCAGACATCATCTGGCTGTCTGTTAAGCAACCAAAACCCCAGCGTCTGTTCCTTTTAAACAAAGGAGAAAATATAAAATGTTTGACTTTCAGCACTGAAGCTTTTTATTTTTGCGCATATGGATGTTCAGCCTAGCAACTGTGTGGCGATTGCCTGGCTCTAGCACACTACTCGGGAGATGAGTCATAGAGGAACCTTCAGATAAATAACAGAGAGTGGCGTCAGCCGCTTCGCCTCTGTTCTCTCTTTCTCTGCATATGTCTGGAGTTGAATTATCTTCTTCTAAAATGTGCTAGGCACTTACCACCAGGTAAAAATAAAGTATGTTACAGGTACCACCAGTGCTCATCTTGCTGAAGATTAGTGATAATTGGTGTGATGGTGAAAACCATTTGTTCTGTATCACACCAATTATCTCTGATCTTCAGAAGAATAAGTGTTGGATGGACATGTACAGCCAACCCCTTCATATTTCTCTTTAGTCCATCCTTTTGGTGTGGAGTATTTCGATATAAATAGATATTAAAAAGGTCCACCAGTCGAAATTGACCAATCCCTGGTTTGGGGTGCCCGGCTGCACATCCCCCTGCTGGTCAGCCTCCACTTACCGCTTCTGTGCTCCAGTGTGGTTTGCTGCACTGTGCTCGCCGGCCTAGTGAACACGATCAGAGGGCTACAATGCCACCATGCCACTAGGGTAGGAAGATATCCAGTCAGTTTTAGATTCAAGAAAACTGATCGTTGGTGGGGCATCACAATTTTGTATGCCCTGGGAGTACGGTTGGCAGCGTCCAATTTACATTTTGGACTATAGGTCTTCTTTAATAACCTAGAGAATAAGGGGATGAACATGTAAGGCAGGTCTACACTTAAAGAGAAACAAAACCCAGGATTTTGACTTATCCGGGTTTTGATCTGTGCCCCCGGGACATCCCAAGTTGGAGTGTCCCCCTGTGTGAAAGCCCCCAGATTGCCCTTTCAAACACACCTCTTCCAGGTAGAACGGCGCATGTTCTGGCTCTCACCCAATCAGAGCTGTTCAGCGTGCATGTTAATTACTCTGCAAACATGCTCTGTTTACACGCAGAGCCTGGCAAAGGGAGTGAGAGTGGCTCCATCCCCTGTAGCGGGCGTGAGCGTGAAGTCCAAAGGAGCAGGAATGCATCCGCCCTTGTTTACATCAGCGAGTAAGCGCCAGGAAGAGGTGAGTGCTGTGGCACCCCTGGGGGGTTTCACACAGTGGAACATCCTGTTTTGGGATGCCCCTTGGGAAGGAATCTTAAAGCTTCCAGGTCCGGCCCAACTGGATTTTGTTCCATTTTAAACTGTCCCCCACCCTTACTAAATTATATTTAATGACATTCCAATCTAACCCAAACACTGTGGGGTTCTTCAGTATGAGGTACTGGCTGTGGCAGCTCCCATCAAGTTGGCTATATGCCCCCTAATACACCTACTCCATTCATTGCAATGGAGTGGACGTGCCAAACCCACCTTGCAATGAATGGAGTAGGCATGTGTTATGTGTTGTTGACTGATATACGTGTAAAGCATTCATTGTGTAAATTAGCTCTGTCCTTTAAATCGAGCATTTTTTCTGAAATAAAGCATGAAATGTGTCTTATCTTTCTGGGATGTTGTAAGGAAAGCTTACTGAATTGAGGCCACAGTGTCACAACCCAGCCATTCCAGTAGCCATAGTAGACAGCCAAAGCCTTTGTTGATGTAGTAAAGCTTCTTGAACACGCGGCCACCTGACTCCACCCCGATGTGTCTTTGTGGAGCAGAGCAAAGCTCTGGCCACGTTCCAGCCAGGGATTATACCTGTCAACACTATTCTTCAGTCAATGGTGTTGCCAGCTCTAAGCTCAGCTAATACCCCAGGATCTAGTCCATCTGGTATATCTATTGTTCGCAACCTGAGCTGGCATTTCTTCTTTGTAGCTTGACACATGTCCTCGCTTTAGAAGGAGTGAAAGCAGACATTGCAGAGGATCACTAATAATGCTCCATTTTATTAGATAAATCCATCAGTTTCAAACTTGAAAATGTCACACACATGGTGGCTTCATATTACCAGTGATAAAATGCAGTTGCCTTTCATATTAACACTTGCAAATATGGATTTTACTTTAGAGATGTTTTTCTGCCTTATATCGAAGAAGTTTTCACTGGCATGCACATGTTTCAGAGTTCTGTGAGAGCATGTGGCGCTGCTGTAAAGAAAGTCTGGAGCTATGATCAAACAAAATTTAACAAAAACATACTTAACTTTTGCCTCTGTTCATTGCCATGGTTGAGGGGGAAATGAAGGATGGGCCTGCTCACCCTGGGAGGATGTAACCCTGGAGTAGGATGCATCAGTTGCGGTGGATAAATAGTGAGTGTGGCTTTTATTTTTTTTTTCTTGGACATTAAAAAATTGCGAAATGCAAGTCCTCTATTTGGATGTGTATGGCTGTGTAAATGTAAAGCTAATCCTTAGCATTGCACCCTTAGCGTTTCTAAAGGCCTTGAATGGCACAGAGACATAAAGAGATGATTTGCATAGCTCCGCCTGCTGCAAGGATAGATGGGTAATGCTATCTGTCCTTGTATTGGGTACTGTGCAAATACTTTCCATTTTAGGAAAGCGCCTCTAGGCGCCAAGGGTATAAGGTACTGAGCAATTTTTTTAAAAAACAGGACTTATTTACATGGTAAATACAGAGCAAGGATAACAGGATTTATATAGATATTTTTCTACCAGTGGACGGAACCACCCATGTGGGAGCCACAGTCATTGTGAGCCATGTAATGCTTAAAAAATAACTATAGAGATAAGTAGTTGAAAGCAGCAGACTGCCCAGTGTTATCCCTTTTCCCCATATAATACCCTGAGGGTAGTGACACACTGTGTGAATGCTTGGCTTAGAGCAACTCTTTTTCACATTAGCATTGTGGTTGCCTTGAAAGGGCCAGTTAATAACAAATGCAAAACAAAATTCAAGCCCGACCTTTAAAATGTATTCAAATGTTATGCTTCCAGACAAATATAGTTTTGTCCAGAAAAGCAACAGAATTGTTTTGCCCAGGACAGATGCAGACACTGAATAAATTTGCCTTGAACAGATAATTATTTTGCACATGACAGCCCTACAATAGCTTTTGTCCCACTCCTCACCGCCTCATCTAAAACCCCTGCAATAACCCCCTCCACAGGGGAGCATACCTCCACACCAACCGCTGAAGTCAGCAGGAGTTAAGTGACCAGGCCGGCCACATAAAAAAGGCTTGGGGTGACAAATGTGGGCCATGTCCTTGAGTCCTACATATTTGCCTTAGGAAATCCCAGTTTGAGATGCCCCATATAGTGAAACCCTCCAGGTCCCAGTAAACTCACTTCTTTTCTCGATCCCACAGTGCATGTGCAGGCCTCGAGCATCATCCCCAAATTTGCATGATTGCCTCTCCTAGCAGCCTTTAATGTCTTTCTGTAGATGCACCGAAAGGGGAGGGAGTGGAAATGCAGGAATGCTGTGAGGTGCTGGAGCTAAACATGAGTGGGGAGGACCAAAACTGGGGGGGGGGGGGGGAGTTAAGGAAAGTCCTAATTCAGTTCACCAACTTCAATAGCAAAACACATTCTCATCTCACAGTACCAGGCCATGGTTCCACCCTTAGTAGGTGAAGCTGGTAACGCACATTCCAACCTACACAAGTAGGTACCTGGGCCTGCCTACCTCCTTGTGTTTCCAGTGGTTGCTGTCTGACTTCTCTCTGATTTTAGTTGCTCCTTCATACACACAATTTTACCTGGTTCCACTCCTACTAAACCAGACCAACACTCTTACAAGGAATGGTGCTCATATGCATCCCTCTCCAATTTAGACTGCTGCACATAGAAATTTGTTTATCTTTTTGTAACTCCTGCCATGATTGTATCCCATCAATGGCCTCCTATGGACCTGCCAGTAGCCTGCAAAGAGGGAGTGCCGCTGGGTTTCCTGCCTCTGTGCATTATGGGTTATGTAGGTTAAATCCAAGCAGCAGCATGGCTGGGATGCTGGGAAAGGAAGCCTCCTGAGTGCTTCAAGAAGGACACGACCAAGAGAAAATCAATGAGGAGGTGTTTCAGCTTGGAGTGGATGCAGGAAGGAATGTAATTGCTGACAATGATTCAGTATCATGTATGTTGATGGGGCAAGTGAGATTTAGGAAGTGTTTCAACTGTGCAAAGCTGTTGGTTTGGTTTAATAATCTGGTTCTGATTGGTTTCCCTCCTGAAATATCTGATTTATTACAGCTTTATTATAGCATTAGCCTAGCAAGGCACCTGCCCATGCCCAGTGTGGAACCTTTTATAGATTGCCAGCACGCTTCTCTGCCTACCAAGCTTTACATTAATCCCATGCACATGCCCACCCCACCTTGAAGCCCCCTCCCCAGCCTCACACATATGGCTCCAGAGTTACTGACTGAGGACCCCGTTGTATGGGATACAGTATGCATTCCTTTGAGCTGGAGGAGGTTGAGGAAGTTTTTAAAGTGTTTCCTTTTCATCACAGGATGACTTTTCTTGTTGCTATTCCCAGCAATCCACAGTTCCCCGTCTCAAGGTGAAGGTTTGTGAGAAACCAGATTGCCCTGCGGTCACCGCTCCACATTCTTCAGCCATTGACGTGCCTCACAGATGACCGTTATGGGAAAGCTAAATTGTCTTCCATGAAGAGACAAGGATTACTCAGTCTGACTGATATCGCAGCTCTGATAATATGAGGTGTACTCTTCCCGCTGGTTCATTTGGCTCTGTGTGCAGATTAGCATGTGGAGTCCATAACACAAGTTGAAGTTTGCGATGCTCAGCTTTGTGCGTTTAGGCCCTCTGCCAAGATCTCCCCAGCCCTGCCAGGATTGGTCGCAGCTATAAATATTAAAGCATTTAATATCAGCCGATCTGCTTCCCTCAGCAAGTCCAGCTGTATGCTGGGTTTTATCAGCGGCTTATTTCGCTCATAGTTATTTTGTCACGGTTTGATGATTTGACTTTCGCCTTGCCCCTTTCTCTCGGATAAATCCAGATTCCCTGACAGCTATGTTGGCCGAAGTGTTTGCCTCGTTCCTCCAATTCCTGTGTCTTTCCTCTATTCTGCATATATTTACATTTTCTTATTGTTTCCTGTCTTTGCTAGACCAAGTCAAATTTATGAACCAGAAAGGCCGACTGGGGTACTTATAAAATACATTTATATTTCATCCTCCCGCCCTTGTATTTTGTCACTTTTCTTTTGCCACTCTAAGGCCCTATTTACATGTCTGAATAGGGTTCCTGGCCAGTGGAGCAGCAACCTATTGTTTTATGCTAGATGGTGTTGTGACTCTTATCGGTTCTAACATCCCATCCACCTATAACATTATATGACCCATTTGCATAGTGCTCACATGGTTACTCTATCCCCTCGATTCAAAGAGCAAAAGTTAATTGATTTCGGATCGAGAATCGTAAGTTTGGGTGGGTGTTTGTCATTTTTTCCTATTTTTTTGGCCATTTCCGACTCGCACGAGCCTACGTACGATTTCGTATATGCTCTTACGATCATCGGAAGTTCGTTCCTAAATTGTAGGATCAAAACCTAAAACTTAGGATCAAAACCTCAAACTTAGGATCAAAACCTAAAACTTAGGATCAAAACGTAAAACTTAGGATAATCGGATGTGTTTAGGTGTGATTCAGAGAACAGTTTTCAAACCTCTAAATACGTTTTAAAAGAAAGCCACTGCCGACACCTTTTAGCAGTCGGATTGCTGTTCTTGAACAGGTTTTTTGGCTATGTGGAGGAGTCTGCGCGTCTTGAGCTGCAATGAACTGCATGTATCAGCATGGCCGAGGCCATAAATTGTATGGCAATGCATACCTGATTCATGTATGCCTTATAAAAGCATTTTAATGTGGACCTTAATTAGTCCTTTGCATGTAAACCTTTATTTTGCAATACATCCATATATTTGCGTTAATTAAAGAAACTTATGTCCTTTGTTATTTATTTTTAAATTGATGTACTAGAATAATATTTTTAGATTGCATTTATTGGTGTAGTTGTTTACCTTTGCTTTGTTTAATTATTTTAGCTCATCTTTGGTCAGATGCATCACACTTACTGAGGAGAGGAGAGCGGGATAAAGTGCAGGATGTGGGTTACTGCTGTATTTTGCACAGACACAGCAGAGCTGGGGGCACGGAAAGGTCAGAAATCAAAGAATGCAGAGCAACACAGTCACAAGGCCCTTTCTGTTTGCAGGCTGCCCGATAATACCTGACCCGCCATCTTGGCTGTTTCTAGGCTCATAACATGCTGAAGTTGCTGGGTGTTTTTTAATTTTTGAGAGCAATCTGTATGTAGAGGGTGTGGGTAACCACACCAAAAATTTTAAGTTGTACCATTTGAAGCCAAAATATTAAAATGCACTTTAATGAGGTAAGTTTGTAGTGCGCAGCCACAAGATCAGAAGGATTTACGTCCAGACAAAAAAGGAAAAAGGGCAAAACCAATGTTGCAACCTGAGAAATGAAACGGAAAATTCAGGATGGAAACTGACATAGGTCTGATTCGCGAACTGCCATACGAACGGACGTACATTTTAGGATAGAAACGTATTTGCTTATAGAATCACTCGCAAGTTCATACGAACGCACGAGCGGACGGGAAAAATAGGATGATCGGCACCTAAATCAAAGCTGTTACATGTTTCTTTGAATCGACCCATATGTGTAGGCCCTTCTGGATTTCCCTTGGAGTCTCGGAATAAACTTGATTAGTTAACTAATTCTTTCCACAACTTTATCTAAAGTTACCCCCATTGTCTAATACATCATGCTAACTATCTTCTTTAGCAAAGGTAAATTAGGGTCCACCACTAAAGCTACATCACCTGCTACAGAACCCCTAAAGCAGCCTTGTAGGATTTGTAAACTAGCTACATAATTACCTGCCCTACTGCCTCCTCACCCCATTGTAGTCCTGGGCCCATAGCTCACCTGTTTCAGTGCTGTAAGATCAAGTGGCAACTTCATGCTCCTGGGCTGGCTGAGGTGCATGTCCCGGCTAGGAATATTTGATTGGGTCAATGGTCTTGTTTCCAGCTCTCTATAGCTGTCCTAGAGAAATGCTATCAAAAACTGAAGCTGATAACTCCTAAATGGGCAAGATGAGAGCTTCGGACTATGGGCCTTATTCAAAAAGGGATAGCATCAGGTAGTGCCTTGTAAGCAGCAGGTAGTGGCAGGTAGCGGCAGGTGAACGCCGGACACGGCACGCTATTCCACATTTATGAAGCAGATTCTGTTGAGCGACTGGGATAACGCCATGTAGCGTATAATTCATCATTATCCCAGCCTCAGTGTACAACGCCGGCGTTCAAACTTTCAGAGCGCCACGTTTTACCTCTCGCCACCTGGCGCTCTCCCCTACATTTCAATAGACGTTCTTTTATTTCTCTTTAAACAGGGTTTTTATTATTTCTTTTTTTATTCTCAAATAATGTTGTGACCTCTCCTGGCCTAGAAAAAGCCATTTTTGAAAACATTTTCCATTTTTTATATATTTATGCAGAATTGACATTACAGGTCTGGCATTAATGTGTTCATGTCACAATGTTATAACAATGTAATTCCATGTGTTTTAGCTTTGTTACTGGTGGATATATGTTCAAAAACAGCCTTTAATCACATAGCCTCCGGCGCTCTGGGCTACAGCAAAACATTTTTGAGTGCCGGTGGTGTGTGAGGCTGTTTTTTTGATGAATATGGTGTGAGTCGGTCGCACTGACCAATCGCTACCATTCACTCCCATACAGCTCTGTACTGCTCTTATAGCGACTCCCCACAACCTATTCATCAATGCTGCACAGCGACTGAGGAGCTCTGAACTAGCGAACCACGGCCGAGCACAGCGACTACTAGCGGGTACTCTGAAATGCCTGCTACAGACGCTCATCTGTCGCTGCCTGCCGCTAGTAATGAATCAGCCTGTATGTTGGATTGATGCAGTCAGGGGGTAGACAAATAGGCAGCTGAAAAAAAATGTTATTACAGTGTCACGATTTTTTATTTTCTTACTTTTGGCCACCAGCTAAAGCAAAATCTACGAAATAATTATCTTAAAATATAGGTCAGCAAACATTATATAGTACCACAAGCTAGCTGCTACCATAATAAGTGCATGCTAATGGAAAATATCCTGTCATTTGCCTTGCTTGGGTTACGTTCTGGATAGCTGGCCATTTTGTTGTCTCTGGTAATTAGCAGATAGTTCTCCAGTAAAGTAATGATGAGCAGGGCAGCAGGTGAGTCCATGGTGTTGGCTTTCGCTCATGGTGTGAGTGGCGGTAGGCGATCAGATATGTTACAAACACAAACCTGCTGCAAATAGGTTTATATATTTGCATGCGGTATGTGGCAGTCATGGAGTGCACATTACCTAGATTGCTTCCCCGCTGTCTATGGCTTGCTAATGACTTCTACTTATAGATCCCTTTTCACTCGGCTTACCATCTCCAGCTTCTACTGGCAAGTTTTTTTTCATTGCCCTTGTTGCGAGTATCCAGGAAACCAAGTTATGCGGGAAAATCAGCCATCACAGAGAACAAATCATCAGTGACTCATTCAATCAGGTAAAGTGTTGTATATACCAATCACACCCCCATCCATATACATTAGATAGCGAGAGGTGTTTTAATGATTATTTTATGCCATCATGGAGATTCCGCGATTTACTCTCTGGGCCGAGATGAATATTAAATAGCTAAAATAATCTGCTTCTTCTTCCAGAGAAGAACAAGAGAAAGATAGAGGGATAGAAAGACAGATAAAGAGAGAGGAAACTGAAACCTGACCCTTAATAAAATATGCGGAGTAACTCTTTGAGCCTAGGCAAGTATTTAAACCTGGATTTTTTTCCATACCCCGGGGACATCCTGTATTGGGATGCCCTGCTGTGTGAAACCCCCCAGAATGCCCAGGAAAACTCACCTCTTCCAGGTCCAGTGGCACATGCACAGGATCTTGCCCATTTAGAGCTATTCGGTGTGACTATGCACTTTGGCAAACCGCTCTGATACACGTCAATGTGGAACTAGAGCAGCCGCACCGCTCTCCCACCCCAGCTTATCTGAACAGGTTGGGAGGGTGCATGCACACAGATGCAGGAGATGTAGCCGCTCTCACTCCCAATAGTAAATAATCAGAAGCGTTTGCTGAATTACATAGGCGCGTAAAACAACTCTAATTGGGAACCAGGGAAAGGTAAGTGTTTACTGGGGGGGGGCTCACACAGCAGGGCATTCCAATTCGGGATGCCCCCATGGAAGGCCAGTGACCGGCCTTGGGTTATGTTCCACTTTAAACGGAAAGTACACTTTTGATGGAATTTTTGAAAGTGTATATTTTTTGTGCCAAAAGGATGTTCTCAAGGTGCTGAGGATCTAGTATTTTTTTTATTTCTTCTTATGTTAGAAAATGTGTGTTTTATGGAAGCAGTATTTTTTCCTGTTAGAAATGTGTGTTTTATGGAAGCAGTATTTTTTTATTTTTTCCTGTTAGAAATGTTTGTTTTATGGAAGCAGTTTTTACTCCCACGTTCTGTTGCCATTAGTAACGTACATCAAGTCTGTACACCAAGAAGAGAGAAGTGAGCCCTGTACACAGAGAACACTGCTACTATGAGATCAGTTAACCATACACATTCCCAGCAGCATTCTGTGTGTACAGGGCTCACTTCTGTCATCTTGGTGTATGTTGGACTTACCCTTTAAATCTGCTTTCATCTCAATCCTTTAGATAGATAGATAGATAGATAGATAGATAGATAGATAGATAGAAGCCTATGTATGTATCTAGATGGCTAAAAGCTTGAAATATAACATATTTTTAATTAAAATACTAATCACATTTTTAAATTCAACAAATATTTGATGCATGTTGGACCACACATCCTGGGGCATTTTCCAAAGGTCCACTGCATACTTTGCTTCTGCTGCTTCTGTCAAATAGCCCTAGACTGGCTCGATGATGATGATGAGATCTGGTTTCCTTAGAAGAGAAGAAAACTTTTGTTCTTTTTTTTTCTGGAGAAATGTCTTTATTGTTTTAGCTGCGTGTTGGGGGTCACTGTAATACTGCAAAATAAAGCTGGAACAGATTATATACCCCAGTGCAATGTTTTATGTATTCACTATAACTGACTATGAGCACCTGGGCACTGTGTGCTCCAACTGTTACTTGCTATGACTTTTGACTTGCTACAAACCATTACCAATGCACCGGGACACCGCATGCAGCACTTGCTACAACCTTTAAACCGGACCTTCTCCCTGAATAAGAGCCTATCTTGTATGTTTCCCACCGCCCTGTACATACAGATTTCCCACATTAAAAATCATCCTACCTGCACTTATTGAGTTTTTGAGCCTTTTAACATCCAAGATGGTGGCCCATGGAGTCTCAAGCTGCCTGCAGACAGGAAGTGTCTTCTGACTGTGCTGCTCTGCATTATGCAATTGCTGTCCTTTACCTGACCCCAGCCATGCTCTGTCTGTGCAAAGCACAGCTATAGCTGCCCCCATACTTTTCACTCCTCTCCTCAATATGTGATGCTTCTGAGGCAAGATGACATATTATTTATGTTGTGAACTTTTTTACAGTTAACCCTCACATCTAGACGCCAGGCAAACTTTTATCCCATAACAAAACCCGATGCCCCAATTTTTCCCAACCAATGGTACGCAATATCAGGTGCTATGGGGCAAGGCTGCAGACTGGTTTGTACCCCATCCCAATCAGCTGCCATATATTCTTTACCGAAGCCTGCCTTCCATGAATACATAACTGCTCCAAAAGGTGATGACAAGCATTTATCACAAGTTTTATGTGATTGACAATCCATATGTACCACCCATGTCATAAGATGATGGAAAATGGAAAGTGATCCTTGATAACTAACAAAAAAAAAAAAAGAGACCGGGACCACAATATATCCCATTAATGATTAAATGATGGTTAGGAATCTGATAACACTTCTCAGCAGTGAGATCAATAGTAACCAAATTATCAACTCTACCTGATTAAATAAATTCCCTAGACTGGAGAGGGACCTTAACCAGGTTGTTTGTTGGACACACACACACTTTCCTGATCCTGTCATCAGTTTTTTAAAAGGTCGTATGCATCTCGAGGCTCCATAAAGGTCATACTAAGACAGAACAATAAAGGTCAAGGGGCAAAAGTCATGGGCAATAGATGTTTAAATCTTTTCGGAACAATTACCACACTTTTACTTCTTGGCAACAAATACAGCCTTTTCCCCTTAGAGGTATAAAGCTGTTAGGGGTCTGGGGACTTGTATCCAGTTTATAATGACTTACAGGATCATACCAATAAACACAGACATTTATTAGAGGCTCTCCAACATACATTATGATGGTGATTCATGTGCAGGGAATTGACTCGTTAAATCACTTTGGTCTGTGGGGCAACTCGTTTACAGTTTGTCCTTCTGCAGTTTAAATGAGCCAATGTGGTGGCCAAATGTCCTTTCATAACAGGCACATTTCTGAGGAATGCTTAGCCATTACCCATTCTTATGTCAACATTATCTTTCCACACTGCTTTAACACTCAGCTTTAACTCATTAATTGTTAAAGAGAAACTTCGGAGGCCCTGGAGTCTAAAAGACTTCTGGGCCATCTGAGTTCCTGTCCTTGGGGCTTCCCGAATTGGGATGAAACCCCTAAATCCACTCAGCTTCTCCCAAGGCCCTATTGTCTCTGTGCTGCAGTCACTTCTCTGCTCACCTTTAGCTCGCCTGGCTTTTCTGAATGAGTGTCGCCAGCATGCCATGGCGGCAAGGTGGGTGGGGAAATGCAGCTAGCGGTGCACTCATCTCCCTTTGGTGCCACTCGGGTGCTTAGTTGCTCAGTGTCCATGTTAATGTATTATTCGCTCCATAAGACACACTTACTTTTCCCCAAAAGTGGAGGGGAAATACCAGTGGGTCTTATTGAGCGAATGTAAAAAAAACATTCCATGGCTCCCCCACTGCCCGCCACCTCCGAAGTCGCCGCTGCCTGCCTCCTCTGTAGCCGCCGCAAGTTCAGAGCGTTCTGGTTCCAGGCTCCTGCCAGCGTCCAATAAAGCGTCTGAAACCAGCTCACTCTGATCTTGCAGGAGCGGAGGTGGTGGGGAGCAACGGCTACGGAAGCGGCAGTCAGCAGCCGCTAGTTCAAAGCAAGCAGGTTCTAGCTTCTGGGAGGATGTGGCCTGTGGCACTGGACGCTGGCAGGAGTCACAGGCCATGCCCCCCACGGCCAGAATCATCCCGCTCTGAACTTGCGGCGGCAGGCAGGAAAGCCGGGGAATGTAAGTTTATATTTTTGGGGCATGCTGCACACTGCCTGTATTTGGGATGCTGCACTCTGCCTGTATTTGGGATGCCCGCACACTGCCTGTATTTGGGATGCCCATACACTGTCTGTATTTTGGATACCTGTACACTGCCTTTAATTGGGATACCACTCACTGCCTGTAATTTGGGATGCCCCTCACTGTCTTGAATGTGAGATACCGCTCACTAATTGTAATGTGGGATACCGCTCACTGCCTGTAATGTGGAGTACTGCTCACTGCCTGTAATGTGGGGTCTGTGATGTTGTGATTGGAAAATTCTACACACTAGACTTGATTCAGAGAAACAAAAAAAGACTTTCGTTTTTGTGCCAATCTGTTTTTTTTTTTTAAATTTTCCCACTCTCGTATGAGTGTGCGAGCGATTCTATGCATGCATTGCTAACCTTCAGTAAAGTATCCGTCCGTTCGTATGTCAGAGTACGAGTACGAGGATGTCATTTTCCAGCGTGACTTTTCTGTTTCATTTTCTCATGTTACAACGTCGCCTTTCGTTTTTGCCCTTTTTCCATCGTCTCCTTGCACGAATCCTTTACGTTTCCCGATAGATTTTGTTTTCCTTTTTCAATAAATAATCGTCCGGGCGTAAATTCTTACAATCTTGCGCCTGCGCACTACAAACTTAACCCATTAAAGTGCTCGCCTACATATTTGGCTCACTCACTTCTAATACAATGCTTAGCTAAATCACTTTGCGCTTTCCTACATCTTCCATGTATGACCCCTTAAACTCACCCAAACCCCTTAGTGCAATCCTACATCTTCCATGTTTCACCCCTAAAACTCACTTCTCGGTCATGTGAATATTCATCTCTAAATCTTTCTGGGCCCATTAGTTTTGTGTTAATGTATTTTTGTAAATGAAATGACACTGAAACTTTTATTAATTTTTTTTTTTTTTGGAATACCAAATGCCATTTTTGTTTGGCCTTTTTTTGAAAATGTTTTTTTTTTAAATTTAACGTTTTTTTTCTTCATAAAATATAAAATATTAAAATATTTAGAAAATGTTTACAACTTTAAAAAACTAAATACATAGCAATGGCAGGCCACAGAACATTATTCTTCATCTGTGGTCCCCAACGAGTAGCGCAGCTCCTGCATCTCGCCCACCAACTGAAGGATCCTGACACTCAGTTGTGGTCCCTGTTAAAAAACGTAAATTAAATTATTGGTATAGCATTGTTGGGGTCATACTGCAGTGCCCCAAACACCTAAATCTGGACTTCAAAAGCCCGAAGGCCCTCGCCACCACGGCCCAGGTTTTGCATAGGGCCCGATAATAGAACTCCTGGCCCGCATTCTGCAGGCAAAGAACGGGCATCAGGAGCAAGGGCAGGAGCGGATATCCAGAATCCCCTGAAATAATTTAAAAATACTAACATAAAATACACATTCTAAGCAACAATATTGTTTAACATGTCATCAAGGGCTAAAAACAGCCATATGTTAAGACATGAGTCATCAACTATATTCATTGCCATACAGTGAAAATGGATTGATGGAATGTGAGCAAACTTACCCAGGAGCCATCCACCAGATAATTCTCCTGACTCAAACTGACGAAATAAGCTGGAGCTCTGCAGTATATAAGCATCAAGGGACGATGCCCTGCAAGAACACTGAGGAATCGCATAGCTGGACCAAAGACTGCTTGTATGTTGTGTGAGTGGCACATCTTGCGGTTCCTGCAACCAAATATTAAATAATTACACAAAGCAAAGGTAACCAACTAAAACAATAACTCCTACAACAAATTAAGATTCAAGTTCAACAATCCAAATAAAATTCACAAAAGACATAAGTCTAAAAAAATATAGCAATTATATGGATGTGTGGGAAAATAAAGGTTTACATGCTAAGGACTAATTAAGGTCAGCATTAAAATGCTTCTATAAGGCATACATGAAATGTATTGATTCAGGTATGCATTACTATACAATTTATGGCCTCGGCCATGCTGATACATGCAATGCCTTGGAGCTAAAGGCGCGCAGACTCCTCCACATAGCCGCAAAACATGTTCAACAATAGCAATCCGAGGCCTCAAAGTGGCCTCGTAAGTGGATCGGAAATGAAACGGATTTATAGGGTGGTGGTCCGTCGGAAATCAGCTCTCTGAATCAGACACAAGCCCATCCCAACAACGTAAGTTATCTGAACGAACGAAAAATATCAGATTTTGATGGGAAAATGATCCGAACTAACGCAAATGATCAGATTTGGTTTCGTTCTTCTAAAAGCGCATATACAAAAGCGCCCGAACGTTCGTACGAATGGAAAATGAACGAAAAAAACAAACAAAATGACCAACACACACAAAAACTTTCACAGACAGCTACGGAAGTCCAGATGAATGTGCCTCTGAATCGAGCCTACTGTCTATAATGTGGTGTTTAGTAGGTAGCACACCATTTGGTTCAGAATATTTTTGATTAATTTTTCTTCTCCAAATCCTGGGTGCGTCTTATAGGGTGAAAATACAGTAGTTTACAACTAATTCAAGTGGAAATTAATCACCGATGTGTCTAATCTTCATATTTAACGTAATATATAATATTACTATGTGTTCAGTGTTACAATTAATGGAGTGTCCCGCTTTCTTAGTTGTACCATTGGGTAAATAAATCATCATGCACGTTTTTAAATATTTGCAGGTACTACTCCCTCCACAAGAGTAAGTACTCGGGACTTGACAGCTTTTTTTCTGTTCTTTGCCGTGTAATGGCTCTTCACCAATCTGTCTCTCAGACTGCATGCTTTTCTAAAGGTTAATTGCTGCCTCTTTGATATTAGAGGTCCCTGAATGGGGTCTCTTTTCAATATGTGCCAATGGTTCTGTAAGACTTGGCGAATATTTTTTTGTTGGTCAGTATATGTTAATATCAGAGAAGGTCCAGTATTTTAACATTTTTCAACTTCTTTCTTATTTTGTTTTTTTGCATAAGGTTTCGTCTCTACTAAGTCTTTTTTATAGTTTTTTTTACTTTTTTTGTAAGCAGTTTTAAGGATATTCTTGTTATGTCTCTTGAGCCTCTCTGTCTCAGGTGAGAGTAAATTTCTTGTGCTGATTGTTCAAAATACTATGGGGATGTGCAATTGTGTTTGGCTTGCAGATATTCACCATATGGAATACTGTAAATGAGGGATCGAGAATGGAAACTAGATGCTCGCAATATTGTGTTTGCAGCTGTAGATTTTCTAGTTGTAATTTCTCCCTCTGGGTTAATGGAGATAAAGAGGTATAAGAATACAACTGTATGTTTGTCAAAATTCAAGGTTAGTTTTAAAAGGTCCTGGTTGCAGTTTAGGGTTGCCATAAACTCCCTGAAGAGATCTGGGGTGCCAGTCCAGAAGAGGAGCATGTAATTTATGTACCTTAGTGAGATCATCCTTGCCCCACAAGCTCCTCTTCCAACCACCCAAGTTCAGGTTGGCATAAGATGGGGCACAACTAGTCCCCATCGCCTTACCCTATACCTGGTGGTAGAGATGACCCCTTATAGAAGAAGAGGTTGTGGGCAAGGACAAACTCAAGCAGGTGTAGCAGGAAGGAACTGTGGTTGTGATGGTCTGGACCCAGCTCCGAAAGGAATTGGGCTACTGCCTCTAAACCTCTATGGTGGGGGATGCTGGAGTAGAGGGCTTCCACATCCAGGGTGACCAGGAGCGTGCCCCATTGCACAGTCATTCCATCCAAAGTCCTGAGAATGTGAGCGATATCCCTGGTATAAGATGGTAGATTTTCCCCAAGGACTGGAGATGGTAGTCCACACTGGCATGCTCAGTAAGGGCCCCCATGCATGGGGAATCCAAATATTGTCTCACCTGTTGGTCTATGAAATAGGGCACTGGTCCTGGCCAGCCTGGACATGGGGACCTTCTCATACCAGTCATAATTACGTAGTATGTCATAAAACTTACCTTCATATTGTTCCTGATCCATCACAACCAAATTGCCCCTTTTGTTGGCCGGCTTGATGACCAGATGGTCATATCCTCCAATTACTTCCTGGCACCCCGGATCTCCGTCGGGGGGCCTGTGTTTCTCTGATTCGTTGTTAATGCCTGAAGATCACCTGTAACCAGTTTCAAAAAGGTTGCCACAATAGTATTACTAATAACTGGAGGAAAAATATTGATGGCTGTTTAAAGCTCTTTTGTTTGCAAATGTTTCCCTGATTCTGAGAAGGATAACTTCGTTCAGTTTGTGTCAGGATCATGTCCAAGACATCAATTCGCGCATATTACGGAAATTCTTGTTCCTCTACACTAAAGCCAAATGGATGTGCTTCTACGATGTCTAGGGCAGGGTCCTTATCCACATATATGTATTTTAAATTTAATTTCCTGGTGAAGAGATGCAACTTTTTAGTAAGTTCAAATTCATCTATATTTTGTGCTGGGCAGTAATTAAGACCTATGAGAGGACATTAATTTGATCCTGGGTTAGGATTGTTTTAAATCTGGTATGAAATGATGTCTGAAGTGGAGCTTTCTGGTACCACTGGCTAAGCATTTGCCAGCATGAGCAACAAGAGGGCAAGTACAGGGGAATATGAGAGTCCAGTGAGGGGTCTGATCTTAGGTCTACTGGCCTATTTAAAGTTAAAATTGAGGGTTATATCTTCTGATAGATTTCATTGTATCCAGTGACAAATACCACCATTGGGGTCCCTTTTATTGTTGTTCCTATATAGGGGAAATTTCCTACACATCCCTTTGCAGTAATAACTGGTCACTTACCCATAAAGTAAGGAATAGTGATTTCTGTATTAGGGTAGCAGGCTCAATTAAAGGGACTCTAATTGCTCTAATTGTAAAGAACGTTGATTGTCCTGTTTGGATCCCTGTGCAATTCCAAGATATAAGGGCAATGACTCCACTCATTATTTAGGGTTGTGCTTTATGCATAATTCATAGGAGCACTTATGACTCAGCCAATCTCCCAAACCTTCAGCCAAAACTGTTTCACGACACAATAGGGTTGATTCAGAGTCCCTTTCTCAACATTTTTTGGGAGGTATTACTAGCAAACAAAAAATCACACAAAAAAGAAAACATTTCACATAAAAATTCTTGCAGAAAAAAAGGCTTTGCTGAATCAGATGAGGTGGAAAAATGGACGAGAACAGACATTTTCACGCAAAAAAATGATGAGAAAGGGGCTCTGAATCAACCCTAATGATTCACAACTAAATTTGCTGAAATAGCCAGTGATTTATCATTATTGTTGTTAATAACAAAGGGCTATTTGCAAAGATTTTTCAAAACATTTTTATAAGGCTTGAGAGCACATGGCACAAAACTCAAAATTTACTGTTCCCCCCCCCCCCCCTTTGTCTCCACCCCTTATCCTTTAGGCTATAAGCTTGCAGGGGCAGGGCTGTCTCCTATTGTATATTGTATTCAGAATATCCATTATAAACTCTGTAACGCTACTATAGTAATAGCTAGTGTACTGTATGTTCTCCTTCTCTGTAATCACTACTTTGTACAGCACTACAGGAGATGATGGCGCTTTATCACTAAATAAGCAACAGAGATGGAGAACCCCACTGTTCCCCCAAGATTTATCCTCAGAAAAGGCACCACTACTGTAATAATTCTTTGATAATCATATATTTTATTTATCAAAAAGGATGTTCACTATACATATATACAAACACACATTATTAAAAACCTTATTTTAAAAAACATATACACATACTTGGAGGAAAGGACGAAAAAACGGGGGGGAAGGGAGGGGAGAGGGGAGGGAAGGGGGAATTTAGCCCCCAAACGCCCCCAAAGAGAGAAAGGTGGCCCTCTTATTTATGTTATACCAAATTGTAAATAGTGTCTGTTGGTCCAGCTGCCGTGCTAATCAATAGTGCTAATCTATACAAATCTCAACTCATATAACTCCTTGTGCCAGTAAACCTTTTAAAGTGCTTAGTGCATATAATAAAAAACAATATATATATCATATAATGTGTATATAAAGCTAAATAGGACAGCCAGGACGCCAAAAAACAGACAACAATACAAACAAATCACTGCTGTAACTGTAATGGCCAACCAACTCACCCCCCTCACCAACACATGTGTGTTGTCGACGCGTTGCGTGACGACGACACGTCACTTCTCCAGGACAATAGGGCACACATCTAACCCCCACTAAGCCTCCTTAAGTACTCACACAAACCCCGTTCCCCCGCCGCGCGCCGCGCCTCCGCAATCAGTGAGGACAGTGTACAGCTGTACTGACGCTCGTAACCGGAAGTGGCAGTCCGCATGACGCGCTCCGGCCGGAAGCGCGTCAGCGGGCCACCTGCGTTCCAGCATGCGGAAGTAGTAAATGTCCATATAACTGATATGTCCGGAAGGCAACAGCGCGGGACCGGGGGCGGGACAGGTAAGTAAATGGATGGCGAACATTTGATTCTACATAAATAAACATCCTAAAGACTTATATCACTAATATATACAGAAATGTACAATATTATACTACAACAATACAATGTATCTATATGCCACAGAAGATCACATTCTTTATTGACATATATATGCAGCTACATCTGAGCTGCATATATCTTTTAGAATAAACAACATGGAAACTCTATTACAAGAATTGTTAAAGGGAATTGGATCAGACACTTATACTAACCATAAACACTAATACCCCTAAACGGGGGAGGCCTATACCCAAATATCCCTCGTATGTTCTATGTTATTAAATGAGCATTATATACGTGGTAATAGGACCTAATATTCATCATATTCTCAAATTAAACTTTGTATATATATTGCCATGCATATTAACTGCATAAGCAGCACAAAGCTCTCCTAAACTAGTACAGCTTAGAATCCCCACTGTACAAGATGATCATAGGGGATTGGGCCATAAACCTACAATGACCATGGTCTACTGTCCCCATTAACAGGAATTTATTCACTACCAGTCCACATGGTTATACATGATCCCATTTACAAATGAAAAGAGAGAAAAGTACAGAGGGAAAAAGAAAGAGCACATGACCGGAATTTTTATACAACAAAGGCCGCTGTGTGATGGTATCTTCATATGGGACTCTCGTTGTATCCAAGGTCCAGGACCTGATGTCGTGGTCCTCTTATAGAAACCTGGATGTATTGGGTGCCACCTGTAACTAGAAAGGAAAACGTGAGCGTGACAGAAACCATGAATATATGTGAAGGGGCGCTGCCAGTGCCCTCAAGTTACTAAAACAGTGTAAAAAACTGTGAAAACTAACCACCAATAGACAATATCAACACGGGTTACCCACATATTAAGGCTAGCCCTACCCTACAACCCATACTGGCCGCACATGGCCCAAAAAGCCCCCCACCCGCATATAAAATAAAATGAAAACTACCCCCCAAAAAAATGTGAATTCCTCAAATTGTGTGCTAACCACATAATAAAACTCATTAAACCCCCAAAAAAGGTGTAAAAGCCAGGTCTTCATTAAGCCCAATAGGGACCTGAGTGCCCAAATTATATATCCATCTGAGCTCCCTTTGTTGTAATAATCTTTTAAGGTTACCACCCCGTGGGCCCACACTAACCTTTTCAATGCCCACTATCCTTAAACAACTCATATCGCTATGGTGTATATTATAGAAGTGCAGTGCCACCGGTGGTACAACTTTCCCAAGTTGTAGGTTTCTGTCCGCCAGACGGATACTAGATATATGAGCTTGTATCCTTGCCTTAAGACTATTCCGTGTCTCACCTATGTACATTTTGGGACACCCACAGGTAAGGGCATAGATAACTCCTGTGGTTCTACAATTTATAAATTGGGCTATTCGGAAGCTTTTGCCAGTTTGTAAATGGCTAATATTTTTACACTTAACCATATTCGGACAAATGGAACAGCCGCCACATGGGTAGCTGCCATTTATATTTTTGTTGTCTCGTAACCAGTTTGGTAAGGGGTTAAAGTGACTTGAGCATACTTTGTCTCGAATACTTGGGGCCCGTTGGGCCGTCATCCGGGGACCCCCCCGGACCCATCTCGTCAAGTATGGATCAGTTCTTAGAATGCTCCAATGCCTATTGAGGATCTTTTTTAGGTTTCCCCAATCCTCGTTATATCGTGTAACAAATCTTACCTCTGATCTGTTGTCATGTCTCTGTTTAGGAGTCAGTAGACATGATCTTGGTGTGGATCTAGCTCTAGACCAGGCTCTGTCCACCACTGCTTGGGGATAGCCTCTCATATAGAACCGTCGTGCCAGGTCACCAGCTTGTTTTTCAAATTCTTCCTTCTTGGAGCAATTTCTGCGAATCCGCAGAAACTGCCCCATTGGGATGCCTCGCTTCAGGTTGGTTAGATGAAAACTATCGTAATGTAATAATGAGTTGACCGCAGTGTCTTTTCGATATAGGCCCGTACTCAGTGTCCCGTCTCCCATGACCGTGATGGTGAGATCCAAAAATGTCACCTGTGTTGATGAAATCTGGGCAGTCAAAAAGATGTTTAGCTCATTCTGGTTTAGGAGATTTAAATATTCATTAAATTGTGTTTCAGAGCCCTGCCACAACACCAGTATGTCATCAATATATCTGTACCAGCCCAACACGTGCCGGTGATGGTCTCGCATGTCATCACAGCCGACTACCTCCCGTTCCCACCAGCCCAGGAATAGATTGGCCACCGAGGGGGCACAACGTGCCCCCATGGCGACCCCACACACCTGGCGATAGTGTATCGTATCAAACATAAAGAAATTGTGCAATAGCACAAAATCCAATAGCCTTAGTAGAAAGTCTTGGAGGGACGGGGGGTCTCGGCTGCTCGTGCTTAAAAAGTACCGGCACGTGTGGGCGGCAGATACATGCGAGATACTGGTGTAAAGTGCTTCCACGTCTAAGGTGATAAGTAAGATGTCTGTGGGTACAACTATGGAATCTAGTTGTCTAAGTAGGTCCATAGAATCCCTAACATAGGACTCTAGAGAAGTCACAAAGGGCTGAAGATGTTTATCAACCAGAGTACATGCTTTTTCTGTAAGCCCCCCGATGCCTGCCACAATAGGTCTCCCGGGCGGGCATCGGGGGTTCTTATGAATTTTAGGTAACAGATAAAAGGTAGGTACCACCGGATGTTCAACTTTAAGAAAGTCATAGGTCTTCTGGCTGATGACCCCATCAGCCCAAGCTTCTCCAATCAAAGTTTCAAAATCCTTTTTATAATTCAATAGGGGGTTACTGGACAACTTCTCATATTTACTTGTATCCTGTAGTTGCCTCAAAGCCTAAAAAAGATCCTCAATAGGCATTGGAGCATTCTAAGAACTGATCCATACTTGACGAGATGGGTCCGGGGGGGTCCCCGGATGACGGCCCAATGGGCCCCAAGTATTCGAGACAAAGTATGCTCAAGTCACTTTAACCCCTTACCAAACTGGTTACGAGACAACAAAAATATAAATGGCAGCTACCCATGTGGCGGCTGTTCCATTTGTCCGAATATGGTTAAGTGTAAAAATATTAGCCATTTACAAACTGGCAAAAGCTTCCGAATAGCCCAATTTATAAATTGTAGAACCACAGGAGTTATCTATGCCCTTACCTGTGGGTGTCCCAAAATGTACATAGGTGAGACACGGAATAGTCTTAAGGCAAGGATACAAGCTCATATATCTAGTATCCGTCTGGCGGACAGAAACCTACAACTTGGGAAAGTTGTACCACCGGTGGCACTGCACTTCTATAATATACACCATAGCGATATGAGTTGTTTAAGGATAGTGGGCATTGAAAAGGTTAGTGTGGGCCCACGGGGTGGTAACCTTAAAAGATTATTACAACAAAGGGAGCTCAGATGGATATATAATTTGGGCACTCAGGTCCCTATTGGGCTTAATGAAGACCTGGCTTTTACACCTTTTTTGGGGGTTTAATGAGTTTTATTATGTGGTTAGCACACAATTTGAGGAATTCACATTTTTTTGGGGGGTAGTTTTCATTTTATTTTATATGCGGGTGGGGGGCTTTTTGGGCCATGTGCGGCCAGTATGGGTTGTAGGGTAGGGCTAGCCTTAATATGTGGGTAACCCGTGTTGATATTGTCTATTGGTGGTTAGTTTTCACAGTTTTTTACACTGTTTTAGTAACTTGAGGGCACTGGCAGCGCCCCTTCACATATATTCATGGTTTCTGTCACGCTCACGTTTTCCTTTCTAGTTACAGGTGGCACCCAATACATCCAGGTTTCTATAAGAGGACCACGACATCAGGTCCTGGACCTTGGATACAACGAGAGTCCCATATGAAGATACCATCACACAGCGGCCTTTGTTGTATAAAAATTCCGGTCATGTGCTCTTTCTTTTTCCCTCTGTACTTTTCTCTCTTTTCATTTGTAAATGGGATCATGTATAACCATGTGGACTGGTAGTGAATAAATTCCTGTTAATGGGGACAGTAGACCATGGTCATTGTAGGTTTATGGCCCAATCCCCTATGATCATCTTGTACAGTGGGGATTCTAAGCTGTACTAGTTTAGGAGAGCTTTGTGCTGCTTATGCAGTTAATATGCATGGCAATATATATACAAAGTTTAATTTGAGAATATGATGAATATTAGGTCCTATTACCACGTATATAATGCTCATTTAATAACATAGAACATACGAGGGATATTTGGGTATAGGCCTCCCCCGTTTAGGGGTATTAGTGTTTATGGTTAGTATAAGTGTCTGATCCAATTCCCTTTAACAATTCTTGTAATAGAGTTTCCATGTTGTTTATTCTAAAAGATATATGCAGCTCAGATGTAGCTGCATATATATGTCAATAAAGAATGTGATCTTCTGTGGCATATAGATACATTGTATTGTTGTAGTATAATATTGTACATTTCTGTATATATTAGTGATATAAGTCTTTAGGATGTTTATTTATGTAGAATCAAATGTTCGCCATCCATTTACTTACCTGTCCCGCCCCCGGTCCCGCGCTGTTGCCTTCCGGACATATCAGTTATATGGACATTTACTACTTCCGCATGCTGGAACGCAGGTGGCCCGCTGACGCGCTTCCGGCCGGAGCGCGTCATGCGGACTGCCACTTCCGGTTACGAGCGTCAGTACAGCTGTACACTGTCCTCACTGATTGCGGAGGCGCGGCGCGCGGCGGGGGAACGGGGTTTGTGTGAGTACTTAAGGAGGCTTAGTGGGGGTTAGATGTGTGCCCTATTGTCCTGGAGAAGTGACGTGTCGTCGTCACGCAACGCGTCGACAACACACATGTGTTGGTGAGGGGGGTGAGTTGGTTGGCCATTACAGTTACAGCAGTGATTTGTTTGTATTGTTGTCTGTTTTTTGGCGTCCTGGCTGTCCTATTTAGCTTTATATACACATTATATGATATATATATTGTTTTTTATTATATGCACTAAGCACTTTAAAAGGTTTACTGGCACAAGGAGTTATATGAGTTGAGATTTGTATAGATTAGCACTATTGATTAGCACGGCAGCTGGACCAACAGACACTATTTACAATTTGGTATAACATAAATAAGAGGGCCACCTTTCTCTCTTTGGGGGCGTTTGGGGGCTAAATTCCCCCTTCCCTCCCCTCTCCCCTCCCTTCCCCCCCGTTTTTTCGTCCTTTCCTCCAAGTATGTGTATATGTTTTTTAAAATAAGGTTTTTAATAATGTGTGTTTGTATATATGTATAGTGAACATCCTTTTTGATAAATAAAATATATGATTATCAAAGAATTATTACAGTAGTGGTGCCTTTTCTGAGGATAAATCTTGGGGGAACAGTGGGGTTCTCCATCTCTGTTGCTTAAACTAGCAGGTTGCAAATTGCACACCTTTCCTCTATTGAGCACACATTTAATTGTAGCTGGTGCAGGTTCTCTTGGTTTGGTTTACTTATCACTAAATAACAATAATAATGAGGTACATGTAACCTACAGGACCAGTCTCCATTTGGCATCTGAAAGCAATGGACAAGATTGATGGACCACTACATTTTTTTCCATTAGTCACCTTTGCTTCCTTGTAAAGAGTAAAACATGTCTGTACCTTATAGGCTAATGTCTATACCTCACAAGCAAAACTTCTCAACCCCAAAACCTAATAAATAATAAAGGGATAATGGATTTTCTTGCGAACAGGGGGGTAACTACAGAGGGTACAGAGGTAGCGACCACATCAAGGCCTAGAAGGTCAAGGCATCCTATCAATTAGCACCTGCTATTTAAATCTTTAATATTTACCTCCTACATATGGCCCTCTGCTCCTCACTAACTGGTCCCCCTAGTACTCACTGCCGTTGATGAGTCCAACACTCCTCACCACCTAGTGCAACCTACCACTGACCATTTCTCTACTGCTCACTGCTGAGGTGGGGCCAAAGCCAGACAGACACCTGGACAGCGCAAATCACTGGTTTTAACACCTTGTTATGGGTTGTGCTGCTGGCAAGCCAACATAAGTAATTCAATCTGCATTTGACAAACTATACTTATTGTGAGGGAAGTCGGAAAAGTGTAGACAGAGAGCTGAGCTGGAAATGGACACCTCACAGCCATCGCTCTCCTCACCTTTTAGGCATACCTGACCCATATACCCACTATCACTAAGAAACATCCCTGGTGCCCGATATTGGGCATCATTCATTTATCCCTTTGGCTTCATCATTGTGACCCTTGCCTATGGCGGTTTGAAGGCCAGGTCATGCTGTGTTCTCAATGAGAAATTGAGTTTTGCTTACAATATAAAGCAATTGTGTTTTTTCCCTGCAATTCTTTTTTTTTTTTGCTTTATTATGGTTCTTACAACAGAAAAAAACCCAGGATTTTGTTCTGTGCCACAGGGGAATCCCAAATAGGGATGTTGCACTGTGTGCAATTCCTAGCTCGCCCAGTACAACTGATGATGATGCATGCATTGGCTTTCATTCAATGATAGGCTTCAATGGGGAGAGAGAGCGGCCACATTCCCAGCAGCTGGGGAGGGGTCATGAGTGCAGGTTGAGTATGCAGGGGATGCAGACGCTCTCACTTCTCATTGTAAACAATCTGAGCCATTTGCCCAATTACATAGGCATGGCAAATGGCTCTGATTGAACAGGCAGGGATCAACACCTCTATGATGACTAATACGTATGCCCTGCACTGGTGAACATTTCATATAATGAGACAGGCTTGATTCATCTCAGGAGCCTTCCACAGCAAGGTGACTATTCGACCACTTTGTGACTGTGGTCCTAGTCCAGAACTAGTCCAGAGGAGGGGCAGAATATAAAGAAAGATTACAGAAAGCACAGAAAAAAAGCAAGGCATGACACAGATTCACTGGTGTAAGGCTGCGGGTGAGCTACATTTGCCTTTTCAGTCCCTTTAAGCTTCTGAAACCAACATGTTTAAAGTGGACCAAAACCCAGGATTTTGACTATATCTGGGTCTTGGTCCTTTCCCCAGGGGCACCCGATCGGGGTGCCCTGCTGTGTGAAACCCCCCCAGGCTCTGACGTCCGCATCCTCCACTTCCCTCTAGCAGTGTGCGTGCCCGTGCCAGGCATTTGTGAAGGGCACGCTTCCTGTTAGAGGGAGGCAGAGGATGCCGCTGCTCTTAGACGCGCCATGGAACCTGGAAGAGGTGAGTTGCCTGTGGCGTCCTGGGGGGTTTCACACAGCGGAGCACCCTCGATCGGGGTGCCCCTGGGGAAGGGACCAAACCCGGGATAGTCAAAACTATTGACTGTCCTGGGTTTAGGTCCACTTTAAGCCATAAAATATTGGGAAGGGCTGAAAAAGGTATAAGTAAAAGTATCTTAAATGTATTTAAAATTCACACATCCAGCTCAATATTAGATCTTCTAATATCTAAGAGGCTGCGCCCACTGTCATCCTGATCATGTTCCAAAACCATCCAAATTTGACTTTCCTGGGTTTTGATCCATGCCCCCGTGCTGTGGAAAACCCCCCAGTTTGCTCAGTAAAACTCACCTCTTCTCGGACCAGCGGTGCATGCATGGGCTCTTGGCCATCCGTTGGCATAGGGCTTTGATTGTATTTAATGCTCCGCATCCCCAGCAGTGTGCATGCTCCCGCCCCAGCCTATCTGAATGGCTGGGGATGAAGTACACGCACCCCAACAGGGATGCGTCAATACACACTCCCCATTGTAAACAAACAAAAATGTTTGCTGAAAGGCCGGCACATGCGTGGTTGGACTGGGGAAAGGTAAGTTGTTATCCTGGGGGAGGGGTTTCACATAGTGAAAAGGCCAGGTCAACTGCTGGTGGGTTTTGTTCCGCATTATATTTGCTGTTGGCTTTAAACCACCATGACAATCTACACTTATTTTTATTGCTAAACGTTATGTTGGCAGTAGAAAGTATCAAAAGCAAGTAGAAGGAGTTTTTAGTTTACCTAGACAACCGTGGTAATACGTAAGTCCACTAGTTTCTGCTTTCAACAAATTAGCAGCTGCAACAGTCGAAAATGATTTTAGCTAAAAACAGCATCACCAGGCATAAATTAGGCGCTTAATTAGCTTGAATTAATCCGTCTTCCTAATAATTTTTGGTCACATGACCAAACATGCAAACTGCCCATCAGCTGCCCCAATAGTTTGGACCATATGGAGGATTCGCACAGAAGGCGCTGGCATGCTTTCAGAGGGAAGACAATTTGACTATTCATCCCAGTTCTCATTATTTTCGGCAAAATAATATTTACCGAGTACAAGGCACAGTTATCAGGCTTTTGACATCCTTCAATCTCTTTTTCTGCATTCTAAATAAAATAACATCGCTATAATCGCTGCCTTCTGTCACCTCCACCAAACACAGTCGTTAACAACATGAATCACTCCATTATTCCTGCTCTCTATTTATAACCCTCCAAGCATTTGCTGCTCAATACAGCGCCGAACAATGGTGAGCATGTACACAGGATATGTCTAAATATATACAATGGACGCTGCTTGGGTTTGTTTGTTTCAAAATCTAGAATATTATTTTTAGGAGATTTGCAAAATGATCAGCTTGTGTGAAAGCATGAAAAGAGTTTTTATTATACATAGATAAAGAAAGGGGAGGCAGGTAGACTTTCCAGTGGCCTATTGTGCCCTTTCATTATTATTATTGTTTATTTATAAAGTGCCATCATCTTCCGTAGCGCTGTACAAAGTTCATTATATGCTCAAATATAAGAGGTTTGGCTTTTTGGGCAAGAATTTAAATCGGAACAAAATTTAGGATTTTTACTGTCCTCCTCCTCCCTAAATCGGGTGGTGGCCTGATCTGCTAATTAGCAATCCCACAAACGATGCATGGGTTTTCCACCAATCATTTCCTTGCCGTGCATATGAGTGAGCGGCTAGCGAATGGTAATGTAGTTGCTGGCTGCTGCTTTCCATTGGCTGTGTGTACCCAAGCCAGTTATTCAGCAGTGGGATTGCCAAAGAGCTAAGCATTTTGGGCAACCATCAGGGGTCACACAGCGGGAGAAAGCTGTAGCCTGGCTCTGGAGACGTTTGGACTCTAGAACCAGGTTACCAGGGTTTCGGTGTCTTTTAAAGAAGTTGCTGGATTTTGGTCCACTTGATTCAACCGCAACCCCCCCACCCCCACCCCCCCGGGGCATCCAGATTTGGGCCCTTTAGCAGGACGCACACCTGTATCAGGCTTTTGTGAATGGTCGGCACAGGCACTCTCCCTGCTAGCTCGACTGCATTCCGCAAAGAGGAACATCGGGGGAAGTTAAACCTTACCGATCTGCTGCCCCATCCTCTGGTTTTACATTTGGGCAATTTTTACTCACCTCGTCAGGGCATCCATCACTATCCTGGTGATAGAACCTTGTCAAATTGGGATGCCCCGCTGAGTAAAAGCGGAAACTACAGCACATGCGCAGGCTCTTGTCCAATCAGCACTTTATGCCATGCATACTAGTACACGCCATAAGCCGTTGTTTATGGCATAGTGAGTGAGAGCTATCTCATCTCTGGTTTCTCTGTGAAGCGAGGCATGCTCCCGCATCCAACCTATCTGAATGGCTGGACACAGGAGAGCACCACAGCTGCAGGGATGCGGCCATGGCCTGTGATCACGGGATTGGGATCGCTGGAAAAAGTAGGTGATTGCAGGCCTCAGCGGGGTGGGGTTTACACAGTGGGGCATCCAGTGGCGTAAGTGAATGTGAGTGGGCCGTGGTGCGAATTTCCTCATTTTAGCTAATTTGGATACAAATTGACAACTAAAGACTGAAACATCAGTGAAAATAAAGCTACTTTTTCCTGTACATGATGCAATGAGAGCACAAATATAGAAATCAGGCAACAATGATGGGGCCCCCTGACCTTATGGGCCCCAGTGTGGTCACAATTCCTGTACCTCCTACAGTTAGGCCTCTGGGATCCCAGGATGCCCCAGCAGCACTTAGCCGGCCCCAGAATCTTTTTTATTCCAGGGCCAGCCAGGTAGGTGATATGTCCACGTTATAGAGGAGCACAACCCCTAATTTAGTATGACCCCCGTGTAAAAGATGATAATCTTACCTTGCCAGCCATCCCATGGAGCATGTGTGGGCTCACCTCAAATCAGCTTTATCACTGGAGGTTTGCCTTAAAGTTTAAAACATTTCAAACCATTTTTGCATGGTCCTGAAGACATAAATCTGAAAGGAGGAAAAACTTTGGAGCCCTGTTATGGCTTCTGTCCGGTGCTGCAGGAAATGGAGGAGAGGCACTTGGAACTGGCTTCAGATGAGCTGCTTGCTGCCTTACTATTGACGTTGGCTTTGCAGTATCTTTAAGGAAAAATTTTGAAAGACTTTACTTCCTCTTTAACATAATTTTAAATGTTCTACCTGTCTGGCTTGACTGTTGTTTCCTCAGTCTGCTTAGAGCATCTGGGTCAACTTGCTACATACAGTAGTTCCCAAGTGCAGTCCTTGACATCACCCAAAGGTCATAAATTATATTTAGCATCTGTTGCCTCCATCATTCATGCTGTACCCGTATTTTCCATCAAGCACTCTCAATTCATCTAGTATGCAGCAAAACAACTGAATGTAACTGAATGTAACTGGCTGCTCAGCTGTAGTTGGGAATTTGAAGACTCTGAAGTAGCTTTTTAAGTAGACCTTTAATCGTAAATGTCAGGAGGTCCACTCACCCCTTCACCGCCAAGCCCATGGCCTGGGGACAAAATCAGATAAGCAGCCTTGATCCTGGCCATTTTGTTATCAACGAATGGGTCAGGTCCACTGTTTTTGGTGCCAATTCTATGCCCCTCATCCCCTAATATTGGCCTCAGCTATGGAAAGGGTAAATCATTTGACCTAAAAACTGTCCTGCCAGGGCCAATTCTATTGACAGTGGGTCAGGGTTCCAGGCCCCTTATCCCCTGTCCCCATATTGGGGCTTAGTCATGCCTACTGCTATGATAGAGACACAGCATGACATGGGACAGCAGCAGTGCCATAGGATGTGTGAGGAGGAGATTTTTAACTTTTTTTCCCATCCCGCACTAAGATCTATTTTGCTAGAAGCTGCCCTAGGCCCAGCCATTGTACTGTGCAGCTTGCCTTGATTAAAGGAAATAAGGGACAGCATTTCAAGATGGTGCTCATATTACAAAAGTGTCATGGGACCATTCAGCCATTGTTTGGAAAATACACGAGAGACATGATAGTCAGCTATGCCCACTTTATGAGAATGGTGGGAGAGACATTTTGTGGTTTTCCAGTTCATGAAGTTTGTAGAAATTAAAGCATTTCCCATTCATTCCTGGAAGCCAGCTGTCTCTTAATAGCAGAGGAATCCTCTATTTCCAGTAAACTAATTCTGTCTTGTTGCCCATTTTTCTCCCGTAATCCCTAAATAATGTAATCCATCAATAGTGGCATCTGCACGGTGATACCATACCAGCTGTCAGTTTTTCTTTCAATTTTTGGAACAGTGATTCAAAAGTTTTACACTATGCTGGCCCTGCTTACTGGCCTTAAGATTGGCAGATCCAGCTATGTGGCCTGGGGACCTCTTTGCACCTGATTAGAATAGGTTCACCCAAGGCCCACCTGGGAAGTGTTGCAATTATATTTTTGCTGAGCCCATGGGTTTTATGAATATTTGACTTACTAACCCACATAAATAAAGCTGTTGAAGGTTAGTGACTTATTGTGAAGCCTATTGGTGCATATGATGTGCTCCCAGCAGACAGCAACATTTGCTGCCAGCATTTGCATGAACTGTAAGCTACACTTGAAGGTGGTGATTATCCTGTGTTTTGCTTCTTGCCCCCAGTCAGAGGTGCCCTACTGTGTGAAACCCCCAGGTCGCCTGAACAAACTCACCTCTTCCTGGTCCTACAAAGCATGCACGGCCACTCGTCCAATCAACACTCTCGGACCAGCTCAAGCCCCTTCGTCTCATCTAATGCGAGCGGATCTGAGAACTGGTGGCCCCATCCCCCGTTAACTTCTTACAGAGAGCGCGCGCGAGCATGAATGCTAATGGGATAGCGGGATGTGGCTGCAGCTCGCCCATGCGCTGTTGGACCAGGAAAGAAGCTGAGTTTCTGGGTGACCTGGGGGGAGAGAATCCAGCGACCCTGGAATCTTATAGATTTCTGGGGCATGGGTTTTGGTCCTCCATAAAGGGCCAGTCGTGCACGCTTGCACCTGGCTCCCCCTTGTGGCTTTCCGGACAAGATTCGGGTGGGAGTACTTGGCAAGAGGGACAAGCTCACACCTCGACGGGCCGGGGGCCGCCTCGGATCCACCTCGCAGGCTCATGCGGCCCGGGCCATCGCCTCCCTGAGCTCCCTCCGCAGTCACCCACAAGAGCTGAGTGCAACGCGGGGGGTCAGTTGGCAGTGCGCTCGGGGCCCAAGCCCGCATGGTCGGCGGCTTTATTTGAAGATCCCGTCCAGGCCGAATTGGGGGGCCATCAAGGCGGACACCCAGGCGCTCCCCCGCTGATCTCCCCGTGTTCCCATGATGTCCATGATGGGGTTCTTGCTGATATCAGGGCGGAAATCAAGGCCCTCCCTTCTAAAGCGGACCTGGAAGCCTTTATTCAGAGCTGGTATCCATCGTCCTGTCGGGGTTCGGCTGACTTGTTCTGGAGGGGTCGAGGAGCTCTCCAGTTTGCTACGTTCAGAAATGGACTGCTTCCTGATATTCTTTGCCTGATGTCTTTCTTCTGTGTCTCTTCTGGTTTTAAATTGCTGGTTCTGCTGGAGGTGTTTCCCCGTTCGCTTCCTCGTGGCCTGCGGGCGGGGCCGCGATGGTGCCCTGTGCGCTGTCAGGGTTCGGCCGGCTGGTCCCAGGGGAGTCTAGGAGCACTTCAGACTGTTGGGTTCAGAAATGGTCTCCCTCCTGTTATTTGTTGACTAATATGTGTTACCTTGTTTGAACTGCCGGTTCGGTGGGAGGGGTCCTGCCGGTCGCTTCTCTGTGGCATGGTCGGCCAGGCCGCGCTGGTGCTCCGCGCGCTGTTGGGGCCCGGCTGGCTGTGTCTGGTGGGGATCGGAAACACCTCGGTTGGTGGTGTATTGGGTGGGTGATGCCTCTATGCTACACTGCTCCACCTCGGGCGCTTTCGCCGGAGTGGGGCTTGATATCTATTGGTGAGGTCGGCTGGGGGGACCTTGCGTATCCCTTTGGTTTGCTTTGCACCCACAATAGGTCTGGTCTCCCCCTCACTCAGCTTCGGCCGGGTGAGGATGGGTCCACGGATAAGAGAAGTGTAGTCCCCGCTTAGATTTTGTGTCTTAATTAGTGTGTGTTGTGTTACTTTGTTCTGCTTTTGTCTTTGTCCTTGTGTTTGTCCTCTGCTCTTTATCTTCATCTCTTTCCTTTCTTCCTTTTCCTTCTTTACTGCGCTTGTACGCTCATTCCTTGCTCACTCCTCCTGTCCCATCCCTCCCCCTCCCTCCTTCGTACCCACCCTCGCTTTGTGGTACACGAAGTGCGTGCTGATTACTGGATTGACACCGGGCTCTCCCTCAGCTTACCAATATGTCTAGGGTGAAGTGCACATCCCTCAATGTCAAGGGTTTAAACTCTCCCTTTAAGCGAACCTCCACCCTCAGGGAATTGAAGAGCCTGCACACGCAGATTGCGTTTCTACAAGAAACTCATCTCAAAACTGGGAGGTCCCATAATCTCACTGACTGTCATTTTAAAACTCAGTACCTTTGCTCTTCGCCAGATTCAAAATCTAGGGGGGTTGCTATCCTCTTGGCAGGGGCTCTACCCTGGACACACCTCGAGACTCTCTTGGATCCGGAGGGAAGGTTTCTTTTCGTGAAGGGAACGCTTTACTCCCTAAAAATCACCCTTGCAACATGTTATTGCCCCAACTCTAATCAACACAAGTTTCTCTACTCCACCTTAGAGAAACTAGCAACCTTCACGGAGGAGATTCTCCTGGTAGGGGGCGATTTTAACATCGCTATGGATCCAGGGTTGGACACTTCTAGGGGGATCTCGCACATCCCATTCTCTATATTGGAAAAAAATTAAGGCCCTACTCCACAAAAACCAGTTGATGGATGCTTGGCGGACTCTCAACCCTAGGGAAAGAGACTATATACGTTTTTCTCTGCACCACATAACTCTTACTCAAGTATAGATTTGTTCTTGGTCCCGCACAAATTCTTACACCTGGTGGCTGGCATGGACATTGGCCAGATAACCGCCTCGGACCACGCGCCTGTGTCGGTTACTCTCTCCATCCCCGACACCCCACCCCTCAGAGGACAGTGGAGACTTAACAACTCGCTCCTGCAGGTCCCCGAGGCTAGGGCCCATTGCTGAATTATTTTCCGTAAATGTGACAGAGGAGGTCCTGCGGATGTCTGTTTGGGAGGCCCACAAGTGCGTGGTCAGGGGCCTGCTAATTAAACATGGGTCGCGCCTTAAAAAAGAAAGGAACAACCAAATTACTCAGCTGACCCAGGAGATATTTATTATTGAATCTAGGCACAAGCAGACCCTGGATAGGGCACTAGGGGCCAGACTGGCGAACCTTCGGGAGTCCCTTAGGGACATATGCCTCGTTGAGGCTAAAAACTGTGCTGCTAGGAGTCTGAGATTTTTCTATGAGTACGGCAATAGGTCAGGTAAAGCCCAGCGTGGGAGAAACTTTATCCCAATTATACAGGATTCTAAGGGGGAAAGGAAACACCTGACGGCAGACATAGCGCAGGCTTTCAGGGAGCCTTTACAATTTACCTCAGGAGCGTTCAGCTACCCACCTGAGTCGTATTGCCTGCGTGCTGGAAGTTGTCTGATGCTCCAACAACGGCAATGTGGCTCTCTAGGGTTAGAGACGTAAGTCGGATGGAGGAACTGACGGCCTCAATGAAGGGAACCCTTGACAAGTACAGGGAGATCTGGTGCGCCTGGGATCAATTTATCCTATCGGCTGATTATCTTGGCTTCCTTCAGGAGTGAGGCCAGAGACCTTTGGGGCAGGTACCCCCCCACCCCATCACCCAACTCCCCCCTGTCTTTTTGTCCCCCTTTCCTCCTCTTTCTCTGTTTCCTTTTTTGCAGACAAAGGCTTATAAGGTTCAATTGGTGGCAGCCGAAACAGTGGTTTTGGGGAGTAGTGGTGTGGGGAAGGGCTCGGCTTGTGGCTGGTTCCCAAGGGCGCCGATTGTTGCAGGATAGCCTCACCAGCTATGCAGCTTCCTATGTAATACCTGCTCCTCGGGTGCGATAGCTCCTTTGTGGTTTATATGTGTGTATTTATATTCTGTTGAAATGCTTTGTCATGTCTATATTGCTGAAACTTGTCTGTAATGCCTGTCTCCTCAATAAAAATTACAATTTAAAAAAAAGTGGTATATCCAACCAGCAATGCAACAACCTTATGTTACATTTACACAATATGGATAACGAATAACAGAAAATCGCTAAAGTGCTCCCATGTGGAAGATTCTTCAGCAAATGTTCATTATAACGATCGCAATTAACATCACAATTAACGTATTGTATAGTCCTATTTATAGCCAATTTCTCTTACCACCTGAAGACATTAAAGTGATGAACGCTTAATGTTATGTCTGCAAAAACGATACAACACTCAACCAATGAGTGGGTTCTCATTGATTACTTGATTGCATCAAGCATTTCCATGGATCAATTTCGCTTAAATACAGTGGGATTATTTGTCTGCTAATCATTCCTTGGCACTGGGCCATTAGACTAGAAGTGCTGACTAGCTAGAAAGTCCTTTCGGGGATGGTTGGCTCAATGAGGATGCTGTGGACCGTCCAGGGCTAAAATTTTGGGCTGATTCTTGGCTGAGTCTGGTCCCTGTAAGTGTGATAGTCAACAGTAAAATGCTGAAAATGCATAAAGTCCAGCATACATTATATAAATAGCTGTGCATCTAAGCATAACAAGATAATACTCACAATGTAAATGGTTGCTGTCATTGAGTTGTGTTCCAAGGACCAGCACCCTTTTATGTTTAATACCAATATATCCATCTATACTGTACAATGCTTTGGGGGCGACAATGTCTTTTGCACCTTAACATAGAAACATAGAAGGTTGACGGCAGAAGGAGACCATACTGTCTATCTAGTCTGCCCTTTTGTGTATACTGTATGGTCTCTTTATATTAGGATAGATGTGTGCTTAGCCCAGGTGTGTTTAAGCATCTACTACTCTTTCTGTAAAATTCCTGAACTTCCCTCTGACTAGCTTCAGATTGTTCTATCATTAAGTTTCTTCTTAACCTTCTTAAACACTTCCATGCTCAACCTCCTTAACAGGAGGTTCTTGATGACTATATAAATATATATGGCTATAATGGGAAAAAACAACTAAAGATGTTCATGTGAATGACGGACCCCACACCATACCTGATTTATGAGTTGGAGTTAAAATGGACCTATTGACAATTATCTTAGTCCCCTTTTATCAATTGCCCTAGGGGCATCCAATTTGGTGGAGTACTCTTACCTTGTACCCTTGAAGAGCATGCTTTTTGTCTCTTTTAGTCCACTGTATAAATGTCATTGTCTAGGCACATGCCTTTGAAAAGTAAGCAATATTGTCATTGGCATGATCAAGGATTGATTCTAGTCTATCACTAACAGAGGTGGTGTCAACCTGACACAAGCCTCAGGATTCAATTTATAGTCAGGTTAAGAGGGAGGTGCTGGAGGCAGTAAAGAGGAAGAAGAAATTCTTCCTTTCTGTAACCAGAGCAAGGAGATCACATGGGACTGACAATGCTTTAGGTAAGCTGCCAGGCAAGTGATTTCAAAGTTTGGTCAATTACTAACATGGTAACATGGGTCTCTCCCTAAAGTGGCTTGCTTGTTTGTAATGGTGGACTCAAGTCTCCTACCCCACCCCCCATGCAGCAACCATGTCCAGCCTTGTGCTGATTAGAGCAAACTCATGTCTACAAGTAGGTACTCACTAACAATAATGTGTCTAGCCTGTTATTCCCTGTCTGTCAATACTTTCTATTTTAAGAAACTGCATTTTACCTGCCCCCTACCACTCAAATTTCTGGAGGAGAGGGGACAATTAAAACGTTTCTGTTTAATCCTTTGACAGGACATACGTGTGTCAGTCACACCTCTCCAATAGGAGGTGCGTGACATTGCAGTGTGCAGAGGTTTCCTGACCCCTTCCAAACATAGCTCCATGAGGAAAAGGTGAGTAGCTCCTAAATCTAGGTCTCAGCAGGTAGTGCACCTGGATCATACCAGTCACAGGGTTGCCACTGAGAGTTTTGATCGACTTGAAGGATTAAGGAAAAGTCAAATTTGAGATGTCCTCATGCTGTGGGCTGAGGTGAGGAAAAGTCTATTTAACTTTCCTCTTTAAAGTGGACCAACACCCAGGATTTTCACTATCCTGGGTGTTGGTCCACTTCCTCGGGGCACCCCTCTTACAGGGAGCGTGCCCGTGCCGGCCATTCACAAACGGCCAGCGCGGGTGCGTGCCCTGCTAGAGGGATGCGCAAGAGGCGGTGGCGGCCCACACATGCGCCGTTGGAACGAGGAACAGGTAGGATTTGCGGCCGTCCTGGGGGGTTTCACACAGCTGATCGGCCCGGGAATCTTATAGTTTCCCGGGCCGATCAGCGGTGGGGGTTGGTCCACTTTAAGGCCTCTCAAATATGACTTTCTAGGGAACCTGAGACATGGTAACCGCTCCTCACCTCTTTCACACTCTGGATTATAGCTGGTGTTCACATGACCGCCACCAATTAGGGGTTCACGGGGGCCAACATGTGCAAGCCCACTGAGTTACCCCGATAAGCTGCTGGTGGTCACGTGGGGGCAGCAAACCATGCTGGAACATGGAAGAGTTGAGTAATATTGGTTTTATAGTGGGCCATTCGAATAAACTGAGGGGAATTTCCAATTTGGATTTGCACATGGCCCTCTGATAGTCTTACACGTGGCAGCAGCCAACTGACTTCTTCCACGTTTTGGACCTCTGCTGCTGTTCATGTGATTGCCCACAGTGGATTGAATTAACTGGGCTGGTGGGCGCACAGTTGTGAGTAAGCCCGCTGGGTGAATCTGAAAAGCTGCTGGTGGTCACACAGGACCAGGCAAACCACATTGGAAGACAGAAGAGGTGAGGTAAATGGCATTTGCCTGGTCTTGTTGTGGTGTGCAATGGGGAATTCATCAGGTGTTAGCAACTCCAGTCTTTTTCCACTAGAATAAAAATGTTTGCATAATAAAATCCTTGACTGGCAGCTTGTTCATATGTGGATTATAAGGGCTGAGCTTCATGATAAGCTCCACCGGCCCCGAGACAGTGATCTAATTTCAGCTTGAAAGAAATCCTGCAGAAATCCTTTCCATTCCATAAAGTGAGCAGGAATCGGTCCTTGTTCTTCAGTGGCTCGGGGAGATCTTTAGCAGCAGCCTTCAAAGAAAGGGGATACAATCTAATGTCAATTTAAAAGCACTTTGGCTTGCTTTTATCCCAGCAGTTCCCTTCTCTGTGGAGCGACTTTGACCCACTAATGACTGACTCTAGAGAGGTAAATGTCTGCATTCTGGTTCCTGTGGAGAAATGTGTCCTTGCTTTGTGAAGGGCCTCAGCAGCCAGAAGGTTAGCCAATTAAATACTCCTAGAGACTATTTTCATCGTTCATTCATACAGTGTTGTACATCCTCCACTGCTTTGGTTGAAACTACTGAAAAAACACGATTTTTTTATCAACGCATTGCACAGGTAGCAACATTGGGTACGTGGAGCAGATTCTTCTCAGGTCCTTAGGTGTCCTGTGTGACATTAACATGTTGCATGAACCTGGGGTAGTGATGGGAGGGTGCAGGCTACAGGGCAGGCATTAGGGGTGGGCAAACTGGGTGATTGCTCAGAGCCCCATCACAGGTGCTTCCTGCCTCACCTGGTGCTCCACCCTGGATACAGCCCTGGCACTCTTAACGGGGTATATTCTTAGTATACAGTACGTCCTGCTCCAAATCTAATACTTACAGTTGGGATATACTCCGCCAGATGGCACTGGACTGCAGAGACATCGAAAATAGGCTCCTCCCGGCCCCTCAAATACCCAGGGACCTCCCACAAATCCCCAGAATTTCTCTGCAGTCTGGCTGCGAAGGACGAGAAATGGCTCTCTACTCGCAGGTGAGCGGGGCTATTAGCCTGCGGCCCTGTAGGACTATTCCCACCCGTTCCACTAGTAATATGCCTCCCAGCCTTGGCTGCACTGGTCGGGTGATGGTAGGCAGCACCGCTGTTAGGTGCTTAGGAGCGCTGCTCCACCGCAATCCCCCACCAAAGGGTAGGCGGTATAGGCTTATGGTGAGCCTCTTGCCCCTGCCCATCGGTGGGCCCTGTTTAAGTGGCCACTGTCCTCCCTCATCCTCCTTGTAGCCTTCGGGGGGGGGAGAGGGGGTGTGTAAATGTGTATGCTATGCATTCTGTGTTTTACACTCTTTTTCCATTCTGTTTAGTCTTGTATCAGCCGCCGCGCTGACTTGCCTTTACTGTCTTTTTGAAATTGCAGCCGCCGCCGCCGCCGTGCGCTGACTTGGTTCCGCGCTTGGCGGCGGCATTACCTCAGGCGCTGGTGCGCCATCATTGGCTGCCTGCACGTTCTGGCTTCACACTCTTCAGGGGGGCGGGGCCCGTCTATGGCGCGCTCCGCGTCATCGCTGATACCGGCCCGCCCCTCGAGGTATACCGATGCCATCTTTATCCTGCTTGGTTGGCCCATGTGCGATGGACACCTACCTACCGCGGTCCGTAAGTGCCCTCGCGGGCGGCTTTATATCTTTCACTTTTGTTACTGTGTGCTTACAGGTCTTGTCTGCTTATGTCTTTCAGGCGGGGCGAACCCTTTTGGCTTCTCCCAGCCCTGTATTAGTATATAACTTGTAGGCTTTGTAAAAATAATACTTCCACTTCCCTAGCGGGTTATTGGGGCATCCGGGGTTGCTATTTAGCGTTATTCCCTATCGGCGTATAGCGCCGCTATAATCACCATATGGAGGCATCCCAGGATAATGTTACCGGGGTCCCTTCGGGACAAGACCGGCTGTGTGTAACGTGTGGGCAGCCTCATGCTGACGCTGACAAGGCGCGGGTCTGTGTACCCTGTGCTGAGCAGGTTCTTGCATTGCAATCTGGCCTGCCAGTGGCTGCACCTCGTTTCACTTTGCCTACTCCCCCAAGCTTAAACCTCACTCCTGCTGAGTTGCATACTAGTGGGGATTCTCAGCCTGATGTGTCTTCTAGACTGGCTACTGTTGAACAGATTATTGCTAAGTCCTTAGCGCGTAAGGCCCCTGCTAAGAAGCGGCACTTGACGCCTAATGTCACTGTTTTCCCTATGGGCACTGAGGAGTTTTGGAATCCTTGTGGCTATACCCCGTCTGATGAAGGGGAGCTCTTTTCTGATTCAGGCTCATCTGATGAGAGACCAAGGGGTCATGACGATTCTGGCTCTGACCCCTGACAGATTATTGACCCAGATTTTTGAGGTTCTGTCCATCTCTCTCCCTGTTGCGGCTCCCAGGCAATGAGGGGAGCTTTTCCATACAGCAAAATCACGTTTGGAATTTCCCGAGCAGGCGCATTTCCATAACCTTGTGCTCAAGTAAACTTCCCGGGGTTCCAAAAAGTTGGGATAGGAAGTATCCTTTTAATGCTGAGGTGGTTAAATGTTGGTCATTCCCCCTGAGGTGGATGCCCCAATCCTAGGGCTATCTAACACCTCTGTCATGCATTCTCCTGACTCTACTACCCTGCGGGATGCTGAGGACCGGCGCATTGACCAGCTGGCATCCTACGCCTTTGCATGTGCGGGGACGGCGCTGCGCCCGGTCTGTGCCTCTGCCATTACTGCTGTGGCCACTAGAACCCTTATCAGAAATATGCTTGATAGTGCCCCTGATGATTTGCCTTGTGAGGTGTTTAATGCACTCTCCAGTTGTGATGTTTTTGTAAATTTTTTCCTCTCAGCACTGGATGACACCATCAGAATGTGTGCCAGAACTTCTGCCCTCGTGGTGGCTATACACCGCTCAGTTTGGCTACGCCAGTGGGCTGCTGACAACGCTGCCAAGAAGGCCCTCACTGGGTTTCCCTTTAAAGGACTGCGCCTGTTTGGGGACCGCCTGGACCTTTTTGCTAAGGGAGGCAGGTTACCCCAGCACAGGCGGCAATCTCGGCCCTTTTCGGGGTCAGGGTTCCTTCTCCTTCCCTTACCGTGGTGCCAGACAGGGGAGGGGGGTTTCCTTTCCTGGGGCCCGGGGAGATTTCTGGGGTAGGGTCAGAGGACTTGGACATCCTGGCTCCTCCTGGGGTCCCAAAGCAAAATCCTCTCCCAAGCCCCCCCAGGCATGATGGGGCGCCCTCACCCATGGGGGTACGACTGCAGCACTTCGCTCATGTCTGGAGGCTTCATGTCTCAGACAGGTGGATTCAGGAGGTAGTGTCCTCCGGTTACAAGTTGGAGTTTGCTGCCTGTCCCCCTCCAAGATTCATCAGATCCCGGATTCCTCAGGACCCTGTGTCAGCTCAGGAGCTAGTGCAAGCAGCGCAAGGCCTCCTGGAGCTGGGGGTCATCTGCCAGGCAAGGGCTTTTATTCCAACCTATTCACAGTACCCAAAAAAGATGGTTCAGTCAGGCCCATCCTGGACTTGAAGATCCTCAACAAGTTTGTCAGGGGCAGGCAATTTCGCATGGAAACTCTGCGCTCTGCCATCAGTTCCCTGCGCCAAGTGGATTTCATGACTTCTGTGGACATCAAAGATGCTTATCTTCATATTCCTGTGTTCCCAGGTCATCAAAGGTTCCTCAGGTTCGCTCTGATGGATCAACACTACCAATTTGTGGCCTTGCCCTTCGGCCTCATGTCAGCTCCCAGGGTGTTCACCAAGGTGCTGGCTGGCGTGATGTCTCTGCTCAGATGTCAGGCGTCCGCGTGCTTCCCTATCTGGACGACATCCTCATCACTTCCCAGTCTCTACATCAGGCAGAGTTGGATACTCAGCTGGTGGTGTCCACTCTGGAGTCATTTGGATGGGTGATCAACCACCCCAAGTCCTCACTGTCCCCTTCCTTGGTAACTCCATTCCTAGGAATGAATCTGGATACAGTTCAGCCAAGGATCTTCCTTCCTCAACAGAAGGTGGACAGCCTGATTGCACAGGCTTAGTCCCTCCTAGCTTATCCCCATCCCTCCATCAGGCAGGGGATGCAGCTGGTGGGCCTGATGGTGGCATGCTTCAAAGTGGTCCCTTATGCTCAGTTCCACTTGAGGCCTCTGCAACTTCACCTATTGTCAGTATGGGACAAGGACCCAGCGTCCCTGGACAGGGTCTGTGTGCTCTCCCCCCTGGTCAGGAGGTCCCTCTTGTGGTGGATGGACTCAAGGAACCTGTTGGGGGGCAGATCCTTTCTTGCCCCTTCCTGGGAGACGGTCACCACGGATGCCAGTCTGTCAGGTTGGGGGGGTTTCTGGAAGTTCCAGGGGAGGTGGGGCCCTCAGGATGCCCACACACCTATCAATGTCTTGGAACTGTGGGCGATCAGGCTAGTTCTGGCTCACTTGACTACTCACCTTCGGGGCCTGCCTGTTCAGGTGCGCTCGGACAACCAGACGGCAGTTGCCTACATCAATCATCAGGGAGGGACCCGGAGCAAGGGGGCCCTCCAGGAAGCATCTCTGATCCTGACTTGGGCGGAGGCCAATGTCCCCTACATATCAGCTGTTTACATCCTGGTGGTGGAAAATCGCCTGGCAGACTCTCTGAGCAGGGGGACCTCTCGCCAGGGAGAATGGTCCCTATGCAACACGGTGTTTCAATCTCTGTGTCACCGTTGGGGCCAACCAGATGTGGATCTGTTTGCGTCCCGCCACAATCACAAGCTTCCAGCTTTTGTCTCTCTGTCCCAGGATCTTCTGGCCTTGACCTCGGATGCGCTAGCAATGTCATGGAAGGACTTTCAGTTCCTGTATGTCTTCCCCCAATTCCCCTGCTGGGCAGGGTTCTGCGCAAGATTGCTCTGGAAGGGGTACCAGCAATTCTGGTGGCCCCCAGGTGGCCAAGAAGAGTGTGGTTTGCAGACGTGGTACAGCTGGCAGTAGATCAGTACGCTCTGCCCTTGGTGCCGATCTGATCACTCAGGGCTCACTACGCAATCCCAATTTACAAACTCTGGCTTTGACGGCTTGGCTGCTGAAACCTCCATCTTGATGAAGAAGGGGCTGTCTTCCTTGGTTGTGGATACTTTGATTAAAGCTAGGAAGAAGTCTTCCTCTTCCTTTTATTACAGGGTTTGGCATGCCTACATTGACTGGTGTGAGTCTAAGGGCCTTATTTATCACGGGCTAGCGCCAGGTAGTGTCTGACGAGCGCCAGGTACCGCCAGCTATCGGCGGCTACCGACTCAAGTACGCCCGGCGGCTGTCACAATGACGCATTTATCAAGCAAAATGAGGCTAGCGCCGGCGAGAGCGACGGCTAGCGCGGCATTCATCATGAAGCCGCCTGGACCGAACAGCGCCGCTGCAAATTCCTTCACATCGCCAGGTATGAGCTGTCGCTCCCTGGTGATGTCCAATGCATTTCAATGGAGCAATCTATAATTAATCATAATTAATTGGTATTTATTTATTTATTTATTTTTTTTAATGTCAAAAATTCGGAGACCACTTCTGCAATGTTAGGATTTATTTTTAAGTAAAAAAAAATTTAAAAAAAAATTTGTGCAGAATTGATCTAACAGGTCTGATATTAATGTATTCATATTACAAAATGATTCTAAAAACATGTATAATGTTACAATCAAAAAATATGGTTGTTTAGGGGTTAAAAACTAGTTAACACCCATCGCCGCCAGCGCTCTGGGGTTTAAACAAGGAATGGACAGCGACAGCAAATTCGGAGCGTGATTTGTTAATGAATATGAAGCTAGCCGTTCGCTCTGGCCATTCGTTGTCAGGCGCTCACATACAACGCTGAACCTGTGAAACAGCGACCCCTAAGCCCGTATTCAACATTACCGCACACCGACTGAGTCGCTGTCAACAAGCTAACGCCGGCCAAGCACAGCGAATACTAGCTGGCGCTGAAAAAATCACGCTACAGTCGCTCATCTGTTGCTACCTGGCGCTATTAATGAATCGGCCTCCCCGTCTCTTCCCTGTCGTGTGTTCTCTATTCCCAGGATTCTGGAGTTCCTGCAGCATGGGTTGGAGATGGGGCTCCAACTCAGTACTCTGAAGGGTCAGGTGTCTGCCCTGGCTATTTTTTTCCAGGAGGTCTTTTCTCAGCACCCTCTGATCAGGACCTTTTTCCAGGGGGTCACTCATGTACGCCCCCCACGTAAGCCTATGGTGCCTGTTTGGGATCTGAACTTGGTTCTGTCAGCCTTTCAGGGTGCTCCCTTTGAACCTGTGCAGGATGCTGCCTTGGCCATTCTTACTCTCAAGGTTGTATTTCTGGTGACTATCACTTCTGTCAGGCGTGTGTCTGAGTTGGCGGCGCTTTCCATTCAGCCCCCCTACTATGAGAGACACCAGGACAAGGTGGTGTTTCATTTCAAACCCGACTTTCTGCCTAAGGTAGTGTCTGCCTTTCATTTGAATCAGGATATTGTTCTTCCTTCTTTGTGCCCTAATCCTAGCAATGCTAAGGAGAGGGTTTTGCACTCTTTGGATGTGGTTAGGTGTCTGAAGTACTATCTGGTGGCTACTGCACCTTTCAGGAAAACTGATGCTCTTTTTTTTTGTTTGCAGAGTAGGCCTGAATCACAGCCTGACGAATCCACTTGCTGATAGTAGACTTGGCAGGAGCCAAAAACCCTTCCTAGGACCAGAAGGGTCTACTATCAGCAAGTGGATTCGTCAGGCTGTGATTCAGGCCTACTCTGCTAAGGGGAAGAATCCTCCTTTCCGCCTTACTGCTCATTCCACTCATGCTATTGGTGCCTCTTGGACTTTTCAGCACCAGGCTTCTGTTGAACAAGTTTGCAAGGCCGCTACTTGGTCTTCTGTTCATACCTTTTCAAAGTTTTACAAGGTTGATGTTAGGGCCTCAGCTGATGCTGCTTTTGGCCGCAAGGTTCTGCAGGCGGCAGTGGTTTAAACTGTCTGCTGCTGATTTTTCTTGGGGATCCCACCCTACTTTATGGACACTGCTATTGGATGTCCCAACTGTAAGTATTAGATTTGGAGCAGGACGTACTGTATACTAAGAATAATACAATTCTGTGATTACTCACCTGTAGAATTGGTATTATGATTATACAGTACGTGCTGCTCCAACCCACCCTTGGTTTGCATTTTCTTGGATCCCCTGTATGGTGATTGTTATCATTGTTATAGTTGATAGTTTGGATTGTTTAATTCTCCCGGCTTCTAGTTAACTGCTTTTCAATGCTGGGGATTTGTGGGAGGTCCCTGGGTATTTGAGGGGCTGGGAGGAGCCTATTTTCGATGTCTCTGCAGTCCAGCGCCATCTGGCGGAGTATATCCCAACTGTAAGTATTAGATTTGGAGCAGGACGTACTGTATACTCATAATACCAATTCTACAGGTGAGTAATCACATAATTTTTTTTTTAATGTTGTTGGGTGGGGGTGGCTGATGAATGGGGGTGAAATCATTTAATGTTGGATATGGGATGCTGTGCAGTGCTGGATGCATTAATAGATGCTCTGTTATGTCATTTGGTGAGGTAGAAATTTGCAACTCCCACATTTAATGTTTATGGGCCATGCTTCTCAGTCCTGAGGTGTCCTATGTGGTACTTGTGGGATGTGGGTGCTCTCAAGCCTACACACGCTTCTCATTGGAGCACAAACACATTTTCAAACAGAGTTTAAAGTGTCTTTTTTTAACTGGAGGGTGGCTGAACAGGGCAGCATGTGGGGGGGGGGGGGGGGCTTCCAATTGAGGCATTCCTATGCTGGGAGCCTAATATTGGTGCCAAATCTGTTTTGGTTGCTGATGTTTGCCCCACACGCTCACTTTGTGGCCAGTGGCTGCTGCTCAAGTGAGGCCAGGAACCAGAGTGGAACGAGGAAATAGGTAATTAATCAGGTGCTGGGGTTCAGGCTTAAGGATGTGATGTGGGCTATCCCTCAATCAGATGCCCTCTGTTACCCTAATCTGTAACCCTCCAGTGCTTTTTGACTGGAGGGTCACTTAAAGGAGGCTTCCACTTACCTTTTTAAAGACCAACTCAAACTTCAAATGCAGCAGTATGATTCGACAGTAGTAGTTCAAATAACTTTGTTTCTCAATGAGGAACCTTTGCTGCCTTTTGACATCTGACCTGTTTTATGTTTTTGGTCCTTACCTGCCTGTTCTCTCCCCTGTGAAACTCCAGCATTGGCTATATTCCCACCTGGGTGCATGCACCCTGGTTGGATGACCTAAGGTTCCCGGCAGCTCCTGTCGATCCCGACCATCAGGGGCTCTTTTGAAGATCAGTGGTTCCTTGCAGACCCTGGGACCCAGTGACTGTGTGGTGTATGCTTATTGTATGTTTATTGTGGAGGAAGATACTGACTTCTTCTCTAGAGTCTGCAGTTTTAGGATTTTTTTTCCTTACTTATTTGTTACGTTGGCTTAGTACAATTCAGCACAATTTTTAACTGCAAGAATTATTCAAGATTTTATACGGCTAAATGGTGCTGAATTGCACTAAGGAAAAAATCATTATAAAATTGTATTTTCTGCTGAAACAGCACTTTTAGATCTATGTGCGTAAGTAGCACCGCCAGAGTAATTTCTTTATACTTTCTTTTACTTATATAAAAGTAAAAATATTAGCCAAAACATACATTATTCACACTTTTACAGCTCTTACAACCATTTTAAAATACACTTATATGTACAATACAAAGGTGTAATAAAATGCGCTTTCCCAAGACGTTCTGCTCATGGAGAAAATCCCATCTACCCTGTATTCTTATTTTAATGAACTAATATGTTTAAACTTTGCCAGTCCTTTTAAACAGGCTTAATTGTTTTTTTCATTCATGGGCTGTGGCAAATACAAACAAGTGAGAGCAGAAGCCTCTCCATTCCTCTTCTAGTGTTTCCTGTCTCGAGTTAGTGTTAACACATCATGTAATTCTCAATCTCCTAAGACCTAACAATAGACCAGGTAAGTGGTAGGGTTCAGGTGTGAAAATAGGGTGAAATAGAGGGCTGTGACAAGACAATTAGGGTGTAAAATAGATGTCACCCTCTATTATAAGGTCACTTCACATATCTGTACGTACAGTGCCTTGATCTCTGTATTTTCATATTTGGCTGGAGTATTCATTTAAGCCTGGACACTTGAGGGTTTTATTTCATCCCAAATTCCTAGTGGTTTTTGAAGCACCTGAAAAGTGACAGTCCAATTCCGTCTGCTCGCTACATTGAAGTGAACTTGGTGCCATAATCCTTCTCCCCTTGATGTGAATATTTTAGGTATTTGCCCTCTAAGCCGCACTCTCCTGCCTGGGGTGTGAAAATTGACCACTTTAATCTTGAAAAGGACATAAAGAAATGACAAGTGTCCAAAGAAAGCACTCAGCCCTGAACCGATGGGGTAATTTCTATTAATTCCTCATCTTCGCTTGAGCTGATTAACGGCCAAGTGGCCAAGAACCAATTGCTTAAAATAGCTGACAGTCACAGGTGAAGATTAAGCGGTGAGGCAGCGCGGCAGGGATGAGCGCAAAACGGAAATGGAGAAGGGATTTTATTAATGTTTTCTACCGTGAGCGAATGGCAGTATTAAAGCGGTGCTTTCATAGAACCACCATTCATGATGATGAAATGTTTCCAAAGTAACCTGGTTTGGGAGACCTGAAATATATTATTTGGGGCTCTATTCATTTAAAATATAATCATATCTATTTCTTTTTATACAAGGCCTTTACTAGAAGTGAAAGTAGCTCTTTCTCTCTCTTTTGGAACGTAACGCTAGAACAGGCCAATAAAAGTCTAACAACACAAGTGCAACGCATGTACAGCATACATATATGCGTTGCGCTTGCATTGTCATAGACTTTTACCACTTACTTGTTGTGCAATAAATGTTTTTGGGGTTTCACATACACAATGCTAACACTAAGCTCAGCACATATTTTGATACATTGCGCCTCTGGCACACTCACAAAATGCTTGCTCTTAGCGCAATAAATACAGGGGAACATAGGCTTATATATGTGCAGGGGTGGACTGGGGTTAAAAAAGAACTACTTTTTGGGGCACACCGGCCCTGCCTTACTGTCTCTGTCCCAGGATAGTATCTTAATGTCACTATATATATATATATATATATATATATATATATATATATATATAACGCTACCACTCCAATCACCCCATCACAGACAATGAGGGGCATCCCTCATTACAGCCAGTGTATGGTATGTCCCATTACAGGCAGTAGGGGCAACTCTTATTACAGCCAGTTAGTGGCATCCCTCCATTACAGGCAGTGAGGGGCATCTCCCATTACAGGCAGTGAGGGGCATCCCTCATTACATCCAGTGTGCGGCATCTCCCATCACAGACAGTAAGGGACATCCCTCATTACAGCCAATGTGCAGCATTTCTCATTACAGGCAGTGTACGAGATCCCTCCTCCTGAAAGCTTGACAATTAAAAAGCAGTGGGTGGGCAGGGTAACAATTCATTCCTGCCTTCCCATGATGATGCTCTTCCCACCACCGCCGCCACACACACAGGCGTTCTCCAGTTGCCACGGCAATAGTTCTGGTAATTTCCACCAGCAGCCCGAAACTTTACCACCTTTTTTTTTTTTTTTTTTAAAGTTTCTTTTTATTTGCAGTTCAACAAACGGAATAACACCAAACAAGTTACACATATATATTACATTACATATGACAATGAGGTGCCGCAGGCACCCAGTACAATAATACAAAATCAGTAGTCATATAGACACGACAACCATTCACCCAACACACATACTTCTGGACTCGAATCTAGTAGACCACGCAGGAGATGGAAGAAGAAGAAGAACCAAACGGAGATCACATCTCTCAGGAGGCTTCACCCGTCGCCCCAACCCCACTTAACTTGCTCGATGACTCACTCTATTACAAGAGGGCGCCTTGTACGCAAGTAAGCCTCCCCCTCCCTTAAGTATCCTATGAGGCGGTGTCCTGGTTCTGCAGCCAGGGACCCCATACCTTTTCAAACTTTTCAGGCACCCCTCTGGCCGTGTATGTCAGCTTGTACATAGTAAGTTTCTGGTTAACCAAGGCCCTCCACGCCTGCACTGATGGCTTGGCCGGATGCTTCCAGTTAAGCAGAACACATTTCCTGGCGTAGAAGAGCAGCAACCTAAATAGTGTTTTCAACGGACATGATACCGACAATTCCTCGACCACCCCCAGGAGACACAAGGAGATCGAGCCAGAAATCCGGATACCCACCACCCCACCAATCAAGTCCAGCACCTCACCCCAATATCTTGCCAGAACCTCACAGGACCAGGTCACATGTATCCATGTGCCAGCCTCCCTCTCACATCTAGGGCATAAGTCGCTTGCCCGCAAGCCCATTCTATGTAGACGTATCGGCGTGATGTAGGCTTGATGCAACCACTTGGTCTGGATAAATCTATCTCTGGCTTCAATAACTGATGAGTGCAGATTATCTAGGATTTCTTCCCAGTCGTCCCGTTCAAGGGTTTGGTCTAAAATTTGCCACTTGCTTTCGATCTTCCCCATGGGGGATTCCAGCCCAGCCATCAAGCACTTGTACAGTGTAGAGACAGGTTTCCCCAGGTCCGATTCTCTCACCGCACTCTCCACCTGGGACACCGATAAATTCGGGCTGTCCCTGTGGAATTGAGTCTGCAGAGCGTGCCTTAGTTGCAGGTAGCGGAAGAAATCCCGATGGGAAACCCGAAATGTCTCCTTAATTTGATCAAATGACATAAGCACACCCTCCCTGTATACCTGGCCCAACGTCTGGAGCCCCCTACCATCCCAGAACTGCGGATCCTGCATTGAGACCAACTCAGGGAGCTTGGGGTTGTTCCAGAGAGGAGTATGGGGGGACCAATAATGGGCCCCATCCGGATTCCTGGACAGTTTAGCTACCCTTTCCCATATGTTACACACTGCCCTCATACAACCTGTTGCCTTCCGGACCCCCCGAACCCCCCTATACACCAAAAGGGATAGCCGCCCGGGGGAGCCCAATACCTCCGCCTCCAGACTCACCACCGGGTTGTTATGTGGCTGACAAAGCCACCAGTACACAAACAGGAGCTGCGTAGAGTAGAAGTACAGTTGCATGTGTGGGACTGCCAGGAAACTTTACCACCTTAACCTGATAACCAGCTGCCATCCACCCCGCTGCTCACCTCCCACCTCTGCATGCACTGCCATGCACCCTCCCGCATCAGTCACTCACCGGCTGCAGCTTTCCCAGGGGCAGGCCTACTGGGATATTGCCCGGTATGCCCTATGGCCAGTCCACCCCTGGGGATGTTTGCAAATGTATGGGACATCAAATTTATTTATTTCTGATTTATTTGAACGGGTATATATACATTACCTACACTGGACTGACATTTTAAATTTTTGGGGCCCTATACAGCATCAAATGTCAGCTTCCAATAGATAATCCACAACCGATATTATGTAATGGTAGCCATGCATATTTGAATATTGGAGCAAGATCTGAATATGGCTGCTATGAGGCTAAGCCATCAAATATAGGTGGTGGGCTATGGGGGCGTGACTATATTCTGACTATATAGAGTCTGACCCTCATGGCAATCATTCTAACTCTAGTATTCGGACCCCCTGGAAACAGCCACAGGATTGCTTATTATTCAGGTTTATTGTGGTAACAGCCTAAGCAAATGGTTAGACAGACAATATGCAGAGCTAGTTATTATCATCATATAGTGCTCTATCTGTGCAGTATCACTTGGGGCTATATGCTGGGGCAAATCTAAGAAGCAACTGACCATGTTGCTCCCAGGGATTCAATAGACAGCATAGTGTTAGCACCCTCGGGACCAAGACATCCAAGGCAGGGGTCACTGAGATTTGCTGGTGCCCCTAATGTCTGCATGAAATATCTTCTCACTTAAAGCAGACCTTCAGTCAGAAGAATAACATTTAGTAAATAAGCTGCATGAGAGGGCTTAACCCCATGCAGATGTTGTGGAATAGTATGAATAATGCCCCTGAACTACATGGATGAGGCCATCTTGTTGACAGTCCTGTTTACACATGAAAATAAGGGGGGTGCTGTGTCAGCAGCAGCCCATATCAAACTGAAAGTGATATATGCCTCAAATACATGGGGAAGCTTGTCTATTATGCAACACACACACACACACACACACACACACACACACACACACACACACACACACACACACTGAATAAACAGCTGCTGGAAGACTTCTGTGTGTGTGAGAGGGAAGCTGTTACATTTTATCTCTAGGTTCGGCAGCCACATTATTGAACCGTTGTTTACAATTTAGCAATTTACTAAGCTTTGGTTTTGAACCACCAGAGTCTTTATAGGAGCACTATTCCGAAATTGGGTAATATTAAAAGTCCATATAAACAAGTTGGCTAATGAGAGGACAGGTCACTTATACCCCCGACCTCAATAAAACTCCTGCCTAGCTTGTTTACTTTTTTAGCTGGTAGGAATAAAATCTAAGGGTGACATATATAATGTATTGGGGTGAGAGAACCTGTCACCCCTGATTTTCTCTTTTTTCTATTAAAATAAAAAAGGCCTGGCTGGATATTTCTTGATCCTGGGTGTATAAGTGATCCCTCCTCCCACCATCCAGCATATTTATATGGATTTTCATTACTGGGTCATTTTTCACGATAGTGCTCCTTTAAAACACCGCTGTTTAAAACACCCCAGCTCACCAGGAATCTTACCTTTCCAACAACATGCCAGGGTATCCCCTGCTTTCCTCTAGCTGCTGTGCACCCCCATATCAGGCCTATCTGAATGGCTGTGCTGGGTATGCACAGCTGAAGGGACGTTGGCGAAGGGATGCTTGCCACTCTGATTTATTCTATGCCGCTCATTAATAAGCACAACATAGAATGCTGATAAGCAGATCCGGTTAGCTGAGGGGGTCACACAGTGAAATTGGGTGGCCCAGGGGGGGGGGGGCAAGGCACAAAAAACAGGATAGTGGAAATCCCAAGTTTTGTTCCCCCTTTTAAACAGGAGATATTTGATAACCCACAGTTGCTATTTCCTTAATCACAGGGGGCACAGTGCCTTGAAAAAGTAACCATACCCCTTGATCTTTTCCACATTTTTAAATGTTACAGCCACAAACTTAAATTTATTTTATTGAGATTTAATGTGATAGAGCAACTGTAAGGGTTCGATTTAGTAACAGCTGAAGAAAATTCACTTTTAGTGAAAAAGCATGAGAATTTCACTGTTGCTGAATCTCCAGTTAGGAAGACAAAAACACATAATGGCACGATTTACTCCTAAGAAAAATAGGGAACTTTGTATACCTTTTTACACTGTAGTATAAAGGGTCATTGCCTTTTATTGTCTTCCTAGCTGGTGATTCAGCAACAGTGATACTCCCATTTTTCATCTATTTTTTTTTACTACCAAGAGAATTGTTTTGAACTCTTTCTGAACTGACCACATAGTATTAAAAAAAAAACTGAAAAGTTTGGTGTGCATATTTAGTCACCCCCTGTAGTCTGATACCCCTAAATAAAACCCAGTGTGAACTTAGTTAGTAGAATACATTCTGATTTGGTTTATTTGGAGATGGCTTTGTCGTTCATGTACAGGAATAAATGGTAAATACTGTGGTGGTCAGGGCTGGTAACGCCATCTGTCATCTACCCAGATAGAGCCCACCCTGCTGGTGGCTCCTATATGACCATCCTTGCAAGCATGGTGCTGAGGCTATAGCTTTGCAGGAGTAGAACAGAAGCTGGGGTAGATATACCCGTCCTTACGGACGTGGTCCGTAGACTTCAGCATTGCAGGGGCAAAGCATGAGCTGGGGTGGTTGTGACCATCCTCACAGGCATGGTGAATAGGCTTTAGCATTGCAGGGGTAGAACATAAGCTGGGGTGGATGTGACCATCCTTACAAACATGGTGCTGAGGCTTTAGTATTGCAGGGGTAGAACATGAGCTGGAGAGGATACAACATCTTCTCAAGCATGGTGCTGAGGCTATAGCATTGCAGGCATGGAACTTGGGCTAGGGTGAATATGATCATCCTCACAGGCATGGTGCTGGGGCTATAGCATTGCAGGGGTGGAACTTGGGCTAGGGTGAATATGATCATCCTCACAGGCATGGTGCTGATTCTATAGCATTGCAGGGGTGGGACTTGTGCTAGGGTGAATATGATCATCCTCACAGGCATGGTGCTGAGCCTATAGCATTGCAGGGGTGGGACTTGGGCTAGGGTGAATATGGTCATCCTCACAGACATGGTGCTCGAGTCTATAGCATTGCAGGGGTGGAACTTGGGATAGGGTGAATATACTATGCATAAGTTGTGATGGATATGACCATCTTGACATGCATTGTGCTAAGGCTTCATTACAGTGGCTGATAATATGTCAGGGGTGGGTTTGGTCTCCTTACAGCTACAGTACTGGGCTTTAGCATTGGGGGAGCAGATAATGTGGCAGGGGTGGGTATCCAGTAGATTTCTGTACGATCTCCAGCTGAGGTGGACTGCGGGTTGTGGGACAACACCTTGTAAAGTCTATCCCAAACTAATGTGTGGCAGATCAGTAATTCTCCCATCTCTCCTTATGATCAGTCTGCTGCTGTGTATGTACTGTATTTATGTATGTATTTCACAACAATAGATCTGATTCTGATAAATGTAGCTGCCGATGTTCCATTGTAGGGTTAAAAATTCTCTGCTTAATAATTCAGGACCACAAGATGGCAGCCGAGTGTATATGTCATCTGAACTGTAAATGTAATGAGTTTACGTGGGTGACTACTCTGTAGCAGTAAAGCAGAGATTGTGTGGATATTTGTTATATCCATGCAGTGATTCCATGACAAGTGCTGCTTTTCTCAGGCCACTTTCATAGTGCCGTCCACACTTTACCATAGATTATACTTTTTAAGGCATTTCAACTATATATCTCATACAAAAACTTTTTACTGTATACAGGATGTACCAGATGGTACAAATATCTGCAGTCAAGTGTATGTGGTTCACTTAAAATTCTTAACAATAGAGCAACCGATGGTCATTTGATCTCGTGAGTAGCATTTTCAGATGGAAAACCATTGGTGACACAATAATACATCCATACCTGCCAACCGTCCCTGATTTGGAGGGACTGTCCCTCTTTTGTGTATATGTCCCCCTGTCCTTTGTTGTTCTCCTTTGTACCTCTTTGAGGTGTAACATTAAGATCTGCATCAATAAATTTCCCTATTTCAAGTGTTATACTGTTGTAACTGTTACAACTTATCTCCCATCCATCCCTCAATGAGGGGACGTGGCTTAATTTACAAATTGTCCCTCTTTCCTACCCTAAAAACTTGGAAGGTATGATACATCTGCAAATGTTTTAAACAGGTATACAAACTTCAGACCACAAAAAAGTGTCAGGGGGGCATGGAGGAGTTGTAGTGGGAAAAAGGAAGAGTGAGCGTCTATTTAAACTTAGAGCCAGGCCACAATAATTAACAGGGAGTTCCTTCATTTGGGGTTTGCCCCATGGAGATGCTAAGGTGAATAATCCAAGGCTCCCATACCTAAGGAAGCAAGCTTTTCATTAATTAGCATCAGAAATACGAGAGAACCTATAGAAACATAGAAGGTTGACGGTAGAAGGAGACCATACGGTCCATCTAGTCTGCCCTTAACTTATGATCAGGAGATAGACACATATTTCCAGGAATGGTAAGCATGTGTAGGGTTACCTGCCAGTGATGCCCAGAACAGTTATAAGATTTGAGCAACAATAATGCTTCAAGGGGGGCTCACTGTATCTCAGCATGGAGAATCAGGGAGAGAACATTCTAATTAGACCAGGCGATCTGCACCACTGGCAACCAAAACAATGTTTCATATGGGTTACAGCCATGGAAACAGTCTTGTCAGGCATCTGGTATGACCAGGGTAATATACGAATCAGGAACTTGTAAAGGTTTAATTTTAACACCACCTTAAATTTGAAGTGGGTTTTAGCCTTTGGTGAAATATCTGGAAGTCTCAAAGTAGTTGGCACCCAAGTGTTAGGCACAGGCTATGGCACCTATGGGTGTAGGACAGCTGTAAAAGACATCTATAGCTAATAAAGAAATTGAAATCTATCTTATCTATCCTCTATGGGATGTCTCACTAAAGCCAGCATCATTCCTCCAGCTTGCTCCCCTGGCCCGCTCCATCTAGAGGACTGGCAATGCTAACCAGGTTTGGCTTGTTGGACACTTCATGCTCCTCCATTCACCAATGTGCTTCCTCACTGCTTTGCTTATGCTACATCCTTTGTGGAAGGACCACCCCCAGCACTACCAATAACTGATACAGGTGCCCTCATGCAATGGTAAAAAACACAATGAAAGTTACAATATTCAGCTAAATCAATCCAACACCTATTTTATGAAAAATTGGTGTTGATCACAGAACCAGTGGTATCCCAATTGTTGTTAACCCCCCCTGCATGTCTGGTTACGGTCAACACCCTCTTACCTTACCTCAGCCATACTGGCCCCACGATTGGCCAGCAGGTGGAAATCCACAAGAGCAGTCCGGAGCACGCACCTCAGTTTTGCCAAGGTAGTAAGGAACAGGTAATAGAAGCTGGGCTCTAGCAATACCTGAATGTCCATGCTTCGATCAGCACCAATTTTCCTAATGGATATTTACAAGGAATAATTAAGACCAGGGACAAGAGCCAATAATAATGAATTCTCTCAAGTCTCCCTGTGGCCAGTCTGCTCCTGCAACAATGGAATCTAGAATCTTTGCCTAATTTTGGGCTTCCGCTTGCTATTTAACTGGAGGTGAATCCCAAATCAAGATTTCCTTGGGTTGGAGGTCTGAGGAGACTTTTTCTTACTGTTGGTCTGCTGTAACATTAGCTCTATCATTTCTCTACTCTATGCACCACTGAAAAACTTTTGCCTTGAGTTGAGGAGTAGATTGGCTCTAATGCTCTAAAGTATTGTAAGAGTGCATTAGAGGGGCACTGCAATGCAATAGACAGCTCATCAGCTGTCACCATGCTGGGCGGCTTTGGGAACTTTTCACAGCTGCTTTCTATAATGTTATTTTTAGGGGCCACTGCTGTGCTGTGTAGAGGCATCTCTGCGGGAGACGGCTGACTTGCAGCAGCTGCAAGGAGGGCGCAAACACTGGGGCCATTCCATCCATTCTGTGCACAGCCACTTTGACCCAACCAATATTTATTCTAGGTTGAGCATTATGAAAATATGTTTACTGCACAAAGTAACGACCTTGTGCAGTAAACATAGTTTCATAATGCTCAACCTAGAATGAATATTTAATGGAGTTGTGTCAACTTATGAGATAGTTCTTAACAATGATTAAAGCACTTTCTGTTATGTATGGATGTTGGAGGAATGAATCATTTGCTAGCTTCATATTACTCTTAGAAACTCTCTTCCACCCAGCCAGGGTCTTACTGCTATGCAGAACTTTTGGAATAACTTAGAATGTGTTTAATAGAATGCTCATGCTCTTGACATACCCATTCCCCAAGACCCTAGGCACATACATTCAAGGATTTTAATCCTAAACAGTCAGTATTGTCCTGATATGAAACATTCTTCTGTGAATGTTCAGCTATGGGATGTAGGGATCTGTAAACTTAACCAACAACCCAAGGCCCCCTCACTCCTAGTGGTTTGTGCTGTAGTAAAAATGCTTCAGTGTAACAAAATAATGCATGTATTGTGCCTTACCCCTGTTGTAGGTCAGTTTCTTGCTGCCTTTGGATCTCCATCTAGTACCTTTGTACCTCATGCAAGTCCTTCACCATCACCTTTGAGTTTTTAACCATTGCCTCTGTGTTCTGAAATACTTGAGGGTTCTCATCACCACCAATGTAGTTCCTTAACACTACCGAGCTGCCTACCAGTCCATCATTGCTGCTGACTGCATGTCTACTACCTCCAATGCAGCAGCCTCCAGGCTATGACTACCATCATGCATCCTCTGCCTGTCCCTTGGGGCTGAGCGAATAGGGCTGTCAGGATGGAGTCTACACAGCAGCAGCGGGAAGAAGGTCTTCCGCAAGACAGGCAAAGCACAATACCCAAAAATTTACCTCTCTGCGCTCATACATAGCTTCCTGCTACAATGCAATGTGAATGGGTCCCAAAATGTGCCTTTGATACCTAAAAACTTAAATCTAAGTCTCACAAAACAAAATAAATCTTTTTTGCTACCATCATGAACTGCAACTCAAGACCTAACCCAAAAGGCTTTTTTGACCATTTCTACCAGAAAGGAAATTCCAAACACCCCCTACACCCCTTCTCAGTCTACTTTGTATTTGCAAATGTAAGCCTCAACTGAAGACTGGAAACCAAATCTGCAATTACCACCATGCATATGATCAAAGATCTGATTTGGGCAACTGCACAGCCATTGAAATATTACCATGTTATTAATTTATTAGTACTAAATTTAAAGTACATCTGTGGATTAGGAATAAAAAACAAACTCACCTTAGTCTCCAAAGGCATTATCTAGTGCACCCCACTTTAGTTAATTGCCTCAGGTCTTTTGCTCTTTCACTTGCCCCCCCCCCCCTCCCCCAGGTTCCAGGGCAGGCTTCCTCCTTTACTCAAGTGGGATCAGATCCCTATGCTGCTTGGAGAGTGGGGTGAGCACCCTGACCAGGTAAACTGAATTCTCTTAGCTCATCATGGCATATGGGGGATGTGAGGGAACCGAGAGCAGAGAAGAGGGATCTTAGGAGTCTTAGGAGCCAGTACTAAGTACTATAGCCATTTTAAACCCACCGATTCCATTTAAATCAGTCCAAACCCCTCTTTAAAAAACCCTCCACCATTGCTGCAGCACCTGGTGGCATCACTGCTCTCTCTGTCCTCTGCACACCTGCCACCAGCCATTCAGGCATGCCTGTTGCAGCAACCAGGGATGCTGTCAGTCTGGATGCCCCCTGAGGGCCATGCTTTTTGGATCAAAACTCTAGTTTTGGTCTACTTTGAAGCGCACCAAACCCCTTTAAACCTGACCTCGGTGTATAAACGAATCTATATTCTTCTGATTCTTCTCTGTGTGTGACCCCCCCCCCCCCCCCCCCATTCGTTCATTACTTTCCTAGACCTGGTGAATGCACTGTGGGATCACCAGTTTGAGTTAACGGCCAAACCAGGGGGGTTCTTTCACAAACAGGGGCATCTGTTGGGATGCCCCTTTAAAGTTGCACCACCACCTCAGTCGTTGCTGGAACACCTCGAGAAGATGTGGGTACCCGCTGTGGTGGTGCCATCCCAGTCCGCCACCAGTCAACCACCATCGCACACACTAAAGCCTGGCCCTGTCAGTGAACCCCCCCCCTGGAGGGCAGGGCCCCCGGCAGCTGCCCCGCCTTGCCAGGTGCTGACACCGGCCCTGAGTGTGTCGTTAGTCCTTTCCTGACACATGCCACACTATTACTTCATGTTCAAATGGAGCTTCATAAATGTGTTAATCCCAGTGAAGCAACTAAAGGGTTAATACATTTCCCAAAAGTGGTTTTGCATACGTTGAAGGGTTTAGTTTTAAAATAGGATCTTGTTTGGGGGTTTTCTGATGTATCGTCCCTTTGGGGTCATTCATACTAATCTAATCCCAAATCTTATTGTGGCGGGGAGGAGATGGCTAGCTGTTTTATTGGATCTTGTCTCTGTTGTCGGCCCCTTTAGGATGCTTTTAATACCGCTGCGCCAAGTGGCATGTTTCATCGCAGGCAGTAACTTTTTCTGTTTGTGCTGATAGGCGATAAGTGACCACATGAGTGTGGAGCATCGAGCTCTAACTTCTCTGAAAGAAGAAACATATGATGAAAGCATCGCTTACTGCTGCGTATGACATCATGCGCCTGGTATTTGGCCTCAGCCCTCCGGGCTTCAATCCCATTTTGTAAACCGCCAATGCTACACAAAAACATTGCTACACATATTATATTTTGCAGGTTTTAATTATGTTTCTTTAAAAAAACTGTTTACAAATATTTTAATGAATTAAATATGAAATGTTCCAATGGGATAATGATATTACTAGCAGCCAGTAGGTGGAGTTCCAGTTACAGAATCTAAAGGGGGATTAGGCTGTTGGGAGTTCAGTGACTAAGAGATTAGCACTTATGTCTTGCAGCAACGGGGTCCCAGGTTTTAGTCCCACCATGAACTATATGTACATATACATTTTGACTGTAAAGATTTATCCTCTAGGTGCAGATTTTCAGAAATAATAGGTTAATTGGGGACTAATTGCCCATAGGGGTATGTGTGTAAGGAGCATTAGCTCCATTATCTAAGCACACCCTTAGCTCTGACAATCCCAGGCAGGGGGGGGGGGCATGCACAGAAACATTATGCCATGTTTATGTGTGTGTACATAATAAGCTTTAAGTCAGAGTTCTGTTTTTGGGAATGAAGGCTTTCAAAAAGACCCTTGAGTCCAGGGACCCACTGAGGGATTTTCTGTAGAAACCATCCGAGTCTGATGAGGAGCCCAATATCGAGCCTTATAAATATGTGCAAGACCTTGATTGTAAGCCTTTATGAGATAATGTTATTGATGTAATATATATATATATATATATATATATATATATATATATATTTATCTATAAAGCAGACCACAGATTAAGTGTAGTTTTTTTAATATTGTACTTTGCTTTTGTTTTCCTTTTTAATAAAAAAAAGTGCCTCTTAAAATGGACCAAAACCCAAGATTTTGACTCTTGGGTTTTGGTGCTTGCCCCCGGGGGCACTCTGATACGGGTTGTGTGAAACCCCCCAGGTTCCCCAGTAAACTCACCTATCCCCATTCCTATGGTGCATGCATGAGCGCTCATCCAATCACCGCTTTATGCCGTGCATATTAATGTATGGCATAAAGCAAATGGTGCATCAGCACCAGCGATGATGGTTGTGTGGTGATGGGGTGATTGGTCTATTTTAAAGTGACCTAAACCCTCCAAGGGCCTGGTTGAAAGGAAACAAGAATGAACCTAAGACTGGAGTGTCATGGGCCTACCAGTGCAACTGACTCTGGGGACCCAACCTACAGTTAAATGCAAATATTACCTGCTTATTTTTAGGGCTTATGCACACACAATTCTCACCAGCCTGCATTAGGGCCATTGAGAAATTTGAGAAACTAAAAGGTGGGTGCTCCATCGACTATACCTTCCTTGGACAAGCTTGTCTACCTACAGTAGATAATAAACCACAACGACAGCCCCTCATCTTTTAGTTCTACATGCCTGATATGGAGCTTCCTAGGGATCTTCAACTGGAGTAGCATCCCAGTAATCCCCCTGACCATTATCCCACATCTCACAAACGTATACGCTGTTTACTATTATTCATGTGTGTCAGTACAAAATTTGTGAATTATTTTGAAGGTTTTTTTTTGTATACATGTGTGGCTGCAAGATTTGGATTACACCTGAAGAATAAGCATAGGGGGCTTTGAAAGCTCACCCTATCAAGAGCCTATAAATAGTATTACTTTAATTTCCTCCTTTGCGGACCACCTCTTGTTTTCCCACTCTTTGTACTCTTTGCTAATGACCCCTGCTCTGAATTTCTTCTTTGACCTTTTCTTTCTACATTTCCCAGGGTCATGCCTTAGTGTGAGGTCTTGAACAAGAGGTTGTGGACAAGCATGGAATGCTGCAGACAAGGTCAAGGACAGGCAGCCAAGGACAAAAGCTGTTGTTACTCAGGTCCACATGATGCAGCTGGATGTAAACCAGGGTCCACTTGTGGATACCTAAAGCCCCTGATGGTGGGGGTGAATTTGTGCAAGGGTGTACCTAGGTTATGCACCTAGAGTCAGGTTTCGAACAAGGGTACAAAGCCTAGGTGGACAGCCAGAGAATGGTTGAAAACAAATTAGGAAAATATCATGGGACAGGCCACCAAGATGAAGGGGGGTGGTTGCACAGACTGGTCAAAACGATGCAGCAGGAAGAATAGCAAAATGTCTCTTGAATGTCTAGAGTCCCTGATACTCAGCTGTATTTGTGAGCAGGCCAGGAACAGTCTGTGACAAAAGAAGTCATGCATAGAGTCAAGTTCATGGACAGAAGCCTTTACAATCAGTGTTATTAGACAACATGACAAGTTTAAAATGAGTATACGCTGTGTGGAAGCTTTAAAAGCCAGCACAGAACAGTGCTCCACCAAGTGCTCCACCAAGAAGATCAACCAGTAAGGCTACTTTAACTCCATGGTGATGAGGATATTGTTAGTGCAAATGGGTGTTTTTCTGGTGATTTGCAAGCGAAATTGCCATTCAGTGGAGAGCGATCACAAGTGTTATTGCTGATAGTTGTTGATGCTGTAATATCACCATATAAACACTAGAGTTGGCACAAATCTACTTATAAGACAATTCACGCCAGCCTGCATTAGGGCCATTGAGACTGAATTTGAGAAACTAAAAGGTGGGTGCTCCAGCGACTATACCTTCCTTGGACAAGCTTGTCTACCTACAGTAGATAATCAACCACAATGACATACGCATATATAAGTTGCTTGTCACCCAGGCGTAGTAGCGTCCACTCCATATAAAGCATACATGCGTGTGGCATGGCAGCATAGGGAAAAGCTGTTTGTTTCCAGAAATTCTTGTCATTGTCCTGCAATTATAATGTTATGCCATACGGAAAACTGTGCTTAGTGAAATTCCTTACATTCCATTACATTTCAGGCGCAGGAAATTACCAGTAGAGTTCATTTTTCTTGGGTTTGTCTCAGAGGATTGGAGCTCATTGCTAGACAAGAAAGGGCTCTTGTACAGTCTTGTTCTCTGCTTCTCTGGCTATTTGACCGTCTTCTCACACTGGTCTTGTCACTGCAGCTCTATTCATATTACATGCCATACTGGAAAGCCAGCAGATGTGGGTCACTACAAAATCTTGCGGCCACTTCGACTGAAGGGTGGAACACTTTAAAAATGGAGTCATGGTTATGCCTAAGAATTTGGGGCTATACGATGTATAACATTCCAGGCTTCTAGCCTCTATAGTCATGAAGCAGCTGCTGTGGTGAAGGACGCCTCAATGAGCTATTGAACTTGATGACAGACGATGAGACAGAGATTAGGTAAACAGAAAGCGTTGCACACTTTTCAGGGGAACTACTGTTTCCTATGCTAGGTAGCTATGAGACATGGTGCTTATATTAGTTTAATGGTCTCCTTATGGCCAGCCTTTGGGGTATACCTGTGCTGTGCAGATTTTGCCATCCAAATCTTCTAAGAGAGCACCAGGAGACACCATTCAGGTTCCCTTCTAGATCAGGATCCCCACCCAAGCGTGGAGTGGCCATAGGAAGACCCCGGAGATTTCCTGGTGGGCCGCAATGCTTTTGGGCCACGTGGAGTGCCACTTAACACTGCCATAAAATTCCTGCCTCCCTAGTCTCCCCTCCAATCCCTCCATTGTTGACTCCAACTCATGTTCTGCTCCAAATTATTTAGCCACAGAGTTTTAGCTGTGGGGGTTTCATACCCACTCCTTCCACATTGTCTATCCCCACAAATACTAATACTTTAGTACTGTACCATCAAGTTAAGAGTGGCCATCCCCTCCCCTGCCCAGGAACTGCCCATGCAAGGCTATAACTTCAGCCCTGAAGCACACTCATTGAGCCTCCAGGAAGCACATTGGGGGGTTTCAGCTGGAATTTTTCTGGGCTAGTCATGGGCTTGCTGATTTTTCCCTCCAGTCCACCACTGTCTCCAAACCCCCTGCAAGCACCACTTCTTATTTCAAGCATCTCCATCTGGTACCACCTGTGTGGTACATTATGTATGGGTTGTTACTCAATTATAACTGTGTTGCAAATACAAAAAAATACCATTTCAAAAGCCTGTCCTGGCGTAATGGGATAAACAAATTCATACTCATGTTTTGTCTCCGACATCTCCGCCATCCAGCACCAGTCTCCATTCACATGGAACAACTGCCTCATCCAAGATGGAAGTCCACTCCTTTGCTTCGCTTGTGCGTGTGGGGTTGTGCAAAGGAATAACAAATGCCCATATTGAATTGCATGGAGTGGGCTTGTGAAGACTGGAAATGGTGAGGGTTCTTTCGAGAAAAGAGACAACGATGGATGGCCGGGAGCGCAATTTCGGCAAACAGTAGGTTTCATATTTCGGACCTGAGCGGATCAGCTGCAGGGAAAACATAGTTTTTAATTTTAAACCGGACCTTCATTCTGAATAACAGTCTATCTTGTATGTTTCCTCACCCTGTACATACAGAATGTCCACATTAAAATTCATCCTACCTGCACCTAGTTCATTTTCTGAACCTTTAAACATCCAAGATGGTGGCCCATGGAGTCTCAAGCTGCCTGCAGACAGGAAGTGTGCATTATGGGATTGCTGTCCATTTCCAGACCCCAGTAATGCTAAGTCTGTGCTATAATCCACCCCCTGCACTTGCCCCCCTCTCTCCTCCTCAGAATGTGATGCTAGGAAGGAACAAGGAGTCGCTTCTGTGGCAAGATGGCAGCAGCCATATGCTGGAATCCTGAACAGAGTTGCAGCCCAGCGGGGGAAAGAATAATTAGTATATAATTTTTGCTCCATAAGACTCTCCAAAAGCTGGGAGGAAATTCCTAGCCTACATGAGGGTGGGTGTGGCCTATGAACATCTGGCATCCAATCACAGGCATGGCACCGTAAATAGGCCATGCTCACACACCGAAGCAACAAAACCAGCTGCCCCGGAGCCTGTAGGTATGCCGTTGGGTGTGTGTTTGTCTGTGTGCGTGTGTCTGTCTGTGGGTGTGTGGGGGTCTCCGTCTCTGTGCGTGTGTGTGTGTGTCTGTGTGTATGCGTGGGTGAGTATTGGAGGCCTCCATTGCACTCTCACCTCATACATAGGATTGGGGAGAGGATGATGCACACTGGCTGTAATTGGAGGATGCCACACACTGCCTGTAATGAGGGATGCCACTCACTGGATGTAGTGAGGGATGCTACACACTGCCTATAAGGAGTTATGCTGCTCACTGCCTGTAATGAGGGATGCCTCTCACTGCCTGTAATGAGGGATGCCGCACACTGCCTGTAATGGGAGATGCAGCTCACTGGCTGTAATGAGGGTTGCAACTCCCTGGGTGTAACAAGGTATGCCGCTTGTGCATACTCCACCACCAAACCAATCGCACACCAAATAGAGCGTCAAAACTCTTACCAGAGCTAGATCAATTTAATCGCATTGACTCCACACCAAGGGGGACTTTGTTTACCGCGAGCCTCGTCCATTCGCAGTAGCAGTGCTCTGGGGGCGGTACGGGGCGGGCCTTCCTAACCAGCTGTCTACTAATCAGCTGATTAGTAGACAGCTAGCTGGTTAGGAAGCCCCGCCCCCGTACCGCCCCCAGAGCACTGCTACTGCGAATGGACGAGGCTCGCGGTAAACAAAGTCCCCCTTGGTATCATGACTAAGGAAGTCTTCCCAGGTAAAGATCCCTAGAAGAGCTCCCCAAAGACGAGGTGAATATCCCTCCAATGCAGGGCTCGCTGATGGTGCTGAACAACTTTGGAATCCTTGACTTGAAGACTGTTGGATACAAGCAGTTATCTAGAGACGTGAGTGTGGAGTCAATGCGATTAATTTGATCTAGCTCTGGTAAGAGTTTTGACGCTCTATTTGGTGTGCGATTGGTTTGATGGTGGAGTATGCGCATTGGATCAACACGCTTTTGCCATTGAAAACTAACTTCCAGCTCTGTGCTTTATTACACTATTTTTTGGGACGGGGAGGCCGATTCATCAATAGCGCCAGGTAGCGACAGATGAGCGACTGTAGCGTGATTTTTTCAGCGCCAGCCAGTATTCGCTGTGCTTGGTCGGCGTTAGCTTGATGACAGCGACTCAGTCGGTGTGCGGTAATGTTGAATACGGGCTGGGGGGTCGCTGTTTCACAGGTCCAGCGTTGTATGTGAGCGCCTGACAACGAATGGCCAGAGCGAACGGCTAGCTTCATATTCATCAAAAAATCACGCTCCGAATGTGCTGTCGCTGTCCATTCCTTGTTTAAACCCCAGAGCGCTGGCGGCGATCTGTATTAACTAGTTTTTAACCCCTAAACAACCATATTTTTTTAATGTAACATTATACGTTTTTAGAATCATTTTGTTATATGAATACATTAATCTCAGACCTGTTAGATCAATTCTGCACATATTTTTTTTTTTTTTTTTTGACTTAAAAATAAATCCTAACATTGCAGAAGTGGTCTCCGATTTTTTGACATTAAAAAAAAAATTTAAAAAAATAATACCAATTAATTATGATTAATTATAGCTTGCTCCATTGAAATGCATTGGACATCGCCAGGGAGCGACAGCTCATACCTGGCGCTGTGAGGGAATTTGCAGCGGCGCTGTTCGGTCCAGGCGGCTTCATGATGAATGCCGCGCTAGCCGTCGCTCTCGCCGGCGCTAGCCTCATTTTGCTTGATAAATGCGTCATTGTGACCGCCGCGGGCGTACTTGAGTCGGTAGTCGCCGTTAGCTGCCGCTACCTGGCGCTCGTCAGACACTACCTGGCGCTATCGCTTGATGAATAAGGGCATAAGTTGGAAGGACTTTATGCACGTTGAGCTTTAATTTTATCTTGTTAGTGCGATATTTACATTGTATTTTCAAGGTATGCCGCTCACTGGCTCTAATGAGGGATGGCACACACTGCCTGTAATGAGGGATGTCGCACACTGCCTGTAATGAGGGATGCTGCTCACTGGCTGTAATGAGGGATGATGCTCACAGGCTGTAATGAGGGATGCTGCACACTGGCTGTAATGGGGGATGCTTCTCACTGGCTGTAATTAGGGATGCTGCTCACTGGCTGTAATGGGGGATGCTGCTCACTGGCTGTAATGAGGGATGCTGCTCACTGGCTGTAATGAGGGATGCTGCTCACTGGCTGTAATGAGGGATGCTGCTCACTGGCTGTAATGAGGGATGCTGCTCACAGGCTGTAATCAGGGATGCTGCACACTGGCTGTAGTGAGGGATGCCACTCACTGCCTGTAATGAGGGATGTCGCACACTGCCTGTAATGAGGGATGTTGCACACTGCCTGTAATGAGGGATGCTGCTCACTGGCTGTAATGAGGGATGATGCTCACAGGCTGTAATGAGGGATGCTGCACACTGGCTGTAGTGAGGGATGCTGCACACTGGCTGTAATGAGGGATGTCGCACACTGGCTGTAATGAGGGATGCTGCTCACTGGCTGTAATGAGAGATGCTGCACACTGGCTGTAATGAGGGATGATGCTCACAGGTTGTAATGAGGGATGCTGCTCACTGGCTGTAATGAGGGATGCTGCTCACTGGCTGTAATGAGGGATGCTGCTGACTGGCTGTAATGACGGATGCTGCTCACTGGCTGTAATGGGGGATGCTGCTCACTGGCTGTAATGAGGGATGCTGCTCACTGGCTGTAATGAGGGATGCTGCACACTGGCTGTAGTGAGGGATGCTGCACACTGGCTGTAATGAGGGATGTCGCACACTGCCTGTAATGAGGGATGCTGCTCACTGGCTGTAATGAGGGATGATGCTCACAGGCTGTAATGAGGGATGCTGCACACTGGCTGTAGTGAGGGATGCTGCACACTGGCTGTAATGAGGGATGCTGCTCACTGGCTGTAATGAGGGATGCTGCTCACTGGCCGTAATGAGGGATGCTGCTCACTGGCTGTAATGAGGGATGCTGCACACTGGCTGTAGTGAGGGATGCTGCTCACTGGCTGTAATGAGGGATGCTGCACACTGGCTGTAGTGAGGGATGCTGCACACTGGCTGTAATGAGGGATGTCGCACACTGGCTGTAATGAGGGATGATGCTCACAGGCTGTAATGAGGGATGATGCTCACAGGCTGTAATGAGGGATGCTGCACACTGGCTGTAATGAGGGATGTCGCACACTGCCTGTAATGAGGGATGCTGCTCACTGGCTGTAATGAGAGATGCTGCTCACTGGCTGTAATGAGGGATGATGCTCACAGGCTGTAATGAGGGATGCTGCTCACTGGCTGTAATGAGGGATGCTGCTCACTGGCTGTAATGAGGGATGCTGCTCACTGGCTGTAATGAGGGATGATGCTCACTGGCTGTAATGAGGGATGATGCTCACAGGCTGTAATGAGGGATGATGCTCACTGGCTGTAATGAGGGATGCTGCACACTGGCTGTAATGGGGGATGCTGCTCTCTGGCTGTAATGAGGGATGCTGCTCACTGGCTGTAATGAGGGATGCTGCTCACTGGCTGTAATGAGGGATGCTGCTCACTGACTGTAATGAGGGATGCTGCACACTGGCTGTAATGAGGGATGCTGCTCACTGGCTGTAATGAGGGATGCTGCACACTGGCTGTAATGAGGGATGCTGCACACTGGCTGTAATGGGGGATGCTGCTCTCTGGCTGTAATGAGGGATGCTGCTCACTGGCTGTAATGAGGGATGCTGCTCACTGGCTGTAATGAGGGATGCTGCTCACTGGCTGTAATGAGGGATGCTGCTCACTGGCTGTAATGAGGGATGCTGCTCACTGGCTGTAATGAGAGATGCTGCTCACTGCCTGTAATGGGGGATGCTGCTCACTGGCTGTAATGAGGGATGCTGCTCACTGCCTGTAATGAGGGATGCTGCTCACTGGCTGTAATGGGGGATGCTGCTCACTGCCTGTAATGAGGGATGCTGCTCACTGCCTGTAATGAGGGATGCTGCTCACTGGCTGTAATGAGGGATGCTGCTCACTGGCTGTAATGAGGGATGCTGCTCACTGGCTGTAATGAGGGATGCTGCTCACTGGCTGTAATGAGGGATGCTGCTCACTGCCTGTAATGGGGTGATTGGGAGGTGGTATTTTAGCACACCATTTTCTTTAGAATATTTTTTCTTATTTTCCTTCTCTGAACCCTGGGTGCGTCTTGTGGAGCGAAATATACGGTAAGGGACTACAAACTAAAATGATAGGGAATAGTTTTGTAAGGGTTTGGGCTTTTCATGGAATGAGGTTAAAGGTCCGGTTGAAGCCTGGACCGAAAATCCATCTTTTTGACTAATGTCACCCCCCATAAACTGTGTGGCTGATGACAGTGCCAATCATGGTCCTAAAAGAGGAACTACACACAGGCATTTCACGTTCCCGTGTTTTGTTCCTCTGTGTATCCGGAATCGGGATTCCCAGCTGTGTGTACCCCCTAGGTTGCACCATTTCACGCACCTTCCTTCCGCTCCCACGGCACAGACTCGGGCGAGAGTGAGCTGATTGGCTGAGTGCACAGCCGCATCCCCCGCCCATGACCCCCCCTGAGTCATCTGCAGAAAACAGGATGGCTGGGATGAAGGCACAACGCTGGCCTTGTCACCCAGAGCAATTGTCCTGCTTGCCCTCTCCTAGAACCCCTCTCTTGCCCCCCTCTCTGAGCCAGCCAGGTGCTTCTCACAATAAAAGTCTGAGATTGACATGAAACCTAAAGTCTTTCTGCTAATATGCTAATTACCTTGCGTTATACCAACGTTATCTCCTGCTCTCCCACTATCCCCTGCTCCTTTTCTGTTACAAAGTTTCTAATGACCTATTGGTTAACCATGCTTGCTATGACTTACACTCAGTATCCTGATCATGATCTGGATTTAGACAATTTCCTGGGGTACATAACAAATCCAAATATTTTTTACTGTATGTGACCCTGAATAAAATCCGTTGTACAGTACTTAGAGAACGATTAGCAAACGAGAAATCGCTAAAGCGAACATATTAAGACCATAAATGTTTAGTGCCCACTGCAATCAAGCGATCAATGCGAATTCACTGGTTGGTCGGGTGTCATATCAGTTTGGCTTAAATAACATTTCTTGTTCATTGATTTAATGTCGGCATAAGGAAACAATAATCGGTTATAAATAGAACTATAGAATTACCTTAAATACGTTCTTAATTACGAATGCTTCACTGAACATTTCCCCAAAAATATTCTACGTGCGATTGCAAGTCATCTTATCATTCACGACTGACATCACTTTAGTGATTTTTCTATTGCAAATTGTATGGTGTAAATGTACCATAAATTCCATTGTATTCTTCTGTGTTCTTCTGCTGGACTCATGCCTATAACTGTCTGCTATGTTCTCCTGTCCTAATGATCTTCTATCCTTTCTGACTGTAGCTTGGGGTTTCTGTAGTGAGCATCTGATCCTCATGATGCCTTCTACCAACCAGATACAAGACGAGGTAGGGCAAGTAAGACTGGGTGCCTAGAGACATTATCCCATGGGAGGTCAATGCTGTCTGCTGTGTGCCTCAGGTGACCTTTATCCTTTCTGACTGTAACTTATTGGTTCAATAGAAAGAATCTGCCTTTCACTGACCAGATACAAGACGAGATAGGGCAAGTAAGACTGGGTACATAGAGACATTATCCCATGGGAGGTCAATGCTGTCTGCTGTGTGCCTCAGGTGACCTTTATCCTTTCTGATTGTAACTTATTGGTTCAATAGGAAGAATCTGCCTTTTACTGACCAGAAACAAAACAAGTAACAAAAATTGAGCACTAGGGGCCTGGAATCTACAATCCCCAATATAGCTAGCGCAACTGATAATGAGGCCAAATTGTAACCAAAGCAAGTTACTTAGTGGGGAAGCAAAGAGGGATTCTTAAGAAATTCACTCATCACTAGTCAACACTATATATAAGATAATGAAGGAAATATATTCTCGATGTGCAGGGCAAGGTCACTAATTGAGGGAATTTGAACTGGTCTCTGTTTCCCTGGTCTTCTAGTGTGATTGATGTTTTGACAGTTCATTTAGCCACGAACCTTCTCCTTCCTCTTTACTGATGGCTGTTGGAGGATGGAGCCACAATGGCGGCACGAGCTGGTCTGTTGAAAGCAGACTTCAAGGCTGAACAAGGCATCAGGAAGCAGAGACATAGAAGCGTTGCTGAACTGAAAACAGAAAATCTTTTGTATATAATCACAACATGGTGCCAGGCTGTTGATTTGTTCAGTACATCTTCTGAGTCATAGCAAGCTGCCTCTTGAGCAGAGCAACGTGTGGGACATCACAAGATAAATTCACATGCTGTTTCAAGAGCTGAGCTTTTTTCATCGGTGGGTTTGCCGCTACATTAACTCTTCCCAAGGTTTGCTATTATTTCTATGTCAGATCCCAGCTTGGGGGATAAATGGCTATAAAACATCATAAATATTATTTATGACCCAATACTATGTTTTAATATCTCACACTCCTGCCAAATCCCTCTACAGTAATTCTATCCAAGCATCCCCTGGGCTTGTGGACCTCAGCCTAACAGAGGTCATGCTTACTCTGCAGAGAAGAATCCTATTAGTGTACACAATACAAACACAACCCCACTGAAGGCTTTTTAAAGGGATGAGTAGTATTTTGGTCCATTTAACTTTTCTATTTTTGAAAGTTTGTAGCAGGAAGGTTGCAGCAATGAGACAGCGCAGCCCTATCTGTTTTAGGGCGCCACATGAAGGGGTCCCATCCAAGGAAAGAGATAAAGATGTCCATTCTGGAATAGAAGCCTCAAACCCAGGCAGGCTTTTCATTCCACTTGGTGAGGGTCCTGAATCAGTAGTAGTGCAAAAGAAATTGAACCAATTCCATTTGTTCGTGTCACTATTAAAGTGGACCAATCACCAGGATTGCAGGACAGATGCAGAATTATTTTGTACAGGAAAGATGCATACGCTAAATGATTTTCCTCAGGCCAACCCTACAGTCCTTTTTTTTTCTCACGCTACCTGGCAATAACCCCTTGCAGCAGATTTTGGGTGGGTTAGGTGGGTCACTCTTGTGTGGTGAGAGCTGGTTGGACATATACATAGAACAGTTGTAGACACTACTCTCTTTCCCCCCAGAACATTAAAAAGATGCACAACAGGCATTTTTAGGCTTGGTGGCAGTACTGCGCTCCACAGTAGAATACACAGGTGCGAAGATGTGCTGCCAAGGTCGGCTAGAATGGGTGCCACTCAGCTGCTGCCATCTGGCACCTATCAGAGGGCTGCATAAAAAGGCTTGGAGGGCCGCATCCGGCCCCTGGGCCTTGAGTTTGACACATGTGCCTTAGAGCTCCCATGTTGGTGGCTTGTTTGAGAGGGGAGCAGGGGACTAAGATCTCTACTGAAGCCATGTGAGAGCTAGGTCATATGCCCCCACCATAAGTGATTTGTTTCCTGTTGTGCCGAGATTAGGAAACAAACAAAACATATCAATCTTGGAATAGAGATTGAATATAACCAATTCATTTTTCTTTTTGCCTTCTGTGACCGCTATGAAGTTCTAACTTTAGTAGGTGACTGTTATGTCGACATGTTCTCTCAATTCTCTATAAATTGAAAATATATATACATATGCAACTTTCCTTCCCCATAGCAGATTGTGCCAGGTCTGGATATTCCATACTAATCTAAGGAGGCCCCTTATGGGGCCAAATCTCCTCAATAGGTGAGTATAGAAAATCTGGACTAGGCCCTATCTTCTGCAGGGCTAAAAAGGTGCCTGATATATGTGTATACTTGTTATTTATTGCCTACAGAGGGCCTGTAAGGATAACTTTCGCTTTAGCAGACACTGGGTACAACCTAGCCACCCTCCTGCACCACAGAAAACCTTTTATTTGCATGAAAGTGCTTCTCGCAGTACAGATGCTCTGAAAGGCTATAAGAAATAAAAAGCCTATACCCACCCTCTCTCTTATGCAGAAGCTTCTGTGGCTGCTGAAAAGGTCTCTGAGAACAGGTCCTGTGATGTCCTGCAAGATACAGAGTTCACTGAGGCAGACTCACCTTTCCCTTTTCCATTTGTTAGCAGTGGTACCTCATTTTCCTATCCAGTGTGCAGAATATTGGTGCTAAGAGTGGCATTCTCTTTCATGATACATAGGTGGATGTGTTGCTCTGCCCTGTGCTTGTGTTACGCTACTGAACATGGGCAATGAAATCCAGTGTCCAAGGCAGGGGGGGGGGGGGAGGGTGCAGGGGTATGTGGCAGCCAACAAATACACTGTAAACCCGAACTCTCAAAGCGGTTTTCCTTATTTAATAGAAATTTAGAAGCTGGTATCAATCCTTTCTTGTAAGGCTGCTGGTCCGGTTTAATGATTGAATGTAACACTGTAACACTGATACATTGCATCCTTGGCTTTATATGCAGATGTTATACCATAAAGAAAAAGGAAATCCTCCCACATGATCTTTTGAAAGGGCCCTCTAGCTTTACAAGATGATTCAAAGAAGTTACACCTCTTTACTGTTTGTTCAATGAAAACAAATTCTGTTAAAGGGGGCTCTAACATCAAGGGATAGCGACTGGTGAGCGGCCGGTAATGACGGTCACCGCCACGAGAACGCCGGCTCCCCACCACAATCACACATTTATCAAGCCAATCCTGCTTAGCGACTGAGATAGCGCCAGATAGCGACTCATTCATCAATATTCCAGCCTCAGCTCACAGCGCCAGCGTCCGACCTTGAACAGCGACAGGTATGACCTCTCGCTACCTGGCGCTCTCCAATGCATTTCAATGGAACAATCTTTAAATATTCATAATTAATTGTTATTCATTTTTTTAATTTTTTTTTAAATGTGAAAAATTCTGTGACCACTTCTGCCATTTTAAATAATTTTTTTAAGGTAAAAAAAAATAAAAAAAAATGTACAGAATTGATATTACAGGTCTGATATTAATGTATTCATATTACAAAATTATTTTAAAAACTTGTTTTTTTTGGTTTCCAAAAATATGGTTGTTTGGGGGTTAAAAAACTACTTTTAACCCATCGCCGCCAGCGCTCTGGGGTTTAAACATGCATTTTACAGCGCAAGATTTTTTTGAGCGTGATTTGTTAATGAATATGGTGGAAGCCGGTCGCTCTGACCAGTCGCTATCATGCGCTCCCATACAGCGCGGAACCTGTCAAATAGCAACTCCTCACCCAATATTCAACATTACGGCAAACCGACTTGAGTCGCTATCAACTACCGAACAACGGCCAAGCACAGCGACTACTAGCGGGCGCTGTGAAAATACTGCTACAGTCGCTCAACTGTCGCTACCTGGCGCTATTAATGAATCGGCCTCCCTGTGTGAAGTTTACTATAGATAAAGGGGGTTTCTTCTATCTGTCCACTTTCAAGTGCGTTAGATGGCTAATGGTGAGCTCTGCCATTGTCTACAGACAGATTACTGGTGTAATTCTTTTACTACAAAAACACAGCTGGTCGAATTGGACCTGAATTTTGCCAATATTCTGTTTTCACTGACAAGGGCGTAGCTTTAGGGGGTGAGACTGTACCTGGGCCCAGAAGGTCAGGAAGGTCCCATCATTGTTGCTCCCTCACCCTATTTATTAAATTTGTGCTTACTTAGCAAAAAAGGAAGCACCATCCATCTCTGTTGTTACAGTAATTAGTTGTCTAGCTGCATCCAATTGCAATAAAATACAGTAAAAAGTTTACTATATGAGCCCCATTTATTGTTGGCACCAGGGCCCCGTCACATTCAGTTACACCAACGCAGACTGAATTTGCAGAATTCTATTCAAATCTATCTTTGATTCGAATCTGAAACCCAACACTAGATATGATCGGGGCCTGCACTGGAATAGTGGTGTCGGTTGTGAGGAACGGATGGACGCAGGAAATTTAAGTCGCAGGCGACAAGAGGTGGCTAGTGACTGAATCTTATGATTCTAATGCAGGAGGCATAGTAAGCAGGCAGCCAATCACTGAAGGCATAGCAGTACCCACAAAGGGTCATCTCCCACCTTCTGTATTTGAGCTGCTGGGGCATGCAACATCTGCTCACACATTGTTGACAGAAGAAGTAGAATTGGAGATTAAACTGGACCAACAGTTGGAAAATAAAGGTAGCGACTATTTTGGAGCTTCCTCTCCCAGCATATCAGCCATGCTGCTGCCTGGATTCAACTGGCATAACTGACAATGCACAGTAGCAGGAAGTCAAGCAGCACTTCCTGTTTGTAGGTGGCCTGCAAATGCAAATGCATGAGGTAAAATCATTTTTATGCTCAGCAATCTAAATTGCCCTGGGGAGGGATGCATATGTGCACTGGTCTGGTTTAAGTCATTTTAACTGTTGGTCCTCTTTAATCGTTTATGGAAAGGAGGCCGCCTTGGACTTTCATTTTAAATATTCTTTTTAATATAGCATTTCTAGACTTGCCCATAAATAACTATTTCATAATTGCAACTTCATTAAAGTTTCTATAAATGCCATTGTAAGTGTTCAGGGCACAATCCCAATACTGGCATGTGTTCACACGCCGAGCTGTGTTCTTTTCCACCCGATAGCCAGGGTCTGTTCTCTCTATCTCCCACGTCCAGAGGAAATTGTACAGAACTCAGTTCTTGGCTTTTTCCTTCCTGCCGCCTCAGTTTTGTTTCCCACAAGACCAATGACTAGCTTTTTAATGATCTGCCCATGGATCTGGCAGCAGCAAGGTAAGAACACTCTCCAAAAGAACTTATTTGTGATATGAAACATTAACTCTTTGGATTCCTATTCCTGGCCTCTGCACAAATCCCTTTGCTATAAAAAAGATTCATATTCAAAAAAGTCAAAGTATAAAAAGACTATTGTATGTTTCATTATTATTTGTAAACTTATCTGACAAAATATAGTAGAAAAAAATGTTGGCCATCCAATAGACACTAAGAGGCCGATTCATTATTAGCGGCAGGTAGCGACAGTTGAGCGACTGTAGCAGTATTTTCACAGCGCCCGCTAGTAGTCGCTGTGCTTGGCCGTTGTTCGGTTGTTGATAGCGACTCAGTCGGTTTGCCATAATGTTGAATACGGGGTGACGAGTCGCTATTTGACAGGTTCCGCAATGTATGGGAGCGCATGATAGCGACTGGTCAGAGCGACCGGCTTCCACCATATTCATCAAAAAATCACGCTCAAAAAATTCTCGCGCTGTGAAATGCATGTTTAAACCCCAGAGCGCTGGCGGCGATGTGTTAAAAGTAGTTTTTTAACCCCCAAACCACCATATTTCCTCACCCAATCTTCAACATTACGACAAAGTCGCTATCAACTACCGAACAACGGCCAAGCACAGCGACTACTAGCGGGCGCTCTGAAAATGCCGCTACAGCCGCTCAACTGTCGCTACCTGCCGCTATTAATGAATTGGCCTCCTAGTAAACAATGAAAGTGAATGGCAGTTTTCTCTCCTAGAAAAATAGTGAGAATTTTCCCATAGCTCTGAAACGACCCCAAGATGACGGCGAGCAGCGGCAGCATCGTTTGATCTTCACTGCTGGATTCTGGGGCAGGTAAGTGTTTTTTCTTTATGTAACCCCCACCCTGCTTTAGTTCTAGGGGAGGATGCCAGGGCGGGGGATTTAAAAAACAGAATCCTAGGCTGGAGTTGCCCTTTAATCATCTGCGTTGCTAAAGATGGGCTAAATGCTAAAGAAACAAGTTTTACACAGGCCTAAGCTCTAATGCGACAAAGAAATAGAGAAAGTTAGCACGGCATAAACTTTCATTATTTCCTGATGACATGCTACTCATGATCACATCACCTCATACATCTCTTCCAAACCTTTTAAAGACATTAGCTTAGTTTGATGACTTTTTCGGGCTTCACATCCATAGTATGAAATCTGCTGCTTTGGTTGTATCTCAGTTAAAGAACATTTTCAAACAAATTTTAAAAAAAGCTACCTTGAATGAACAGCACGGGCCTGCCCCCTGTTAGAGGGTAGTGGGGATACGGCCGCCGGTGCATTCAGGCCTCGGCTAGACTTGGCTGGAGCCGAGTCAGACGATCCTTAGACAAGTGGCTGGGAGGGGATCCAAGCATGCTGATTGGATGAGAGGCCACGCATACACCATACGACTGGGGAAAGGGGAGTTAGATTGGGCGACCTGGGGGGTTTCACACAGCGGGGATCGGGGTGCCCCCTGGGAAAGGACCAAAACCCAGGATAGTCAAAATCCTGGGTTTTGGTCTACTTGAATTATATGTCTAACTAGTGTAAAATGTACTATGCAGAGTTAATAGTTACTAATTTAAAGAATGTTGGTTTAGTTTGTTGTTTATACACGTTGTGTATCCTAAAACTCCAACAATCTACTTAATTGGAAGATTGACACCATATGTTCTGGCCTTGCTGTCCTACAACATAAACTTTATTGATACTGTACAGAGGCTGACACAAATCAGAGTAAACTGTTAGAATTAATGTGGGGTCAATAATAACAACAATATGTTTCTCTGTAATTCATTTAGGATGATTTGTAAATGTTGTATTGTTTGGAGCTGCGTCTTAAACAACCCAACAGCTTCTATGGAGGTCATCCAACTGATTTTGAGAGCCTCCTGAATTTTTGGAGGGATTCACCTTCATTCACACCGTACACAATAAAGTGGAACAAAAACTTCTTTAAAATAAAAATCAATCTGGTGCATTTCTATAGGTGTGGTGTAGAATGTTTTTAAAGTGGACCAACACCCAGGATTTTCACTATCCTGGGTTTTGGTCCACTTCTGCGGGGCACCCCGATCGGGGAACGCCCAAAAAGAACTCACCGCACCCCGCTCCTACGCGAGCGCTCATCCAATCAGAGCACTCAGAGCCGCTGTGGTATGGACAGACAAGTGACGGACAACCACAGCGGCTCTGAGCACTGGAGGCCGCGTCTCGCGCTTCCCTCTAACAGGGTCCGCGCCCTGCTAGAAGGAAGCGCAAGAGGCGGCCGCGGCCCGCGAATGCACCGTTGGAAAGGGGAGAAGGTAAGGTTTGTGTGCGTCCTGGGCGGGTTTCACACAGCGGGGCATCCCGATTTCGGATGCCCCGCGGGGAGGGAGCTGATCGGCCCGGGAATCTATAAGAGTCAGCCATGGGTGTTGGTCCACTTTAATGATGTTTTTAATGAAATAGATACTTTATTTTAAAAGTCTAGAAATAACAGCAGACTGTGATGGATTCAAACAAGTACATTTTTTAATGTGTGAAAATCCCCCAAGGACGCCAAACCCAGCTCACCTATTGCTGGTCCCACGGCCGCATCCTCCGCTTCCCTCTAACAGGGAGCGTGCCCGCGCCAGGCATTTGTGAGGGAAGTGGAGGATGCGGCCATCAAAGCCACTGCTCTTCGATGCGTCGCGGGACCGGGAAGAGGTGAGCTGGGCTCGGAGTCCTGGGGGGATTTACACAGGGGGGACAGGATGCCCCCGGGGAAAGGACCAAAACCCAGTATAGTCAAAATCTTGGTTTTGGTCCACTTTAAAGAGAAAGTCTACTTTTGATGGCATTTTTGTATATTCGTTTGAGCTGACAGGAGTCCTCGTGGTGCTGAGCTTAAATTTTCTTATGTTAGCAAATGTGTTTTTTAGGGAAGCAATGAATTACCTGAAATCTGTTGCTACTGGTAACTGTACATCAAGTGAGTCCTGTACACACAGAACTGCTGTTATTGATGCTTCTGAGGCGAAGGAGCTCACTTACCCTTACACATGCCCAGCAGCATGTTCTGTGTGTACAAGCCTTGGTCTTGGTGTACAGTTGCCAGTAGCAACAGATTGTATATAGTGAAAACTACTTCCATCAAACATACATTTGCTAACGTAGGAGAAATTACCAGATAAGCTCAGTACCATGAGGACGTTATTTTAGCACCCAAAAATATACACTTGTCCTGTCAGGTCAAAATAAATACCATATACACTTTCCAAAATGCCATCAAAAGTGGACTTTCCCTTTAAATTTGGAGTATGCTTAATAAACTTTATAAATTAAAAACTTGCATATGCAGATGATTTTCATTTTTTAATTAAAAACTATACAAGTAAATAACTACAAAAAATATCATAAGTGATCTCAATTCGTATGAATAACCCCCTCCCTCAACTGAGAATTAGAGGAACAAATAATGTTTATGGTGTTCTTCTTCTGTTGGTTGAACCTTCTTATTGCGTGATGCTAAATCTCCAGGGTAAAATTAGATTTTAGTTATATTAAAAGTATAATTACAGTGTGCTGCTGAATTTGATTCACAAACTTTTCTGTAGGCTACAATTGTATGTGTGCTGAGTGTTAATGTCTATGTGCAAGCCATCTCGGCCCACAGTAAATCTATTTCTGTATATCCTCCATGCAATATAACACTTCAGAAAGTAAATTAAAATATCTTCCACTGGTAATGGGTGGACACGCCAAGCTTTTATAAGGAGGAGGTTTATCTTATGTTTATATTTTGGCAGGCCAGTAAACCATATTATCTACAACACTTCATACAGCACAGACCAGGACCAGACAATAATAAGATGGCCAGAAATATATATATATATATATATATATATATATATATATATATATATATATATATATTTAGCCAATATATTCACCATAAATTAGGATTATTGAGGGATTTAAAGTGGACCAACACCCAGGATTTTGACTATCCTGGGTCTTGGTCCACTTCGGTGGGGCACCCCCGATCGGGGTGCCCCGCTGTGTGAAACCCCCCCGAACCCCCCGAACAACTCACCTCTCTCCGCTCCCAGCGACGACGGACAAGCCGCGGACAAGCGGCTCCTCCGCCGCCGCCTCCCGCGCGTCCCTTTTGACGCGCGCGTCCCCGCGCCGGCCATTCACAGACGGCACGTCTAGAGGGGGGACGAGGGAGGCGGCGGCGGCCGGCCGCCGCCGAAGATAAGGTAAGGAGTTTGGGGTGTTTGGGGGGGTTTCACCCCGCGGGACATCCCGATCTCGGATGTCCCGCGGGGAGGGAGGTGATCGGCCCGGGAGTCTTATAGATTCCCGGGCCGATCACCCGTGGGTGTTGGTCCACTTTAAAGACAAGCCTTCAGGCATAGCTGCTGTTTCCCATTTTCCCAACTGTGCGTTATGTTAGGATCTAGAGCACAACCTGCGGCCCGGGGGCCACATGTGCCCACAAAGTCATCAGTTGCGGCCGCCAGCACTTCTGCAACTCCCTACATCTACCCACTTCTGTCCACCTCAGCCTAAATCACCTTTTTTGGCCAACCGCCACCCACTTCATACCGCCTCACCTCAGTCCATCTAACTTCTTGCCCACTACTTCCTCTCTCACCTCAGCCCCCCCCCTCACCCCTTGCGCACTATTTTCCACCTCAGTTCAGCCCCCCTCACCTCTTGCCCACTACTTCCTGCCTCACCTCAGTCCTCCCTTATCTCTCCCTTATCTCTTGCCCACTACTCAGTCCTCTCTCACATCTTGCCCACTACTTTTCTCCTCACTTCAGTCCTCCCTCACGTTTTGCCTACTACTTCCTGCCTCACCTTAGTCCTCCCTCATCTATTGGCCACCACTTCTCCCTACCTCTGTCCTATTTCTGGCTTCACTTCAGCCCCCCTCACATTTTGCCCACTACCTCTCTCCTCACATCAGTCCGCCCTCACCTCCTGCCCACTACTTCCTGTCTTACCTCCCACCTCCCTCACCTCTTGCCCACTACTTCCTGCCTCACCTCAGTCTTCCCTCATCTATTACCCACTACTTCCTGCTTCACCTCAGTCCTTTCTCACCTCTTGCCCACTACTTCCTGCCTCTCTACAGTCCTTTCTCACCTCTTTCCCACTACTTCCTGCCTCACCTCAGTCCTCCCTCATCTCTTGCCCACTACTTCTCTCCTCACCTCAGTCTTCCCTCACCTCTTGCCCTCTAATTCCTGCTTCACCTCAGTCCTCCCTCACCTCTTGCCCACTACTTCCTGCCTCACCTCAGTCCTCCCTCACCTCTTGCCCACTACTTCCTGCCTCTGCTCAGTCCTTTCTCACCTCTTTCCCACTACTTCCTGCCTCACCTCAGTCCTCCCTCATCTCTTGCCCACTACTTCTCTCCTCACCTCAGTCTTCCCTCACCTCTTGCCCACTAATTCCTGCTTCACCTCAGTCCTTTCTCACCTCTTGCCCACTACTTCCTGCCTCTCTACAGTCCTTTCTCACCTCTTTCCCACTAATTCCTGCCTCACCTCAGTCCTCCCTCATCTCTTGCCCACTACTTCTCTCCTCACCTTAGTCTTCCCTCACCTCTTGCCCACTAATTCCTGATTCACCTCAGTCCTCCCCCACCTCTTGCCCACTACTTCCTGCCTCACCTCAGCCCCCCTCACCTCTTGCACACTATTTTCCACCTCATTTCAGCCCCCCCACCTCTTGCCCACTACTTCCCGCCTCATCTCTTGCACAATACTCGCCTCACTTTAAAGCAGACCAACACCTGTGTGCATGCCTGTGTTGGTCCTGCTGCTATAAGACATGCTGGGGGGCATCCAGAATGCTGGAGCCCCCCCACGCAAATAACCCCCAAGAACACCCATTATCCTTTACCTTAGCCTCAACCCTTCTTCGGGAATACAGCGCCCCAATTGGCCTTCCCTGCGCTCACATGTCAAGTGGGATTTTGGTGGCTGGGAAGCCCCACCCACTTGAGCGATGGCGGCCATTGTGGTGCTGTATTTCCGCTGGAAGATTGAGACTAAGGTAAGGATTATGGGCTTATGGGTTTTGGGGTTCACGTGTGAGGGGGGATCCAGCATTCTGAATGACCCCCCCCCCCAGACTGTTTTATAGTCACGCGGTTGTTGGTCCACTTTAACTCGCATCACGTCCTTTCCACTACTTCCCACCTCACCTGATCCCACCTCTGCCTACTTCACCTCTGCTCACCTCATTTTTGTTGCCCACTACTTAACGCCTCACCTTACCTGAACTGTTTCTGCTTCTGTAAGAACATATACAATGCTTTAAGGTTACAGATTTCCTGCAGGAGACAGGTTGCAATTTTATTGCGACCCCTTGAGGTGGAATATTAAGACAATGCGGCATTTAGATAAAAAAAAAGGTTGTGCACCCCTGAGCTTCAACACACACTATGGACATTTGTGGCATATTTGTATATGAAATTATTGGCCAAAAAATATTGTTTTACCCAATGTCTCCAAAAGACACTTACTAACCAGGACCATAATACATTAGACTGTATTTCTTATTAAGCACTCTATGGCCTATGCCTATGGTGGCATTATGCAGAGGCATTAGAGGGATAGCAATTCTATGGGTGAAATCTTAACTTTGATTCATTTTTTGTTTTTGGGGATCTCTTTGTTCAACATTAGCAATGAAATCCAAAGTGAAAACTTTACTTACATCTAGACATACACCTAGAGCGTGAGGTCGGCACACCCAAGGTGATTACCTCATATATCCTTTACTTACATAAAGAATCTGGACCCTTTTGTATGAGCCACCCTGATTTGGGATGCCCCGGTTTGTGAAACCCTCTGGGATCGACCATCCTGGAGGATTTTACAGAGCAGGGCATCTAACAATGGGATGCCCTAGGGGTAGCGAATTAGCCGGCTCTGGAGTCTTCCAGACTATGGCTATAGAGAGTTTTCACCCACTTTAAATTACTCCAATACCTATTTAATACAATAATAAAAAATAGGTATTGATGGCAGCTGATCGCAGAGCTAGATGGCATCCTGAATGCCAATGTCCTCCCTGGTAGAGGACTTCAAGAACACATGACAATCATTGGGCCCAGTCTCGCTGAGGGAACAAGAAGAAAGTTAGAGAAACTGAGCTTGGTGCCCCCTCCCCCAATGATGTAAATAAACACAAACAATTCTTACATTTGTCTAGGATCACTTTAACTGCTATCTTCTGCAGGGTGGTCCCTTATAGCTCAATCTAGAAAGGGGTGCACAATGGAAAATATGGCAGGAAGACAAATCAAATTAGGAACATAAATGTTAAGTTAGAAGTGCAGGAAAAACTTTGTCTACAGTAGGACTTGATTGAGAACTTTCCTTTTTTTTATATACAAGTTGCCAAAATTGGAGAAACTATTAATAATAGGTTCAGGGGCATAGCTGTGGGGGGGAGCAGCAGTTCAGGGGGGTGTCAAAGGGGGGGCCTGAGAAAAGGCGGGGGCTCCATTTTGAATCTTTTCCTCTGGGTGCCAGAGAGCCTAGCTATGCCTCTGAATAGGGCTCCCTTATGTGGCCATTATAGATGAGGGGATAGACCACTGGTAGGACTGGGTACAACTCAATCAGATGTATTCCCCAGGTTTACATGCAAGGAATTTGATGGGGTAAAAAGAAGCATAAAATCCAAGAAAAAACAGGGGTCTAAAAATGGTGTACTAACACTATGTAAATATCCCCAAAAAGATTTTTCACCCATCTGAACCATTTCATTTTTCACTGGGCGGTATTTACATTTTTACCCATAGTTGGAAGTATTGCAAGCCTTTTCTCCCTTTGAAATTAGTCCCTTTGTGCATAACTAGATTAATATATTATTCCATAGCTTGAGATTGAACACTGTTTGCACTAAGGGGGTTTAAATGGCTTTGCACATGTGAATAATTTATTCTCTTTGCCATTGTTTTTTCATATTTAATTTATTAAATTATTTATATTACATTTGCACTTTAGTTAGGGATAAGGTACTGGTTTATTGTTTCAGATTGATTATCGCTATAATTGAGGAGGTTTGTTGAATGGTTTGCACTTTAATTAATTGATTGTATAACATATTGATTGCTGTTTTTTCCTTTTTTTTTTGCTCCTTATATTTCATTCTTTATTCTATTATGGATTATTGATACTACCAGGGCCGGCGTCAGAACCCGGCAAGCCCTGTCAGCTGCCGAGGTCCCCCACCCCCGGGGGGGGGCCCACTGACAGCTGGCACAATGTGGTTAAAGAACTTAAAAACTTTTTTGCCACTAACATTGCACTGGGCCCATGCGCCGCCTCCCCCTAGTGAGCCGGGTCGTTAATAACCTCGTAACGAGTCTGAGCTGCACGCTCCTTCATTGGTGGTGTAGTTGCCCTGCCACTTAACCTCTGCTCAGCCCTGCACTGGCTTGTGTGTTGATCTACGACCAGCACTGCCTCGTAGAGCTGAGTCTCCCTTCAAGCCCCACACCCAAAGACGTGTCATCACATCCCATTCATGTTGGGCCAAACTAAAAGACAGCTCCAATAGGGGGTTGGAGGGCAAGCAGCCCTTCTTAGTTTTGCCCATGGAATTTATAGACCCCTGACTCGCGACTCTCCACTGCAAAGGGGCCCGCTGAGGCCATGCCGCCCTAGGCCCAAATAAACCTGGTGCCTGCCCTGGATACTGCCCTTGCACTTTAGATAAGGATATGGTTATGCTGATTGGGGACATTTTTGTATATATTAACAATTCATAAAGGTTTTTGTTTTTATTAGCAGATAATTGGCACTTTAAGAACTGTATGGGGGGAAGGCTGACCAACTACATTATACCACATGAAATAACATCCACGAGAATTGCACTGATTTTAAATATTATTTACCAGCATGGTTCAGAATGGGTGTTGTTTTTAATACCGGTCCTGCCGTGTTTTTTTGTTTGTTTTAATTAATTTGTGGCAAATAAAAATTTCTTTTTGGATATTTTCATGGTGTTAGTGCCCCGTTTCTAGACCCCTGTTTTTTCTTGGATTTTATGGTGTTCTATAATTGGGGCTAGGGGAAGCACCACCAGTTGATATTACGTTGTTGGTATATTTGGCTCAGTAGTGCCCACAAGTTGAGAGTTGTTGTTTATAAAAGTAAAAAGAAGCATAACAGGGTAGGCAAATAAACAGGTAACAATTAACGTTGATTCAAGGAAATGTGGAGACAGGTTCATGGTTTTGATTAACAAGAATTGGAGCAAAGGAAATTAGAACAATTGGTGGTACAAGAATAGAGGTTGGCGTTGAGGGAAGAGGCTCAAGTAGCTGCACTAGAGAAGATCAGGAAGTGAAAATAGTAGCCCAACACATAGGTTTTGGGTTCAGAAACACTGTCAAAGTTTAGGGAGAAAGTAAAGTATATTCCACAGGGAATCCAGGCTGAAAGCGGAACAAAACCTGTGAATTTGATTGTCCCGGATTCTGTTATGTTCCCCCGGGGCATCCCGAATTGGGATGCCACACTGCTTTTCGCTCACCTCTTCCTATCCAATAAGAGCCATCTGTCTCGACTATTTTATTTGAGAAATGGCTCTCATTGACTAGAATGGGGCGGGAGCGTGCGCACAGTGTCAAGAATGCATGGGATGTGGCAGTGTGCGCTCCACATCCACAATAAAGAAAGCCGCTTGTCGGCATAGTCAAGGCAGACGGCTCCCATTGGATGAGAGCTCATGCATGTGCCTTTGCAGTGGGGAAAGGTGAGTGTTTACGGCACACCAGGCAGGGTTTACACAGCAGGGCATCCTGATTCGAGATGGCCCAGGAGAATGCCACTTTAAGCCGCAACTCTTCACTGAAGAGCTATGAATGAAGTTCTACTTACCTGTTGTCGGATACGTTAGCTCTCCTGATGGACGTATTAATATTATGGAACAAGTTACTTGCGAGGCAAAAATCTCAAGTGAGTTACACTATGACATAATCTAATTGTATATTAGGGGGCTTTGTCCCAGTAATGTCCATGGAGATTGCAAAGGAGCTCTATCCCGAAAAATGACCCAGTGATAAAAATCCATATAAATATGCTGGATGGCGGGAGGAGGGGTCACTTATACATACGGCATCAAGAAATATCCATTTTTTAAAATTTTTATTAATGGAAGGAAGAGGGCATCGGGGGGACAGGTTCTGCCCCCCCTCCCATACACTGGCTTTTATTCCTACCATGAGAGAATAAACCACAAGCTTTGTGGGGGTTTTATTTGGTTCAGGTGTATAAGTGACCCCCTCCTCTCATTATGCTTGAGCTGCGTCCGCATCCCCGCTATCCCTCTAGCGGCGCTCTTGCCCGCGCCAAGCATTTGTGAATGGCCTGCGTGGGCAAGATCTCTGTTAGAGGGTAGCGGGGGATGCGGCTGTCAGCGCACTCAGATGTATTAGACGAGCTCCTGGATGAAGGGGTTTGAGCGGATCCTAGCACCATGTTTGGACGAGCGGCCGTGCAGGCGTCGTAGGACTGGGAAAAGGTGAGTTTGTTCGGGCAACCTGGGGGGTTTCACACAGTGGGGCACCCCTGATCTGGGGACCAAGACCCAGGATAGTCAAAATCCTGGGTTTTGGTCCATTTTAAACCAACAGTGAATCAAAGTTAAATAGAGGTGATATTAATGTATATTTATATAAAGTATATATGGAGATCTTCCTTTCCAACAGAAACCTTCACAAGAAATGTGAAATGCAAAATACTGCATGACCTGGGAGCTAGGTAGGTCCCTTCGGCTCTGTAGGAAGCTGCTAACTAGCATCAAGGGGCGAGACACTGGATTTGCAGGTCAATATATTTTTATGCAGTTTTAGACCCCTTATATTTTCCATAGAACTGAAATGTAAAATATTCATTGAATTATGGTATAATGACATTCATTTTGTAGTCTATTGTAGGCTTGGCTATCCTGTCTCATGGGCCCCTGTGAAAAGGATGAGCGCAGCATTTGACCGACTCCTTTATGCCAAGTAACAAGTCTAGAAATGACTGCGCGACCTGCTCACTGATCCATGATGTTGTTCGGAGTTTGGGAGGATTTGTGTGCATCCTTTGTTGAGCTGAGATCACAGTTTCTCTGTGTGTAGAGATAAGCCAGATAAGTGGTTTACCACACTCTAAAAAGATGATGCTTTCTAAAAGGAGTGCATACAAAACACCCATATTGATCTGGCTGTAATCCCCAGTGGAGGGAGGGTTTGATTGATCCGTTTTTCATTTAAAAGCAGCTCTTGGTCTGGCTTTGCTTTCCGCGGTTATGAAAGGTTTTAATTATAGACTGATGTGCTGTCTGTGTGTATTGCTCTGATCATATAGGCCCAGAGGGGGTGATTGACAGCCCTTATGATAAATTATTGATACCAAGGCACTAGTGTATAATTGCAGATATTCCAGATTGGACCTCCTGCAATCTCCTAGATGTACGATTTTTATCACAACCAACATTATTACCCTGAACTGGCATCTATTTTACTAAGAATAAATCAGAATAAATGTACCTACAACGACCCTCATGAAACTAACACATCCCAATGAAAATCTAATTGTAAACATTTATGTTAAGTTATCCCTATTGTATTGTCTCAACTCTTGACCAATCATTAGCCTTTGTTTAGTTACCACCTACCAATCTTTCACAAGCTTCACCTAAATATGGGCCCCCGCTTAGCCTGGGGTGCTTTGGTTGATATGCCCTTTTAGACCTCATTGTCTAAAAGGGCCAAAAGGGTGATGAGGCCATAAAGACTGATGAACAGCCAAGACAATACGAAGAGGTAAGCCGGTTCTTAAATAGGAAGTCAGTCCAAGAACCAGGGGTTACCAACCATTTTTTTATAAAGTACAATGTACTATTTTCTTAAGTACCACCGGTGTGGTATGTAGGGACAGTCATTCTTGTTAAACTGTGTTACAGAAGCACAAAACAACAATTTAAAGTGCATGAAATGCACATAAATCAGTTTCAGCACCTTTTGGAGCAGTTATGGAATAAATCCGGCTTGAGTAAAGTATACATGGCAGCAGATCAGGCTGGCGTGTAGATTTTGTGCAACCTCGCTGAGTACCACCTGATAAGATCGCAAGTATCACTAGAGGTACCTGTACCACTGATTGGCAACCTCTGATCTAAACCAAGGGTCTAGCAAATTAGAAAACAGGCAAAAGACCAAACTGGAATTGTCAACAACAGTCAATCCACCATACTCAAAAGCAGATGGGTAATGCTGAAGAGATGTTGGATACAAGAAAGGGTATGTCCAGACAGCAGTTGAACCGGAGGACAAGACAAGCATTGTTCAGCAACGCAAAAGCACCCTTGACCAGTCTTTTCAATTAGTGGTATGAGTCCTATCAGGTGGCGTGCAACCAGGCTGCAGACTGATCTGTACCCCAACCTGATCTACTGCCATCTATACTTGCTCAATAATTACTATAGTTATCCAAAAGGTGCCAAAAACTATGTATGTGTATTTGTGTTTGAGTTTATGCACTTTATATGGTGGTTTCATACATTTTTATCTACAGTTTAAACAACCTAAACAGATGACCCAGATGATGGAAAACAGAAAGTGGTTGAAGTGGTTGAAGACACCTGTTCTAGATTCATGTCATTGACATATCAGAGGTCATAACCGCAGACAACATTGAAGCCGCTCATTCACTGCACTAATCTGAGAGAGGCAAAGCAATATTCATATTGACTCATTATTTTTATTATTATTATTTATAAAGCACCTTCATAGCCTGTGGACTCATTAGTAGTATATTCTGTGGGATCTTATGACTCACATAACATGTCTTCTGATCTGCATCAGCTCTATCCTCTCTTTGAAGCTCCCTCTTGATTAGGGCTTTGATCACACCTATGTTATATCAGTGCAAAGGGAAATGCAAGACTTTGAGGACCATTATAGTCACCTCATTTTTTGTGTGTGTGGGTAGACCACCAAACGGTCCTGTATGCATCATTTTAACATGTGCTATACAATTGGATCAAGTTACAAAAAATGACAAAAACAAAACAGTAAAATCCTGATAAAAAGCTCACAATATTTATGCAACACAATGACGCATAGTGTGAGCTACAGAAGTGTGAACAATACCTAAAACAAGCTTTTTTGTGGCTGGCCATTGACTGTTAGATTTGTATTAAACAATGACTATTGTTTAAGCTTGGGCTTCTTTTAGACATTTAGTAAAACATGTGGAAAAAATAGAATTCACTAACTCTACAGAGACTGGAACTTTTGCTCTAAAGATGTCAAGCCAAGCTAAGAAAATAAAAGAATAGACTATTGGGTGTCACTTTTCAGAAAATCCATGCTGTGCTTATTGTTCATTTACCTTGATGGACCTCCCAACACTTTCTTTTACCTTATTAATAAAGGCAACAATACTGCATTTCTGAAAGTGACTTGCACCCTCTCCAGGGCTTTGGGAGCTGGGGACTTGAGGCTGATAAGGGAAGAGTCTTTAGTAATATCCAACCTCATTGTAAGTGGTAAGCTGCAGAGGCAAGATATTCTAGTTTGCCAATGATTAACATTTTCCCCCACAATCCCTGAACTTGTTCTTTTTATACCCAATGTACTTTGGGGCTAGATGAGCTAGTGTAGGCATAACCTACCTCACTTTTACTGTAGGTGCCATTTCTGGTGGTACATAAAAAAAATGTGATAATTATCTGATGGAATATAGGTGTATCAGAAATTATAGGGTAGTTACCTGTAAGCTTTCCCATATGGTATCGCTGTCACTTTGGTTGTGTCATCTCATCCTTAGAGTACAGTTGGACACATGGTTGCACTTCTCCTGCTGCTCAGATTCTCCTCCAGTCAAAAAAGCCTTAGGCCTGTAAACAGGGAAACAGGAAAGCATACAAAATACCCACTGTTACATGTACCTATGGAGGTGGCACATTTCCCAGTCATGTGCTAGAACACCGTTTCTTAACCTGCGGTATGTGTACCCCAGGGGATACTCGACAATGTATAAGAGTGCACCATGGGGGGTCTAACAGGCCTAGTATATAATCTTAACAGTAAAAGATTATTCTTTATTGCTTCAAAAGGTGCTACAAGGCCCGGAACCTACTTATTTCGGTAACATAATAATGAATCTCCTCCTTGGGTGTACTTGGTTGTAACTGCTTGTTGCTAGTGGGTACTTAGCATAAAAAAGATTGAGAACCACTATGCCTTCATTGGCCGCAGTTGGTCATGTGAGACATGCAAACAACCTGGAGGTGTAATTCTGCTTGATTTTATAGATTAAAAAAAAAAATGCATAGCTAGAAACTATGCTGAATTACACCAAGGGGAAAAAAAGGAAAAGTGTTTTTGCTCCAAAAAATATGAGAAAAAAATTCTCTTAAAAAATATCTTAAACCAGGCCAACGCCCATTTAAAAAAACATGGGTGTTGGTCCGCTGGGGAGCACCCCAACTGCTCTCGCATGTCCCGTTCTCAGCCAAAATGGAAGCTTGACATGTGACAGCTACTGGCCAAAAATGGGGGCTGCATTTCCCCGAGGGAGCGAGGAGTTAGGTAAGATTTACAGGCTTTACCCATGCTCAATTGAGAGGGGGCTCCAGCAATTGCAGTGGAGAAGCACCCACATTTTGTTAAACAGGTGTTGGTCCGATTTAAGTAACTTGTTTTAGGGGGATGGAAGACACATTGCCTAACATGGAACTTGTGGTGAAGAGGAGGGCAAAGTATCTGAAGGGAGATTGTTGCCCAATATCTTAAAGTTAGATGAACAGGAGGCCTACAGTACAGTACTGGCTTATGAAATGTAAAAAAGTTATTCTGATAGTTGAGAGAGCTTTTTGCTATTTTATTTTATATTTGTACAAATAGATCATTTTATCCTGTCATCATTGCAGGTACATTATAACAAATGAGCTTCTTTTCACAGACAGGCTGAAATATGAAGGCAGGAACGTTATGTTCCTATAAACAGCCCATATGTTTTCAGGCTGTCTGCAGAATCATGGCTTCCAGAGTGTAACCAATAAATAACTTCTTATAGAAAGACACAAACCTGCTGTCAATTAATAGACCTGCTGTCAATTAAAAGATGTGCTTCAGATCTCCCATCTTTAGGCTCTCGTTGAAATATTTGAGACTTCTATGAACATGTGTGCTGTGAAACGCTCCAGGGTAGTCATTTTCCAAATCCCGTTTAAAAGGAATTAAGCTAAAAATACATTGTTTCATGTAAAAAGCGGCATGGCTTTAGGGTGGGTGCCATTATTAGGACATTATAAGAGAGCCTTCTGGTTAAAGCCCGGTATGTAAATGACATGTATAAAACCATTTTCCTTTCATTTTGATCTTCCACACAATAGGCTCGATTCAGAGAGAAAAAAAAAACTTCCGTTTTAGTGCCGATCTGTTTTAGTGCCGATCGCAGATTACGAATACGAGGATGTCATTTTCCAGCGTGACGTTTCCGTTTCATTTTCACATGTTACAACGTAGGCTTTCGTTTTTGCCCTTTTCCCATCGTATCCTCCAACGAATTCTTTACGTTTCCCGTTCGATTCTGTTTCCCTTTTTCAATAAATAATCGTCCAGACGGAAATCCTTACGATCTAGCACCTGTGCACTACAAACGTAACTCATTAAAGTGCTCGCCTACATATTTGCCACCCTCACTTCTACTACAATGTTTAGCTAAATCACTTAGCACTATCCTCCATCTTCCCTTTTGGACCCTTAAAGCTCACCCAAATCACTTCTCGGTCATGTGAATATTAATCTTTAAATATTTCTGGGCCCATTAGTTTTGTGTTAATGTATTTTGTAAATGAAATGACACTGTAACATTTCTTTTTGGATTCCATCATAAAATATAAAATCTTTACAAATTTAGAAAATTTCTAATTAAAAACTTAAATTAAAATATTGGTATAACCTTGTTGGGGTCATACTGCAGTGCCCCCCCCCCCCCCCCTGTATGGTCCAAACACCTAAATCTGGACTTCAAAAGCCAGAGGGCCCTCGCCACCACGGCCCGGGTTTTGCATAGTGCCCGATTAGAGAACCCCTGGCCCGCATTCTGCAGGCAAAGAACGGGCATCAGGAGCAAGGGCAGGAGTGGATATCCAGAATCTCCTGAAAGAATTTAAAAATACTAACATAAAATACACATTCTAAGCTACAATATTGTTTAACATGTCATCAAGGGCTAAAAATAGCCATTTTAAGACATGAGTCATCAACTATATTCATTGCCATACAGTGCAAATGGATTGATGGAATGTGAGCAAACTTACCCAGGAGCCATCTACCAGATAATTCTCCTGACTCAAACTGACGAAATAAGCCGGAGCTCTGCAATATATAAGCATCATGGGACGACCCTGGATGCCCTGCAAGAACACTGAGGAATCGCATAGCTGGACCAAGCACTGCTTGTATGTTGTGTGAGTGGCACATCTTGCGGTTCCTGCAACCAAATACAAAATAATTACACAAAGCAAAGGTAACCGACTAAAACAATAACTCCTACAACAAATTAAGATTCAAGTTCAACAATCCAAATATAATTCACAAAGGACATAAGCCTAAAAAAATATAGCAATTATATGGATGTGTGGGAAAATAAATGTTTACATGCTAAGGATCAATTAAGGTCAGCATTAAAATGCATCTATAAGGCATACATGAAATGTATTGATTCAGGTATGCATTGCTATACAATTTATGGGCTCTGCCATGCTGATACATGCAATGCCTTGGAGCTAAAGGCGCGCAGACTCCTCCACATAGCCTCAAAACATGTTCAACAATAGCAATCCGAGCCCTCAAAGGTCCCGTAAGTGGATCGGAAATGAAACGGATTTATAGGGTGGTGGTCCGTCGGAAATCAGCTCTCTGAATCAGATGGAAACCCATCCCAACAACGGAAGTTATCTGAACGAACGGAAAATTTCCGATTTTGTTTGGAAAATGATCCGAAGTAACGGAAATGTTCCGATTTGCTTCCGTTCATCGAAAGCGCATTCCCGAACGTTCGTATGAATGAAAAATGAACGAAAAAAGCAAAAAAATGACAAACACCCACCAAAACTTTCACAGACAGCTACGGAAGTCCAGACGAATGTGTCTCTGAATCGAGCCTAATGACCATTCCAGTTTAAGACTACTTACCCCCCTATCCCCTGCCTGCATGTCCCAAGGTTAGGGCAGGAGGGATATGTAAGTAATTGCAACACAGCACCCCATTATCCCCCCCCCCCTCTTTATTTAATCATCGGTGTGCTTGAGAGTTGAGGACTAACTGGCAGCATGATAGTGGCAAAAGATGTAAATAAAAGTTTCAGATTGGAAAATGTTTGTGAACTCTTGTTGTGAAATCTTTATTAACTACCAGCACAACTATCAACTTAAAGCACAACTGTTATTCCCTCCAGGACCATGCATTAAAGTTGTCTAACAGCCACTCTGTCCATTGGTGCTCTCAGTGTGTGTGGGCTTATTTTACACAGTTTCCATGGGGGAAAGGTGGGAGGAAGTTAGTGTGTGCCATTAAAGTGGATCAAAACCCAGGAAGTTTACCCCGTGCTGTGTGAAACCCCCCACTTTGCCCACTAAAACTCATCTTTTCCTGCGCGCTGCCGTCCCAGCCTATCTGAATGGCTGGTACAAGAGCACGCACTCCCCATTAAAAACAATCAGAACACTTTGCTGAATGACGCAGTCAAGGCAAAGGGCTTTGACTGGCTGAGAGCCCGCACTTGCACCATTGGAGCAGGAAAAGGTGAGTTTATAATAGTGCCCAGGGGGGTTTCACACAGCAGGGCATCTCAGTTTGGGATGAGCCAGGAAAAAGCCAGGCCCGCAACTGGTGGGTTTTGTTCCAGTTTAAATAACATTCCCTAGGAGGCATCCCAAATCCTAATGACCTGCAGTACAAAACTCGCCTAGTCCTGAGATTGGTTGGCAGTCATATTCAGAAATTAGCAGAGCTCTCTATATTACTGCGACATGCCTGCTCCGTCTGTACACACCTAACAGCAGACATTCAGGTCGGCCATTCAGGTCAGCCAGACATATAGGATGGGGGTGTTGTAGTAAAGCAGAGAGCTCTGTTGAGGATATGACCATAGTGGTATCTCTGGCCTGATTTTGTGATGACATCTATGGAAGGGTTTTAAGCAATTCCAAAATACCTTCTCCAGTTATGATAACCTCTTCTTTTGAGCAATGGGACCCAACAATCACATCAGAATTCAAATTCTATTCTTGCCAAGTGTATACTGGAAGACTCAAAGTACCAGCACAGTATCAGCATAGACATAGAGAATACAAGAGCATAAAAACTCAGTCATTCATACAACCTGGTAGCTTTTCCAAGCCACTACCAGGAGGTAAGACTGGAACCAGGATGTCTCCAAGTGGTAACTTGGAATGACTACCAGGGAGTTCCTAGTTGCCTTGGAAGGTCGCTCCACCATTTCACACTTGATCGTTAGGCCGAAAAACAGCCCAAGATATTTTCAACCCAGCCAGCTCAAGTCCAGCTCACAACATCTCTGCCGAGCCTGCCATGTGCTCCTTGGCAGTTCAACTAGTGTCAACTAAGGATGAGGCTATTGTATTTACAGGTGATGACCAGGGTTGATATGGCCAATTTGATGGTACAAAAGCTTTAGTATCATAGAGTTAGGTAATGTGGCAGGGTGGGTATTTCTTTCCAAAGCCATGCTGAGGCCATAGCATTTTGAGGTGGAACATGGCCTGGGGTTTCTTGGATGGAGTTGTTCAGTTGGGCCATGTATGGGGGGGTGGAAGGAGATAAGGGAGTAAGTAGCAGCAACCAAAATGGCCACAAAGCAGTGTGGCCCACGGGGTCTCCTCATGGCCAGTCCACCCCTGCGGTACTAATCAGCAGTTTGGCAGCACTTACTGTATCTCGCAAAGATAAGGGAACAGTCATCATGCAACACCTATAACAGATAGCAAAATCAGAAAATCAGTTGCCTGCTAGTAACAACCTTTATCAAGAAAGATAAGAGCTGGCAATGACCTTTAACACCTAGATAAAAGCTTAGTGGTCTAATTGACAATATCATGTTCGGATGTTAAAAATACAATTGTGTTGTTTGAAGTGCAGAAAAGCACCATTGGGTTCCTGAGTTGGGTGCTTTGCTCTATATGGTCCTTGCGTATCAACAGAAGTGTGACTTCTCCATCTGATTGCACAGAATGCTGAACCCAGTGACCAGCCTGCTCTATCTAAAGCGTTATGCAATTTACCGCAAATCAAAGGCTGTTCCCAGGTTATCATCCTCATCTATCTCCACCTCTCTGATAACAAGAAGAGCCGATAATGGTGTTATCTGATGAAAGTCTGCCCTGGCAAGTTCCCACATCATCATAGTCAGGAAGCCCATACGCTTCTAAACACCATAATCACAGCAGGGCACATTTGTTAACAATTTCTTTTTTACTGGATTATTGTCAAAGGCCAGAATCAAAAGGACACATGGAAAATATTGCAACATAAGTGCCTGTAAAGCCCATTATATACACGGGAGAAGATTTCAGCATTATTGCCTATGATGGCGCACTCATCCTTTTTATTACTTAATATGCTAAATGCTATGTGATGAACTTTGGATTTGACCCTTATATCCCAATATCACATATTTACATATTTACATACAAACTATTCCGTTTTTTATTTTTGTATAAAGATTGATTACTTAAAAAAAATACTAATGGGCACCAGGCCCTTCTGTAACCCTCTGCCAGGCTTGTCACCCCTTACCCCTTGCAGTGGTGCATCACATGTACCCCTACACCAGTGGTGACACTCAGAGCCCTTTCTGTGGGCACCCATCATCTTTTCAGTACTTGCATTTTGGGTTTTGAGTAGCAGCTTGGACACTCTGTCGCTAAAAGGTTTGCCATCACTGCTCTATATATGCATTCTTTGGATCCCCACTGTGCAGTACAGCCTGAGCATACCGATACTATCCTCCAGCGACCACATGACCATCAGCAAATCTGTATTGCTATTGTCATTGTGGGATTGTAGAAGGGGTTAATATCTTCGTGCTTTGGGTTTGCAGGACAGCTGGGCATCTGGGATACCCTATGCTACCAGTGTTGGAAAGTAAAGTATTTTTTGAGTATTCTTTCTCATTAAGGTGTTTGGTTAAATGAATAGTCGTGAACCTTTGACTGAAAGGACTCCAGACCAAATAGGACCTCCAACCAAAGTTTAGAAAATTGCTTCTTTAACCCCCCCCCCCCCTTACAATTAGTGATGTAAGCTATTTGAGAAAGCTTGACTCTATACAGATGTTATGGAATAGCAGGCAGATTCTATGCTCAAGTACTGCATGAGAGATAATAAAATGAATGCCAGAGGTAAAAGCCATCAGCTATAATGACTCATAACTGCTCAGAAAACTCTTAAAACATTATATTAACATTGTAAATAACTGTTGCATTGCTCTGCGGCAGCCGAGGCCATTGACTTACATTTATACATACTTACATTCATCCTGCAGCTGTTGATTCAATGTGTGAGTGTGTGTAACATGACAGACATACCAATCCAGAGGTCAATATCTCTCTTAGTTTGGTGTGGAGAAACAATGTCACACAGATACACTTTACACAAATGCAGCCAGCTAGAGGAGGACTTTATCTCCTTCTAAAATTCTGTGTGGAAGCATATAAAATACCTATCTGGCTGGTTGGGCTGATCATAAGAAAGCTCCTAGCTCAACTGCTGTGTGTCTGTGTGATATTGTTTCTCCAAATCAAATTGAGTTATTGATTTCAGGATCGGTATGTTTGTCATGTGTCTCCCCTATCCCCCAATACAGGTGTAAGCAGGCCTCTCAGATATAATTCAAGTTGTCCGCTCCAATGTAATTCTAGGAGCACAGCTATTCCACAACTGCATATCTGCATGGAGTTAAGCCCTTTCAAACAGCATATACCACTGATCACCAAAGGGGGGCTTTAGGGGAGCAAATCTTTATTTTCTTGACTGTAGGTCCGCTTTAACACCTTGACATGCAAGTGTCTAATTTCGCTTTTTTTAGGGGATACATTCTGTGATTGTACCTCATGCTGTTGCGCCTTATCTATACAACACAATCAAATTCTGAATGGATTTTCGAGCACGTTGGACCAAATGTGAAACTCTTTTGGAATTCATTCTGGCTAAATTTCCAAACACTGCAATAAGAGGGATCCCTATCCCACTAACCCAGCAATCGCTATTTATACTTACATAGCCAGCACTCCCATGTTGCATATGCATACCCCTGCCAGACATATCTGAATGGCTGGTGAGGGTACGTTTGCATGGGGATACACACAGCGGGCATCAAAAATTGGGTTGGCGTTCGCTCAAGAACAAGACTTTCTTGGTTTTTGCTTCTCCCTGGTGGGATGCCCAATATGCAAGGAGACCACTGCTCGAGGGGAGTCTTTAAAGTGGACCAACACCCAGGGGGGATCGGCCCGGAAATCTATAAAATTCCCGGACCGATCAGATCCCTCCCCGCGGGGCATCCGAAATCGGGAGGAACCCCCCAGGAGGCCCACAAACCTTACCTCAGCCCCGTTCCATCGGCGCATGCGCGAGTCGCGTCTCGCGCTTCCCTCTAGCAGGGTGCGCACCCGCGCCGGCCATTTGTGAATGGCCGGTGCAGGCGCGCTCCCTGTTAGAGGGAAGCGCGAGACGCGGCCTCCAGCGCTCAGAGCCAGCTGAGCTGGTATGCGCGTCCAGGCGGCCTTGGACGCGCATACCACAGCGGCTCTGAGCGCTGTGATTGGCTGGCGCGGTCACTTGGGAGCGGGGAGAGGTGAGTTTTTTGGGGCTTTCTGGGGGGCTTCCGACAGCGGGGCACCCCCGATCGGGGTGCCCCACCGAAGTGGACCAAAACCCAGGATAGTCAAAATCCTGGGTGTTGGTCCACTTTAAGACACAGCACTGTGCTTGAAAGCTTTATGAGCAAACACATGATACCCCTCTTCTCTCCCCATCAAACTGCTCAGCTGTGTCACTTTCTACTGACTCAAACTTTAAGAGTGAAAAAGTACAGGGGGAGGATTTTTCTAAAAAGAAATTTTTCTTCTATTATAGCATGAATGCACAACATGCGGCCTGTGAGCCATATATGGCCCTCACTGCTCTCAGTTGTGGCCCCCTAGTACCCCTTGCAGAGTTGGAGAGCCTTGCCTGGTCAGTTGAGGGCAGTTCATCTTTAACTCACAAAGCAGAAAGTGGGGCACCTATGATTGTCTCTGTAGGGGAGGGTGACACTCATGTGCTACTGGTCTATTGTTTGTGCTGGGTGATTATGTAGACTCTTCCCAGCTCAGCTTTGCCCACCTCACCTCTGCTTACCTCTTCCCTCCTTACCTGTGCTAACTTCACCTGTTTACCTCTGCCTTCTTTAACTCAGCTCTCACCTTGTCCCATCTTACCTCTCCCCATCTATACCTATCTCTAAACATCTCTTTCCACCTCGCCTCTGTCTTTCACACCTTACTTTGGGCAACCTCACCTCTGCTCACCGCTACCCACCTTGGCTTACCTCTTCCCATATCAACTCTGCCCACTTCACCTCTGCTCAATGTACCTCTCCCTGCCTTACCTTTATCCACTCCTTCCCACCTGTCTTACCCACCTTTTATTCATCTCATCTCACCCCACCTCTTGACACCTCACTTCTTCCACAGCTGATCACCCCTGTCTCACCATAGGCATATTCAATAATAAGGTAAAGCTTATAAAGTAAAGCTTACCTCCAGTAAATGGTTTGGCTTCGTTGGCAGCCTAAATGTTATTGCGGCCCCTTGAATAGGAACAATGCGACAATGCGGCCCTTATACCAAAAAGGTTGTGCACCCCTGTTTTATCATATAACGGATTTTAATTTTCATGGGTGTTTAATGATAGTTGTCCTTTTGTGTTTTTTTTTTTAATGATACATTTTTATTGAAGAAGCAATGGTACAGACAAAATGCATCAAAGAACAACATACTCGATCTTACAGGTAATGAAGTCAATCAAATAAAACAGAACAGAGGCAGCTGATGACGGGGAGGGGGGTTTCCCCAGTTCAGAACTGACCCGGAAAGCAGGGGGACACTCAACTTTGTTCCCAGGATGGCTCAAGTCTTTCATCGCTCCTCCGTCTGTTTCAGTGACGAGTTGCAGCAGTAAAACCGACACCCTATAACCCACCATCGATGCTATGACCACTATTATGAATAAACATTTGCGTCCGCACTTCCTGCCTCCTCCCATTTTATTTTTAAAGGAACATAGAAAACAACAACTATAAAACACATTTTAGAGGGGAAAAAGACACAGGGGGACAAGGGAAGGGTAATGAAGGGGGAGGGGGAAAGGGGTAGGGAGGAGAGGGGGAAGAGGAGTGTAGCAGGGGAGAGGAGGGGGGACCCACCGCTCGCCCATGGCTATCTATTTTTTCAGGAAGTCTAGGTATTCTGCCGAAAAAGTGAACCGGTCCCACGTGCTCCATGTTTCTCTGTGTTTCTCGAAGTTCCCCTTCAACAAGGCTGTTAACTCCTCCATTCTGCAAATGTCTCTGACCCTTGATAACCACATTGCTGTTGTCGGGGGAGCAGTCGACTTCCAGCACGTGGGTATACACGTCTTGGCGGCATTTAAGAGCGGGGCCAGCAAGGATTTACCCCTCCTCCGAATTGAGGTAGGGGCCAGATTGAGAAGGTATGCCGCCGGGTCATCCCCCAAGTCGATCTCTCCGTTAGGCTCAACACTATCCTCCTCACGCTATCCCAAAACTTTCCGAGAGCCCCGCACTCCCAAAAGATGTGGATCATAGTGCCCCTGGCTTGTGCACACCTCCAGCACAGAGGGGAGGAAGAGGGAAACATCCTAGATAATTTAGCTGGCACATAGTACCACCGTGTCAGGATTTTGTATGTGGTTTCTTGGTATCTACTCGAAATTGAGGAGGTATGGGCCAGCTGAAACATAGCTTTCCTCTGTTCCTCCGAGAATTTCCTATTTAGCTCCCTCTCCAAGCCACACAGGGATGCACAAAAGAATCCGGAGGTCCAACCAGGAGTGAGTATGTGTATGACAGGGCTCCTCTAATGTGTCCTGACTGAGTGCAGGCTCGCTCGAAGGGGGTCAATGATCTAGCAGCCTCCACCGTGAGGGCAATACCCTTCTGGTAGTGCGTCAACTGATACGCCTGCCACGCACTAAGGGGCTGCAGGGCTAGCCTAGCCGCCCGATCCTCGGCCCTGAGCCACTTCCTCCCATTCTGCATATGCATGATCCTGAAACAGTTTTGTTTTATCCAAGAACGAAATGTTCCATCAGACTGGCTCACCGGGAAATCCGGATGGCCCAGCACCGGGGACATCGGGGAGAGGGAGGGGGAGATGTCTAGTTTTGGAAAAACCCTGCTCACCACCCTCCTTGTGGGGCCTATTGTGGGATGTTTGTTTAATGAAGAGACTCGGTCTAGCGGGACCCAGGGGAGGCCCGGGAGGTAAGCCTGGGAAGATTCTCGTTCAATATGCGTCCACTGCTTCTGAGAGGAATGTCTGCACCAGTCTATCACCCAGACTAAATGCGTTGCTGCGTGGTATGATCGCCACTCAGGGAGGCCCAGGCCCCCCATCTCTTTGGAAGCGCCATAAGAGAAGCCGCCATGCGATGCGACCTCCCTGCCCAAACAAACCTTGCACAAATCCCAGAAAGGCATTTAAAGAATGTGTGGGGGACTTCCACATGTAAGGCCTGAAAAAGGTACAGAACTCTGTGCAAAATATTAATTTTAATTATGTTCGCCCTGCCAAACCATGAAAAAGCCCCCTTGTTCCATTGTAGTAGGTCCTTCTCCACCCTCCTCAACAACGGAGGGAAGTTCAGGCTGTAAATTCTCTGGGGGTGAGCTGGAATCCTTGTTCCCAGATATGTCACCGCCTCCTGTTCCCATTTAAATGGGAAATTCTCTGAGACCAGTTTCACCCTTTTTGGGGGATGTTGATGTTGAGGGTGGAGGATTTTTGATAGTTCACCTTGTAACTTGACACTGTTTGGAAGGTCCGGAGCTCAGCGATCAATATGGGAACCAGTCAATGCACGAGTATGAGTTATGCGGGGCAGAGAAGAACTGGTTTTGGTGAAGCAGAGCTTTAAGTCTCTTCAAGCTAGAGAAAGGGATCTGTGAGGACCCTCTGGAGGTGTCCAAACCCGGGTCGAGAACTAAATTGAAATCACCTCCCAGGAGGAGAACTCCCTCCGAGAACGTGTTCAATTTGCCCAGGGTGGAATTTAGAAATTTATGCTGGTTGGAGTTTGGGCAATAACATGTCGCCAACGTAATCTTGAGCGAAAAGAGGGTACCCTTAACAAAGAGAAACCTACCCTCTGGGTCTTGGAGGGTCTCGCTGTGACTCCATGGCAAGGATCCTGCCAGGAGGATCGATTAGTGAGGTTGTGGGTTCTCCCAAATTTAAGATGGGTCTCCTGCAAGAAGGCAATCTGTGTGTTCAGGCGTCTCAATTCTCTCAGAACAGAGGATCTCTTGATGGGAGAGTTGAGGCCCTTAACATTTAAGGAAGTGCATTTTACCTTAGACATGATGAAGCGCTGATAGAGGGCCCAATCTCCGTTTAGACTGTTTTATTCCACACAAAGCGGGTGGGGACGGCCCCCAGAGGGTACGAGGTTGGGAAGGACTGGGTGGGAAGGAGAAGCTGGGGAAGGAAAGAGAAAAGGAGAGAAAAGAGGGGAGGGAAGGACAGGTAAAACGACAATAAAGGTTAAACACTAGACACTGACACAAAAACGCACCTGAGAAGGTGCAAACATATAAAACAGAAAACTAAGCGGGAAATAAACTTTGTGTTTCCCAAACTTGAGCCCCACCCTACCCGAGCAAGTCGGGACGGAGGGGGACTAGGCCTACTGTGGAAGCGAGACGGACCAGAGGGTTGCGAGAGATCCCTCCCACCGACCGCCGAGGCAGACATCTAGTCCCACGCCGGCCAATTCACCTACGCGGGGCACTGTGACTATAGGGCATCACCTACCCACAATATGAATGTATGGAGAACAGGATAAAAGATAAGACGTGAAACAACCCGTCTAGGCGCCATCGCCACCGCCCGGCAAGCCCACAGCCACCAAAGGTAGCATCACGGGCCGACCGGACCGCGTCCGAAGGAGCCGGCGGGCAGATCAAAGACTCTCTCTCCTCCATATACTAACGAAATGAAACGATAGCACTGCAGTTAATGAATACGGCTAAACAAAGGATATCAAAATGGGAGCCAGTCCCGTATTAGGTCTCGTTGTCCCTGGGCTGGGAGGGACCCGGAGCTCTTCTGGGGTTTCTCCTTCGTGGGCGGCTAACGTCTCTTGCCCGTCGAACGCTCCAGTGTTGCCCCTCCTGGGTCCTCATTGGGGGGAGGGATACTGGGGTCGAGCCAATCTGGAACTTCTAATGGCGCCAAGTCCAAGAAGGTGAACAGTTCCTGGAGGCCAGCAGGGGGCCTTAAGGTGTAGACCCTCTGATTTTTGTGCACCAGAAGATGGAAGGGGTATCCCCGGCGATAGGTCGCTCCGCATTCTAGAATTTTTCCCAGCAAGGGTTTCAAAAGCCACCTCATTTGCAGCGAGCGTCTCAAAACATCTGGAAAGACCTGCAGCATCGCCCTGTCAAAGCAGATCTGTCCTCTATCCCACGCTTTTCGAAGGATCTCTTCCTTCACTGAGTAATAGTGTAAACGGCATATGACGTCTCGTAGACGATTAGGGTCCGCGGGCCGAGGGCCTAGTGACCTGTGCAGATGGGAGGGCGGTTTAAGAGCTCGTTGAAGATGCCCGTCACTGTATTCAGCAATTGATCTTGCCCAGACGCCTCTGGCAAGCCCCTCAATCTGATGTTGTTCCGACGGCTCCTATTGTCAAGGTCATCTAGATGAAAAACTGCCGCTTGAGAAATGGAATGCTGCAGGGCCATGCTTTTTTCCAGAGCCTCAACTCTTTGTACTGTCGTGAGATGTGATTGCTCCAGCCCTGAAACTTTGGAGTCTAAGCCCTCAACCGAGTTCTGCAAATCCGATATGTCCTTCTTAAATGTGTTCTCCACTCGTGAGATAAAGGTTTCCAAGTCATCCTTGGTGGGGAGAACTCTCAGCTCTGCCCTTATAGCTGCCAAAACCGAGTCATGGGACTCGGGGGCTCGAGATATGGATGTCCCGGGTGCGTCGGCTCCTCCGATGCGCCTTGCCATCCAAGGTGATAGCGGCTAGCGTTGTTGACGCCGGAGGCGGTGTGGGTGACATTTGCACACTAGAGAGGGAGCCACTGTATAGAGCCTTGTCCTGCTGAGTTGGAGGCCCTGTGGCGCTTCCCGCCCGGCCAACTGTTTGCGGGACGTGAGGCCCGGGCGACCAGCTGCCAGGCCCCTCCGAGGACACCTCCCGGCGATCTTGCCACGTGGAGCCCAGTGAACTGTCTCTGGGTTGCCAGGGGGGGGGGACTGCTGGGCGGGATGGGACCCTCCGGGGGTAAACCAGTCCCGATTCGGGCTTAATGATGAAGACAGCAGAGCCCTGGAGTTTGGGCTAGGAGGGGACATCCCTGGGGCATCCCGGCTGGGCTGAGCTGTTGATGAGAGGGAGTCTTCCCCATATCCGGGGCTTTCCACACGTGCAGGGGGCTGTTGCCCATGATGCCTTGCTGCCAGCAGGGGGGATACACTGTCCTCTGGGCTTCTCAGGACTAGCCCACCATCATGAATTTTATTACAATGCCCCCTCTGCCCTTCACTGCAAGGTGTTTCCCCCCCATAGTGAGGCTGGATTTTCTGGGGGGGGTCGCACCACTTTACTTTGCGGGGGGGCTCACTTTCCCCCGCGCCCGTGCTGTCTGCCCCCGCTCTCAGCGTGTTCGGGGAACCGGAGCACGGCCGCACTGAGTGTGTTGCGGCCCACTGTGTCACCTGGTTGATCCCGCCGTCATTCACCGCTGTGAGCCCTTCCTCGGCTTCTCCCTCCATGCGGGCGGAGCACTCAGCCTCGGGCCGGCCTCCCTCGGACTTCATCCCCGCCGGGGACCGCTTCCTCTCTTCGGCGGGTCCGGCAGCCGCCGCCACCGCCACACCTTCCTCCTTCTCCCTGTGCACGCTGCCAAGTCGCCCCGCGCCGGAGGCCTCCTTGTTACTCTGCTCCCCTGGGATCGACTCGTCCCTCCCGGCGACAGGGACGCCACGGGTCGCGCTCTCACTGCCTGATGCCGCCATCTTGCCTGCCGTCTTTCCAGAGTCACCAGCCCGACCCTGCGCCAGGTACGAGCTTATTTTTTTTTTTTCGTCTGTGGGGGTATAGCTGTCTTCACCCCCTTCCGCCTCTTTGCCATCGTTTGTGGGTGTTTTGGGGGGGCCCCAAAAAGGAGACAAAATCTCAGTCGGTCAGAGGGAGCTCTCCCAGAAGCTTCTTCACCCTCTCATGCCCGGCCACGCCCCCCCTCCGCCCGTCCTTTTATGTTTTAATCTCAATATGTGCGCTTGCCTGTGGTCACCTTTGACAAAAGTTCTGGGTCTTCAGAGTTCCAGACTGGAGCACCCAGGGCATGTAAGCAGTTTACTTTGTTTACATGTATGACTTATTAATTATCACAGATGGCCTATTAAAGTTACCCAATTTGCATCCTCTCATTGTGTACTTATTGTGGTTCCAAGTGACCAGAAACGGCAGCTGGTCACGGGTGAGCGCTGTCAGAGGAAACCGGATCAGGCTCCAGAGCCTCTGGCAATATACTCAGCTCGCTGCTAATGAGGTGATAAACCTTCCTGATCTCATTTGTACATATCACGCCGAACCCTCTGAATGGTCTACTGACGCTCCTCGGCCAAAAGTATGTAACATACAGACGTCACAACCATATGCACTTTTTTATCTTTTAACTTCACAACCATAGATGTAAAACGTGTAATATTAACCAGTGTGGAAAAATTAATTTTCATTTTGTCTTTTTTCAATGTCAGCAGTGTTCTGCAATGAAAAAGGAAAGGAAAGGAAAATGAAACAATTTCCTTCTTGCTGATAAATGCCGAGCCCTGGGTGACCAGAGTACTTTTTTCCTTGCTCCCTTAGCCACTTATTACTAACTGAGCTAAACAAAATTAAACAAAATTGAAACCATTACCAAATATATATGGTTGGATTGAATGGACCCTTCCCCCGGGGCACCCCGATCGGAGGGAATAGCAGGTATTCACAAATACCTGCTAGAGGGATAGCTAGAGGGATCTTAGACACACCATGGGGCCGGGAAATTAGGTAAGTGAATGGGGCAACCTGGGGGGTTTCACACAGCGGGGCATCGCGATTTTGGATTGGGCAATCGATCGGACCAGGAATCTTATAGATTCCAGAGGGTTTTGTTCCACTTTAAAGAGCAACACAGAACCTCTGGGCTGACCGGCTGATTTCCTCTCACTATCGGGAATGCTCCATTGTGTGAACCCCCCCGAGACCCCTAAGTAAAAATCACCAAACCACAAACTAACAATGCATGCCCCGCCCCGCGGCCGCATCCCTGCTATACCTTTAGCTGGGCATGTAAACGGCTGACATGGATATGTCCCTACAGCTAGAGTAGAGCAGAGGTGTGGCCGGTGTTATACTTGACTTCAATCAGCTCTGTCTGTGGGATTTCACACACACTGGGATTCCCCCATTAGAGAGGAACAACACCCCGTGAGAGTTGACATTCCCAGGTGTTGTTCCTCTTTAAGGAATTCAAATAATTAAAATTCATGAAAAAGCAAAGTAATAACTTAATTAACTAATTAAACAGAAGATAAATGAATCAAAACAATAAACATATATAGAAGAGAATTTATCACCGAGTTTAAATTTAGCAACATTCTCACTGCGCACAGGTGAAAAGTAACCCCACAGGATCATGTATCACTGGCTGCAAATTCTACTTCCAAGCTCTTTCATCAGCTCCACGCATGTATTTACTGCTGGGGTTGGGGGTGTCCTGTATTTAGTGCTGGGGTGGGGTGTCATGTATTTACTGCTGGGGTTGGGGGTGTCATGTATTTAGTGCTGGGGTTGGGGGTATCATGTATTTACTGCTGGGGTTGGGGGTGTCATGTATTTACTGCTGGGGTTGGGGGTGTCATGTATTTAGTGCTGGGGTTGGGGTGTCATGTATTTAGTGCTGGGGTTGAGGGTATCATGTATTTACTGCTGGGGTTGGGGGTGTCATGTATTTACTGCTGGGGTTGGGGGTGTCATGTATTTAGTGCTGGGGTTGGGGGTGTCATGTATTTAGTGCTGGGGTTGGGGGTGTCATGTATTTACTGCTGGGGTTGGGGGTGTCATGTATTTAGTGCTGGGGTTGGGGTGTCATGTATTTACTGCTGAGGTTGGGGGTGTCATGTATTTAGTGCTGGGGTTGGGGGTGTCATGTATTTAGTGCTGGGGTGGGGTGTCATGTATTTACTGCTGGGGTTGGGGGTGTCATGTATTTACTGCTGGGGTTGGGGGTGTCATGTATTTAGTGCTGGGGTTGGGGGTATCATGTATTTAGTGCTGGGGTTGAGGGTATCATGTATTTAGTGCTGGGGTTGGGGGTATCATGTATTTAGTGCTGGGGTTGAGGGTATCATGTATTTACTGCTGGGGTTGGGGGTGTCATGTATTTAGTGCTGGGGGTGGGGTGTCATGTATTTACTGCTGGGGTTGGGGGTGTCATGTATTTAGTGCTGGGGTTGGGGGTATCATGTATTTACTGCTGGGGTTGGGGGTGTCATGTATTTACTGCTGGGGTTGGGGGTGTCATGTATTTAGTGCTGGGGTTGGGGTGTCATGTATTTAGTGCTGGGGTTGGGGTGTCATGTATTTAGTGCTGGGGTTGGGGGTGTCATGTATTTAGTGCTGGGGTTGGGGTGTCATGTATTTACTGCTGAGGTTGGGGGTGTCATGTATTTAGTGCTGGGGTTGGGGGTGTCATGTATTTAGTGCTGGGGTGGGGTGTCATGTATTTACTGCTGGGGTTGGGGGTGTCATGTATTTACTGCTGGGGTTGGGGGTGTCATGTATTTAGTGCTGGGGTTGGGGGTATCATGTATTTAGTGCTGGGGTTGAGGGTATCATGTATTTAGTGCTGGGGTTGGGGGTATCATGTATTTAGTGCTGGGGTTGAGGGTATCATGTATTTACTGCTGGGGTTGGGGGTGTCATGTATTTAGTGCTGGGGTGGGGTGTCATGTATTTAGTGCTGGGGTTGAGGGTATCATGTATTTAGTGCTGGGGTTGGGGGTATCATGTATTTACTGCTGAGGTTGGGGGTGTCATGTATTTACTGCTGGGGTTGGGGGTGTCATGTATTTAGTGCTGGGGTGGGGTATCATGTATTTACTGCTGGGGTTGGGGGTGTCATGTATTTACTGCTGGGGTTGGGGGTATCATGTATTTAGTGCTGGGGTGGGGTGTCATGTATTTAGTGCTGGGGTTGGGGTGTCATGTATTTACTGCTGAGGTTGGGGGTGTCATGTATTTACTGCTGGGATTGGGGGTATCATGTATTTAGTGATGGGGTGGGGTGTCATGTATTTACTGCTGGGGTTGGGGGTGTCATGTATTTAGTGCTGGGGTTGGGGGTATCATGTATTTAGTGCTGGGGTTGAGGGTATCATGTATTTACTGCTGGGGTTGGGGGTATCATGTATTTAGTGCTGGGGTGGGGTGTCATGTATTTAGTGTTGGGGTTGGGGGTATCATGTATTTACTGCTGGGGTTGGGGGTATCATGTATTTACTGCTGGGGTTGGGGGTATCATGTATTTACTGCTGGGGTTGGGGGTGTCATGTATTTAGTGCTGGGGTTGGGGGTATCATGTATTTAGTGCTGGGGTGGGGTGTCATGTATTTAGTGCTGGGGTTGGGGGTATCATGTATTTAGTGCTGGGGTGGGGTGTCATGTATTTAGTGCTGGGGTTGGAGGGTGTCATGTATTTAGTCTAGGTTGGTGGTTATATATTTGGTGCTGGGGTGGGGGGGTCACATATTAATGCTGGGATGAGGAGTGTCATGCAGGGCAGTTTCTAGCAAAATAGCACTGAATGCGGGAAGGAAGAACACTCTGCCCCCCCCCCCCCCCTCATGTTGCAGCTGCTGTCGTCCCATACATGTACTTACTGTTTCTGCTGTCACATCCTGTGCCTCTAGCATAACAGCAGGAGATCCCCCCTCCTAATTTGGGGGGATGAGGGGGGCTGCACCACTTTTAGTGATGCTGACTCACCTGCATAACAGTATGGCCGGGATAAAAGCGACCCCATGGGCTTGGCACCCAGGGCGATCGCCCTTCTCGCCCTCCCCTAGAAACAGCCCTAGTGTCGTGTAGTTATTGGTGGGGTGTCACATATTTATAGCTGGGTTGGTGTGTCATGTATTTAGTGCTGGAGTAAGGAATGTCACATATTCACATATACAGTTCTGCTGTGGGGGGTGTTGTCAGGTATTTAGGTCTGAGCTCGGGCATGTCACCTATTTAGTGCTGGGGTTGGCGACGGGCACGTATTTATTGCTGGGGGGGGGGGGGGTCACATAGTTTTTTCTCAGGGTGGATGATGTTAAAGTGGACTAACAGTCAATGAATTAATTCAGATCAACACAACAAACAGTGCTCCAGGGCAATTTAGATTGCTGCACATGAAAATTCATTTACCTTTTTCAAAGCCTACTTAAAAACAAGATGGCCGCTCATGGGCTTGCAGGTTACCTACAAACAGGGAGTCTTGCTGGGCTTCCTGTTACTGTGCACTTCGGGTATGTCAGTTGGGTGTGGAAGGTCCAAAATGGCCGCTACCTTTCTGTTGGTCCAGTTTAAGTATTACTGGAGTGAGGGGTGGGCTATAGGTACTCCATTCCACCTTGGAGATAATCATAGATGGAGCCAGGAATGTCAAGGAAGGAAGAAAAGGATTAATCAAGGCAAGGCAGGGATTGGAGCACTCAGGACACCCAACATTTGTGTCAGAAGTGACAACAATTTTGAGGTGAAGAGCAAAGTATATGAGGACACAGTGACTGCCAAAGAAAGAAAACAATAGTGAAGCCAGGGCTAGAATTGGGGTAAAGGAGCAGCACTGAGGACACCCCCAACTTGTTTGTGTCGAAGTATTTCCTAATATTAGAGGTTTGCCAGAGCAGCACTGTGTAGGCAGGTCCTCGTGGCCCTTTCTGTAGTGTGTATATGATGAGTCTTTGCTTCTTGCGCTAACCAGACGCGCTTCTGAGAGGCGTGTGTGTGCACTAATGGCTTCCAAGGTGTGACACGCTTGTAAAACGTCTCATAGGCCCAGGGAGTGTGTAAAAATTCTCTGACACCCACACGCCTGTATTCTGGGGAATTTAATTAACGCTGATGATTTCTTATCTCGTCATGTTTTATTAGCTGTTACCTTTGGGCAGACTTGCTGCCATACAATGTTTGCAGCACACAGGATTTTATATTCCGGGTTTGAGCAGCACTGTGAAGGCCGTTTATTAAACAAATAAAAACTAAAATGGGAAAAAAGATGTTGCTCCTAGCAACCGACAATGGTTGCTTCCTCTGGCTTTTCATTTCAAATTAGGCTTTGCCAACAGAGCCTGGTTGCTAGGGAGATCCTTTTTTTCATCCATTTATGTTATCTTTTTTTTCTTTTCTTTTCTTTTTTATTTCTACTGTAATGCTAAAATAATAATAACTGGATAATATGTGAAGGGCTAATGAGAATATTTCTGTGGGTTTTCTGTGGGTTTCAAAAAGACACCTGTACTCACCTAACCATATCGAACAATTCAACAATAGGTTGCAGCTTTGCATTACAGCCAGTGTTCAGCATCCCTCATTACAGCCAGTGAGCAGCATCCCTCATTACAGCCAGTGAGCAGCATCCCTCATTACAGCCAGTGAGCAGCATCCCTCATTACAGCCAGTGTGCAGCATCTCTCATTACAGCCAGTGTTCAGCATCCCTCATTACAGCCAGTGAGCAGCATCTCTCATTACAGTCAGTGAGCAGCATCCCTCATTACAGCCAGTGAGCAGCATCTCTCATTACAGCCAGTGTTCAGCATCCCTCATTACAGCTAGTGAGCAGCATCCCTCATTACAGCCAGTGAGCAGCATCCCTCATTACAGCCAGTGAGCAGCATCCCTCATTACAGTCAGTGAGCAGCATCCCTCATTACAGCCAGTGAGCAGCATCCCTCATTACAGCCAGTGAGCAGCATCCCTCATTACAGCCAGTGAGCAGCATCCCTCATTACAGCCAGTGTGCAGCATCCCTCATTACAGCCAGTGAGGGGCATCCCTCATTACAGCCAGTGTGCAGCATCCCTCATTACAGCCAGTGAGCAGCATCCCTCATTACAACCAGTGAGGGGCATCCCTCATTACAGCCAGTGAGCAGCATCCCTCATTACAGCCAGTGAGGGGCATCCCTCATTACAGCCAGTGTGCAGCATCCCTCATTACAGCCAGTGAGCAGCATCCCTCATTACAGCCAGTGAGCAGCATCCCTCATTACAGCCAGTGAGCAGCATCCCTCATTACAGCCAGTGAGCAGCATCCCTCATTACAACCAGTGAGGGGCATCCCTCATTACAGTCAGTGTGCAGCATCCCTCATTACAGCCAGTGAGCAGCATCCCCCATTACAGCCAGTGAGCAGCATCCCTCATTACAGCCAGTGAGCAGCATCCCTCATTACAGCCAGTGAGCAGCATCCCTCATTACAGCCAGTGAGCAGCATCCCTCATTACAGCCAGTGAGCAGCATCCCCCATTACAGCCAGTGAGCAGCATCCCTCATTACAGCCAGTGAGCAGCATCCCTCATTACAGCCAGTGAGCAGCATCCCTCATTACAGCCAGTGAGCAGCATCCCTCATTACAGTCAGTGTGCAGCATCCCTCATTACAGCCAGTGAGGGGCATCCATCATTACAGTCAGTGTGCAGCATCCCTCATTACAGCCAGTGAGCAGCATCCCTCATTACAGCCAGTGAGGGGCATCCCTCATTACAGTCAGTGTGCAGCATCCCTCATTACAACCAGTGAGGGGCATCCCTCATTACAGTCAGTGTGCAGCATCCCTCATTACAGCCAGTGAGCAGCATCCCTCATTACAGCCAGTGAGCAGCATCCCTCATTACAGCCAGTGAGCAGCATCCCTCATTACAGCCAGTGTGCAGCATCCCTCATTACAGCCAGTGAGCAGCATCCCTCATTACAGCCAGTGAGCAGCATCCCTCATTACAGCCAGTGAGCAGCATCCCTCATTACAGCCAGTGAGCAGCATCCCCCATTACAGCCAGTGAGCAGCATCCCTCATTACAGCCAGTGAGCAGCATCCCTCATTACAGCCAGTGAGCAGCATCTCTCATTACAGCCAGTGAGGGGCATCCCTCATTACAGTCAGTGTGCAGCATCCCTCATTACAGCCAGTGAGGGGCATCCCTCATTACAGTCAGTGTGCAGCGTCCCTCATTACAGCCAGTGAGGGTCATCCCTCATTGCAGCCGGTGGGCAGCATCCCTCATTACAGCCAGTGAGGGGCATCCCTCATTACAGTCAGTGTGCAGCATCCGTCATTACAGCCAGTGAGGGGCATCCCTCATTACAGCCAGTATGCAGCATCCCTCATTACAGCCAGTGCCGAGCATTCCTCATTACAGTCAGTGTGCAGCGTCCCTCATTACAGCCAGTGAGGGTCATCCCTCATTACAGCCAGTGGGCAGCATCCATCATTACAGCCAGTGAAGGGCATCCCTCATTACAGCCCGTGGGCAACATCCCTCATTACAGCCATTGAGGGGCATGCACCTTGCTCCCCCAGAAGGGGGGGACACACACACAACACACACACACATTGCTCTTACCTTCTTTCCATCTGCAAGAGCGACGTGAGCAGGCTCCCTCCTCTGTCCCGCCCACACTGGACCACCAATGAAAGCAGGCCAAAAGAAAATAACAGCAACCCATGGAAGGTGTGTTAGCGCTGGGCAGCACACTCGACACTGGCAGCGGTGACAGGGAGTGGTGGAGGGGGCAAGATGATGGCACGGGACACATTAAAGCGGTGCAGGACACCTGGACAGGAGCCCGAAGGAGAGATTGTCTCACAGAAATGGGGACAGTTGGGGGGTATGCAAAACATTATAGATCCAGCTCCATGCTTTATAGTAAGCATGCTTGGTTGTTCCTCATAGACCTTTCTGAATCCTCTCCAAACCTAACATTTATGGCCATGACCATAAATTCTGTTTGTCTCATCTCTCCAAATGACTTTGTTCCAGAGGTTTGGTGCCACTTGGCACATTGAAAGAAGAAGTTGGTTTTGTGGTGTTGGTGAGGGAATGGTTCTTTTCTGGCAACATAACCACACAGCCTATTTTTTTGAAGTACATGCTTATTGTGAAACAGCCACACCACATTGTTGCGGAGAAATCTGGATTCCATCTGAAGCTGCTTCTGTTTTTTTTTTCTTTTTCATTCCGAACAATTTTCCTGGCAGTTGTATCTGAATTCTTGGTTGGTCTACCTGACTGTGGCTTGCTATCAATAGACACTATTATTTTCCAGGACTTTTTCAAAGTTTGAACACTACTGGCTCTTCAGGATTTATATATTTCAATTCAGCTTTTCTTTGTGACGACTCAATGTCCAGCAAAGTCAGCACGGCCCTGGATAAAATGTGCATGTGTCTCTTAAAGGGACTGTCCAGACACAGTTTCTGACACCTTGGCTTACTATCAATAGACACTATTCTTTTCCAGGACTTTGGAAGTTTGTACACTAATGACTGGAATTTAGTTATATTAATTTTTCATGATTTATAATACTATCCTAGCTTTATTTTGCTTTTCCTTGTGACTCATTGTCCAGCAAAGTCAGTGCTGCCCCGGGTGAAATGTACAAGTGTCTCTTAAAGAGGAATAATGCCCCTCTGGAGTCTAGAAGACTCTTGGGGGGTTGGTCCACCTCTTTATGGGGTGTGTGAAACCCCTCCGGATCGCCCAATCCACTCACCTTGTCTATGAGCTTGCTCCGCAACCCAGCATACCTTTAGCTAGGTGCCCTTCCGTGCTAGGGCGTGCCAGCACTGCTCAACCCGGTGTGCAGACCCCAGAGTTCATTAAGGGGCATTAATATGCATGGCAATGAATGCTGATTGAAGGAGCACCTGTGCATGTGCTGTGGGAGCGGAGATTGAGGTGAGTTACTGAACGAGGGTGCTTCACACACAGGGGCATACTAAATAGGGAAAATCTCAGTATAGTAAAAATCCTGGGTTTTGATCCATTTTAAGACCTAAGAAACACATTGTCTATTTAAAGTGGACCAAAACCGAGGCTTTTGACTATCCCAGGTTTTGGCCCTTGCTCTCGGGGCACCCCGATGCAGGATGCCCTGCTGTATAAAACCCTCCAGGTCTTCCACTCCAACTCACGAATCCCCGGTTCTACGGTGCATGTGTGGCCTCCCATCCAATCAGTGCACTCCACTGCACATCTAAGGAGCCGGGTCTAGCCGAGCTAAGCCGAACCCGCCACTAGCTGCATCCTCGCTAGCCCCTAACAGGGAGCATGCCCATGGCAGCCATTCACAAATGCCTGGCGCAGATGCGTGCCCTGCTAAATGGATAGTGGGAATGAGGCCGCTGCTCTGCCATGCATCGTTGGAGAAGGTGAGTATACTGGGCGACCTGGGGGATTTCACACAGCAGGGCATCCCAGTTCTGGATTCCGACGGGGGAAGGAAGCAAAGTTATCACGGTCAAGCAAAGCAAAGGTCTGGAAAACGGATGGCCACATTTGGAGTGTGGTTGTGAAGGAATGAAATTATAAGAAGTGGAGCAGCACATAGGACAGGCTTTAGGCGAGCTCCTTGCTGCCTTAATATTGCCATTGCCTGGACAATCCTGGGTTTCTTGCATCATTTGGGATGCCTGGCTGTGTGAAACCTCCCAGTAAAATCTCACCTTTCTCAGTCCTACAGCGCATGCGCGAGCTCTTGTCCAACCAAAGCTGTTTGCCGTGCATATTTATTTTACTCCAATCGGGTGTGAAAGTGGGTGCAACGCCTTATGCAGGCACGCTGGATGCGGGAGTGTGTCTGAGCCCAGGGAGGTTGGGGATGCGGTCTCTCTCACCATTGTTAACCCCACCAAAGGAGCTGACAGGAATTTTTGCAGAGATCCGAGGGATTTCACAATTCGATTTGGGATGTCCCAGGCGAAGGCCAGTGGCCGTCCCTAGTTGAGCTTTGTTCCACTTTAAGGCACAAGGTTTTACTGCTTCCCTGCACCCGCTGCTCTTGCTGTATCTGCCATTGACTTACATTGTCTATCGGGTGTAAATTTTCACCTGGATCGTAATCCCCCCAAGGTAGACAATGAAAGTCAATGGCAGTTTTCTCTCCTAAAAAAGGAGTGAGAATTCTCACCTGGTTCTGAATCGACCCCTGTGTGCTTTACATATTCATAGCGAGCGGTCTCTAACGCGTGTGCCCGAGACTACTCTTTATTATAGTACAAAAAATAAGTGCATTGCTGTGCCTTTAGTTCTTATTGCCAGCATATGGTGTGATCAGATAAAGAGAGAGAGAAATGCTGGAGGAGATCAGAGAGGAGGGAGGGGGTGGGGTTTCATAGGTGCAAAGAGAGGCAGCCAATAAGGACGTCTGGGCAGGGAGTGGGGTTGTTCTCGTTCTTGGTCCCCTGAAAGTTGATTGGTGGACCAGATCAGTGGGGTGGGGAAGGAGACCAGAATGAGGAATTTCCCTTACTAAGGAGGCAGACATGATAGGAAGGACAGTGCTGGAGCCACTCAATGAATGGTAAGCTATTGATTTTTTTACTTTTGACTTGCCAATCACTTTAAGCAATTTCCACAGGCATTCAGTAATAAATACGGGTAGATAAATCCCCCCCCCCCCCACAGGTAACACCTAGTAAAGTGCAAAAACGAAAAAGGCAACACAACATTCCTATGAAATGCTACAATGTAATTGTGTCATATAAAGTGCCAAGTAAGAGATTAAGTACAAAAAGTGTGAGCAAATCCCTAAAACTCGTTACTAAACAAATAAGGAAAAATCCAGTGCTGAAGTAGATTAAGGGAGTGATTTACAATGTTCGAGAGTTTGCACAACTTTCCTCTTCTATGCGTTCACAATGTGCACGGGGAGAGAGGCAAACCATGGCGAATGTTGGTGGTGAACGCCTGTTACAACCGACTTATGCCATGCACTACACCATTCATTTTGCTTTGTTTTCACTGCACTTAGCTGGTGAAAAATGTTGGCATTTACATTTAAAAATGGTTTGGCGAATGCTGGCGAACTGCTGTGGCCGATTTTGTTTTAAAAAAAACATCTAACATCACATCTTACTGACGACACACTTTTAAAGCATATGTCAACATGAGAGGGGTCTCCGAATATATATGCGGGGTGTACCGGGAGTGTCTTGATTGTTTGAAGAGATTTAAAAATAAAGTTTAATGACAGATAGAAAAAGTAATGTGAACACAGTATCATTAGTTGTTTTCCACACACCAATTTCCAACTTATGTTCATGCTCGAAAAAAAAAAGTTAAGAGTGCTAACAAGACCTAAAGTGACAATCTCTCCTTAAATAACATTGATTTCTATGGGGTTCGCCACTAAAAGCTGGTGAACAGAAAAGGTGTTCGCCAAGCCAAACTGATGTTGATGTAAATCCGAAAAACCTGGACATTGCCGGCCAAATTCAGCTAGTGTTTGCTTCACTGAGACCTGGCTTAATGACTACATTCCTGATGTGGCCCTGGAACTCCCGAATTTTAACATCATCCGTGCAGACAGGAACTGTATCTTAGCGCAAAAATCGCGAGGAGGCGGTATTTGCTTTTATGTGAACTCCAACTGGTGCAAAGACATAAATATCCTGGCTCAAAGCTGCTCCACATGCCTAGAACTATTAGCAGTCAACTGCAGACCCTTCTACGCCCCAAGGGAATTCTCCTCGTTTATCTTGATTGGTGTCTACATTCCTACACAAGGATCTGTAAAATCCGCCTTAGATGGCTTGGTTGACTGTATTATCAAATGCGAAAAGAAACATCCCCAGGCCCTTATCATCATATTGGGTGACTTCAACCAGGCCAAGCTCAACTTAGAACTTCCGAAGTTCATCCAGCACATTACCTGTCCCACCAGAGGTGAGAATTCCTTAGACCATTGCTATACTACAATCAAAGGAGCCTACAAACCCATAGTCAAAGCAGCACTTGGCCATTCTGATCACGCCTTATCCCCCTGGTACCAGCATACAGACAGCAACTGAAATCCTGCAAGCCTTCCCTTATTACTACAAAGAAATGGACAGCGGAAGCAAAATCTAATCTACAAGCATGCCTTGATTCCACCAACTGGGAAGTCTTTGAGAACCCTGGAAACGTCAGTGACTGGACCGATAAGGTCACGTCTTACATCAAATTCTGTGAGGACATGCTGATTCCCACCAGGACCTATAGGAAACAGATGCACAACAAACCATGGTTCAACAGCTCAATCAAAGCCCTTAGGATGAAAAAGGAAGCAGCCCACAAACATGGCAATCTCAATAAATATAGAAAATGGAGGAATCTGCTTACAAAGGAGATAAAAGCTGCAAAAAGGTCTTACTCAACCAAATTAAAGGATACCTTTTCTTCAGCCAATTCCAGAGCACTTTGGTCTAGCCTAAAGCAGATCACTAACTTCAAAGGTTCTGCTCCTTCCATCAATCCTAGCAAGGAGCTCGCTGAGGAACTGAATCTGTTCTACAGCAGATTTGACAAAATGAAGCCTGAAATAGGGCCTGCAAGCATCTCCGAACCTGTAAGCCCGTAAGTGGGACATCATGCCCAGTGACCTCGTCCACACTGAACCTTGAAGTGTCAGATGTCAAGAAGATTCTACTGACGCTCAACACCAGGAAAGCATCTGGCCCTGATGGAGTTTCCACAACCTGCCTTAAAGTATGTGCAGAACAGATTGCCCCGGTCCTCACTGGCATCTTCAGGAGCTCACTCGAGGTTGGAATAGTCCCTGACTGTCTGAAGAACTCATCATTCCAATCCCAAAGTCGTCAGCTTCAGCCTTGAATGACTATAGACCCATTGCTCTGACAGTGGTCATGAAAGTCTTCGAACGACTGGTCATACCATTCCTCAAGGAAGCTATTGGCTCCCAGTGGGATCCACTGCAGTTTGCTTACAAAGCAAACAGATCCGCAGAAGACGCAGTCAATCTGGCAATCAAGCTCACATTAGACCATGTAGATCGACCCAGTACATACACCAGACTATTATTTGTAGACTTCTCATCGGCCTTCAACACCATTGACCCCCAAATTCTCCATGGGAAAATGCTTGCACTGGGCAACTCACCCAGAGAGTAAAACTGGGCCCCTTTATTTCCACATCCAGATCAACAAATATAGGTGCACCACAGGGATGTGTCCTGTCTTCCCTTCTCTTTTCCATCTACACAAATGACTTCAAATCCTCAGACCCATCCATCAAGATAATCAAGTATACAGATGATACCACATTGGTAGGCCTCATCAAAGACAATGATGAGTCTCCCTACCGAACACAAGTAAAAAACCTGGAATCCTGGTGCGAAGAGAACAACCTCATCTTGAACATCCAGAAAATGGTTGAACTGATTATTATTATTTTTATTCAGACGATCACACATAACACATTGTCCCATTTCCATCGGTAACAGATTGGTCAATATCGCTACCAGTATAAAATTTCTCGTCACTGTGATCACGCAAGACTTGAAGTGGAGCAGGCAAGCACAACAGAGACTATACTTCTTGAGACAACTAGCAAGATACGGTATGTCTAAAAGGATCCTAAAAACCTTTTACAATGGTGCCATAGGGTCACTTCTGACCTCCTCCTTCACTGTCTGGTATTGCGGGACCACAGCCAAGGACAAGAACAGGCTGAAGAGGATCACCAGGACTGCTGAGCGGATTGGATGCCCCCTATCATCCCTGGAGGAACAATTCATGCAAAGGATCTGCTCAAAGGCAAAAAGAATAACTGAGGACCCAACACACCCAGGTCATTCATTTTTCAAACTCTTGCCCTCTGGCCGGAGGTACCTGGTGCTTTCGACAAGAACCTCCAGGTACAAAAATATTTTTTTCCTCTAGCCATTAAGGCGCTAAATAACCACCACTGAATAATCTGCCGCAAACTCCCTGTCCTTACCGTGTGACTAATTTATCACCAATACCATATGTAAATATGTTAAAATGTATAAAAGGTATAATAGTATAATAATATATGTATAATATGTTAAAATGTTCAATTTTTAAATTTAATGTTTATAGCTCTAACGGGGTACCTCCCTTCCAAGAAGCATTCCTTGTATGTATCCTGTACTTGGTGGTCAATAAAGTATTCGCATTCGTAAACATGCAACATTTTGCTTGGTAAATGCAGAAACTAGCGCAAACCCGGCGGATGCCGGCGAATTGTTTCGTAAATGACCCCCTAAATGTAATAATGTCCATGACTTTAGGCAGACATGGTGGAATGGTAAGCAGTCACCCAGGATTTTTGACTATCCTGGGTCTTGTTCTATGCCTCGGGGGCATCCTGAAATGCCCTGTTGTGTGAAACCCCCAGAAAAACTCACCTCTTCCCAGTCCCACTGCACATGTGCAGGTTTTCATACAATCAGAGCCGTTTGCCATGCATGCGTAATGCTTGGCAAACAACTCTGTTTACATGCATGGCACTGGATATCAGGAGCGCAGCAGGCGCATCCTCAGCAGCATGTGCCCTCCTGCCCCCAGCACCCCTGAATCGCTGGGGGTGGAAGCATGCTCACAGCCCAAAGATGCAGGCATGTGACCACCAGATGTTTACATTGTTGGGGGCGCCATGAAGTAGGTGAGTTCTGCAGCACCCGAGGGGGGTGGGAGTTCACACAGGGGGGCATCCTAATTAGAGATGCCCCTGGGGAAGGTGTTTCACTTTAAAGTGGACCAAAACCCAGGATTTTGACTATCCTGGGTTTTGGTCCTTTCCCTCAGGGCACCGGGGGGGCCTTGCTGGGTGACACCCCCCCATCGCCGAGCGCAACTCACCTCTTCACTGTCCTACGGCGCGCCTTCTACGCCGGCGTCTAAGGCCAGCGGCTCTGCGCTGCTTCCCGGTCCAACAGTGCATGGGTGAGCCGTGGCCGCATCCCCTGCTTCCATCTAACAAGGAGTGTGCCCACACCGGCCATTCACAAATGTCTGGCACACGCTCTGCTAGAGGGATAGCGGGGATGCGGCCACGACTCACGCATGCGCCATTGGACCGGGAAGCAAGGTAAGTGTACAGGGCTACCTGGGGGGTTTCACACAGCGGGGCATCCCGATTTTGGATGCTCGGGGGAGGGAATCTTATAGATTCCCGGGCCGATCGTGCTGGGTTTTGGTCCACTTTAAAGGGACAGTCCAGGTGATGACAATAGTAAGGCAGCAAGGGGCTCACCTGAAGCCTGTCCCATGTACCTCTCCTTCATTGCCTGCAACATGCTGTGAATTCTGTAGCTGGACTACACGGTTTGCCATTCCCTTTGATTCAGTTCCTACACGACAAGCTTGAAATGTGGTTGCATGGCCGCCTCTCCTTTCTCAGTGCTCCCAGTGTGAGCTAGCAAATCACAGTGACCTCATTTGCCGGGCTCACTCACGCTGGGTTGCCAAGTAGCAGGGGTTGCCGTGCATCCACATTTGGAGCATGGTCATGGAAAGGAAAAGCAAACTTTGGAGCCCCCTGCTACAGTATCTACATGCTCTCCAAGAAATAGAGGAAACTGCAGGCTCCAGGTGAGCTCCTTGCTGCCATATAATTGCCATTGCCTGCACTATCCCTTTAAATATTGCATTAGAGTTCTTCTTGAAACATTGAAGGGTATGAAGGTTTTCAGTAGAGGTGGTGGTAATTAATGACAGGTTTCATAACCAGGTACCCCAGGGTGCTCAGGAGCTGACATGTTTTGTAGGTTATCACACAATGGCATGGAACATTTCCAACATACCCAACGGCTTCCCAGAGGGAGAATTCCATTTTTCTTCTATATTAAACTTGAAACTTTGAACGAGATTGAGAGAACTTTGCCAAAATTGTTGGTGCTTTGCTATCTGTTCATGTTTTCTATATGGTCATGTTTTCACCTAGTTATCTATCTTTCTATCTATATACTTTTTCCCCCATATTTTTATCTCCCCTTCTAAATGTCATGGATCTCATACTATGATCTTTTTCCGGAGTTATCGCTGGCACTTTGGTCTTGGCTCTATACATATCATCGTCGCAGTGCTGATGAAATATTGATAAGTGTACACATATGTGAGCGCAATACATGATGGCTGGAATCCATCCTCATATTCGCTATTGCAGTGCCTGCCGAAAAATACAACATTTCTGCAAGATGCTTCTTAAAGCTTTGTTGGCTGGCAGTGACTGGCAAATATAGATGGGGAAGATCCAAAGATGATGTGGTTTTGCAGACATTAAAGGTGGTAGGAGGTGTAACTGTATAGAGAGTGCAGTATTGTGAAGGTGGGCAGAGGGTATCCGTGTATAGAGTATTCAGTAAAGGTGTGCAGAGTCTATGGCTGTATAGAAAGTACAGAATTGAAGTGGCAGTGGTAGAGCTGTATGTACTGCAAACAATAAATGTGCTTTCAACCTAATAGTGCATTACCTGGTCTTTGTTTAATAGATACACAACAGCAGACCTATCCAGAATCTTTTTCTTATCAAACAATACATGTGTGCAGAAGCTCTGGAGAACGGTATGGAACACTAAAGATGGGTAGGGGGTATCACTGTATCTAAAACACACTGGTAAGGATGAGCAGGGGTATGATGAGTGTGCAGTAAAAGTAGGCGGGGATGTCACTAAACAGAGAGCACCGATTAAGAAACATTAAAGAACAAAGTAAAATCTGGTGGGAGGTATCACTATGGAGAGCCCCAAATCCCATTTGCACTGATATTTCCTGTAGGAAATGTGCCCACATCAGCTTCCAGGCCCCAGGACTGCACAGTATCCTTCCATCAATCAATCAACACCGGTCTCTGCTGCTATATGAGGCGGGCATCCAAAAGGCTGGAACACCCCACACATAGCCCCCCTGAACTCCTGTAAATCTTACCTTTCCCTCGGTCCCCCACCAAGAACCGAGTGCAACGATTGTTGGCGATTGTCACCCACCTGGGCAGCACATTCCGGCGGGCTGGACAATGGCGCCGCTCACTACCCATGTGGGCGCCAGATGGCCAAATGTTTATAGCTATATACAGTGAGCAGTAAAGGTGGGCAGGAACTTCATAGTATGAAGGGTTCACAGTAAAGGTGGGCAAGAGTTTTATGGTACGAAGGGTGCATAGTTAATGTGGGCATGGGGTATCCCCATATGGAGAGGGCACAATAAAGGTGGGCAGGAGGTATCACTATGCGGAGACTGCATAGTAAAGGTAGGAATAGGGTATCCCTGTATGGAGAGGGCACAGTGAAGGTGGGCAGGAGGTATCATTGTCATGAGGGTGCACAGTAAAGGTGAGTGGAGGGTATCTATGTACAGATACAGTAAAGGTGGACAGGGGGCATCCCTGTATTGAGAGGGCACAGTAAAGGTGGACAGGAGGTATCGTTGTATGAAGAGTACACAGTAAGGGTGAGCGGGAGGGGTTTTCTGTATGGAGAGCACACAGCAAAGATGAGCAGTGGGTATCCTTGTATGGAGAGGGCACAGTAAAGTTGGGCAGGAGGTATTATACTAATGGGACACAGTAAAGTTGGGTATGGGGGTATCCCTGTATGGAGAGGACACAGCACAGTAAAGGTGGGAAGGTAAACTCTCTGTGCGGAGGGCACACAGTAAAGGTGGAAATAGAGTATCTCTGTATGGAGAGTTACATAGTTACATAGTTAATACGGTTGAAAAAAGACATATGTCCATCAAGTTCAACCAAGGGTGTTGGTGTAGGGGAAGTTATTTTTTATTTTATAGGGGAAGCTATTTATTTTATTTATTTATTTTTTTTTTTACTGATAACCGCTAATAGTAACTGTTAATGTTATTTTCTACTAAATAAGCATCTAATCCTTTTTTGAAGCTGTCAGCAGTTGATGCTGTAACAAACTTCTGTGGGAGGCTATTCCATAGATTTATAGTTCTTTTGGTGAAAAAAACGATTGTCCCCTCCGGAGACTAAATTTCTTTTTTTCCAATCGAAGGCAGTGCCCCCTTGTCCTTAGAGAGGATTTTACATGAAATAGTGTTCCCCCATATTCTTTGTATGGGCCATTTATATATTTATACAAGTTAATCATGTCCCCCCTCAATCGCCTCCTCTCAAGACTAAACAGATTTAATTCTTGTAATTTTTCCTCATAACTAAGATCTTTCATTCCCTTTATTAGTTTGGTGGCTCTCCTCTGCACCCTTTCCATAGTCAGAGCGTCCTTTCTATGAATGGGCGCCCAGAACTGAATGGCATATTCCAGGTGAGGGCGCACCAGTGCTTTGTAAAGAGGTAAAATTACATCTCTATCCCGTGATTCCATGCCTCTTTTAATGCATGATAGTATCTTGGTGGCCTTGGAAGCAGCTGCTTGGCATTGCATGCTGTTATTTAGCCTGTGATCTACCAGTACCCCCAGATCCTTCTCAACAAGTGACTCTCCCAGTTTTACTCCCCAGAGGACATATGTGGCCTTCAGGTTGTTAGACCCCCAAGTGCATGACTTTACATTTTTCCACATTGAACTTCATTTGCCAAGTGGATGCCCAGACACTCAATCCCCTCGATTCAAAGAGCAAAAGTTAATTGATTTCGGATCGAGAATCGTAAGTTTGGGTGGGTGTTAGTCATTTTTTCCTTTTTTTTTGGCCATTTACGACTCGCACGAGCCTACGTTCGAATGCGTATATGCTCTTACGATCATCGCAAGTTCGTTCCTAAATTTTAGGATCAAAACGTAAAACTTAGGATCAAATCCTAAAACTTAGGATCAAAACGTAAAACTTAGGATAATCGAATGGGTTTAGGTGTGATTCAGAGAGCAGTTTTCAAACCTCTAAAGACGTTTTAAAAGAAAGCCACTGCCGACACCTTTTAGCAGTCGGATTGCTGTTCTTGAACAGGTTTTTTGGCTATGTGGAGGAGTCTGCGCGTCTTGAGCTCCAATGAACTGCATGTATCAGCATGGCCGAGCCCATAAATTGTATGGCAATGCATACCTGATTCACGTATGCCTTATAAAAGCATTTTAATGTGGACCTTAATTAGTCCTTTGCATGTAAACCTTTATTTGGCAATATATTTGCGTTAATTAAAGAAACTTATGTCCTTTGGTATTTATTTTTAAATTGATGTACTAGAATAATATTTTTAGATTGCATTTATTGGTGTAGTTGTTTACCTTTGCTTTGTTTAATTATTTAAGCACATCTTTGGTCAGATGCATTACACTTACTGAGGAGAGGAGAGCGGGATAAAGTGCAGGATGTGGGTTACTGCTGTATTTTGCACAGACACAGCAGAGCTGGGGGCACGGAAAGGTCAGAAATCAAAGAATGCAGAGCAACACAGTCACAAGGCCCTTTCTGTTTGCAGGCTGCCCGATAATACCTGAGCCGCCATCTTGGCTGTTTCTAGGCTCATAACATGCAGAAGTTGCTGGGTGTTTTTTAATATTTGAGAGCAATCTGTATGTAGAGGGTGTGGGTAACCACACCCAAAATTTTAAGTTGTACCATTTGAAGCCAAAATATTTAAATTAAATCCTCAAGTAAAAAATGCAAGTTAACTAAAAATTAAACAAAGTAAGATTTACTTATGCAAATGCATTCATTAATGGTTGGTTACTACAAAATGAATGAAATAAAGAAAAATAAAAGACCAAATATTTAGAATGCACTTTAATGAGGTAAGTTTGTAGTGCGGAGCCGCAAGATCAGAAGGATTTACGTCCAGACAAAAAAGGAAAAAGGGCAAAACCAATGTTGCAACCTGAGAAATGAAACGGAAAATTCAGGATGGAAACTGACATAGGTCTGATTCCCGAACTGCCATACGAACGGACGTATATTTTAGGATAGAAACGTATTTGCTTATAGAATCACTCGCAAGTTCATACGAACGCACGAGCGGACGTGAAAAATAGGATGATCGGCACCAAAATCCAAGCTGTTACATGTTTCTTTGAATCGACCCAAATGTGTCCAAGTCAGCCTGAAGCTTGTGAACATCTTCAATAGACTGAACTGTGCTACATATCTTTGTGTCATCTGCAAAAACAGAGACAGTGCTTTTAATTCCATCTTCTATGTCGTTTATAAACAAGTTGAATAATAGTGGGCCCAGCACTGAACCCTGGGGTACACCACTTACAACTGGTAACCATTCAGAGTAGGTATCATTAACCACAACTCTCTGCACACGATCCTTCAGCCAGTTTTCAATCCAGTTACAAACTGCATTTTCTAATCCTGAAGATCTCAATTTCCCCAATAAGCGTCTATGGGGGACAGTGTCAAATGCTTTAGCAAAATCCAGAAAAACTATATCCACAGCCGCCCCTCTGTCCAGGCTTCTACTCACCTCCTCATAGAAGTCAATCAGGTTAGTCTGGCAGCTTCTGTCCTTAGTAAAACCTTGTTGGTTGTCACTTATAATATTATGGATAGTTACATATTCGTGTATGTTGTCCCTTAATAGTCCCTCAAGCAATTTCACCACAATGGATGTTAAGCTAACAGGTCTGTAATTGCCCGGAGAAGACCTAGAGCCCTTTTTAAAAATGGCCACCACATTTGCCTTGCGCCAGTCCCTTGGCACTGTACCAGTTGCTAGTGAGTCTTTAAAGATCAACAACAGAGGTGACGAGATAACGGAACTGAGTTTTTTGAGAACTCTTGGGTGAAGTCCATCTGGTCCTCCAGTCTTATTCACATTTAAATGATTTAGTTTTTCTTGGATGATATCCACGTTTAGCTTGTTAATTATTATACTTGGGCTATTGCTATCAGTGGCATCTCCTGTGTTGGCTCCTTGCGCTTCTCTTGTGTACACAGAGCTAAAGAATCCATTTAACAGCTCTGCCTTATCCTCATCCTCAGTGACCATTTCCCATTATCATTAATTAGGGCACCTACCTGTTGTGATTTAGTTTTCTTCGAATGAATATATTTAAAAAAATGTTTAGGGGTTGTTTTGCTTTCTTTGGCCACATCTCTTTCATTTTGTGCTTTTGCCAACCATATTTCTTTCTTACACATTTTATTTACTAGTTTATACTTTTCAAGTGTTACAGCTGAGAGTTCAGCCTTGTAATGTTTAAATGCCCTTTTTTTGTTCTTTATTGCCCTTTTAACCGTAGGTGTCAGCCATGAGGGGTTTAATTTTAGCCGCTTACATTTGTTACCCGTAGGAATACATTTTGCAACGTTGCTACTCACAATTGATTTAAAGCACTCCCATTTGGCATCTGTATCCTTATTCCTAAACAGATGCTCCCAGTCTATGTCCTTGAGTGCAGCTCTGAGCCTGGGAACGTTGGCCTTTCTAAAATGTAATGTTTTTGCCTTCCCAGGCAGAAAATCTTTCTTACAGTTTATGTTAAATACAATTATATTGTGGTCATTGTTACCAAAATTTTCACGGACTGTTACTGCCCCCATCAGGTCATCATTATTTGATATTACAAGATCTAGAATAGCATCACCCCTAGTAGGTGCCTCCATGAACTGATTCATATAATTATCTTGTAACAAGCTGAGGAATGCTCTCCCTCTTGTAGTGGAAGCAGAACCATGTCTCCAGTCAATTTCTGGATAGTTGAAGTTCCCCATCACCACCACTGTACCAGCCTGTGGCGCTCGCTCTGTCTGTATTATGCAGTTGACCCTCTATTTTCTCAGTTATATTTGAGGGCCTATAGATTACACCAAACTGTATTTTAGCATTGTTTACATCGCCCCCTACTTCTACCCACAAGGATTCTACATCCTCACAATCTTCTGCTAGTATCCCCTCATTAATATATGCTTTGAGTTCTTGCTTTACATAAAGACACATTCCACCCCCTTTCCTTTTTGCTCTGTCTTTCCGAAAAAGAGCAAAACCTTGTAGATTGACAGTCCAGTCATGTGTGGAATCCAGCCATGTCTCAGCCACACCAACAACATCAATATTCTCTGCCAGCACCAAGGCCTCAAGCTCCCCTACTTTACTTACCAGACTTCTGGCATTTGTGAACATACACTTTATGTTCCTATCTAGTTTGACACATTGGGGTATAGTATTAGTTCCTGCAGTAATGCATCCGTCTAACTTTTTACTGCTGGTTTGCAACACATGGATCTCCTTATCCATCATAGCAGTCTTCCCCCCTTCTAATTCTCCACCCACCATTATGTACTGTCCCCTAAGTAACCTGTCTTCACTTTTGTTTTCACTCTTGCCCTCCCCCCTCATCTCTAGTTTAAATAACTCTCCACCCCCAGCACAGCAGGGTAAGGTGCAAATTATCTTTAGAATACAGTTTGTACCCCAATGAAAAGTCAGCCCAGTGCTCTAGGAACCCAAATCCCTCTGCCCTGCACCAGGACTTGAGCCATGCATTTCTCTAAGCCCCCGCTGTCTTTGTGTAGTGCATGGCACTGGCAGTATTCCAGAGAATACAACCTTGGAGGACCTTACCTTCAACTTTGTGCCTAATTCCTTAAATGTATTCTTAAGGATCCTCCATTTCCCATTAATTCTGTCATTGGTTACCAAATGGACCACGACAGCTGGGTCATCCCCAGCCCCTCCCAGTAATTTGTCCACCCTTTCCACCACATGCCGAACCCTGGCAACAGGGAGACAGCAAGCCATTCGGTTGAGGCGGTCTTGGTGACAAATTATTCTATCAGTCCGCCTGATAATAGAATTCCCCTATGACCACTAACTGCCTAGTCCTACCTGCAGTCCCAACCACCCACTCACTAGCTGGGCTGTTCTCCCAGCTGTTAGGGAGAGCAGTATCCGCTAGGGCTGCCATTTCTGAGACTGACACTCTTGCATCATTAACCAACTTGGCAATTTTGCTAGGGTGCGCAGACACAGGAATGGCCTTCCTTTTCTGTGCACCCTTTCTACTCCCTCTATCTACATTTACCCAGCTACTTATCTGCTCCTCCTGACCCAGTACTCCACCCTCTGTATCTACATCATTTACTGCCTGCTCAGTGAGCAGAAAACTCTTTTCCATATTGTCAACCCTCCACAGTCTTGCATTTTGCTCCTCCAGATCTCTAACCCGAGCTTCCAGTTTTGCAATTTGCTCACATTTACCACAGCGGTATTCACCCGGGAACTGCTGCTCCTGAAGTGTATACATATGACAAACTGTGCACTAAAGTAGACCTCCAATATTGCTAGCTATTATCTTAGTTACAATACAGCAGTAAAAACTATTTTAGTGCTCACAGTTGCAGCAACTTTAGCTTTTACCTACTTAATTTAGCACATAGGCAATAAGAACACTTGAAGTCCCAATATAAAGTCCCTTAATGAAAAGTCCCCTCACTTATAATACAACCTCACTTAAAATACAACTGGAACTCGCAAAAGCTCCTGAACTCACTTTAAACAATCTTAATTATAACAAAGCAATACTTCTCTTCACCAGTGTCAGGCTCTGTCTGGCAAACAGAGAGGACACAGTAAAGGTGGGCAGGTGGTAACAATGTACGAAGGTGCACAGTAAAGTTGGGCAGGGGGTATCACTATATGGAGAGCATACCGTTAGGATAGGCAGTGGGTATTACTCTATTGCGAGCACAGTAAAGGTGGGCAGAGGTTTCACTGTATGCATGGTCATACATACCATAGAGACAGGGAAAGCAGCTGCTACCGGGCCCATGGCAGAAGGGGGCACAATGCAAGCTGCCTCCCCCCACCTTGCAGAACATGTGGCAAAAGCATTGAACTGAGGCCACAGCTGTATGCAGTGCTGTTGCTCTGTCTACCAGGAGAACATACGTTCTGCAGAGTATATTGTTTTCTCCAGCGCACTTTGTATAGGGCACTTGGGGGAAACAACACCAACCTGGGATTCACAGCGAACCAACACTACCTAGTATAACAATCTGTTGGGGGTTAGGTTTTTTGGGGGCCCATTCTGATTTTTGCTATATGGCCCTGTAAAAACTGTGTACGCCCCTGAATGTATCTAGAGCATACAGTAAAGGTGGACAGAGAGGATTCACTTAAAGGGCCACTCCAGCCCCTTTCTGAAAAATGAACATAACCCCCGCCCAGCCCCCTCCAAATAGCAATCCTGCTAATGTAATAAAAGAAAAAGAAACTCAGGGGGCTATGTTTTTTGCTTTTTTTTTGCAGGAAGGGGCTGGAGTGGCCCTGTAAACATAATTAAAGTACAGGTCCCGAGATCCCGCTTCCCTCTGGCTATAAGATTCCTGGGCCGATCGATTCCCTCCCCCTGGGGAATCCAAAGTCGACTGTGTGAAACCCTCCAAGTCACCCCATACACTTACCTTCCCTGCTTCCCGGTTCACCGGCACATGCGTGAGCTGCGGCCGCATCCTCACTATCCCTCTAGCAGGCATTTGTGAATGGCCGGTATGGGCACGCTCCCTGTTAGAGGGAAGCGGGTGATGTGGCCGCCAGCACGCTTGGAGACGCAGTCCTTAGACGCTGGCTTAGACGGCGTAACGTCAGTGGCTCCAAGCGTGCTGATTGGACGAGTGGCTGCGCATGTGCTGTAGGACCAGGAAGAGGTAAGTTGCCATCGGCGATCTGGGGTGTTCCACACAGCGGGGCACTCTCGATCGGGGACCAATGGACCAAAACCCAGGATAGTCAAAATCCTGGGTTTGGTCCACTTTAAATGCTTCTAGCCAGGTGCACCAGGCACAGGGGCTGGTAACCCAGGCTGGCCTGGCACTTCTCATGTACTCATTCACCTTAAGTGAATTGACGGACAGGCTCATGCGCAGAGCGAGAGGAAGCCACTCTGTGCTTTCTCTTCAAGAGGGCAGGTAAGATTTTTTGTTTCTTTGTGACTTTTAGACTGGAATTCCACTAAAGCGGAACAGAATCTGTGATTTTTACTAGTCCGGGCTTTGGTCCTTGCCCTTGAGCATCCTGATTTGGGATGCTCCACTATGTGAAACCCCCTGAATCACCCCTATAAACTTCCCCAAGTCTCACGGCACATGCACCGACTCTTGTCCAATCAGCGCCGTATGCTGTACATATTAATATGCTGGGGGTGCTGTCACCCGTGGGAGCCAGGACAAAGGTGAGTTTTGTGCCAGCCTGGGGGGGGGGACGTTTCACACAGGGGTGCATCCCGATCTGGGACACCCCAGCAGAAAGCCCACAGTTTTGTTCCACTTTAAGGAATATTACCCAGAAGATTGGCTTCTCCCTTCAAAACTGCAACTTTTGTTTTCCATTAGACTTTACATTGCAGTCACTAGGGGCGCTTTTTCACTGCAGTCCCACACACACCGAATGCAGGTCTGGCTGCATGTCATATAACCCTTTTCATGCTAGATTGCATCCTTAGGTTTAGCTGTTTCATTTTTTAGATCCTATACTAACCCCCCCCCCCCCATCCTGGGGATTTAGCCTGATCCTAATGTGGTGACCAGGTTAGGGAAGCTGGGAGGCAGCTGTGGGTCACCGGCTTTTGGGGTGGCAGGCCGAAGCCTAGGTTCCGGACAGATGTTAAAGTCCGTAGGCCCAGATGGTATGAGGGCCCTGTGTCGTGACACCAGGAGGGTTTGGTGGCACCGGTTACCCTACCAACCGGGGGTCCTAGGAAATCCCTTGCTAGGGGTTGAGTAGCAATAACAGGCAGAGGCCAGGTTAGGATCAACTGAACTTTTACTGGCAGTCTAGATGGTACAGTGACAGTACAGATCGGGAACTCAGGAGCGATCCTGTGGTGTGGGAGACCAGAAGACTTACTGAGACTTATAGTGCCGTTAGGCTGAATAGCTTACTTGCAAGATTGAAGATGGGTTCTGCGACCTTGGAGATTAGAGCTGAATTGAAGGCAGGCTCTGTGACCTGGAATATGAAAGATGATGCCGTAGATTTATCAGCAGACTTGGTAAGCATTAGGCCTCCGCACAGGTACTGAGTCTGGCCCCTTTCTCCACACTAGCCACATGAGACAAGCCAGCAGCACAAGCACAGATCTTCTTCCTTCAGAGATCACAGCTATTCAGACTAGAAAAATGGAAGGGAGGCTAGGCTTAGGTGCTCAGCAGTCCTGATAGGCTCACCACTTGTCACATGACCCTTACCTAGCAAGTTAGTTACAGTACTAGGGAGTTATGAAGTTTCTGGAACTGCACAATGTGAATACATTAACTCTTTGAGTGCAAACTACATAAATTTGCATAGGAAACATGTTATTACATGAAAACAGGATATAAAAGGTTATTATACAGGTACAGGGTATATATATATATATATATATATATATATATATATATATATACTGTATGAACACAGATATATTATACTAACTTATATTAACTACGCAATATAACAGACCCCAAAGTCACAGGTACAGCCGAATGTCGAGGGGACACATATAGAACAGTATTGCAAATGCTGTACTGGGACATTGCACTAACTTTTCATATTGCTGGGGTTCCCCCATCAACATTATGTTCCCTACTTTTACGTTATTACCAAATTAGCTGGGAAATCAAGCCTGCAAATCGGAATGTCGAAGTGCATGATAAACTCGGGTTCAGTCATTTAATCTGCATTCCTCGGAACCTGGAATAACCCGCAGATAGAGAATAAATGGGAAGCAGATGTCTGATGGAGAGCAGGGGCGTCAGATGAAAAGTTGGCCGGGCTTTGTCAACGACCAATTAGGTTGTTTTTTTAACCAAAACTGACATTTTATATATATATATATATATATATATATATATATATATATATATTGCAGGATCTTACCCATTTATATTATATATCGGCATCTGTTAATAACCTGGTAAAGGGGTCCCTTATACTGCATGGTCTTGCTGGGTAGTGTTCCTAAGATATCCCCAAGAAGGTTCCTGCACTCAAAGTAGAACCAGGTATTATGTACGAGGCTGGACCCCACTGCCTGGGCGCAATAGCCGCCACATGATCCTCTTCTGATCAGTGGAAGTTTGTAACGAAACACATCTCTCACATTCTCTTTTAGTGCTGCAGTTCCACAAGTCACTTTGTGCCCCCTCCTCAGCAGAACCCAGCCTCTCGGCCATGGCTGAGCCCAGGTCCTATGAGGATGGTGATGAAACACAACCTTTGACAGTTCTCACTCAACCACTAAAAACAGGATAATTGGGATTTAGGGGGATTTTTGGGATTTATCGTGGTGCCCTTTAAGCCCTCGCAAATAGGTTTTTGCCAGAGGTGGGCTTTAGGGTAGCAATTTACTAAAAAAAATGTTTTTTTTTACTTTTGGTCCGCTTTAAGGACAGCATGAATCACAATCACTAGAATAAACTCTTAGTAACAGCTGAGGAGGTTCAAGGCACACTTTAAATATTTTCCACTTTTTCCAGATCTTATAAACAGGCCAGCCATCCTTATTCTCTAGCCTTGACCTGGCAAAAGATCTTCTTTTAAAGGCTTCCCATCAGGGCCGGCATTAGGGCAACTGTCACCCTGTGCAAGATTTCAGGATGGTATCCCCCCAAACACATACACTCAATGTGGAAGGACCATTGAAACCCAAGAGAAATACAGAGGGAACACTGAATAGAGGGAAACTGTGAGATGGAAGGGGTAGGACAACAGGAGAAGAGAATAAAGCAAGGGAGGCAGGATAAAAATAAAACTGAAATAAGGCAGAAAAGATAAAAAAGAGAGGTGTAAGAATAAGGTAAAGTGGAAAAGAGAGAGAATGCGAAAAAGCACAAGAGAGAGGGAGAGAAGGACTGAATGGCAAAGAGAGAGAGGGAGGGGAAATGTGTAAGAGTGAGAAAAGGGGGATATGAGGAAAGGAGAGAGAGAATGTGGAAAAGAGACAGAAAGGAGGGAATGTGAAAAAGCACAAGAGAGAGGGAGAAAAGGTCTGAATGGCAAAAAGAGAGAGAGGTGAATATGTAAGAGTGAGAAAAGGAGGATATGAGGAAAAGAGAGAGAGAGAGAGAGAGAGAGAATGTGGAAAAGAGACAGAAAGGAGGGAATGTGAAAAAGTGCAAGAGAAAGGGTAAGAGGACTGAATGGCAAAAAGAGAGACAAGGGAAATGTGTAAGAGTGAGAAAAGGGGGATATGAGGAAAGGAGAGAGAGAGAATGTGGAAAAGAGACAGAAAGGAGGCAAATGGGATAATAAGGGTGTGTGTGTAAGAGAGAGGAGGAGGAGGAGGAAATGAGAGAGAATATGGAGAAGAGAGAAAGTAGAGGTGGAAAATAGAGACAGAGAGACAATGTAGGAAAGTGGACAAGAGAGAGATAAAAAGGGAATGTGGAGAATAGAGAGCGCTAAAGAGGAAATGTGAAAAGGAGAGAGAAGGAATGGATTAGGAAAAAAATGTGAGAGAGGTAAAAGAAGGGAATGTGGAAAGAAAGAAAGGAATTGAAGGAGAGAATGTGCAAAAGAGAGAGAGAAGGAGGAGATGTGCAAAAGGGAGAGCTACTGAAAAAAGCTGAATGAGCGAGATAGAGGTAAATGTGGGAGAGGTGAGTGGAGTGGGCGATCTGGGGGGGGGGGGGAGTTCACACAGCAAATTGGGTTTCCCCTGAGGAAGACCAATCACCAGGACAGTGAAAATCCTTGTAATTGGTCCACTTTAAGGAAAGTCTGAATAGTGGCCCCTTGGCACCAGGCTCGTACTGACGCACAAGGTTATCAGGACCCCCCCCCCGGGTTCCTGGTCCCAGTGGCCCCTTTAGGGTCTTCATTGCCAAACGTGGACTATATATATATATATATATATATATATATATAGCTTAGGTGTGGTGTCCCAAGTGCACTCACATATTCATCCAGTTTGCCATAATGTTTCTCTGCTTGCCCTGAATGTCAGCCCATAAGACATGTAAATGTGAGGTGGGGCCCCAGAGTCGCTTTTACTAGTGGACCCCAGAGTCAGTTTTACCTCACATAGCGAGGCATCCCAATTTGCTGTAGAGGAACAATACCCAGGAGAGTGAAAATCCCGGATGGGGGATATATTGGAGAGGGCACACCAGGGGCAGACTGGCCATAGGGAATACAGGGAGAACTTTTGTTGGGCCACACTGCTTTAGAACCACTTGGGCTGGATGTAAAACACTCCTGTTCTGCCCCCCTGCAATACTAAAGCCTCAGCATCATGGATGTAGGGGCCATTCCCACCTCAGTAACTTCCCAGCATCAGCTGATCAGCATGTGCATTGCTTGGCTTAAAAGTTCCGTGGGGGTGTGGCTAAGGAGCTCATGGACTCATTTTTGGCCCCAGTCTACACATGGGTTTTTGTATTGGGCGGGGGGGGGGGGGCAGGTATTGCACATGGCTCCAATCAGTGTAAGGTAGGGACAGTGCACCTATAAGGCATTGCCTCTATTAGCTGCAGCTGCTTCCTGTCCCCCAGGCATCCTAAGGCTCTCTACCTGTAGGGGAACTGTCAGATTTTCCAGCGGTATAACAACCAATAATACAACTACAGTATTTTAGGTGATAAAAATGATATGCCAGGGTTGTCGGAGAGCCATCGGAGCGACAGATGGCTGCGCACGTGCTCATTTAAAGGGCCCACGTCTGCGTTTAGCACCCTGTTGTTGGGGTCATCGATGTGATAGGGGGAAGGAAGGAGGCCGATCGATATTAAGCAGAGGGGAGGGGAAGGGTCCCGGGGCTGGCCGGGCGGGTGACGTCACGCGGCTCATTAGCATGCGGGAGGCTTGGCTCCACCGGTGAGTCAGTGCTTGCTGCCTGGCTGCCGGGGACTGCGGAGGCTGCTGGACCCCCGACCCTCCCTCCGCACAAGAGAAGGGAGCCCCGTACTGCGCTGGACCCTGCCTGGCTGGAATTACCCCGGGGACTGGAAAGAGGAGGTGGGGAGAAAGAGAGCAGGGCTTCCCCGGTGTCCGGCAGCTGATGGCTTGCTGCATCCAGCCTGATGTGAGGATCCCCTTTAAGGGGCTCTGACAAAGCCCCCACCCTGCTCATATGACTCCCCCGATGCCTGTCAAGTAAGCTCAGGCAAGGCAGCGAGTCCAGGATCGGAGCAGCATGGAAAGCAGCGCACGGCTATGAGCCATCAATAAGGAGCTGCGTGCTGGGATCGCCTGTTCTGCTGCTGCCGACCGGTAAGTAGCCTCTGTATGGAACAGTGTAGGGGCATCCCGGGGTCTGGGGCTGTCCAGTGCCCCCCTGGCTTATCTTTCACAGTTTATCTGTGTATGGCTTATACTTTCGACTATCAGCTCTGCGATCCCTGTAACACGGACATCATATATATAAATATATATATAACAACAACTGCTAAACATATCTTACCTCTATTCTTCTTCTATACTGTGCTTATAGATCTACCCAATATGTTTGCTTTGCTGTGACGTTGCTTAATTGTAGTCTGCTCACCAGATCTGACCATGTAATGATATTTATGTAGCTATAAATCAAGACAACTGGGCTAGAAAAATGTCATCAAGAAAATAAAACTGCAAGTCCAGTTGCCTTGATTTACTCTCACATATACCATGACCTGGATGACCAGGCGCCGTGGATGATAGTTTTGATTGCCTCAATAGTCAAGCGATCCTATATGATGATTGCTTATTTTTAGACTTCATTGTCCAGACCACCTGGTATTTTTGCCCGATCTAGGAGCTGCTTTTCATTTGGTTTTAAAGATCTTTCCATAGATTTCAGATTTGACTTGTCAGTTCAGTAGTGACGGGATTGTGATGGGATCCTATATAAATACTCCTGGCTATGTATTATCTTACCTCTAGTCTTCAGTATCACTCATAGGTGTCCAGTCCGCCCAGTATTTTTGCCCGGTTAAGGAGATGCTTGATTACTAGTCTAGTCTAGTTTTAAAGATCGTTCTATAGCTTTTATATTTGACTGTCAGTTCAGGGCCATAAAGAACTTTACCCCTAATATTGTACGTATGTGCAATATGTTTTCTGGTCTAACTGCCATCTGTCCTTAGATTTTAGTTTTGATTGTCAGCTCAATAGCCTAGAGATCTCACATAAAGACTGCTGGGTATGTATTTACCTCTTTAATACCTCCTCAATATTACTCATGTGTTGGCTCAATCATTTGCTTGGTCTATGGGGGGTCACACAATAGCCATACAGTTTTAGGGATGTGACTATGGGTGTTAGTTCCAGTTGTTGGCTTAGTAGTGAATAGATCTCATGAAAACCGTTGGGTGTGTATTGTCTTACCTTTAATGTTCAATACTACTCTTTTGCCTGCTCTGTGGGGTCTTTTGGTCTCTGTTCTGGTATTAACGTTGGTGTTTATGCTCAGCAACGAAGAGACCCTATATAGATAGATGCGAATCTTCATTACTACTCACTGTATCCACCCCATATTTGCCTGCTCTAATGCTCCACTGGCATTCTAGTTAGAGGATTGTAGTTTTGATTGTCAACTCAGTAGTGAAGGGACCCTGCATATAGCCTGCTGGGTGTGTATTGTCTTACTTTTGTGCCTCAACATACATACTGTATGTCTGCCAATATGTTTACATGTTATATGGAGTTGCTTGATTGCCATTCTGGTTTTAAAGATCTGATCCTGTCAGCTCTGCAATAAAATAGTATATTAGTAACAAGGAATTCTTATATAAAGACTGTTGGTTATGTTTTACCTCTCTTTTATATTGCTTATATATGTGTGGATGTGGATTGTATGGATTGTAGTTTTGATTTTCAGCTCTGCCTTAACAGTTGCATAGTGATCCCATATAAATCTGTTGGGTATATCTTGCGTTTGGCAGATCTATAAGGGTTGCTTGATTTCCATCTGGTTTTCATTTTAGAGATTTGACCATGGATGTTAGGTTTGATTGTCATCTCAGTAGTCTAGGGACTCGGTATAAAGGCAGCTGGGTGTGTATTGTCTTACCTCTGTGCTTCGATACATCACATATATGTTTGCCCGGTCTATGGGGTTACACGATTGCCAATGAGTTTAGTTTAAGATCTGTACATAGTTTTGATTGTTAGCTCAGTAGTGAAGAGATTCTATATAAAGATCGCTGGGTGTATTATCTTACTTATCATCTATAGAGCTTCAGTGTTACTAATATTCTATATGTCAGCTCAGTATATAAATCTGGACTATAGGGTTACACAGTTTCCAGCCGAGGGTTCTATTTGTAAGTCTGATCATGGATGTAAGTTTTGGTTGTCAACTCAGTAGGATTCTGTATAAATCCTGCTGGGTGTATATTGCCTTACCTCTCATATGTTTGCCTGGCCTATGGGGTCACACAATTGCCACCTAGTACAGAGATCTGATCATTCATCTGTTTTAACTCAGTGGTGAAGAGATCCTATATAAAGTTCGCTCGGTGTATATTATCTTACCCTTTAGTGTTACTAATATACTATATGTCATATATGTTTGCCTGGTCTATGGAGTTGCACTATTTCTACCTAGTATAGAGATCTTAACATAGTTTTGATTGTTAGCTCAGTAGTGAAGCGATCCTATATAAAGACCGCTGGGCGCATATTATCTTACCTCCGTGCTTCAGTATTAATAATATACCATATGTCAGCTCAGTATATAAATCTGGTCTATAGGGATGCACAATTTCCAGATGGTTTTCTATTTAGAGGTCCGACCTTGGATGATAGTTTTCAGCTCAGTAGGATTATGTATAAAGCCTGCTGGCTGTATATTGCCTTACCTCTATGCTTCAGATTGTCTCAAACATGTATGATTGGTCTATGGGGTTGCACGATTGCAGCCTAGTTTAGTGAACTGACCAAAGTTTTGATTGTTAGTTCAGTAGTGAAGAGATCCTGGTTGTATATTATCTTACCTATTGTGCTTCAGCGTTACTAATATACTATATGCCATATACTGCATGTTTGCCTGGTCTATGGGGTTGCATGATTGATGCCTCTTTTAGAGAACTGACCATAGTTTTCATTGTTAGCTCAGTAGTGAATAGATGCTATATAAAGACTGCTGGGTGTATATTGTCTTACTTTGTGTGCGTCAGTGCGTCAGTATTACTAATAAACTATATGTAAGCTCAATATAGGTATCAGATCAATAGGGATGCACAGTTTCCATCTGGGGTTTTATTTTGAGATCTGAGCATGGATGTTAGTTTTGACTCAGTAGTGAAGAGATCCTATATAAAGACGGTGAGATATGTGTTGTCTTACCTCCATGCAACTTAGCCTTTGCGGATGCATGATTGCCGTCTGGCATTCCTTTTTTGAGATCTGTCTGTAGACTTTAGTTTTGATTGTTAGCTAGTTGTTCCGATTAGTAAAGTGAACCTGTGTAAAGAATGCTGGGTGTGTATTGTCCTATCTCTATGCTTCCATTGATTGTCAGCTCTGTAGCAAAGAGATCCTATGTAAAGACTGCTGGCTATGAATCATCCTAACCTCCATGTCTGACAATTGCACATATGTGTCTGCCCTGGTTTATGGACTGAATGATCGCTGGCTGACTTTCGGCTCAGAAATCTGTTTTGGATTGTCAGCTCTCTATTGTCAGCAGGGATGTCCCTTATTTTTAGTCCCTTTATTTTCCAGACTGCAGTCCCTTTTGTAATGAAAGGCTGCTGGATGTCTGGAGTATGGGTTGTCTTATTGCCAGCTGGCTTGAAGATTTGTCTACAGAATTGAGTTTTGATTGCCAGCTCTTCGTTATCAGCCGTGAAGGGATCCTATATAAAGATTGCTGGGTAGGGATTGTCTTACACTACCTCTTTGCCTGACTTGTATTCAGTATGTTTCTGCCCAGTACTTGTCACTGGGTTATGGGATTGAAAGATTGCTGGCTGACTTTCTTAATGTCTCTTAACATTTTTATTTTTTAGTTCAGCTACCTTTTTGTCACCAGGGATGTCCCTAATTTTTATTACTTTCCGTCCCTGATGTCCCTATATAATAAAAGGCTGCTGGGTGTGTAAAGTCTCCTCTTTATGTGTACAATAATTGTGTCTAGTCTATGGGGGCTTTAGAAATCTCTCTGTCAGAGAGGGTCGTCCCTCATTTTTGTTGGCCTTTTTATATCAGCAGCCATCAATCTGGGTATGTATGGTCCTACTTTTTGAACATTGTACGCATATACCCACGCATATATGCAACACTAGTATATGGGCTTGCTGACAAGCTTACAATTTGGAAATATAGTATTTTGGTGTCAATGCTATTTGCAGGGTTGTCCCTAGACCCCCTTCCCAAGTATTGCTTTGCCCCCATACCCTTACTTTTCCACCCTGAAGTTCCCAATACTCGTCTATAGAATTGCAGAATGGCTGTGCTGGCAAAGAATGACAGAGATGTCCCTTATTTTGGCTGGAATGATTCCCTTTGTTGTTAGCCTGCCATAAAAACACAGAGCAGCATCATAGGGATCATATATACAGGCTGTTAGGTACATATCATATGCCTGGCAATTGCTTGGATAGCAAATGTGTGGTCATGTCTACAAAATGCAGTTTTATCTGCCTGTTCTATTGCAGAATCATGCTGTGCAGAATATCTCCTATTCTCCATGCTGTCCCAGCTTGCAATCCCCAAATGTGTTCCCAATAAATATGGGATTGTATAATCACCATCTGTATTTATTCTCTAAAAAACATGGCCAGGAATTTTAGTCTTAGACACTCCACAATCATAAGGGCTGTCCCAATATTTTGGACTCATTCCCCTGCCCTTCAGTCTATGAATACTCGCCATCTATAGCAGTGTGATCTCTGATAAAGGCTGCTGGGCTGGTTTATTTTGCCTCTACAAATGTGGCTTCCTTAGGCTGGTGTGTGACCGATAGGATTGAAAGTTAGCACAGTCCTCTTTTTTGCTAGGATCATTCTGCCCCGTTCCTTTACTTTTCCAGCCTGCAATTTCTATGTGCAAGTTCAATACTTGAGCTGCAGGCTTGTCAGCTGCCTTTCCTCTTCATGGGTTTTAGTTTTAGTCATCCAGTCCACAGTTATTATCAGGGATGTCCTTTATTTTCATTGGATTTGTGTTTGACCCCTTATTTTCCCAGCCTGCACTCTCTGGATATTTGCTCAATACTCATGTCCCATCCATGGGACTGGTTAGCCTATTAGAGGTCTGACGTCTCCAATGTTTACCTGGTTTACCTCCCCAACGCTAAATTAGCGCCTCTTTCAAATCCCACAGTCCCAGAATAATAAAAACTAATAACAGGAGAGGGATGCCTTACCGGCTGCTGGATACATATTGCACCTCTATGCCTGAACATAGCGTATATGAATTTGTGCAATACTTTTCTCTGGTTTAGGAGATTGCACGATTCCTGCTGGCATTTGACATGTCTGTCTATTCATTTTTGTCATCTCTGATGTTTTGATATCAGTTAATGTTTCTTTATATCTAATGGCTATCCATCCCATATCTAGCTATCTATCTCATTTAACGTATTTATCTTTCTCATTATTCTATCTTTTTTATCTATTCCCTATCTGTCTGTCTATCTATCTAATGTATATCCATCCCATATCTATCTATCTATCTATCTATCTATCTATCTATCTATCTATCTATCTATCTATCTCATATCTATATCATCTGTCTGTCTGTCTGTCTGTCTATCTATCTCATCTATCTATCTATCTATCTATCTATCTATCTATCTATCTATCTATCTATCTATCTATCTCATATCTATATCATCTGTCTGTCTGTCTGTCTGTCTATCTATCTATCTATCTATCTATCTATCTATCTATCTATCTATCTATCTATCGATCTCATATCTATATCATCTATCTATCTATCTGTCTGTCTGCCTATCTATCTATCTGTCTGTCTATCTATCTATCTATCTATCTATCTATCTATCTATCTATCTCATATCTATATCATCTATCTGTCTGTCTGTCTGTCTGTCTATCTATCTATCTCATATCTATATCATCTATCTATCTGTCTGTCTGTCTATCTATCTATCTATCTATCTATCTGTCTGTCTGTCTGTCTGTCTATCTATCTATCTATCTATCTATCTATCTATCTATCTATCTATCTATCTCATATCTATATCATCTATCTGTCTGTCTGTCTGTCTATCTATCTATCTATCTATCTATCTATCTATCTATCTATCTATCTCATATCTATATCATCTATCTGTCTGTCTGTCTGTCTGTCTGTCTATCTATCTATCTATCTGTCTGTCTGTCTGTCTGTCTGTCTGTCTGTCTGTCTATCTGTCTATCTATCTATCTATCTATCTATCTATCTATCTATCTATCTATCGATCTCATATCTATATCATCTATCTATCTATCTATCTATCTATCTATCTGTCTGTCTGTCTGTCTGTCTGTCTGTCTGTCTGTCTATCTATCTATCTATCTATCTATCTATCTATCTATCTATCTGTCTATCTATCTGTCTATCTAATGTTTATCCATCCCATATCTATGTAATCTTCTTACCTTCCTTATCTATGTCCTTCTTACCTAGCTTGCCCTGGAATATTGTAACCACCATGTGCATTAGAGACTCTTTGGGGGTTGATGTGAATAACTTACCTCTTTGTCTAAAAATGTTGCTGTCCAGTGTCGCAGGGTTGCATTTCCAGTTCATGGATTAAAATTTTGCACATTAGCAGAACTGTCCCAATATTTTCTGCAGTCCCATTTCCTGTATCTAAGTTCAGAAGGATCAGTTAAACAGGGATTAGTCAGTTCAATGACACAACTACATGGTCCAAATATTAGTCGTCATAAATGCATGTAGTCATAAAGCCTCTTTTACTTGTCTTCAAAGATTGCCTCATATTTTTAAAGGCCTATTTTATGATCATGGGGCCATGCATACTGCTCAAGGGTCCCAAATAATGTTATGGACATTAAACATGCCTGGGATAAGCACACATCAATCCTAAGATAAAGAGTACATAACAGTATACACATAAGGACAGACTAGACAGACCGTATGGTCTCCTTCTGCCGTCATCCTTCTATGTTTCTATAGAGCCACCTTTACTCTCTAATGTTAATGCATACTATCTACCACCCAAACACTACCCCATAGACCACATGTACTGTCCGAGGGCACCTTGTACAACTTTGCAACTGTAAAAGGTAGCACTGTCTGGGTGGCAGTGGGAAATAAGGATGGTGGCACTGTCTAGGCCCAATTTACAGCATGTTTGGGCTGGACCGCATACTTGGTATTGCCTGTAATGCCCTAATGACGCGCCTGGCCCCGATTTACCACTCAGTGTTCCACTCATGACACACCCTGTATGCATATTGAAGGGTTTAGGCACTATACATAGTTAATTTACTAACAAAGGGTGCACCGCCCAAATCTTCCTACAAAATGTATACAACTGTGTGCTCACCCATAAAAAATGCAATCCACAATAATTTGGAGTGGGCGTGCAAAGAACACACCAATCTCCCAAAGGAAGCACCACTACAATCAACAGTATATATTAATGATTTTATTAGTACAAAAAAACAAAGAATTAAAATACATACACCACAAGACAAATTTAAAAACAACCAGTATGGCCAAATGTATCTATATCAATGTATATGGCCCCTAAGGGCCGCTTAATTAACTGCCCTATGGGTGAATAATATTGATTATCCTAGAATAGTCATAACCCATCCTTTTTGTGCCGGCACAAAAAATCCTAACCACATGTAAATATATGTGCAAATTCATGAAACGAATACTACAAAAATATTAATAATATATATGGCAAAAATATGTGCAAAAACAGTGAATATACAATAAAAAAATATCAATATATAAAGTGCAAATACATGAAAAACACATAAACCTAAAACACTACCTAATATTGCACAGGGAAACCCATACCAATAAGACTTTAAAGTGCAGACAATAACAATATATGATATAAATGCAAGTGCCAGCAGAGAGAAAATAAATGGTTAAATCTCACGTCATAAGATAACACCCAGGGCAACAGTCAGGCCAACCTCAGTGAAAAATGTCTGCGCACGCAGCCCCCATGCTGCTTCAAGGACAAGGGTCCAAATTATTGTGGATTGCACTATACATAGTTAGAGACAAAAATAATTAAATACTAAATTAATAGCAGAAATGCAGTCTGGGGCCTATGCACAGATATATGGGCTCAGTGGCATAATTCTGTCCTTTGAGCCCCAGGGCAAATGGTGACTGCCCCTCCTGGTAATCAAATGTGTGGCCACACTGGCCAGCTTTATGGTATAACATGCATCTACCTTCGCTAAGAACAGCAATTGTTTTGGTTATTTTTTGCAGCTTGATGGTTGGTTAGACTTCTTCTTTGCAGGACACCTTGTAATGTCTGTGTAGAAGCACCATTTTTGTAAGGAAGGGAATCTCACGGGTTACTGCCTCACCTAAAGGAGGCCTACTTTTCTGTGTTCAGCTCTTGTCTATTAGTAAAAAACATCCCCATGGCAACAGGGACCAGAGACTGTCAGGCACAGATACATTACCCCCTTCTCACGGGGAACATTGGCCCCGTGTCTGGGTGAAAGATGTCCCCTGCCACCACATCAGAGGCTACAAGGGGTGTTTGAGTCCCGGGGGAGATCATGAAGCCGTCTAGGTCTAATAGGCAACACATGCTGTGTTTTATCATGCTGTGTTTGATATATATATATTTCAGACTTGGAGCTTTTGTTACTGTGCCATTGTTTAAAAAGAAATTAAAATAAAGGAGCATTAGAATTTTAATGATGACATGATTACAATAGTAACCAGGAGATCTTTTGGTATCCTCTCCACTGTTGAGAGCACTCCTAGCAGATTAGCCGTAAGGCTGGGGACCGGATCCTTCAGGGAGTATTGCACCTGCTCAAGACTGCTGTTCCCCCCCAAATGGCATCTGGCATCATCAGTCCTGAACAGCTAGCGGATGCAGTTGGATGAGCTTCCATTTTTGGCAATGACAGCTATTGTTTTCCAAAGATAACAGCAGGTGCCATTAGCATGGCTCTCTGCTTCTGCATGCTGCCCCATAGTCAACAAATAGAAGAATCCACCCACATGCCTGCTTATGTTGAGAGCACTTTTACCAAGTTAGAAGCTTTACCATGAGTCTTATCAGTCAGGAAATGAACCATCAGAACCAACAGCCAGTATAAGGTTCTGAGCCAATTATCTGCCAAACATTTATGTAATTTGATCGGCATTCCATTGCCTATAATTATGGCTTTCACCAAATGCCACCTATACTTTGTGGTTGTAATAGGTAGTGTTGATCTACTGGGTTTCCCTAAGGGTAATACTCTAAAATTTTGCACGCTCCCATCATTTGAGAGAGCTCACTGCTGAGCAGCTAAGGGTCCAGGGCCATCAGCTGGCAAACCTGGGCAGATGCTTGGGACCCTCTGTGCCTTGAAGGACCAACTTTTTAAATTTTATTTCTTTTTAGTTTTTTGAGGGGGAGGGGAACACTGTTATTGCTGGATGCTCAGGATGGGGCTGGCATGTAAGGCATACCATACATGTAGCTTTACTGCCAAGTTTGTCATGAAACACTAGAAAGAGGCCATCTGAGATTTTCTCAACCAAAGAAATACATAGACCTAGAGCCAGCCATGCTGACTTAGCCAGTATATTCACCAAGGTATAGTATAGTGAGATCTCCAACTAAACCTACAAAATAAGTGTAGAAACATTCATTGGGTTTTGGGGGGAAGAGGTTCTCCAGATGGAGTTCCAACAAAGTACAAACATTAAAACCATTCCCTGTGGATCATTTACTAAAATGTACTAAAAATGGAGAACTTTCTGCATAAGACAGCAAGTTGACAAGCCTAAATGCCAGACTTGCCTAACCAGACCAATACTTGTGCCACTTAAGCCTGCCCTCCAAATGGCACAGGTCCTATGCCCTTTTTTGACCGGGCTGACAGTGAAATCCCCTAACAACAGTATGCGCAGACTGGCAATGATGAATTAAGGACACTTAATAATATAATTCTGGTCACATGTCCTCCCTGCAATCCAATCAAGTCCCTCCAATCACTAACTTGTGATTTAGAATTGGGTTGGATGGACTTCCATATACAATATGTACAAAAAAACTTGTTTTGTTTGGGTGAACATAACAGATTTACATATCCAATATCTACATAAATATAACAATATTACTATATATATGATAGATCCACTATCACTGGGACTGATTACTAAATATATTGACACACAGTATATGTTTCCTGTATTATAATAATATCACTAGTATTAATATGGCAATGATTGAATGAAACAATAGCAACAACTCTACCCCCCAAAGCTTGCAGTCTAAAAGATGTACTTTGTAGTTTTGGGATCTTTATTTTTTATTATTATTATTGCTTTTATTATTTCTAGCATTATCATTATTCATATACATAATGTTTCTCACTTATTCAGCTTTTCCATTGTGCGCCCAGCAATTGGTCTGCATGTCCATGGGGGTAATTGTTCAAATTTGCACCTGAGTACAAATATTATTCGGGCACATCTTTGTTTGGCGTTAGGCACCCTGGCCCGCCCATAGGACTGACTTCTTTAGTGAGAGGAATAATGACCAGATAATTATTCAGAGCAGATGCTGTCATTCCCAACAGAGCCCCTCTATCCTCTTTAGCATATTTCATCTATTTTAATGTCCATCTGATTTGGCCAGCACGCGGGAGCCCATGTGCCATTCATCATCCTTTTATCTGTTTAAACGGTTCTCCTATTTAGTAATTGAAGGGCTCTATTTTGACTCCCAATGGGAGATTCCGGCTCTGTGAAGTTGTTGTGGTTTGTTGTGGAAAGCGGAGTATTGTCATTAACATAATTATTGATTTGCCCCTCGTGAAGAGCATGAAATTCATTCTGCCCGGTGGACAGAGCAGTCCTTTTGATGAGGCCATGTTAAATCAAGGTGACAGTTTGTATTACCTTTTTTCCTACCTCGCCACGTGCGTAATCACAGCAGCGTTTCCAGGAAAACATCGGGACAGTATCTAAGTTTTGCGTTGGCAAGGATTGTTATATTTCTAATCAAGCTGGAAGTACTGACAAGAGGACTGCCAAGAAGGACTCTAGAGAGGTCCTATTTGCATCCTAACCCAACCTTCTGGATGATTTATCTGAACTGCACATTAACCCCCCACTAATCAGCTACAACTTAACCAAGAGCAGGTTCTCTACTGCAGCCCTAAATGTGTGAACCACAAGCCTCAGCTTGATATATTAGTACACCAGACCCCATCCATAACCCAACCTCCAATATCATTAATCTGCAGCATGACCAGACCTACGGCCTTCCTACAATTTACCTCATCGAATTCTTATCCCTTAATGTGGGTAACCTGTGTAACCTGCAGGTTTGAATATCTCAGAAGTCAGGCCAAGCAAGGAAGCCTACACTTTACCCAAATCATTTTCTAAAACAGGGTGTTTGTTTGATTAAAGTGGACCAACAGTTAAAAATGACTTATACCAGACTAGCACAACAAACAGTGCTTATAACCCTCCCTCAATTTAGATTGCTGCCCATAAAATGTAATTTACCTTTTTCTGACTCCTTTTCTGGTAAATTTTAAAAACAAAATGGCAGCTCATGCATTTACAGGCCACTTGCAAACAGGAAGTGCTGCTAGGCTTCCTGTTATTGTGCATTGTCAGTTGAATGCAGACAACAGCATGGCTGAGATGCTGGGAAAGGAAGCTCCAAAATGGCCGCTACCACTAAATAATCGGCGAGGAGGCGTTTTTAGCTATGTGTGGATGCAGGGGCAAATGTAAGTGCTGACAATGCTTCAGCATCATGCATGCAGATGGGGCAAGTGAGTTTTGGGGAGTTTGCATTTAAAACTGTGTAGGCTGTTGGTCCTGTTTAATCGAAATTAGATCAGAACTGTTTGGTTGCATGTTGTTCTATGTATAGAGATTTTTAATAGATTTAAAAGAAATCCTAAAATAGTACATTTCAAGTTAGGTGTTAAACATTGTTGGTCATTTTGGCCAAACAACAACAACAACAACAGAGGCAGTACCAGATATCCACAAACTGGTGAAAGCCAAAAAAGTGCAACACATTCTGTTCACTTGATTGATTTTGAGGTGGAGAGGTTCTCCAGATGGGGTTCAGAAGTTTTCCAGTGAGGTGGAGACATTAAAACTGCAACACATATAGAGATTTCATACAATGAAGAGGAGCCACAAGCAGCCACCTGTGGGTTTTAACTGCTGAATGGGATGTGTGATTGCCATGTAGATGCCCAATATGATAAGTATCATTACTTATCATCGGTTTTGTGTTAAAGTCCCTCAGGTGCACACCAACATCCTCCCACTATATCCACTTTGGGAACAGTGTAAAATGGGCCATTGCAAAGTATCCCAAAATCTTTCATTTTATGTAAGTACCTCATATATTGTAAGCAAAGCTGATGTCTTTGCCTCAATTTTGGGTCGTGATTGAGCTGGGAAGGGTCTGCCATGGCACAGCTTTATGAATCATGCTCTGCTGTGTTTAGAAACCACTGTGGGACCACCGTGGCTTGCCAAGAGCTCCAAGAGACAGAGAGGCCAGTTTTTGCATGGTACTGGAGGAATGACATTCAAAGGAGGGCAAACTTATAAGCCATTCTAAGTCTTCTTCTCGGTGCTGCAGGAAATAGAGGAGAGGCACATGTAACAGGCATCATGTGAGCTGTTTGATCCCTGATTATGGGGATTACAGTCCCTTTACATTTTGTGTTATTCACCCTTGAAGTGGAAGTAAATAAAAAAAGACTTTCTTACCTCCCTGTAACATGGGGGCATCCCAATTTGGAATGCCCCAAAACGCATCCCTGTCTGGCAAGCCCAAGCACACCGAGCTTCCTGCGCTGTCCCGGCAAAAACGTCAAACAGCCACGGAACTTCCGTGTAGGACTCGGCCTTCAACCATTGCGTCACAGTGGCGCTGCCACACACTCTGCAATCACTGCAATGGAGGGGGTGTGCCGAGGCCTAGCACACTTGTGGCGGATGGATGTGAGTACAACATGAAAGTGCCGGGGATGGGAGTTCAGGCCCGGGTTGCGCAAGATGCAATATAGCAGTCGTGTGAGTTGCTGTTCACTGGAGTTGGATTGATCAGCTGCAGGCGACAAAAAGTGGCCTTTTGTTTTTTTTTTTATTTGGGTGGTCAGTCCCTTTAACCATAAATGTTTCCCGTCTATCATCTTCAACTCCCCCCCAGTCTTATCTTAGCCAGCAGAATGAACCTATCTATAAACACTTAATACTGCCACATGTTAATCTTAATTCATTCTTAAGAAACAAGCTTGTCTTTTCTTGCAATTACCCATGAAGGCTAAATCCCTTTTTTAATTAGGCATTTGTTGTAAAAAAAAAAAGGACTAATGTCGTAGATTGCATAATGCTAGACCCCTCCCACCCTCAGATAAAGAATGAGGGGATAAATTAATGGCTCATTTAACTTTTGTAGCTATGACATGATTAACGAAAAATTCCAGAAAGAAAATAAGAACAGAGGGGAGTCCATTTAGGAGTAGTACATTATAGGAGGAAATGTCTCCCATGTGTTTGCAGGGTTGGATGTGTAGAGATGGGGAGGAGGGGGGGGGATTGTTAAAGGGAAAACAATGAAAGGGAAACCATTTCATCCAGTATGTGAACAATTACATTGACCAATTAACTGATCAAAAGATAACCTGTAAACGTCAGGTTAACTTGACTCCTGCAAACTCCTGCAGAGAACCTCAAATACCGAGCATCAGTCATTTCCTAAGATGCTGTCTGTTTCGAATCATTGAGAAGATAAAATAACCCATAAAATGGTCCTTCCATTTTCACCTCTTTACACGCTATCCCTTCATGTTAGAATGAAAAAATACCGACCTGAAGCCGCAGCGATTAAATGATACCACATCTGTACCACAACCCTAATAACAACACGAATACCAACCATTAAACTTACCGTAGTTCTTAAATGTAGCCTTTAAATGGCAATTTCACCCCTCCTGCTACAGCCCCCCAGGACTGGAACCACTTAATTTATTCGTGCCTAGATGCTGCCTGTCACCGATCCCACACCTTTGAAATTTAGGCTAGGGGTTTGTTGACAGGCATCTACCAGTTCTTCTGTTTAGAAGCTGCTTTGGCCCTTGTTGGTTCTATATGGAGTGACTTTAACTTTCTTAGCACGGTTTGTAGGGTGGAAGCCAGTCTTTAAGGGACTATACACCCAAATGTAAAAAAGGTACACACGTTATTCCCCCAGTCTCAGTTTCTGAGAAGTCCTGCGGTGAGCATGCTCGCCAGAATTCTTTGGGTGCACAACCAACACTTGCTGTTTGTTGTGGCTCTGCCCCCACATCAGTATTAGGGCCTTGCCTGCATTGCAGTGAATGGAAGGGTTCTTGTTCCCACTACCTCTCAGACAACTCTTTCCTTTATCCACTGCAATCTGATTTCTGCACTCTACACTCAACAGAAACTGCCCTCACCAAAGTGACAAATGACCTCCGGACAGCCAAATGCAATGATGACCCCTGCATTCAACCACTTTCCTGCTCATGCTGCCTGCACCTCAGAAACATCTCAAGAATCTGCCCCTTTCTTACACCCCTACCGCTACTCTACGCCACCCCTCTCGGCCGGTCATTGCAATGGTTACCCATAAAATATAGGATACAGTTTAAACTGCTTGCTCTAACACACAAAGCTTTCCATGGGGCTGCACCCCCCTACATTTCTTCCCTAATCTCTGTCTGCCACCCTACCTGTGTCATACAACAACTAACATCCACCTTAGTCCGAACCTCCCACTCCCACCTTCAGGACTTCTCCCCAGCTGAACCAGTTCTTTGGAATGCACTACCACCACCACACCAATTAGACTGATTAAATATCAAGCGTTTTAGACTTCTTTTTAGGGTAGCCCACCACATCCCCTAACCTAGCTTTTCTTCTCTACTCCATTATTTTTATCAACCTTTATCAATCACTATGCACCAAAAAAGCACTACATCAGCTTGTGGCTGGTCCATACAGCTTTTTTATACTCTGGTTTATTGCTAAGATGGCTGGACCATGGTACAAAGCATTATTATCTTTTGTGTCCCCCCCCCCCCCCCCCCATTCTCCTCTTAGATTGTAAGTATGAGAGCAGGGCCCTCATTCCTCTTGTTCCAAAGGCTTAACCATTTTGTTATGTAAATGTGACTTTATGTATATGAGCCCTCTGCATGTAAAGTGCTGTGGAATATGTTGGTGATATGCTAAGTTCAGAAGAACAGCAGCAGCTCGAACTCAGAAGCACCAGAACCTTTGAGCACTAGTCTGGCTGGAAACTGCCGTGGGGGGGGGGCAACGGATTGCTTTTTTCATTTTTTGGGTATTTATTTGAGCATACAGACCCATTATTTACAATCTATCAAGAACCTAAAAGGGATTTTTCATGCAAAAAATTGAACCACAGCTTACTTGCCAACCGCTCCTCCATTGCAGTGGCTCCTTTCAGCTCGGTGCCTTGAATGAAGAAATACAGATCCTCATCTGCCCCTCCAGAGCCACCCCGCCGATGTAGGCCACCAATACTAACTCAAGGAGCTAGTCTAAACCATGCCACCCCCTGGCTTGAAGAGCACTCTCAGGGCTGCCATTCTAGCCCAGCTAACTCCTGAGAATGCCCATGTCTTAAGCAAGATTTCTTACTCTTACAGACCCTGCCCATAATGCTAATTATTATGCTGATTATTATTATGCATTACAGACCCTCAGAGGAGAAATCCGTAAACCATGGTATCTCGGCCATTTCTTATTTTATAAAACAGAAAACAGCCTGACACAATGATACAAAGATACAAGGAATTCTTTTGGCTGTGGGGCAATGAAACTGTCAATAGAAAAATGTTTGCTGAACCACAGAAAATAATTCCTTAAGCAACCTACATAAATTGAATGTGCAACCAGGGACACTTTTTGGGATGCCTGGCCAGTCAAGAAGCATCCCACAATCTAAACCTTACAGTTCATAGTAGCCCCCCCTCCCCCATACAAAAAAAACTGCACATTTAGGAGGGACCTTGTCGCCAGCTTAAGGCACACCTGTGCAATACTTATGTTATCTCATTGGCATCTTGATAAGGTGGATGGGTTATCTCCAAAAAGGGAAGTGCCCATTAACACTAATTTCGATACATTTGTGAACAATATTCTAGAGAAGGGGGCCTTTTGCATACATAGAAAGTATTAGATCTTTGAATTTAGCTCATGAAGAATTAGTTTAAAAAGAGTTGCATTTATATTTTTATTAAAGTCATTCAGCGGGCACTTAAAAAAACAAAAGGATATTTACCTTTTGTTCCGCACAACTGATCGGTGCCATTCCAGCAATCAGTAACTCACATGATCGCTGGAACAGCCCCCGCTACTACTACTGCATCCCCCGCTGTCCAAACCTCAAGCGCTATTCACCAGCGATTCCACGCCCCTGAGAATGAGCAAATTAAATAGGGCTCCAGGACAGCCCCTAAAATCCCCAAATGATATGCCGCAGACATGAAATATAGTAAAATTAATAAGACATTTATTAAACCGATAGAAATGTCACAGTACATAAAATACAAGAAACAATGTTAAAAAACATATATAGACAGAGACCGGGGCGTACCTATAGAAGCTCTAATAAATATATAAATTCAGGGCAATAAATAAATAATTCACAACTAATTAGAATAGGTAACCAGACACCCAATACAATGAATTTGAGCTAAATAAAGTGCAAGTGCCAGTGCCGAATCAAAGACAAACAGATCCAACAGCCTATAGCATAAACAGTGCAAGATAGTAACAATAAGAACTATCAATAATAACAATAGTGCTAAGCCAAAGGCAAATGAAAAGGAATAAAGTTACATCACCAATAACGAGGAGCCGAGGTACGCCGGGGCCATCAAATTACCGACGCGTTGCGTGGAACATTTTTTCACCTCTCCAGGGTAAGTATCAAGGATCAACCATCAAACACAGGCTAGCCAGGCCCCCTCCATTCACTACAATGGAGTGTCAGGTCTCGCCCCCCAATACTTCCAATACTTCTATTGCAATGAATGAAGAGGGTGTGGCAGCACGCCTGCGACTAGTGGTGAGTGGCAAACCCGACCCACCACCAAACTTGTATGGACAGCATGGGAAGCGAGGGCTGCTACAGGAGCTCGGATCCAGCGATCATTTGAGTTACTGATTGCTGGACTGTCACTGATCAGCTGTGTGGGACAAAATGTAAGGACCCTTTTGTTTTTCGTGTGCCTGCTTAAGTATACATAATTATATGTGTGTGTGTATATAATGACACACACTTATATTTGTGTGTATTCAAACATGTATTCTGACATGTTGCAATGCTAAAACACGATAATGCAATAATTAATATCTATGTTATTGCTGGCCTCTTGGTATGAAATCACCAATGTAATGCTGCCCCTGTCATTCATTTTCTTGTGCCCCAGGAAGTGTGCCCGCATCTTGCGTGAGAGCACAATTCATGTATTGGTAATGAATTCCTCATTACAGCTGGAAAGAACACAACCAATACAATGACCTTTTTAATTAGGGTATTATGAACACGGTGCCGGCCATTCATTTATTGATGTAAAATGCATGCATTCGTCTTGCCGCGTTGCCCCTTTCTGCTGTGTATATCGGCTGTATAATGAGCTGTGTATTCCCCGGATGATCCTATGAATACCGGAAAAAAGACAAATGAACATCATTACAGGGAGATGGGCTGCATATGTGGCGAGCACAATGTAGGTTTAAATGCGTTTCAGGTCTGGGGAAGGGATGTTGCTTTATGAGCCATTTATACAATGGCTGTGGTAATCTTCCTGAGTAAAAGACACTGTGATTTTATGGGGTGACTGTAAATGGCGGTTTTATAGAACTTTCCTTTAAATGCTATTGAGCGACTTTCTGTAATCAATGTACATGTTGTTTTTATTGGACGGCTGGGCGTGTGATGATAACATTTGCCTTTGTAATGAGAGGAAAAGGATCTGATGGCTTGATCTATAGACCGCAATATCAGTGGAAGAGTTTACAATTAGTGGTTATTCGTTGCCTTGGCGCAATCTCAAACATAGGCCTATGTCCTACAAGAGCTCCTACATTGTTGTCCAGTGTTGTCCTATTATGGTATTATGGGATTGGTATTTTTATTCTAAAAAGAAAATGGTGAGGGAGGGTGGCTGACCACACCGATGGCTAAAGTAGGTGTCACACCCACACATAGGGGAATGCTGGCCACCATAGGAAGCATGAGGATTTGATGGGAAACTGGTGTCTGAACTGCAATGCACTGGAACACAGACGCAACTTGGAACACAAGGGGCACAGGACTAGGATTGGGAGCAGGTAGGTGGCATTTTGAACTGGTAGCTGGTGGATGTTATGAACTGGGAGCAGGTAGACCGAACCACGGGCTGGGAGCAAATAGGTTGTTTCATGGGCTGGAAGCAAATAGGCTGTCTTATGGGCTGGGAGCAAGTAGGCTGAGTCATGGACTGGTAGCAAATAGGACATATTATGGGCTAGGAGCAGGTATGCCGATTTAAAGACTGGGAGCAGATAGGTCGAGTCATGGACAGGAAGCAGATAGACCAAGTCACGGGCTAGGGGCAGGTATGCTGAGTCACTGACTGTGAAAAGGTAGGGCGAGTCATGGGCTAGGGGCAGGTATGCTGAGTCACTGACTGTGAAAAGGTAGGGCGAGTCATGGGCTAGGGGCAGGTATGCTGAGTCACTGACTGTGAAAAGGTAGGGCGAGTCATGGGGTAGGGGCAGGTATGCTGAGTCACTGACTGTGAAAAGGTAGGGCGAGTCATGGGCTAGGGGCAGGTATGCTGAGTCACTGACTGTGAAAAGGTAGGGCGAGTCATGGGCTAGGGGCAGGTATGCTGAGTCACTGACTGTGAAAAGGTAGGGCGAGTCATGGGCTAGGGGCAGATATGCTGAGTCACTGACTGTGAAAAGGTAGGGCGAGTCATGGGCTAGGGGCAGGTATGCTGAGTCACTGACTGTGAAAAGGTAGGGCGAGTCATGGGCTAGGGGCAGGTATGCTGAGTCACTGACTGTGAAAAGGTAGGGTGAGTCATGGGCTAGGGGCAGGTATGCTGAGTCACTGACTGTGAAAAGGTAGGGCGAGTCATGGGCTAGGGGCAGGTATGCTGAGTCACTGACTGTGAAAAGGTAGGGTGAGTCATGGGCTAGGGGCAGGTATGCTGAGTCACTGACTGTGAAAAGGTAGGGCGAGTCATGGGCTAGGGGCAGGTATGCTGAGTCACTGACTGTGAAAAGGTAGGGCGAGTCATGGGCTAGGGGCAGGTATGCTGAGTCACTGACTGTGAAAAGGTAGGGTGAGTCATGGGCTAGGGGCAGGTATGCTGAGTCACTGACTGTGAAAAGGTAGGGCGAGTCATGGGCTAGGGGCAGGCATGCTGAGTCAAAGTCTTGGAGCAGATAGGCCAAGTCACGGACTGGGAGCAGGTAGACCAAGGCACTGTCAGGGAAGAAGTCAGCCAATCAGTGATCTCAAAAATGTCTCAGATCTCATATCTCAAAGTCGGCATGGCCTCAGCCGTTGAAAAAAAAAACATTTTTGTAAAACTGGGATGTGTGGATGGGGGAGGCATAAGGAGTACAAGAATGGGTTTTGTGCCCTTTTAATGACCCAGCTTAATTTCGCGGGGTAGATCAGAATCTCTGTGAGAAATGACAGGAAATGAAAAGGATGACTGAATTTGCACTGTAAAAAGAAAACAAAGCCATTTGTTTTCTTTTTACATTTGTTTGGGGTTCAATGGCCATCAGAACATACAGTCATACCTCCTAAGTGTCCCTGATTTGGAGGGACTGTCCCTCTTTTGAGTCCATGTCCCCTTGTCCCTCGTTGTTCTCATTTGTCCCTCTTTGTGGATACATGTAACATGCAGATCTGCATCAATAAATGATTCATTTGCCTATTTAAAGTGTTTATATTGGTGTAACTGTTACACTCTATCTCCTATCCATCAATCAATGAGGGGGTGTGGCCTAGTTTAACAAATGTCCCTCTTTCCCACCCTGAAAATTTGGTAGAATGTACAGTGGAGACAGGTAAGGCAGCTCTTGCCAGACCCATGGCAGAAGGGTGCAAGCTGCCTCCCCCATCTTGCGGCACCGTGCTTCCAATCCTAAGGGGAACATTGTTACTCGCCAGGTTGTCAGTCATGGGGGCTTGGAAGCCACAGACACAGACAGCATCTACTAAGGCTGTCAATGGGGGCCTCCACTTGTTGGAGAAGTTGCTCCAAGTTGTATGAAGCCCAGAAAGTTCTGATTTTAGCCTCTCAATTTCATTCTCCTTTTGCCTGTTTTACAAAAATGTTATAGATTGTGGACTTCCCACTTCAGATTATGGAAAACAAATCCCCATCATGAATTCTAACATCTTCTGTCTTTTCTCCCCTATCACTCATGTAGCTTTGCCTGTTATCCCTTCTGCTTGTGCCGAACGCATTAAGCCGTCCTGAGAATGATCCCATCTGACAATGGAGCGGGCAGACGCCACTGGGGAACAGCCCTAGCAGTCTGCCTGGGTGGCAATTTGCCAGAATAGTCAGTATGCAGAGAATAGCTAGCCATGGGTCATGGGGGAGGGGGTGCTGCTGAAAGAAGTCATCTTGTCAAATATTCAATGTATTCATTTTCCTCTTTCATATATTAATATTGCCGGTGAGCCTCAGAACTGACAAGAATTTGTGAACATCCACTAGGGATCCTTTAAAGAAGATGAAAGAGGGACAGGCAGCAAATACATTTTAACCAACCTATGCCTAGAACTCCATGCTATCATCTTATGTATAAAAGAGTAATTACAAACAGGGTAGAACATACAGTACATAGACTATTACAAATGCGGTGTTACATAGCTAGCAATGACTATTCCAAATGCAAGATACAATAGGAGAGAGCCCTGTCCTTATTAGCTTACAGTCTATAAAGGATTTGATTTTCTGAGCCCCATGGGAGCCTCCTATACTAAAGGGAAATGAAAGAGGGAGAACACATGACAGTTTAATGTGATCAATGCTATGCATTATTTACTTTGAGTGGTTGTATGTGCACTGTGTGCTGACCTTAGCTTCATTATGCTGAATTAGACTTTTGTTAAAGGGATTTTTCAGGCAAATTGTTTAAAAAAAATAACAGGCAAAAGGTTAAAAATAAATTAACAGCAGCTTACCTTTCCAAGCGTTTCTTCAGTGCTGTGCCTCCTCTCTCTCTCCCTAAATGAGGAAATATACTCCATCAGATTCTTCAAATATACCTCATCAGCCCCTCCAGTGCCACCCTGCCAATGTGAACCACCAAAACTAGCTTGAGTAGCTAGTCCAGACCACGCCTCCTCTGTACTGTTGGCTTGAATGGTGCTCTCATAGCTGTCATTCAAGCCCAGCTAACCCCTCCCTCCTAGCAAGCACTGCCCCACTCATCATGCTGATTATTATACAGCATCACAGTGGCATTACATGCTTCAGAAGAGAAATCATGTCTGTAAACCTTGATATCTCAGCCATTTCTTTTTCAATTGAAACACGGAAAACAGTTTAGGACAGTGCCAAATGTAGCCCAACACAACGGTCTAACAGCTAGTCCTGAAATATCACTGTAAATCAGGCTCAATTATGTGGTAGTGCTTATATACATATAAATATACAGATAATATATATCGAATTCTTGGGTGTTTGTAACCAGTTTGCAAGTAAATAGTGAAAGTTCTAACACAAAGCATATCTTCAAGCTTGAATTTGAAGGGAGTTCCCCTTTAATTTGCTCCATTTCAGCCAACTGCAAATGTGTTTCATTACATGCGATGCTCGCCTTGGGGCAGAGCCAGGAACACTTGAATCACCGACGTCTAAACTTTCTCTGAACTAGAGCGCTGATCTACTTTCTCTTATAAAATCACAACATTGATAAACAACCTCATTATACTGTAGGTGTAAAGTGCTTGGACGGGCTACAGCATATAAACAACACCAACAAACATAAACCTCCCAACATGTCCAAACACAATCAGCCATTGCAGGCTCCCCTGGCTCCTGACACCTAAGTGACTTAAAGCCCAACTCATTACTAGCAATCTTCTGGTCTAAGAATCTGATCTGACCACCCATGGGAGTCAGGACAGAATGTTGTCTCCATCTAGTAGATATAATTGGACACTATTGTTTTTTTCTTTGCTTTCCCATGGCCCATATTTCAAGGGGGGGGGGGGGGGGGTTAAATGATGGATATGAGCAGTGGCTTGACTAAATGTGACAGGACCCTAGTGCAAACATTAAATGGGGCCCTTTCAAGGCTCATACAGTAACATTTCTTTGTATTTTAACTCGGATGCAGCTAGAAAACTTAAGAATGAAACAGCAGATATATTAGAATGGCACTTCCTTTCTTTAAATGATGCCAAGTTAGCAGAAATATGATAAATAATTTGGAGTAATAATGATAGGGTCCTCCTGACTTCCTGGGCCCCGGTGCGTTTGCACGCCCTGTACACACTATACTTACGGCCCTGGAGATAAGTATTTTTCTGCATAAATCACTATATTACTATGCCCTTGATTCAGTAAACTTAAAATTTGTAACTGACTGTTAACTTCAGGGGCATCCCAGTTTGGGCACAGCAATAAAAATACAATAATTCTTTACCTTGCCGGCAATGCTGTGGCGCTTGTCCATGCATATTGATGAGCGGCATATTAAGCTGAATGAAGGAGAAGTGTCAGGAATCCCTGCAGCTACTTCCCCCTGGCCGTGCGTGCCCCGTGCTAGCCATTCAGATGGTGTCGGAGCATGGATTAGCCAGAGGGATGCTGCCGTGGCCCACGCATGGCCCATGGAATCGGTGAAAGGTGAGTGTTATGGCTATCCCTGGGGTTTTACACATCGACCCCATGCCCTAAAATGAGGGAGACCACTAGCCCTAGAGCACACATGTCAAACTCGCGGCCCTCCAAGCCTTTCGGGCAGATGGCAGCAGTGCCCCTTCGAGCTGGCTTGGTCTGCCCAAGGCTGCTGACACTGGCAGCACATGTTTGCTCCTGTGTGTGGCACTGCCAAGTGATACACTGTAGAATGCAGTACTGCCCCCAGACCTGGTGCCTATAAAAGAGGTGAGTACATCTGTTCTGCATCTCAACCAGCAACTAGCTCTTACCACACAAGGCGGGTCCAATTACCCCACCCAAGTTAATGCCACAGCATTTATAATTGTTAATCTGTGTGAGCCCCTGGCAATCCTCCCAGGCAAGGGACCTCATACTTCCAGCACCTTTATCTGCTCCCGACTTTCTGACAGCTATGATGCACAAGCTGCCAGCAGTCAGGTCATAGTGCAGGAGCAAGGAGCAAGGGGTTAGTTTGGGATGCCCAGTATTAGGCTTATGGGAGGTATGTGCGGTGGGGGATGCTTTGCTGCTGCCGCCGGACTCTCTGTTGAAGAAATCGCCCACCACTCATTGCCTGGTTTAATACTCAAACCTCTGCAATGCTTTGTTGCGGCAATCGCAGCCGATGTGACTTCTGGAAATAATTCAGCTTTATCAGGTGACGTTCGTGGTGATGTGCATTTTAGTTCCACATAATTGCAGACTTCTCCGAGCAACATATGACGGTCTGGATGGAAAACAGACTCCACGTGAAATTCCGACCCGCTAAACTCCAGGAAATGGGGAAAATCTGGCGGACATCCATTATATCACTCCTCTGGTTCTCTGCTGCCCTCCTAGATATAAAGTGCTTAGCTAATCCCTGGAAGAGGAAAAGTGACGTCAAGCCGGGTGTTAGCGTTCTCACTTGACTCGCACCATAGATTGCCGAAACGAATATGACTAATAAATCAGGGGACCACCATGTGTTTGTATAGCAGGATCACTTGGTCTCTCTTCTCTTATTAGCCTTCATTTGGCAGGAGGAGCATAGGCCAGCATGTGTCCTGCTCGGTCACCTGATCTGCTTTTACACTGGAACCCACTTCAGGAATAGTATTAGAAAAACATATGTTGTGTGCTCACTCACAGCTTGCCCTGCGGATCATATAGGAAGATTTCCTACAGCTGGGAGAAATTACTGGCCTCAGCATGGCCGCTAGCTTGTGCCTGGGATTAGGAAAGGGGCCACTTGACACTCGGAAAGTCTCGCTCTACCATAACTTGGCTGCTGACGATTCCGGTGCTTCCCAAAAACAATATCCCCTCAACCAGAATAATTAAATTAACACCTACCTGCATTACAAAGTCAGATGATGGCAAGTCACAGGCCCACCATTAGGGTGAAGGGTCTGTCCGGGCTACAAATACTCACCTTTTGTTCCCTTGAATCTGTTATCCATATCCTCTTATTCCCCACAAAAGTCACACGGCACACAGCAGAATTTGATCTCGGGACTCACTAGGTTTTCTAATGTTAAGAGTTGGACAGAACTGCTGCAGAAGGGAAAAAGGTGAGTATGGTAATTTTTTTTTCTGTATGAAGGCTCTCATTCATTCAGGTCATGGTTTATTTGTAGGAATAAATCACGGCAACAGAGTCAGTCGGATGACCAGTAATAAAGTCTTCTAGAAAATAAGTCCAGCTGCCTTGTCAAATTTCTGCTGATTTTTATTTTGGCCAGGTGGCCCCCTTATAGGGGACCAAAACCCAAGATTTTGGCTATCCTGGGTTTTGGTCCTTTCCACTGGAGCACCCCAATCGGGGGTGTCTCGCTGTGTGAACCCCCCCCCCCCAGATTGCCAAAGCAACTCACCTCTTCCCAGTTCTACGGCGCATGCGTGGCCACTCGTCCAATCAGCGTGCTTAGACGAAGGCTTAGGTGCCGAGCGCGCTTGCGGGTGCTTCCTCCGCTTCCCTTTAACAGGGAGCATGCCCGTGCCAGTCACAAATGCCTGGCGTGGACACGCACCCTGCTTAAGGGATAGCGGGGACGCAGCCGCGGCTCGTGCATGCGCCGTTGGACCAGAAAAGAAGGTAAGTGTATGGGGGACCTAGGGGGTTTTATACAGCGGGACATCGCGATTTTGGATGCCCAGGAGGGAGGGAATCGATCGGCCCGGCAATCTATCGCCGTGGGTTTTGTTACACCATTGTGTCTGGCACTGTCCTAAACTGTTTTCGTTTTTAAATTGAAGAAGAAATGGCCAATATATTGAGGTTTACAGGTTCAGCTTATGATTTTTCTTCTGAAAAAGTGGACATGGCCCTTGGATCTGTGATGCTGCCTAATACTCAGCTCTGCACTGACAGCAATGTGATGAGTCTGGAGGAGGAGGCGGAGGGAGGGCGGAACCAGCAATCCTGTCCCGCTGATTGGTGGATGGGATGAAAAAGAGAATGTCATTGGTTGAACCTGTAAACCCCGATATCTGCTTTCTGCTTTCTTTCTGCTTCAATTTAAAAATAGAAAACAGTTTAGGACAGTGGCAAATGTAGCCCAATGCAATGGTGTAACAATTACCTTTGCCTGCTGTATCACTTACACTGAATAGCTCACAACCCCAATTGTATGACTAGGCTAACGTGCAATCTCTGTGTAACGCACCTGTTTTAGTTCCACCTGCAATGTTGACATTTCACTAACAAAAGATGCAGCCTCCTTTCCTGATGCCCCAGGCCCTGTGCCAGGGAATGTGTTTATAGTTTGGTCTCTTAGCGTCAATGAATGGCTGATGAGCGGCACACTTACAGTGGAATTTGTTTTCTACAGGAAGATCTGCCTGCATTGTAAGTGCCCGCGGGAGGAGCACAGCGCCACGGCGATGCCTCTAGAGATGGAGAAAACTATGAACAAACTCATGTTTGACTTTCAGAGGAACTCCACTTCTGATGACGACTCTGGCTGTGCGCTGGAAGAGTACGCCTGGATTCCTCCAGGGCTCAAACCGGAACAGGTAAGCCTCACTCGCTCCATCTGGCCCCTTGTTTGCTTGTTTTTGTCTAAAATTAATATATTTTAAGTTTTGAGTTGCTTACTTTTTATTCTTTCCTCCACTGGGCGCCGCCATTTTGCCTCAGAAGCCTCACACACACTGAGCAGAGGAGAGCTGTTTAAAGTACAGAGGGGATGGGATATAGCTGAGCTGGGGTCAGGAAAAGGACAACAATCCCAGAATACAGAGCGGCACAGTCAAAAGACACTTCCTGTCTGCAGGCTGCCTGATGCTCCATGAGCCACCATCTTGCATTTTTAAAAGCTCAGAATAGACACTAGGTACATGTAGGATGATTTTTAAGCTGGACAATCTGTATGTACAGGGTGGCAGAAACATACAAGATAGACTCTTTTTCAGACTGAAGGTCCGGTTTAAAGTCATGGTCCAGACACACTCAAAAGTATTCCCATTGTGTAGGGTTACGTATGGCAATTCTCCTATTTTTTCCTTTTTGAAAACAAAACTATACTGCCAGAATAATTCTAAAACAAAGTTTCATCTCATGTTCCCCATGTTCCTCGTGTGATAAAAGAGACAGGGCTGAGTCAGACAAGCATGCTGTATGCATTGCACTGGATTAATCTGGGATTGACTGACAATGTGGAAAGCTCCACTAAAAGAGGGGGTGTCAACCTGACACGAGCTTCAGGATTGGATGTGTGGTCAGTTTTAGGAGAAAGTTACTGCAAGCAGAGGAACAGGAAGAAGGAATTCCCCTTACTTTCTGTGACCAGAGCAAAGCGACCACATGGACCTGGCTCTGCACCAGGTAACCTGTCAGGCAACTTAAAGTTTGGCTGGTCAATCCCTTTAAAGAGGACCAACCTTGTGTTGTGCCGGCTCTGGGTTGTTAAAGACAATCCCAGTATCCCTGAATCAGAATGCCCCTCTGAACCGCCTACAATCACCAAAGATCAATCACCTTTGCAGTGCTTCTATGCCATGATCACGGGCTGCATCCCTGGACTAGCTGCAGGTGAGGTGTGCTCATTCTCCTCCGATAGTCTAGGGGTGGAAGTCCCTAGGGGTTTACAGGAAGTCTGTGTGGCATCTCAAAACAGGATACCCTTAGGGCAAACTTTTAAAGAGCACCAGGGCATGATTATGAGTTTTGGTCCTCTTTAACCAAAAAGTCTGAATTGGACTCCTGACTGCTATCCCGAGTTCTTGTCTTTCTTTTCTTTATATCCCTTCTTTATTCTTTTTTTGGGATTCGATTTTCTTCTTATATTCCAAGTATGTCACACACCCCGCTTCCACTATTCATGACATATGGGTTATGGTCCAGTAGAGGGCGAACTTCTGCAGAGATGAAAGCAAAAAAGAAGCCTCTCCCGGTCCATAAATACCTGGGACCTCCCACACATTCCCCAGTTCCTTCTCTGCAGGACGGCGAGCAAGTCAGAAGATGTCTGCTTCTCTTCCTTGCAGGTAAGCCAGGCTTACGCCCGGCCATTTTTTGCCCTATTTCTGCCCGGACCTTTATACATTAAGCCCAATATTAGCCTCCCAGCCTTGGCTGCAGGTCCGGGCAAGGGTAGGAATCACCTTAATAGGTGTTTAGGGAGCCATGCTCCCCCGTGAGACCCCATATAGCGGGGTAGGCAGAATCCGGGTTGGTGATCCCAGTTTGGGATGCCCTGTGTGTATGTGTGCTTGGTGCTGCACATTACTTGGCTGGTCGCCATTTTTCGCTTCTGCTGAGGGGAGCTTCTTCCCCTCAGGCTGCGGTGTTAAGGGGGCGGGGCCGGGCGCTCGCGTGTTGCCACGGCCCACCCCCCCCTTCTGGTTTGGAGCCAATTGCGGAGCCCAGCCCACGGCTGGGAACCGCGCTGCTGGTTGTGTGAGTAGGGGGACGGGGCCAGGCGGCGCGCGATCCGCGCTGGCCCGCCCCTTCTTCCTCTTCCCCTGAGCTGATGAGCGGTGGCAGCCATCGTACAAAGCACGTGAGTGCCCTCCCGGGCTCTCCCCTTTTATTTACCTGACTTAGCCATGTGCCCCATTCTGTCAGGGGACAGCGCTAGCCCTTTGTCACCTTTTCCTTGATTTATGAGGATATATTTAATATATGTATATATATATAAGTGTGTGTGCATGTGCTTATGGCCACTCCTTTGTGTCTTTCAGGAGGACTCCCTGTGCCTTGCTTAAAAGGGGGTTCTTCCGGTCCTAGGGTCCCTAGCAGAAATTTGGGGCACTTAAAAATCCTCCCACTTGGGACTTAAAGGGGCATCCCGGGTTGCTTACCAGCATAATTCCCTCTGGTCATTGCGACTACCTTAAAATCACCATATGGAGGCTCCACAGGATACCGGGCTCGGGCTCCCCTTGGGACAATCCCGGCTATGTGTGGGTTGTGGGGTATCCCTTACAGGGGAGAATGTACTTATTTGCATACCATGTGCGCAACATGCCATAACGCAGCAGTCGGGACCCCAGGCGTCTGGGTCAGTGCCGCCCGCCTCTCCTACCCCACCCCGCATCATCCGTACCCCAAGTGACACTGTCATTAGTGGGTAGTCGCACTCGGATGTATGTGCCAGGCTGGCCAACCTCGAGAAAATTATTTCTAGCTCAGTGGGCAGAAAGGCCACTGCTAAGAAAAGGCATCTGTCACCGGCTACGCCGGTAATTGATTTTGATGATTATGACTCACCTGATTGGGCTGATTATTCCCCGCTTGAGGAAGGGCAATTGTTTGAGGAATCTGAGACTGAGGAATTGCAGTTCTTTGATTCTGATGCCGGGCAGGCGCTGGGGGATGCCGTTGATACCCCCAGGGTACTGACCCATCTGTTAGAGGTTCTGGATATTTCCCCACCAGCGGAGGCCCCTCCGAAGAAGGGAGAAGTCTTTGGGTTCTCTAAACCCCGCTTGGAGTTTCCAAATCAGGATCATTTTGACAGCATGATTCTTAGAGAATGGGAGAAGCGAGACACCTTTACGGTGTTCCTCAGGGATGGGATAGAAAGTATCCCTTTCCGGTGGATGCGGTGAAGCGCTGGTCTTCCCCTCCTGAGGTTGATGTGCCCATTTTAGGATTGTCCAACACCTCCGTTGTACATACTCCTGACGCCACTACCCTTAGGGATGGCGAGGACAAGCGCATTGATCAGATGGCATGTCATGCCTTTGCCAGTGTGGGTTCTGCCTTGCGGCCTGTCTGTGCATCGGCACTCGTGGCTGTGGCCACCAGGTCGGAGATCAGGGACATGTTAAATGGGCCCCAGCTCAACCCGGACAGCGTTGAATTCACAACCCTTAAGTGGTGCAAATTGTTCATGAACTTTGTTTTGTCGGCTATGGATGACACTATTACCATGTGTAGTAGAACTTCGGCCCTGTTGGTGGCCATGCGCTGATTGGTCTGGCTGTGCCAGTGGGCGGCTCACATTGCGGCCAAGAAGTCACTTCCCTTTTTGAGAACGCGGCTGTTTGGAGACAAATTGGATTCTGTGGCGAATGGTGGGAAGCTACCTCAGCGTAAGAAGCTGCATCGCTCCTTTCGGGGGTCAAGCTCCTTTAATCCTTCCTTTCGCGGTGCCAGAGGGGGGCAGAGGTCTTGCCTACTCTTGCTTTAGAGGTGATTCCTTGAACAGAGGTAGAGGACGTGCCCGTCCAGCCTCTACCTGGGGTTCTAGGCCCAAGCCCGCTGCCAAGCTAGCTCAACAATGAGGGGGCGCCTTCACCCTTGCGGGTGGGGGGGCGGCTGCGGCTCTTCTTCCAGGTCTGGGCCCAGGAGGTCACAGACAAGTGGATATTGGAAGTGGTCTCGTCTGGGTACAGACTGGAGCTCGAGTCCCGGCCTCCTTCCAGATTCCAAAGGTCTCGGGTGCCATGCCATCAGATCCTCGGGCGGTGCAGGGGCTCCTGTTGGCTGTAAAGAATCTCCTGGACATGGCGGTCATATGCCCGGTGCCTCTTTCAGAGAGAGGCCGGGGCTATTATTCCAACCTCTTCACGGTTCCCAAAAAGGATGGCTCCATAAGATCCATTCTGGATTTGAAGCTTCTCAACAGGTTCATCAGAACCAAGAAGTTCCGCATGGAGACTCTGCGTTCAGCCATCGGTTCCCTTCATCAGGGGGATTTCATGACGTCCATAGACATCAAGGATGCTTACCTTCATGTACCAATTTTCCCAGCACACCAGAGATTTCTCAGGTTTGTGGTGGGAGATCAGCATTGTGGCCCTCCTGCTCGAGCTGACCTCGGCACCGAGGGTGTTTACCAAGGTTCTGGCGGGCATAATGGCCCTGCTCAGAGCCCAGGGCATTCGCATTGTGCCATATTTGGACGACCTACTCATTACAGCTTCTTCCCTCTGCCAGGCGGAGTTGGACACCAGGACGGTGGTGGCAACGCTAGAAAGGTTCGGATGGGTGATCAACCAGCCCAAGTCTTCTCTCTCCCCATCAAGGGAGATCTCCTTTCTGGGCATGAATCTGGATACCAGTCAGGCCAGAGTGTTCCTACCTCAGCCAAAGGTGCAGAGGGTTCAGGATCTGATACGTGTTCTCCTGACCAACCCTCGCCCTTCCATTCGGCTAGGGATGACTCTGGTGGGTTTGATGGTGGCCTCCTTCGAGGCAGTCCCCTTTGCTCAATTCCACATGAGGTCGCTACAACTCCATCTATTGTTGAAATGGGACAGATGTCCACAGTCCTTGGATCAGCCATTTCTGATGTCTCCCAGGGATCGGCGGCCCCTTCAGTGGTGGCTGGAATCAAGCAATCTGATGAGGGGAGATTGTTCCTGGCCCCTCGTTGGGAGACGGTTACCACGGATGCCAGCCTGTCGGGCTGGGGAGGTTACTGGAAGGATCATCAGTTCCAGGGGTTGTGGGGTCCTCAGGAGGCTCACAACCCCATCAATGTCTTGGAGCTCAGAGCTAACCGCTTGGTTCTGTCGCGTCTGACACGTCACCTACAGGGTTTACCGGTTCAGGTTCGATCAGACAATCGTACTGCGGTAGCTTACATCAATCACCAAGGAGGGACTCGCAGCAGGAGTGCCCTCAGGGAAGTCTCTCTGATTCTGACATGGGCGGAGAGCAATGTTCCTTGCATCTCGGCGGTATACATTCCGGGAGTGGAAAACACGGAGGCGGACTCCCTGAGCAGGGGATTCTCTCGCAGAGGGTAATGGCCTCTCAACCACAGGGTGTTTCCGGTCCTGTGTCACAAGTGGGGGACTCCAGAGGTGGATCTCTTTGCCTCTCGGCACAATCACAAGGTCCCAACCTTTGTATCTCTCTCTCAGGATCTTCTGGCCCTGGCAGTGGATGCCTTGTCCCTTGCCTGGAGGGATCTGGGGTTTCTGTACCTGTTTCCCCCCTTTTCCATGGTGGGCAAGGTAGTGCGCAAGCTGGCTCTAGAGGGGGCACCAGCAATTCTGGTGGCCCCAAGGTGGCCAAGACAGGTTTGGTTCACAGACGTGGTAAGATTGGCGGTAGATCAGTAGAGGCTGCCCCTGTCTCCGGATCTGATCTCTCAGGGTCAACTACGTTACCCCAATTTACAAACGCTTGCTTTGATGGCGTGGCTGCTGAAACCTTCCTCCTGAAGGAGGAAGGTTTGTCTGAGGCGGTTATTCAAACCTTGATTAGAGCTAGGAAGAGGTCTTCCTCTGCCATTTACTATAGGACTTGGTGGTCCTATATTGACTGGTGTGAGGCAAGGGCCTTACCTTGCAGGGTGTTTTCGATTCCTAGGATTTTGGAGTTTCTACAACACGGTCTGGATCTGGGGTTCCAGCTCAGTACTTTGAAGGGTCAGGTTTCTGCCCTGGCTGTCTTTTTTCAAAGGTCTTTTGCTTTGCATCATCTGGTCAAGACTTTTTTCCAAGGGGTCATGTTCAGCCCCCCTAGAAAGACTTTGGTTCCCGTTTGGGACCTAAATTTGGTTCTTTCGGCCCTCCAGGGGCCTCCCTTTGAACCGATGCAGGATGTGGCTCTTTCTGTGCTCACTCAAAAGGTTGCCTTTTTGGTAGCTATTACCTCTGTTCGGCATGTCTCTGAGTTGGCGGCTCTGTCTATTCAGGCCCCTTACTTTGATAGACACCAGGATAAGGTGGTTTTTCTCTTTAAACCAGATTTCCTTCCTAAGGTGGTTTCTGCCTTCCATCTAAATCAAGATGTAGTTCTCCCTTCCTTGTGTCCTAGGCCTAGCAATGACAAGGAGAGGGTTTTGCACTCTTTGGATGTGGTTCGTTGTGTGAAGTACTATTTGGTTGCTACTTCTCCTTTTCGTAAGACGGACGCTTTGTTCGTGGTGCCTTCTGGGCCCAGAAAAGGTTTGGTGCCCGCCAAGTCTACCATTAGTAAATGGATACGCCAGGCCATTGTTGGGGCCTATTCTGCTAAGGGGAGGGTTTCTCCTTTTAAGATCACTGCTCATTCTACTCGTGCTGTTGGGGCTTCCTGGGCTTTTCAGCACCAGACTTCTGTTGAACAAGTTTGTAAGGCTGCTACTTGGTCTTTGTCTGTTCATACTTTTTCAAAGTTTTATAAGGTTGATGTGCGGGCCTCAGCGGATGCTGTTTTTGGCCACAAGGTTCTGCAAGCTGCAGTGGTTTAAATATGTCATAAACCTTGTTGCCATGTTTTTTTTTTATTTCCTTCTCTTTTTATCTTGTCCCCCATCATACTTTTTATTTCTTTGCCTTATTTTGTTTCTTTCTCATCTCTTTTTTGTTTTTAGATGGGTTCCATTCTCTTTGCTTAAACTTAGTGTTTCCTCTACATTCTTGTTGACTGGTAACATTGGGAAGTGGCCCTGCCCATCTGCATCAGTCAAAGTGATTAGTGCACACCAGTGGTGCACTGGGGGCAAAAATCAGGCCAGGATTTTACCACAACCTGGGCTGCTCATAACCAGCCAATGGCATATCTGCTGCTTCCTGGCCAGTCAACCAGTGTGCTCCAAGACTGGGGCTAACTCATTAGGAGGATAATATGGGCTGGGGTTGCTTGGGTGAAGGGGTTGGGTGGGGAAGGGGATGGAGGGCTGGTATTGGATGGGCGTGTTAGTAAGTAAGTAGCAGCCCAGACTGCCCCCAAATCAGTGTGGGTCCCTATGGCCCTTGGTGCACACCCAACTTCACTGCAATAGAATGGGCACCGGCCACGCGACCTCTCTAGTAGGCAGCAGGTAGGCACCAGGATACTTTTATTTTTTTTCTATTCTATTACATAACCATAGTCTAATATTTCTTCTCTTCTCATACTTTTTTTGCTGCAATTGTTGCTTTGTATTCCTTTACTTTCTCTCTTTCTTTTCTTTTCTCTTTCCTCATCCTTGACTTCCTTCCTTACCTTTGGATATCCTTTCCCTTTCCTCACTTGCCTTTCTATCCCTTCTAACCTATTTTATTTTCTCTTAAACCTTTTTCTTGACTCACAATTCTATCTTCTGTTTCACATTTTTGTCCTTTCTTTCCCCTACTTTATTCCCTAGAGCCGACTCTCAGAATTTATAGACCAACTAACATTTCCCTTTTGAGTTCTTCTTTAAATAAACAGTGTTTTACTTTCATAGGTTGTTGTACGGCTAAGTGCTGACATTTTTCCACGATTTAACTCCTTTCTCGCACTTGTGAACATTAGCAGTAAAAACATACAAGCCCGCCCTTGTATTTGTTTGAACATGAAAAAACACACTAACCTTTTCTCCGCGTTTCACTTGCAGTTGGTTGGATTTTTTGGGCAGTCTTGGGAAAACGCCAGTCATGTTTATTACCCGTGTTTCATAAAAAAATATTTCCATTCACGGCTACATTTTTGCCTTAGCAACACTCACCCTAAACAGCAGAAGCCAGGAATAAAATCCCCTCTCGTGATCCTGTGTCAAGGCTCTCCTAAGGGCCAAAAACAACAACGTAAAATAAAAATCATTCCAGTACAGGAAGAGCGTTGTTTGGAGGTGGTTAGAATCCTAAAGCCAGGTAGTCAAATTACTTATGGTGTCTATTTTTTTTTTTTTTAAATAAAGCTAAAGGGGAATTACAAATAGGAAAAAACATCACCTACTCTATTGGGTAACAAATTAGCATTCTGTTCAGATTTGATTTAATTATAAATGTGACCAGACATTTGTGGGTATTAATGCGCCAGACAGGCGTCTACTGAATACCAATAAAGTCTATAGAAAAATTATTTGGTCATTTGTTCCCTATTTTTTGCCTAGTAAAGTTTAAAAAAAAACGCGTGGGCAGAGGCTACCATCAGGGCACACTAGGCATAAAGACTGGTGACCTAGGACTGCATCCCTGTAAGTGTACTAGCCACTACACTCTTAAAGTGGACCAACAGTCAAAAATGACTTAAACCAGACCACACAACAAACAGTGCTCATATGCATCCGGTTTAAGCGCAGGTCCCTGGAAGAACATCAAGCCCACACTGATGTGCAACGGGCTCCTCCGCACCCCCCGGCTGGTAACAGATTGGATAAGCCATCCACTGCATGCCAGCAGATAGCTTGCCAGTCCCCCTGCCCTTTTAACTAGTACAAGAAGCCTCAGGACCTCCTACCAGTTCACAAATAGTGGGAAAAAATAACCCCGCCATTATAAAAAAAAAAGTTAATAGGAAATAAAACCTACTTCTAGCTCACTTATTGCTGCTATCTTCCACATTGGTCCACTACGTACTACAAGGAAGCCACCAAATGCTGGTGCTCTTCAAACAAGCTTTGATGATCTCCAGCTGGGCACTGGTCTGCGGTGTCCCCTGCCACAGTCTGTTGTGTCCTGAATCCAGGGGGAGTAGGGAACAAATATTTGCCAGTACCACTATCCTGGAGGGACTGGACCAGATGAGCAAGATGCAGGTTTAATTTAACACTTACTGGGATCCAGAACCCATCTCTATTAGTTTAAGGTGTGGTTTGGTTCTACCAGAACAGAACTGGCAAATTTAGGTGAAATGCAGCCAGCCCTGTTTTCAATTAAAAGTAAACTTTAATGTCAGCAAGTCATCTTTAGGTTATGGAAGAGCCACAATGAAAATAAGATATCTTCTTTAACTATAAAATATCTCTATATAATGCATATATAGCATTCAACAAGCAGACCAAAACTGGCCCTTGCGTCCCGAACTAGGATGCCACGCTGTGTGATTTGGTAAATCAAGTTTTGCTTTGGGTGTGCTTTCGCATGTGAAATGTAACTTACTGAGATTTTACATTTGCATGCACTAAAATATTCTAAAAAAATGTTTGTTCTAATTCTCCCCCAACAATTCACCTACCCCTGCGATGGGGCATTTCTACAAATGAGGGTCATTATTTTTCCAACAAGGTAAGGATAGGTTTGGAAACAGCACCCTATGGGCGATGCTAAAGAGTTTGCCACATTTTCTGTATAACCCATAGGCTGCTGTTTCCAAACGTAAAAAAAGAAAAATCTTACCTCACTGGAAAGATTATGTATTCAAAGTATGTCACACACCCCGCTTCCAATATTCATGACATCTGGGTTATAGCCAGTAGAGGGCAAACTTCTGCAGAGATGAAAGGAAAAAAAGAAGCCCCTCCCGGTCCATAAATACCTGGGACCTCCCACACATTCCCCAGTATCTTCTCTGCAGGACAGCGAGCAAGTCAGAGATGTCTGCTTATCTTCCTTGCAGGTAAGCCGGCCATTTTTTGCTCTATTTCTGCCCGGACCCTTATACTTTAAGCCCAATACTAGCCTCCCAGCCTTGGCTGCAGGTCTGGGTGAGGGTAGACAACACCTTATTAGGTGTTCAGGGAGCCATGCTCCCCCGTGAGACCCCATATCAAGGGGTAGGCGGAATCCGGGTTGGTGATCCCGGTTGGGATGCCCTGTCCCCACGTATGTATATATATATCCCCTACACCCATGGTGCGAGATTTCCCCCCTTCCGGGCCCCTCTGTTAACCTTCCAGTCGGGGGGGGGGGATGTATTTTCTCCTTCTTCATTCTTTTTGCTCATCTGTGGGTGAATGTGTGTGTGTGATATGCGTTTGGGTGCTTCACGTTACAGGGCTGGATGCCATTTTTCACTCTTTTTGCTATTTGCTGAAGGGAGCTTCTCCGCCTCAGGCGGCGTTGGTGAGGGGGCGGGGCCGGGCGCTCACGTGTTGCTGCAGCCCGCCCCCTCCTGCTTTGACGCCATTGCGGAGCCCAGCCTCCGGCTGGGAACCGCGTTGCTGGTCGTGAGGGAAGGGGGGCGGGGCCAGGCGCGGCGCGCGATCCGCGCTGGCCCGCCCCTTCTTCTTCTCTCTCTCCTTCTCTGAGCTGCTGAGCTGGCTGACCGCCATTATTGCAGACACGTGAGTGCCCTCCGGGGGCCCCCCTTTTATTGTTTACTGACTTAGCCATGTGCCCCATTCAGACAGGGGACAGCGCTGGTCCCTTTTCTCACATTGTATCATAACGCGGCAGTCGGGGTCCCAGGCGTCTGGGTCAGTGCCGCCCGTCTAATCTCCTACCCCACCCCACATTATCCGTACCCCAAGTGACACTGTCATTAGCGGGGAGTCGCACTGTGATGTATGTGCTAGGCTGGCTAACATCGAGAAAATTATTTCTAGCTCAGTGGGCAGAAAGGCCCCTGCTAAGAAAAGGCATCTGTCTCCGGCTGCGCCGGTACTTGATTTTGATGATTATGACTCTCTTGACTGGTCTGATTATTCCCCGCTTGAGGAGGGGGAATTGTTTGAGGATTCTGAGACTGAGGATCTGCAGTTCTTTGATTCTGATGCCGGGCAGGATACCCCCTAAGTCCTGGCCCATCTCTTAGAGGTCCTGGATATTTCCCCACCAGCGGAGGCCCCTCCGAAGAAGGGGGAATTCTTTGGGTCCTCTAAGCCCCGCTTGGAGTTTCCAAATCAGGATCATTTTGATAGCTTGATTCTTAGAGAATGGGAGAAGCCGAGCCGGCTTCCAGGTGTTCCTCAGGGATGGTATAGGAAGTATCCCTTTCTGATTGACGCTGGTCTTCCCCTCCCGAGGTCGATGCGCCCGTCCTAGGATTATCCAACACCTCCGTTGTACATACTCCTGACGCCACTACCCTTAAAGATGGCGAGGACAAGCGCATTGATCAGATGGCATGCCATGCCTTTGCCAGTGTGGGTTCAGCCTTGCGGCCTGTTTGTGCATCAGCGCTCGTGGCTGTGGCTACCAGGTCTGTGGTTAGGGACATGTTAAATGGTTCCCAGCTCAACCCGGCCAGCGTTGAATTCGCAGTCCTTAAGAGGTGTGAATTGTTCATGAATTTTGTCTTGGCTGCTATGGACGACACTATTATCATGTGTAGTAGAACCTTGGCTCTGCTGGTGGCCATGCGCCGATCGGTCTGGCTACGCCAGTGGGTGGCTGACATGGCGGCCAAGAAATCACTTACTGCACTGCCCTTCCTGAGTATGCGGCTGTTTGGAGACAAATTGGATTCTGTGGTGAAAGGTGGAAAGCTACCTCAGCGTAAGAAGCAGCGTCGCTCCTTTCGGGGGGCAGGCTCCTTCAATCCTTCCTTTTGCGGTGCCAGAGGGCAGAGGTCTTGCCTACTCTAACTTCAGGGGTGATTCCTGGAACAGAGGCAGAGGACGTGCCCGTCCAGCCTCTACCTGGGGTTCCAAGCCCAAGTCCGCTGCCAAGCCAGCTTAGCAATGAGGAGGGTCCCTCACCCTTACGGGTGGGGGGACAGCTGCGGCTCTTCTTCCAGGTCTGGGCCCAAGAGGTCACAGACAAGTGGATTTTGGAAGTGGTATCGTCCGGGTACAAACTGGAATTCGAGTACTGGCCTCCTCCCAGATTCCTAAGGTCCCGAGTGCCCTCGGATCCCCAGGCTGCGCAGACGCTCTTGCTCGCTGTCAAGAATCTTCAGGGCATGGAAGTCGTACGCCCGGTGCCTTTCTCAGAGAGAGGCCGGGGCTATTGCTCAAACCTTTTCACGGTCCCCAAGAAGGATGGATCCATAAGACCCATCCTGGACTTGAAGCTTCTCAACAGGTTTATCAGAACCAAGATGTTCCGCATGGAGACTCTGCACTCAGCCATCAATTCCCTTCGTCAAGGGGATTTCATGACATCCATAGACATCAAGGATGCCTACCTACATGTACCAATCTTCCCAGCACACCAGAGGTTTCTCAGGTTTGTGGTGGGAGATCAGCATTTTCAGTTTGTGGCCCTCCTGTTTGGGCTGACCTCGGCACCGAGGGTGTTCACCAAGGTTCTGGCGGGCATAATGGCCCTGCTCAGAGCACAGGGCATTCGCATTGTGCCGTATCTGGACGACCTACTCATTACAGCTTCTTCCCTATGTCAGGCGGAGCTGGACACCAGGATGGTGGTGACAACGCTGGAAAGGTTCGGATGGGTGATCAACCACCCCAAGTCTTCTCTCTCCCCATCAAGGGAGATCTCATTCCTGGGCATGAATCTGGATACCAGTCAGACCAGAGTGTTCCTACCTCACCCAAAGGTGCAGAGGGTTCAAGATCTGATACGTATTCTCCTGGCCTATCCTCGACCCTCTATCCGGCTAGGGAGGAAACTGGTAGGATTGATGGTGGCTTCCTTCGAGGCAGTCCCCTTTGCTCAGTTCCACATGAGGTCGCTCCAACTCCTTCTATTGCTGAACTGGGACAGATGTCCCCGGTCCTTGGATCAGTCCTTTCTGCTGTCTCCCAGGTCCCTTGAGTGGTGGCTGGAACCAAGCAATCTGATGAGGGGCAGATCCTTTCTGGCCCCTTGTTGGGAGACGGTTACCACGGATGCCAGCCTGTCGGGCTGGGGAGGTTTCTGGACGGATCTTCAGTTCCAGGGGCTGTGGGGTCCTCGGGAGGCTCACACCCCCATCAATGTCTTGGAGCTCAGAGCTATTCGGCTGGTTCTGTCATGCTTGACGCATCACCTACGGGGCTTACCGGTTCAGGTACGATCAGACAATCGAACTGCGGTAGCTTACATCAATCACCAAGGAGGGACTCACAGCAGGAGTGCCCTCAGGGAAGTTTCTCTGATTCTTGCATGGGCGGAGAGCAATGTTCCATGCATCTCAGCAGTGTACATTCTGGGAGTGGAAAACAAGGAGGCGGACTCCCTGAGCAGGGGATCCCCTCGTCGAGGGGAATGGTCTCTCAACCACAAGGTGTTCCGGTCCCTCTGTCACAGGTGGGGGTTTCCGGAGGTGGATCTCTTTGCCTCACGTCACAATCACAAGCTCCCAAAGTTTGTGTCTCTGTCTCAGGATCCTCTGGACCTGGCAGTGGACGCCATGTCCCTTGCCTGGAGGGATCTGGGGTTCCTGTATCTGTTCCCCCCTTCTCCATGGTAGGCATGGTGGTGCGCAAGCTGGCTCTAGAGGGTGCGCCACCAGTTCTGGTGGCCCCAAGGTGGCCAAGACGGGTTTGGTTCGCAGACGTCGTAAGGCTGGTGGTAGATCAGTACAGGCTGCCACTGTTTCCAGATCTGATCTCTCAAGGTCCACTACGTTACCCCAATTGACAAACGCTGGCTTTGACAGCATGGCTGCTGAAACCTCCATCTTAAGGGAGGAAGGTTTGTCTGAGGCTGTGATTCAGACTCTTGTTAGAGCTAGGAAGAGATCTTCCTCTAACATATACTACAGGACTTGGAGGTCTTACATTGACTGGTGTGAGGCTAGGGCTTTGCCTTGCAGGGTGTTTTCGATTCCTAGGATTTTGGAGTTTCTTCAACACGGTCTGGACCTGGGGTTCCAGCTTAGTACCTTGAAAGGGCAGGTCTTTGCCCTGGCGATCTTTTTTCAAAATTTTGCTCTGCATCCTCTGGTTAAGTCCTTTTTCCAGGGGGTCACTCATGTGCGGCCCCCTAGAATGCCTTTGGTGCCCGTTTGGGATTTGAATTTGGTTCTGTCGCCCTTCAGGGGCCTCCTTTTGAGCCGGTGCAGGATGTTGCTCTTTCTGTGCTCACTCAAAAGGTTGCCTTTTTGGTGGCTATTGCCTCTGTTCGGCGTGTCTCTGAGTTGGCGGCTCTGTCCATTCAGGCCCCTTACTTTGAGAGACACCAGGACAAGGTGGTTTTTCGCTTTAAGCCAGATTTTCTTCCTAAGGTGGTTTCTGTCTTCCACCTCAATCAGGATGTAGTTCTCCCTTCCTTGTGTCTTAAGCCTAGCAATGACAAGGAGAGGGTTCTGCACTCTTTGGATGTGGTTCTTTGTGTGAAGTACTATTTGGTGGCTACTTCTCCCTTTCGTAAGACGGACGCCTTGTTCGTGGTGCCCTCCAGGCCTAGAAAGGGTTTGGCGCCCGCCAAGTCTACCATTAGCAGATGGATATGTTAGACCATTGTTGGGGCCTATTCTGCCAAGGGGAAAGTTCCCCCTTTTCATATCACTGCTCATTCTACTCGTGCTGTTGGAGCTTCTTGGGCTTTTCAGCACCAGGCTTCTGTTGAACAAGTTTGTAAGGCTGCTACTTGGTCTTCTGTTCATACTTTTTCCAAGTTTTATAAGGTTGATGTGCGGGCCTCAGCGGATGCTGTTTTTGGCCGCAAGGTTCTGCAAGCTGGTTTAAGTTTGTGCATTGTTGCCTTGTTTGGATCCCCACCCTGGTTGGACACTGCTATTGGATGTCCCAGATGTCATGAATATTGGAAGCGGGGTGTGTGACATACTTGGAATAATACCATTTTGTGATTACTCACCTGTAAAATGTCACACACCCCGCTTCATCCCGCCCTTTTTTGTATTCTGGATCCTTTATATGGTGAACCTTTTATTGTTAAGATTTTTAGATTTGGCTCTTCCTGGTCCCCTTACTGCTTTACTATACTGGGTAATGTGTGGGAGGTCCCAGGTATTTATGGACCGGGAGGGGCTTCTTTTTTTCCTGTCATCTCTGCAGAAGTTCGCCCTTTACTGGCTATAACCCAGATGTCATGAATATTGGAAGCGGGGTGTGTGACATACTTATAATACCCATTTTACAGGTGAGTAATCACAAAATGGTATTATTTTATCTGTAAAAAATGCCCCATCACACCCTGTATATACAAATTGCTCAAATTAAAAATCATCCTACCTGCACCTAGTGCTTTTTCTGAGCCTTTAAACATCCAAGATGGCGGCCCATGGAGTCTCAGGCCTGCAGACACTCTTCTGACTGTGCTGCTCTGCATTGTGGGATTGCTGTCCTTTTCCTGACCCCAGCTCTGCTCTGTCTGACAAAAGCACAGCTATAACCCGTCCCCCCTCACTATGGGATGCTTCCAAGGCAAGATGGCGGCACCCAGTCCTGAACAGAGTTGCAGCCCAGTGGGGGAAAGAACTAAAGCAACTAAAAAACTTTAAAATATATTAATTTTTGAATAGTTTTTTAAGGGTTTGGGCTTTTCATCAAATTATGCTGATGATCTGGTTTAAGCCCAACATGTTTATTTGTTTTTATTGAATGAAGCGGAGTAAACTTTAGTCACCTTTTTTATAGTACATTGCTTTTACATATTAATACTGCTACTATAATGGCAGTAGTTTACTGCAAAAAAGTGTAAAAAAGGGGGCCTCTGCCATTTTCTACCAATAAATTACAGAAGTGCAAATGGGATTCCCTTTAAAAATAAATGTTGTTAAAGAAAGTTCCATTGTTATATACAAATGTAACGCAGGATCCACAACTATTTTTTTTTGCACGCCCCTGATTGGCTGATCCACATATTTCTGTTTCCAGCAATATGTTGGCATTGTTTGGCAACCTCTGAAATTGCTCTTCCCTTCAGGAGAATAGATTCCAATGGAAGTGAATATGCTTCTGAAGCAGAGATGACCCTGTGACGAAATGTGAGCAGCTTTCCCAAGCAATGTCATCTGCTAATCACCAAAGGTTGTAACCCCTGCCAATTTGGAGATTGGATGCCGTCTATGATTAGCTGGTTTAGAAGGCTGACAGGCAGCTTAGTTCTTCCTCAGCTTTGAGTTCTTGGCTTCTATTGGCAGCCCCTGGAACAGCATAGAAAACAGTGGACATCAACAGAATTCTAAAGGTGGCCAGAATCAGGATTAAAAGAGCCCAGGGCTGGATGATTCCCGGTCTTCAGTGCATCCCAATTTAGGATGTCCCTTATTGTGAAACTCCCGGTGTCCCTGTAAATTTATCTTGATCACCTCTGCACCCCGCAGCATCCCCTGGTCGGGGAACTGCATAATAAGTAGCAGGCCATTTTAATACTAACTTGAGTGCTTTAAAAAGCAGATATCAGATATTGCATTACATGAAGAAATATAAAAAATAGTACATTAAAAGTCATAGCTGCAAATCTTATGAAAGCTTTTTTTGTCAGCTGTGGAGCCTAATATGTAGCAAAGCTGAGAAAGTATGTGCGATATGTCTATCCACAAATGAGACGTACTTAGCTCGTGGCTGGCCCACCAGCTTATATTCTATATATTTCTTTAAAGAAACAGCCCACATGATTATGTCACGCAGGCACATTCATTATTATATGGATGTGCAAGAAAACTGATGTAAAACTTGTGTGCACACTGGCCAGATGCTGGACCCGTCTGAGTTGGGTCATCATCAAAACTAAAAGGGCATTACAATGTATTTTATGAATGCTAGGGTGGTATAAGCAGAATTATGTGGCACAAGGTTTTCAACTGTTTCTATATGCATCATTCAGCCTAAAATGGTCAACAGCATACAAAATGACATTGCAAAAGAGTAATAACGGTAAGAATAAAGAATGGTAGGTTGGAAGGATTGGATGTATGTCATTTCCCTGACTTGAGAAGTCCAAGGTGCCACTTTGGGGAGTCCTCGTCTAGGAAGTAAGGTAGTATGAGAGGGAATGAGAATGAGAATTTGGCAGAAGAGAATGATATTCAAAGTAAGAGGTGAGAGCTTGAAAAGCCAGAGGATTTTCCTAGACTTTGGAATTACCTGGCCATGTAGCCATTTCAAGGCGCCACTTGGAAGAGTCTGGAAACTGCATAGTAGTTTGAAGGCAGAGAACACCTCATCATTATGTTTTTCTGCCGTGAGGGCAAAAGATAGGAACGCTTCTCTCTTTTGTTGGTAAGGAGCAGCAAGTCACAAGAGAAGCATTAGTATGGTCACTCAGTTGGTGACCTAACTACAACACTACAGGTGACCTTATCCTCAGTAGTCTTTGTGACTACTGTATGGTTGTACCAAAATGCATGCAATGTTGGGTGTGTGGCATTTTGGTGTGTTCCATTGCAGCCTTCTTTTACTACCCCCCAGACATCTTGATTTGGGTTGCCTTCCCAAGTAAAACCCCAGTTGCCATTACATGCCATTGCGCAATGAACACCATAGGTCATCGGTGGTCAAGTGGGGTTAGCGAGTATTCCACCTTCTCAAACTAAGTGGTATTGTGTAGACTGACATTCCAAATTGACAAGCCTGATGAAAGATTGAGCAGCCATAAAAACTGGTGCAGGATTTTCTGGCTAAAGTGCCACTCTAAAGAGACCTTAAAGTGGACCAACACCCAGGGGTGATCGGCCCGGAAATCTATAAGATTCCCGGGCCGATCACCTCCCTCACCGCGGGACATCCGAGATCGGGATGTCCCGTGGTGAGGGACCCCCCCCCAAAAAAGTCACCTGATCTAGGCGTGCGCACTGTCAAAGGGGCGCGCGGGAGGCGGCGGCGGACGCGCTGTCTTGTCCGCAGCTGTCACCCGCTTGTCCGTGGCTACGTGGGAGCGTGGTGAGGTGAGTTTTGGGGGGTTTCTGGGGGGTTTTACACAGCGGGGCACCCCTAATCGGGGTGCCCCCCTGAAGTGGACCAAAACCCAGGATAGTCAAAATCCTGGGTGTTGGTCCACTTTAAGTCTAGAATGACAGTACCTCCCCACTTCCCTTATCAGGGGGAAGAAAACTCATTCCCACAGTGGGAGCCGCTGGTGAAATTTCCTGACTGGAGTAAAAAGATAGAAAATACTAAAATGTTTTGTGATTTAAAGCAGATACCGAAATATGTAAAACTAAAAATAAATGCAATGCTCACTATGTAAAATAAAGGCAGGGACAATGCCAGCCCAAAACCAGGGACCACAGAGAATTCTCTATACCTTCCCCCAAAGAGCGACACTTTTCAGGTCATTAAACCTCTACAGATTGTTCTGGCGTTCGGTCTCTCACCATGTGTTGTTGTGTGTGAAAAACTATTTTTACCTCCGAAACTGATTTACAATAAATCAAATGCACAGTGAAAATGCTCCTTGTATTTTTTATACCTTATTTTAGGATCTGGAAATCTCACTCAATGGGCAAATGTGGTTCAGTAGTCCCAGTAGACCATTTTGAATAGCCAGCTCTAAAAGTATTGTCCAGTCGACTAAGACAAGAGGGTCCCTGAACTGGGCAGACATATAGCAAGCAGCCCCATGTGACTGCTGGTGACCAGTGGCATTTGCTGAGTGGGCGAATGCAGAGCACTGTGCAATTCCTTCCTGTGAACCTGTTGTGTGGAGCTGCAAACCTGTGGGTAACATGGTGAGTTCTAGGGCTGGGCTTCCAGTATGGGCAGTGGAGAATCCATCATCAGGTTTCTTCTCCTTGCGGCCTTGTTAAGGGACCCTCCAGGCAGTCTGAACATTCTGGACAAATCTTTTTTATTTAAAGGCCCTCCCTGATTTAATATGTGTTAAATAGATTGATTCAATATGCTTGGTTCACCAGATTGACTTCAACCAGGTGGCCATTTGTATAGGCAGAACATTCAATCATGAACACCCTGATATTAAACTATTAAGCACCAGATTAGAGAATTATGGGTTTACAGGGGCAGGGCACCAGTGGGAGTGAATTCTATACAGAACAATAGAGGGAGGTGACCACACAGGGGCATGCTGAGAGCCATCATCTGCAGGGGGTGCTGAGGCTAATGGGTCTGACCATGACTGGTTTTTGGAAGAACAGGGTTGTGAGCTATGTGCACAATAAGTGGCATTTGGTAGAAGACCCAGTTCCTGGCTGGTGGGGGTGGCCATTCTTTTTTTATCACTGGAGATTCAAACCATTGTGTCTGCATGCCTGTTGAGGCTGCAGCCTGTGTTAGCCACCCAGTGCATTCCAGCAGTGTGCACCTCCTCATTTGGATACATAGGGCCGCCATCTGGAATCTTCGGGCCCCATACAGAAGCAATGTCTGGGCTGCTCTCATAACCAATGTGTGATGACTTGGCCCCTAGTTTCAACTGAGGAGATCAATAGTGTGGCAATCAGCATCAATAGTGTGGCAACCTGTGGGTCTGAGGTCATGGTGGCCATTAGGGTCTGCCCCCTTCACAATGACCTCCTTGGGTCCCATACTGGAATCTTGGCTCCCCTGCCCTAATGGTTGCCCTGGACGTCGGGCTTGCGACCCGCCATCAGTCACAGGAGCGCTACCATGCCCTCTTCAATCATTGCAGTGGAGGGGGCGTGCTTGAGCTTGACACACACCCTCCATTGTAATAAATAGAGACAACGTGGCTGTGTCCCTTTGTATGCTGGTGGGGGTGCACACCAGACACAGAGGCTCTAGTGAATAGAGTGTGGGCCCAGGGAGGCACGGGAACATATCCAGCGATTGAGTGATTTGCTGATCCCCAGACTGGGACCAATCAGCTGCACGGGACAAAAGGTGAGTACTGCATTGTTTTTTCTATTGTTTATTCAATCACATTAAGCTTCTGAGTGGATAGCACTAGAGCTAGCTTGCAGAAGTACATGGGATCAAACCTGTGGGCTGGCAGGCAGGCAGGGGCGGACTGGTGGTAAGGAGACCCGGGCAAATGCCCGTTGGCCCACATTGCTTAGTCTGGGCTGCAACCTTTACTATCACCCATCCCCCTCACCACTCTATCCCCTCACCAAGGCAACCCCAGTCCATGTCCTCACCCTAATGATATAGTCCCAGTCTTGGAGCACATTGGTTGAATGGCCCCTGAAGCCCCCACTGGCTGGTCATGGGCAAGCCAGGTACTGGCACAATTCAGGGAAGCTTTTTTGCCCCAGTCCGCCACTGCAGGTAGGGGAGGCTTGTTTTGTTTAATTGCCTATTTAACATTAGACATGACCTAAATATCCCTAAACACTCACTACTAGTGTTCTACATTCTCATTCTAACATTCATGGAAATGACTTTCAGCTTTCGTCATCACGGAATCCAGGCATATAAATGTTTGCTCTTGTATAAACAGGTCTGATAATCATATTAAAGTTTTTATGTAAATAAATTATAGCTGTGTCATTATCAGAAAAGCTACATTTGAAATTCAATTGCTCGTTTCTCTGAAATGTTATTGTATGAGGGTCAGAAAGTGTGACAGAATGAAAGCAGCACTTCCATTAGAGGGAGGATAATTCAATTCCCACAACCTTCAGCTGTGGAACTAATTCCTGCCAGCAGGAACCTATCCGGGCAGCCAGATTCAGCTCTCCCACTATCTGTTGCCAAGTCCAGACAAATATCAAAATTGCAGGTTTTTTAATAACATGTTTAAAAATTATTTAAACTATAGAGTTAAAAAGAATCTTTAATATTTCTAGTAATTTACTAGGGTTTATTTTAATAATATTGATCCAATTTGCAATATCAGAACTGCAAACCCCAAAAAACCCTAGATACTGGGTTACCAACCAGTGGTACTTGAGCTGCTATTAGATGGTGTATGGCAAGGCTGCAGGCTGTACCCCAACCTCATCTGATAGTCAGATCATCTTATCTTTAGCCAACTAAATCCAAAACTGCTCAGGTGATACAAGTATTTATGTGCATTTTTAATGACCATGGTCTTCAAGGTGATGCAAGCATGTTAAGTGCCCTTATGTAAATTATCAGAATGTTCATCAAGTAAGGCTCTTGCAATGCCCCAGCCACTGGAAATCATAAAAAAATTATGTGTGGACCCCCTACCAAATGGCAAACCAGACATAGGGGCTGGAGTCCCCTCGGACGACAGCTTCTGGACATGCTAGAATACCAGCTGTCCCAGCTGGCATGGGTTCAGTGCTCCTCCAGGGGTAAACACTGGGCCCGCGCCGATGGGAACCGGACTTTTCCGTACCCATCCTTCCCCAGTCGTTGTGGCACAGGATTGGTGTGGGGGTAATGGCAATTCACCCGCTGCATAGCAGCAGGTAATTTGCTGCCCTCCTACCCTTTGCACTAGTACAGGGATCCCCTGGACCCCTTAATACTTCCAGATGGTGAAATTAAAAAATAAAACACCACACAAAAGCATGTTATTAATTTTAAATTTACACGGCTATAATTTCACTATCTTTATCCAGTGCCATGCAGTGTCGTCCCACTGTTTCGGCACCTCTGGGGTCACTCGTCTTCTGGTCTGAATGAGTGGGTACGCCTTCCTTCCAGGCAGGGACGGGCTTATCATTTCTGGAGCCTCATGCAAAGTTGTGTCTGGGGGCCCTAATCAAAGACAAATTTTGTATAGCAAAATAAAATATTAACGCACCTTGTCGGGGAAGTAGCCACGGCCTGCGCTGTGGTACCATCCTGCACCATTCAGCTGGCTAGCTGCTATGATGTTGCAGCATCTTACGTAAGTGAGCTGAGCGCACGAATGGTGAGCACCTGGCTCACATAAGTGTACAGTGGCTTCCTAGCTGCTGCACACAGATGTGGGTGCTTGATTTGTGTGGTGGTTAAGCACACCACTGCTTCCAGGCTGGCACTCTGCCAGGCTCTGATCACTCCCCATTGAGGGTAGGGGTATTTATACCCCTGGGCATGGCTTCAATCGGAATCTCTCTAGCTGTCAAATGACTCTAGGAGGCATCCCAAGGAAGTCACATCCCAGGGTATAACTATCCCCCCTCTCTGCAGGGAGCAAACAGAGCCTGGCAGAGTGCCAGCCTGGTAGGGGGACCTTGTCCTCCTTCCTTCCAAATGCCAACAGATAGGTTATTGTGACCACTTCTACTGGTAAAAGAGGAGCCAACGAATGACCCCTGAGACAGTGGGAGGATGTCCCGGCTGCTGGATGAAGATGGTAAACTGGACATTTACTTCAATATTTGTGTCTAGATGTTTAAGGCCATCAGAAGAACCCCCTACTGGCTTGCAGTTACAAAATGTCCCCGTGTTCATAATTCTGAAGACCCTGCTCATTCCCTGGCTCTGGATGCTCATTGGCTGTTGCTGGCAGCTGGCATAGTACACAGGCAGCTCATTTACAGTATAAACTTTTTAAAATAGCGTTACTTTTTTGGAAGGGATGCTTGAAGGGTTTACATCCTCAGCCCAATGTAGTTCACATTCAGCATTTCTGCGGATCGATCATTTCGAGTTTGCTGGCTATGGAAGACAAAATTTCTGCCTCCCAACTCCTCGCTCTAATTACTGCACCATAGATTGGCTGATGTCAGGAAGGCATCACGCTCCTCTATTTTAGTAGGCGACAGCTGGTGTGCAAACTGTTCCGTTTTCTTTTTAGTTAAAATTACATATCGTGCAGAATTTTTTACATTGGCCAGACCTTCTATACCATGACAGGGGACTTCCGGGCGTATTAGTTCCTTACGTTTCTAGATGATATGTTCTATAAAATGTGAAGACAATGCTGTTTTAGCAACCAGTCAGATTTGCCCTTTTCTGAAGACCCAACTGTCTCTCATATGTTGGTTCCATTATTAATTTGGATAAAGGAAGGAAAGATATGAACACTTCTCTATTTGTCTTTGTCCCCACAGTGAAGCGTTAACCTTACTAGGGGGAGATCTTTGTCTCAGGATTTCCATATTGTATGCTTCTTTGTGTCCTAGGATCTAAAGTGAACTAGGACCTAGATCACCTAAGAGCTATAATCTAAAATAATTTTAGGTCAGTGTTGGGGCGTGGGAGTCGTTGCCGGTAAAAACAGTCCTCACTCAAGTCTTGGCAAAAATAGGCTTAGGTTTATTTTGAGCAAAAACAGAAAACAAATGAACAAAAAACAAAATTCATGAAAATAAGGGGTTAAGTTATAGCTACCGTAGGACCAAGTAGCACCCCAGCTCTCAGCTCATCCTGACTGAACTGAACTGAAAATCCCTCCACCTATATACAGGTGCACTTATCTACCAATTACCAGTTTCCAACAGCCCTTTATTCTTAAAGGAATATACATCTGGTTTTTAAACAGAAATATTACATATAAATCATACATTAAACCACATGAAACAAAACAAAGCATGTCTCCTTTAAAAATAAAAAGGAGCTTATAATCTATATACATATTAACAAATTATACACAGGAACATAAACACACTAGGTTTGGTTGCAGCTTTGCCTCACCTGGCAGTAATTAACAGCATCCTATATAAACCCAGCACACCCTCTGCTCTGGTTTGGTCTCTGCAGGTAAGTAGCTGGTCATGCTGTGTGTGTGTTGGTGGGGAATAGTGAACTAGTTTATCTGTGAAAGGATAGTGGACAGAGATGAAGATTTGCTGGCCAGCAGATAGAAAAGAGAGAGAAAGATACATACACACAGACAGACAAACCTGCTCACTATTAACCCCTCAACATACCCCCCAACTCAAGTGGAAGCTTGTCCTTCCACAGAACACATCTCCTGGACCTGGGTACCGAATCGGGACAGGTGATCTGCATTCTTATGCTGACTTCCCGGTTTGTATTGGACCAAGAATCTGTATGGTTGTAGGCTTAAGTACCATCTTGTCAGGCGGGCATTGTTACCTTTCATTGTGTTCAACCAAAATAAAGGATGATGGTCAGAGATTAACACAAATTCTTTCCCCAATAGATAATAACGTAAAGACTCTACGGCCCACTTGATAGCTAAACATTCTTTTTCTATAGTAGAATATTTCTCCTCTCTGGGAAACAATTTTCTACTAATGTACAGAATTGGGTGTTCCTCTCCATTCTGAAACTGACATAGAACAGCTCCGATACCTCTTTCTGACGCATCCACCTGGACTAGAAATGGCAGAGAAAAGTTTGAATTTCTTAATACCGGAGCAGAACAAAGCTTCTCTTTTAGTTTATTAAATGAATTTTCACATTCAGGAGTCCATTCCACAAGGTTTCTCTTGGTTTTCTTGGTAAGATCACTTAGTGGAGCTGCCAAATTTGAAAAATTTGGAATAAATCGGCGGTAATAGCCAGCCAGTCCTAAAAATGATCTTACCTCTTTTTTTGTTTTTGGGATTGGGGCATCCATCACTGCTGCGACCTTGGACATTTCTGGTTTAATTTTCCCACCACCTATAACATAGCCAAGATAAGATGTTTCTCTCTGAGCTATTGTACATTTTGTGGGATTGATTGTCAGCCCGGCTTTTGCTATGGCAGAGATTACATTGCCTAAATGCAACAGATGAGACTTCCAATCAGAACTAAAGACAATGACATCGTCCAGATACGCCGCACAGTATGAGCTATGTGGTTTTATAATTGTATCTATTAACCTCTGAAATGTAGCAGGGGCATTGTGTAAACCAAAAGGCATACGTGTGAACTGAAACAAACCTTGTAGGGTGGCAAAAGCTGTTTTTTCACGGGAATCTTCTGCAAGTGGTATTTGCCAATAGCCTTTAGTCAGATCAAATGTGGAAATGTATTGGGCATCACCCAGCCTAGTGATCAAGTCTTCTATATGGGGCATAGGGTAAGTATCAAATTTAGAGATCTGATTGAGTTTTCTAAAATCAATACAAAATCTCATTTCTCCATTTTTCTTGGGTTCTTCTGTGTCCTCTTTCACCTGAGAGAACGGTAAGGCAAGGGTGTTATCTTGTCTTTGTTTAACAGACATATCCTCCCAATTTAAAGGTTGATTAGGTCCTTTTTCCAAGAGACAATGTTCAGACCGCCATTTTTCACGGGCAAGTCGCTTTCCTCTCTTAGAAAGATGACTTTTACCATTACCATCGAATACATCACCATCAAATGGAAACACATCACCTAGAGGTTGTACAGTAGATAGTGTCTTAACTTGTGACCTAGTTGTTATTGCCGAAATCAAACTGCTATTTTTGATCATAGTACCGAATCCAGGTATGTCCTGACCCAAGACTACAGAATATGGCAGCGTAGGTACTACCCCCATTTCTACTGACACTTGCATATCATCTATTTGCACAGGTATAATAGCCTTAGGGTACACCTTTTTATCACCATGCACACATGTCAATAGCAAATGACCTGTTATATTAGCAGAGTCCACCAAGTCTGATCTAATCAGAGACTGCTGACTCCCAGTATCAATTAAAGCAGTCACCATTTGGGAGTTCACAGTAACAGGCTGCAAATATTCTTTCACAAGTCCCGCACAATTTGCAGATCCTTTTATTTTTCTACTGGTTACCATGACACAGTCCTTAGCATAATGTCCAGTTTTACCACAGGAAAAACAAGTAATCTCCTTATGCTGGCCTTTATACTTAACAGTCTCAGCCCTTTGCTTATCAGTAACAGTAGTAAAAGGAATAGGTCTTACCACACTTGGTTTCTGGATCAGTCCTTTCCTTGCAAGCAAAAAGTTTTCAGCGAGTGTCACTGCTTGCTCACCATCATCAGGCTGATGTTCCTTGACCCAGATTTGCATAGGTGCAGGTAGAACATCCAAGAATTGCTCCATAATGATAGTCTCCATCACCTGTTGAACCGTCTTGCCCTCCGGAGCCATCCACTTGGTGCACAATTCCGTCAGCTGGGTGTAGGCCTCTCTTGGCCCTTCCCTGTCCTGGTATCTGTAGGTCCGGAATTTTTGGCGAAATGTCTCTCCATGTATATTGTAGCGTCTCAGAATTGCAGCTTTAACTTTTTGGTAGTTTCCTGCATCCTCAGTGCGCATTTGGCTATAGGCCTGCAAAGCTTTGCTGGTGAGGAATGGTGCAAGATGAAGAACCCACTGATCCTCAGGCCACTTGTTTGCTTGAGCCACTCTTTCAAACACTTTAAGAAATGACTCTATATCATCAGTCTCTGATAGCTTAGTAAGCTTTAAATTTGTAGTAGGAGGTATATTGCGCTGCATGGCTTGCAGCACCTGTAAGAACTGTTCATCTCTCCTTACCCTTTCCTTTTCTTGTTGCTGCAGCTCAATTTTACGCTGCTCCTCCTCTTTTTCTCTCCTCCATTGCTCACGCTCATAAGCATACTTTTCCTCCTCTTTTCTACGCTGGTCACTTAGCTCTTGGCGGTGAACCAACCACACAAGGAGTTCCTCTATATTTTTTGGAGTAGTTACACTCACCGGTGGATCCGTACCGCTCCCAGCTGCAGCGCCCTCCTCTGGAATCTTAGCTTTAGATTCTTCAATCTGGGTGCCTTCCATTTTGGATTTAGGGACCACTGGTTGGCGTCTTTCTGCAGGTCTGGGTGGTTGTATAGATCCCTTGGTTCGCGGAGATCGCCTTGGAGAAGAAGTTGTTATAAATCTCCTGGCATGACCTCTTCCGGCCATGGACTGAGTTTGACAGCTGCGCTTATGAGTCCAGTGCAGACAGCAAGCATCCCACTTCTGACACCATATGTTGGGGCGTGGGAGTCGTTGCCGGTAAAAACAGTCCTCACTCAAGTCTTGGCAAAAATAGGCTTAGGTTTATTTTGAGCAAAAACAGAAAACAAATGAACAAAAAACAAAATTCATGAAAATAAGGGGTTAAGTTATAGCTACCGTAGGACCAAGTAGCACCCCAGCTCTCAGCTCATCCTGACTGAACTGAACTGAAAATCCCTCCACCTATATACAGGTGCACTTATCTACCAATTACCAGTTTCCAACAGCCCTTTATTCTTAAAGGAATATACATCTGGTTTTTAAACAGAAATATTACATATAAATCATACATTAAACCACATGAAACAAAACAAAGCATGTCTCCTTTAAAAATAAAAAGGAGCTTATAATCTATATACATATTAACAAATTATACACAGGAACATAAACACACTAGGTTTGGTTGCAGCTTTGCCTCACCTGGCAGTAATTAACAGCATCCTATATAAACCCAGCACACCCTCTGCTCTGGTTTGGTCTCTGCAGGTAAGTAGCTGGTCATGCTGTGTGTGTGTTGGTGGGGAATAGTGAACTAGTTTATCTGTGAAAGGATAGTGGACAGAGATGAAGATTTGCTGGCCAGCAGATAGAAAAGAGAGAGAAAGATACATACACACAGACAGACAAACCTGCTCACTATTAACCCCTCAACAGTCAGCATAACACCCTTCCTTTGGGGTATACAGATTTGGCAATTACAGCTTTAAAGTGGAAGTCCAGACAAAAAAGGCACATGGGACAGGCATCGGGTGAGCTGCTTGCTGCCTTATTATTGCTGTTAGACTTACAGTCCCTTTAACCACTCTAATACCTGACCAAAGCATTGCATGATGGATAAAACCATCTACACACATTAGAAGAATTATGATACTCCAGCGCAGGGTACTAGCTGTTAGAGTTGAGCAGTTCTCCCCTTTAGAAGCCATCAACGGCATCCCTAACACCGGAGGGGGGCAACCATCAGGACCGCCTAGCAATCATTCTATTCAGCTTTGGTTGCCTGCCATAATTATGCACCGCAATCATTGCTGATTGCAAGGTAAGAAACTGGTGTTACATGGGGTGTCGCACACAGAGGTTTCCCGACTTGGAATGTAAAGAGCCCAAAAGCAGAAGGAGGGAAATAATTGGAATGGTTTATTATAGAAGACTACAGCATGCAAAATGGCAAATTGGGCCCTTTAAACCTGAACAACACCAATTTTTGACAAAATGACTGTTGTTCCTATGGCAGGAGGGTATACCAATTGCTGACAGCACAGTAATCCTGTTAAATCGGCAGAATCTTACCTTTCTCCTCGATCCCCCAGGGAAATCGATCGCTGTGATTGGCTGCCGCAGTCACGTGGTTGCCGGTAGCCGGATGCCCAAAAGAAGCCTGTGGACCATGTGACTAGGAACATCACCTATTTTTTTTAAAAATGGGTGTTGTTCTGGTCGAAATGACAAGGCAGCAATGTCACACTGTAATGCACTGAATTGGGTATGGCTTAAAGCAGACCAAAACCCAGGAATTTTGCTTACATGGGTTTTGGTCTGCTTATAGGGGCATCCCAATTTGGTGAGCCTTTTTACTCACCCTGCATGTGTGGGATCTCATCTCTTTTACAACTCACCACCATGCTCATTTATGTCTGACAATGGAACAAATCCCCTGACGGCTATTCAGACTGGAGGTCTGATCCAGGGGGGTTACACAGTGGGGGCAAGCTGGAGCCGGGCTATGAGAGTTTAGGTCCTCATCTTTTAGATGCAGGTTAGCACTGCTTTAGCCTTTTGCAATGTCTGACATATGTTCATTCCCAGCGTCCTTCTTATATAAAGCTTGGGGTTCTTATTCCGCTCAGCAGCACGTCATCAAGCTCCTCTGCGGCTCGGCCGCCTTCCAATCTACACCAGGAAGGTTTGAAGCACAAAGGGAATGAAATAACCGCAAGCTATAACTTGTGCTCAGAGTATCTGGGTACAAATATCTATTATTGATAGAGCGGAGAAACCCTGGCTTCCTCAGATTGTCCTCTCTTCATTCTGCTCACGGAGATGATGTGTTGTTCTCCATGGAGAATCGGAGCCATTTCTTACTGAAAACACTGCCAACACTTAAATGTTGGCTTGTCTCTTGGAGTGGATGAACAGTGAAATCAGATATTTATCCAGCGGAAATAGTCGTATTAAGGGAAGAAGATGCAACTATAAGTCTGCCTGTGCTGATCCCTGTTACCATAAAGAAGGCCAGGCTTCCCTTTAGCACCTCTTCTCACCTCTCCCGGATGAGCAGAGAGCATTACTTTTCCAGGCAGCAGCTCTGTGACTCTGCAAGGCATTGGACACTGCAATGTGTGCTGTGGCTTATAGTCCCCTGTTTGGCATAGGCCTAGGTTGGAAGAGATAATTATTACCCCAATGGCAGGATGGTAGAGTGGCTGTGTCTAAATTAAACAAATTAAAGTGGACCAAAACCCAGGGTAGTCAAAGGTTTGACCAACCATGGGTTCTGGACTGAAACTCCCCAGGACACCCGAATGGACTCGCCTGTTCCCGATCCCACGGCGTGTCTAGGAGCAGTGGCTCTGGCGGCCGCATCCTCCTTCCACCTCTAACAGGGAGTGTGCCCCCACCGGCCATTCACAAATGCCTGGCTCGGGCACACACACTGCTAGAGGGAAGCGGAGGATGTGGCTGTCAGGGCCGCTGCTCCTAGATGCGCCGTGGGTTCAAGAAGTGGTGAGTTGGCTGCGGTGATCGGGGGGGGGGGGGGGTCAGACAGCAGGGCACCCCCGATCGGGGTGCCCCTGGGGAAAGGTCAAAATCCTGGGTTTTGGTCCACTTAAAAAAAAATCTGTTCCTCCTTGTAATTGTAGATGTGTCCCCTGTAAATACTCCCTCTTGTTTGTCCAGAAATCATTTCAGTCCTAGATCTGCCGGAGCATGTTGAACCCACGACAAGCAACAATCTGCTCTTCTTTTTAAGTTAAAGCTCACCTACTGGCAAAAAGATTTTAGATCCACTTACACCCCAAGTGCAAGCCAATTTGGGACATCCTCCAGTTCAAGAGCAATAGAAAGCTTGGAATCGTCACCCAGTCCTTGCTCCTGCCCTGTCTCAAGTGTCTGCAAGCAGCCAAAATGGGATGCCCCCCAGGGGACTGTTGTTCTAACATTTTTTGAAGTGGGCCAAAACAGTATTTTGTCCATCCTGGGTTTTGGTCATTTTCTCTGGGAAATCCTGATTTGGGATGACCCACTATGTAAATCCCCACTCCCTGTTGCCGTCAAAACTCATCTCTGATCCCGTGGTGTATGCACAGACTCTCGTTCAATCTGTACTGTATGCAGGGTATATTAATGTAAAGAATATAGCTCTGTTTACAGACAGAGCCCCACATAGAGAATAGGGAGTGCCCTCAGCCCCGGTTTCTCTCTCTGCCTAGGCACCAAAGTGCGCATAAGCCTTGAATAGCCGGAGGTGCTACAGTGGGTCACTGTTACTATGTGGGATCACCAGCAGTGTTTCACTCAGTGGGGCATACCGAATAGGAATGCCCCAGGGATAGGTAATTGGCCTAAAAGACCCTAGGGCTGGTCTTGATCCACTTTAGCCCTTTGGCAATGTCTGAAATGTGACAATGTCACATCCTGTCTGTCAGTAAAGAGACTGCAGTGCCCAGTAGGGTTTGCTGACAGAATGTAGTCATGGGGGATGAGTATGCCAGCCTGATTTTCAAAGTGGTTTAATCTAGAAGGGTATCCTAAATAGGAGGTTCAGATCAGCCTTGTGATTTCTTGTCTGCCTTCTGCTGCATGCACTGAAGCTTCTGTCATCTCGAACCTTCCTGGTGCCAGGTTTACTTTCTGTTCATTAGTCATTTAAAGTGGCCCGAAATAGCCTTTCGGTCCACTGACAATTTTCCGATTTGTAGTGGAAATCACTAATGAAAATCTCCAGGCTGTGCTATTTACTCGTCTTGTGCTAGGTTTCTACGGCAATCACACTCAGAAACAGCAGATGACGCTGCAGAGCAGCAGCATCTCTGCTCTTACCGCTCTGCGCAGCTGATGGTGACAAGCAGAGTGGAGAGAGCTGAAATACCTCTGCTGTTGCCATGTTTGAACCTCACAAAAACATGGAAGAAGGCAAGTACCGTATATACTCGAGTATAGGCCGACCCGAATATAAGCCGAGGCACCTCATTTTACCACAAAAACCTGGAAAAAGTTATTGACCCGAGTATAAGCCGAGGCGGCTTTTTTCAATTGGAATTGGAGTTGATTTGAGGAATCACCCCTGACCACGCCCCCAGCCATCACCTAAGAATTAAATAAAAATAAATAATAATAATACAGTGAGGGGCATCCCTTGTTACAGCCAGTTAGGGGCATCCCTCATTACAGCCATTCAGGTGTAACACAGCACACACACAACATACACACAGCACACACAACACACACACAAACACAACACAGCACACAATACAGCACACACAAGGCACACACAACACACAGCACACAACACAGCACACATACAATGCACACAACACACACACTCACCAGTTCAGCTCCTGCACAATCTTCAGCGAGGCTCCTTCCAGCCAAGGCGACGGTGCGGGACAGAGTGAGGACGGCGCGGGACGACGGCATGGGACGCGGCCAGTCGCCAGTCGCAATGGCGACCCCTATAGCTACGCCCCTGGACGCGGGGCAGAAGAGCCGCCTCGGAGGCTTCAGAACTCGGCGGGGAGATCAGTACACCCAGCGCGAGGTGGGTGTACCAAGATGGCGGCCGGCGCGCTCCGCGCCGCCACGTCACTGAGGCCCGGGCCGCCATCTTGGTACACCCACCTCGCGCTGGGTGTACTGATCTCCCCGCCGAGTTCTGAAGCCTCGGCGGCTCTTCTGCCGCCTCGGAGGCTCTTCTGCCGCTTCCTCCGCCCCCTCGCTCAGGTAAGTCAGGTTACTGACTCGAGTATAAGCCGAGGCTGCTTTTTTCAGCCCAAAAAGTGGGCTGAAAAACTCGGCTTATACTCTAGTATATACGGTATATAGACTGAGGCTATAAAGTAGGACTATTCCCTTTATAGTCATCCCTAATTGGGATGTGCCCAATGGAAGATTGTCAATGGGCCAAAAGGCTGTTTAGATTCCTTTTGGTGCACTTTAACTATCTGATACCACCATGGTATTGAGTAACAATGTTCCAGCTCTAAAATTCTGCCCCTTCACATCATCAGCCAGGGATAGGATATGTGTCTGCTCACAAGGCTTTCAAGCTGGGTGTTGTTCCATGCACAGGGAGGCATCCTGATTGTGGGTCTCCCCCACGCACATTAATGGCCACAAACGGGAGAGATCCGCGCAACTGCAGCGGCCAATCACAGCGATGGATTTCACAGGGGGGAACGAGGAGAAATGTAAGATTTCTCCCGTTTGTGGCCGTTAATGTGTTGTTCAGGTTTAAGTTGTGTGCCTGCTCCTGACATACAACCGTAGCTGTGACAGGTATTTAGGAAATGACAGGCACCAAAATGAAACTTGTGATGGGACATGGCATGCAAATTGTGTGCCTTAAAGCGGAACAAAACACAGAATTTTGACTATCCTGGGTTTTGTTCTGTGCCCCCGGGGTATCCCAAATTAGGATGTCCTGCTGTGTGAAATCATTCAATTCACCCATTAAAACCCACCTATCTTTGTTCCAATGGAGCATTTGCAGGTTCTCGTCAGAGCTCTTTCGGAGCCCTTTGACGTGTTTCGGCAAAGGGTTCTCATTGATTTGAATGGGGAGCAAGAGCCAGCGGCGCTCCCGTCCCCGCCAATGTGAATGGCTGGAGGGGGCCCATGATTCAAAGTGCCAAAAGATATAATGCAACATGCATATATCTTTTGCCCCTTTATAGTCAGGATTATGGTTGGTAATTCTCACAGTGGCACTTTGTATGATATGTAACTGGGCATCCCTTATATTGATCCAGGTAATTTTTGCGATTAGTATTGTCCACTGTTTATTAAAGCTATTTTTATTTACTTAGTTGATTGGTTTACATGTGCATCTTTTTTGTATTTTTGGGGTTTGTATATTGGGACTTTAGCACACCAATCTGGAGTGGTTTTGTGCAAATACACCCCCTTTAGCTAGCACAGGGTTGTGTAACAAGGTGTTGTGTTATTTTTTTTCCTTTTTTTATTTGTTTGCAGCTTTGTGTTTTTAAAAGAAACAATTTGTTTACAGTAGCAACCGACACAACTGGTGTGTTTGGTGTACAGAGCAGAGGCTTCCTGACTCTGGCTTGCTAATCATCGAATTGGCTAAGGGAGAGATGATGCTCCATATTCCTGAGCTTTATCAGGTTTATCCCCTCCTGCCCTAATGCAGCCTCTTCATGTGAGGGGAAAACAAACTTGTGTAATTAAAGGGTTACTGGCAGGGAACTCACCTAGGGATGGGATGTCTGGCTGCTTTTACTATGCTCTGTTTTGTGGGAGTAGGAGAGCCCACCCTTGTCAGTGAAAGGCTGGGATTTGTAGGCATAAGCTTTAATGTAGGGCTATACTGAAGGCCAGGAAAGTCACTCCCACTTTAGTAACACAGAATCACAGGAATATAAGAAACGCGGAAACAGCATGCAGCTAAGTAAATCGCAGGAACCTAAATTCCAGAAGAGGCAAAACACCGAAAACCTTTCTAAAAAAGGAAGTCTTCCTTTAAAGTGGACCAAAACCCAGGATTTTGACTATCCTTGGTTTTGGTTGTGGCCCCTGGGGCATCCCGATTGCCGCCCCCCCAGGTCAGCCAAACTAGGTTGCTCTTTCCTGGTCCTACAGCGCATGGCGGCCTCCCATGCAATCAGCATGCGTGCTCCGGGGGGCTGCATCCCCTTACCCTTTAACAGGGAGCGTGCCTGTGGTGGCCATTCACAAATGCCTGGCAAGCGCATGCACTCTGCTAAAGGGATAACTGGGATGCGCCGTTGCTCGTGTATGTGCTGCTGGACCGAGGGGAGAAAGTGAGTATAGTGGGCGACCTGGGGGATTTCACACAGTGGGGGGAATCAAGCGGCCCTGGAGCTTTGGTACACTTTAAGGCACATCCTTGTACATGAAAACTTTGTCAGAGTGCACATACCCCCCCTCCTCCTGTCAGGCTGCTCATCCCTGACACTTTCTGCTCACATCCATCACCTTCTGCTTGACTTGTCTTCAAACTTAAAAATATTTTCCTTTTGTTAATGAAGTCTATTCATCAAATGTTTCTTTTCCCCTATATCATATCATAGCAATTTACCTTCACAGGTGTTTAATGATAGTTGTCCTTTACGTAGAAGCTCAAGCAGTTCATGAAAGGCGGCATAGACCTTTCCTTGACCTACCATCTCCCCTGTCGGCAGTTGATATCCATACCGATAAGCACACTTAGCGGCTCTCGCATCACATCGCTTCTCCTAATCGTCTCGGCAAATTGCTGCAGAAAACTCCGGGTTTGTGGTGTGGGCGTAGACAACATATTTACTGCCTAGATGAAAAGCGAACAGCTGTTGCAAGGGCAGGTGCTGACATATTCTTCACATTGAAAGAATTCATATGTGGAGACAAAATTACATTATGTGTGTTCCTAGAACATTTGAAGGCTTGTTTAATCACAAGGTGTGCGGCGCATGCGCTGACTCCCTTGGCAACTGATCCAGGGATCTCATAGGATGGAAATGATCAGCATTATTTAAAGATCTAAAGAGGAACACAACCCCTACTACAGTCGTAAGCAAAACAAAACCCTGCATGGACAGCTTTTCCCCTAGGGCATCTTAAATCAATATGCACCACAGAGTGATCCCCCCCCCGGTCCCAGAAACACTCACCTTTTCCAGCAGCTCCCACTGAGATGTAAACACCCCAAATTGGGATGCCCCACTGTGTGAAACCCCCCAAATTTTTTAACCATGCACAGGAGCTCCTTTAGTTTGCTTCTCCGACTGCCAGTGCTGCTGGGGAAGCTGAATGAAATCCTATCAACACGCACCCGACATCACTCGCATCCTTCAGCTGTGTGTAGCCACGCACAGGCGGAAAGGGTTCATACGTGAGGCATCCTACTTTGGGATGCCCCAGGGAAAACAAATCCCACCGGCCCTGGAGCTTCCCAGCCAGTGCTTATATTTGAAACTAAACGCCTTTTTTTTAATCTCATTCTGGTGCCATCTAAACTTTACCCAACTTTATTTGTTCTGAAAATGGATGAACACTTTGTATTTTTGTGCATTTCATACACTTTAAATAATATGTTTTAGGTGACTGACAACCCAAACGCACCACCCATATGGTATCTGAGATAATTTGAAAGTAGAAAGTAATACTTAATGAAAAAAGCTTGAGAACCCCTGGTTTAGGCCAAATGTGTTCAGTTGTAAGCTATCATCCCAACCTAGCAGATACCTTTCAGGTTTCCCCGGTTGGGGATCACAATTTAAATTGTCTAAAAAATAAAAATTCAAAGCCTAAAAATAAATTAGGTCTGGCACTTCTTTTTAATGGGCATCCGATTTTTGGATGCCCTGCATTTTAAAACAGATGAGGTCTTAGAAAGATGTTCAAGAGCAGAATTTAGGCAGAGGTTGGGGGCAGGTAGTGCAAATTTACTATATCTAATTCCTGTATTAGATTCTTTACAGCAAATAAATAAATGTAAAGGTACTGTCCAGGCAAGTAAAAAAAATTGCTCCCTCCCCCCTTTTTACTCCTGTTCAAAGTGCCAGATCGAGTCCCACACTGTCCATGGTTGTCTTCACAAGTGGACATATGGGACCAGCCACCTCAGTTTATTGCAATACAGGGGACCAAGCCTCAGCTTTGGAGTGAGTTGAGTGGTTGAGCTTGAATCACTGTTACTGATGCTGAGGGCCAATTGGTTCCTTATACTGCTGATGACTGAGAACCTGGCTTTAGCTGAAGGAGGCACAAAATGATAGACCCTTTAACTCTCTTTTTGATTCAAGGAGGTCCAAAAGTCGTTGTGGCCAGATCTGGAGTTTTGGGGAACCGGGATGCCCCACATTGTAAAACCCCCCTGATGTCCCCATAAACTCACCATGATTCCCACTCCCGCATGATTGCGCCAGCAGCCATTGAAGTCTGCCAGATGCGATGAATGCCTAGAGTCACGACACTGGGCAACTCTGAACATGTTCCGGGTGAGCATAGGGTGTTCGCACCCAGATGGCAGGAATGACTTCAAGGGGTTTGGTCTTCTTTAACTATATAATAATGTTTTTATTGGCTAATCACATTTTGTAGCCTCATTCAATATGTATTCTCAAATTGGCTGATGGCCCAAGGGACGTAGCACAAGTTGTACACATCTACTATTAACCCTTCCTTAACAATATTTAAATACAGTTGCCCCGGTATTGCTTTAATGTGGATGCATGAAGCCCTTTACAGGCATATTAGAAAGCTCTGAAATTCTGGGAAGGTCCCTGGGTCATGGGGTCTAACAACTCAGTAAGGTTAGAAACTCAACAGAGTATCAACCCTTTCCAACATTAGTTTGCAAGCTGTTAAAACTTAACTTTTTTCAGCTGAAACTAAATGCATAAAACACAGTTCTGGAAACCAGCACAATATAATAGACAAAAATAACAGGATATTCGACATATTCTAAATGTTTTACTACTGTTGTTTAGCTGTGGGCTTTTAGGGGATAGTGAGAACACCTTGGCAGGTTGCGTTGATGCCTTTTTCATGTGTCTGATGGAATGCAGAAGCTTTCTCTGCCTCCTGCAGCCAAAAACTTGACAATTCTTCAGGATTCTCCATTTAGTTGCTGATGACAAAGGAAAATTGTGGCTATCTGTCTTATTTTATGGGGCGTTCTATCGTTTACTACTTTGTTTTTCGATCTTGTGTTAAGCCATGACCTCATCGCGCTTGATATACTGTGGCATTTTTTTTTACCTTTTATAAATGTAATGAAGTTTGCATTTTTATCTTTAGGTTCACCAGTACTACAGCTGCTTGCCTGATGATAAAGTCCCCTATGTGAACAGCCCCGGAGAGAAATCCAGGATCAAACAGCTTCTGCATCAGTTGCCTCCGCATGACAATGAAGTAAGTCATTAGAATCTTTAAAGTTATATTAATGCCAAGCCCAATTGTTGTCCCATTGTCTTGGGCTACTGTCCTAAACTCCAATCTGCTTTCAAAAACATCCCTAAGTTATTTGTGATGTGATGTAAGCACACTGTGTGCTTTACATATATCATAGTAAAAAAATAGGTGCATTGTTGTGCCTCTAGTTATTACTACTCAGGCTAAGAGCGTCTCCAGGCTGCCAGCACATAGTGTGACCAGAGGGGAGGGCATGGTTTCATAGCTGCAGAGAGAGGCAGCCAATCAGGACGTCTGGGGAGGGAGTGGGGGGTTTTCCAATCTCGGTCCACTGAAGGTTGATTGAAGGACCAGTTCAGCAAGGTGGGGACTGAATGTTGAATGAGGAAGTGATTTCCTCACTAAGTAAACAGACATAGCAGGAAGGAGAGTGCAGGAGGGACTCTATGAAAGGTAAGCTACTGATATTTATTTCTTAACTTTTGACTTGCCAATCATTTTAATCTTTGTCAAGTCTAAGTTACTTACATAAAAGGAATTATACATGTCTGGTGGATTCAGTACATTTGGGTAGGGAAAGAGAGAACTCCATCTGGCAGTATAACAAGGATTTGAATCAAGTGGGTACCTTGGAGTCCCAACCTGGGTACACTAAAGGTGAGGGAGGCCCTACCTGGGTACACTAAAGGTGAGGGAGGCCCAACCTGGGTACACTAAAGGTGAGGGAGGCCCAACCTGAGTACACTAAAGGTGAGGGAGGCCCAACCTGAGTACACTAAAGGTGAGGGAGGCCCAACCTGGGTACACTAAAGGTGAGGGAGGCCCAACCTGGGTACACTTAAGGTGAAGGAAGTCCAACCTAGGTAGACTAAAGGTGAGGGAAGTCCAACCTGGGTACACTAAAGGTGAGGGAAGTCCAACCTGGGTACACTAAAGGTGAGGGAGGCTCAACTTGGGTACACTAAAGGTGAGGGAGGCCCAACCTGGGTACACTAAAGGTGAAGGAAGTCCAACCTAGGTAGACTAAAGGTGAGGGAAGTCTAACCTGGGTACACTAAAGGTGAGGGAAGTCCAACCTGGGTACACTAAAGGTGAGGGAGGCTCAACTTGGGTACCATAAAGGTGAGGGTTTCAGAAATGGGAAGAGGTATACAACAAAGGTTTGTGGGTGGTTGGGTGAAAGGAAATCTTTTACATCAGGAGCAACCTGCCCAGCCAGCCATACACCTGTGCCATGGAAGCGCGTAGGTCAAGTAGGTTATTTACCAGGTGTATTGCTAGTAACGCCAGACAAACCTAGTAATAGAAATAGTTGTATTAAATTACCATGGACAAAAAAAATCTTTCAAAAGTTTTGCATCCTTGAAAATAAAACCCATTTGAGCTTAGCAGAAATATAATTTCTGATACTGTATCACAAGGACATTTTTAGAAGCGTGTAATGATTATGAGGTGCATCCTATATTAGTGTCCAGCAATATTCAGCTTGCATTAATGGATTCCTTGATAACACTTTTCTATTGTGGCACTAATTTGAACCATGTTCATCGTAAATGAAACAGCAGTACTTGGTATATCTGAGCTGCGATCCAAGCCGCAGGGACACTACTTTAAAATCTCCGCAGGCGTTCCAGTTGTGGTTGCTGTGCTTGATGTGGTTCAACAATGGTTCCATGTTCTTGTATGTTTCTTTCATTTGTGTAACATAGCCAATAGGAATTGAAGGATAAACGAAAAGGATAAAGAAAAATGATACATGACAACATTTCAAGGGGATTTCCATTATTGGCAGCTCCCATTACATAAGATACGCCCAAAATACTTCAGGAAGCAAAATCTTCATTGTTCAGTGTTATTAAAGTGGACCATTTTTATGATCCGCTTGCTGACTTGCTGGTGGCCAGGTTTTAAAATATAGACATCCAGTTGGCTGATCTCAAGATTGCCATACGAGGAAGGCCAGCCAGCTGGTCACATCCCCGGCTTTCTTCTCGAGTGCACCCAGCCATCCAGACGGGCTGGAAGCAGGAGTGTGTGCAGCTACAGAGATTCCGGGGCTGCAACAGCTGGTATGGTTAACGAGTCCCCAGCCGTTAATGGGTCCCAGCGTCCACGTGCATTCCCAGAGAATCCTACCAGGGATAGTGTCCTAAGGTAGTGCTGGACATACCACCTCCATTTCAGTGAATGAACTCAATTATGGCACCTAAGTTCTAAACAGCTAATTTTAGACACAGAAGCCATGAAGGAAAAGAGGTGAGTATTATGTTTTGTCTCTTAACAGCCCTTTAAGGAATTAGGCAATCTAACTAACCAAATGAACCATTAATGCATTGATTAGACTATATATATATATATATATATATATATATATATATATATACAGACAGGCTAACTTGTGCATCAAAGACTTTCTATTTTGCAACATTCCTTTCATTCGCACCAACCTTTTGATTAGAGATAGGAGACATTAGCTAGGCGAGATGGGAGGCATCAGCTTTCAGCAGCAATGAAGTCACATGGGCTTTCTAGCTAATACCTGGCTTGGAAAATGAGCCACTAGGGCAGTTGTTATGACACTCTACAAACACCAAAAGCTGGCATGTAGTGGCCTAATTGATGCTGGTAGATGAAACTTTGCAATCTTCTCCTGTTGATAACTTAAATGTATTTCATTTTAAAGATTTGGCCAGAAAAAGCAGGGGGGTTGTGTTTGCCTTCCAGGCCAAAAGTTGCTATTTTGCTCTTTGATGGCAGAACAAAAAGTTCCAGTAGTTATACCCTTTAAAGTAAAAAAACTATTTGATAACTTTTGAAGTAAAACTCATGAGATGGATCAGATGAGCTATTGGCTGGGAATTCTTCATGAAGTGTGAACTTTGGACTAAGAACTTGGCTAAGGTAGAATCAAGAAATGTTCTTGGGACTTTGTAATTTGGACTTGCACATTTGAACAAACCTGGTGACCTTCCAGAGTGTAAATAAAATATAGATGCAGTGCCTGTATGACTTGGGCTGAGATGAAAGAAACACGATAAAACCATCTCCCGCAAGTTTTCATAAGAAGATTGCTCCTAAGGGTTAATTATTTTGGGAGATCTTGGAATGAATTGTAGATAATTATATTCAGGCCATATGCCTGAACTCTTTTCAATTTTTGAATCTTCTTTCATCAGTGTTATTCTGTATTACATTTTTAATGCAAGACATATGCTGTAGATTGGAACGGTCATGAACACACTAACAAATGAGGAGCCAAAGTCGGCTGAAAAGAAGGATCTGCATTGGGCTTTAAAACCAATCACATTGGTGTAATTCAGGGTAAAAAAATTTATGGCAGAGCCTGGTATAGATGCTCTGGGTAACAAGACAATGAATAAAGGTGCTGAAAGCAGGTAGATATATAAAAGCTATTTCATAATCTAACAGTTCTAGTAAAAATAAAAACCTCCTGAAAAAGGCCTCCATTAGCAGAAACAGCTCCAGGCACAGAGGTGAACTACTGGGGTCCCTGGAAAATGGGAGAGGTCCTTCTTCCAGTCATAAACTAACAGGATCCCTCATTTATTGGGTGGACCACGTGAGCGGCCAGTGTGCCTATATTCTATCATTAGTGGAAGTGGCGCCCGGAACCGCTTTAGCCCCCAGGACTGCAAGGGACAATTTCAATAGTAGGCCATCTGTGGGCTAAATATAATTTTCACCTACACCACATACTTGATACCTGTGAGTCCTCTTCATTTACTCAAGCTGCTGTCTTATTTCTCAGCCAAAACCCACACCCCGGTTCAAGCGTGCCCTTTAAAATGATTCTTTGTAAGGCTGCATGGCTTGACATGGAGTGGGGTAACTCCAACAGAGTGGAAAAATCCCAGCACCATGGACCAAAACCCTCTGATCTTAGGGAAACTTCACCTCACCTCAAGAACTGTACCTTTCCCCTGCCACCCCCTTAGGACTGCCCTGGCATTTTGAGTACATATTTTTAAAATAGTTCAACTCCTATCACCTTTATCTATAGAGATAAAGTGGGGAAGGTAATGCTATTGTGAAACCTCACATATCGTGGTGACCAAACAAAAGGAAAGGCGATATCTCACTACTGGATAAAAACATAGGCCTATTACACTTTAAAGACTTGGTCATCTATTCCACTTGAGTCATTATTTTAGCTGTCACTGCCTTCAAACAAAGCCTAAATATCCTTTTGTTGCCAATGGCCAATACAAGACCAATACTCACTAATCAAAAAACAACTTCTAGTTTGATTGACACGTCCACATCTCACAAGTGGAAGCATCAAAGGGATGAAGTCAGCTTCTGCCTCTGGGATGAAACAAATATGGCAGCAAGTCCTACAGGAAGCAACTGTCAACTTAACCTTTGCGTTTGGCCAGCCAAGACAAACAAAGCTCTATTAAATCTGTGAACATATATGTGAAAGCTGATATTTCTATTGTGGATAAATACTGGTGACCTGACAGGTACAATGGCCAACATCACAATGGTCACAATGATCAATGCAGCGCTGCTAAAATCCACCTCTGGGAAATCTTCCTGTCTGTGAATGCACAGTGATGTTGGTGGGAAGCTGCTGCATATTAGAAAAAAAAACAGGAACAGATGGAAGCAGGACCATGCTATAGTATAGTGCAGTAGAGAAAAGTATAGGTTGGCAAGTTATGTCTACTGCCCATACATTATTTTAAAGTATCCAAATGCTTTTTCTAAACTGTACTTGCCCCTTCTGGTGAAGTTGGCTGAGATATCCCCACACGAGTACCAGCTTGGTACACACTGCCGCCTTCCTGCTCTTCGACAACAGTCTTAACTACTGTCTCTGATCCATGCTGGGTCCTTCAGTCGCTGCCATTGCCGTCAGTATCCGTTTCTGGTGCCCGCTGCTGCCTTCTTCCACCGGGTCCTTCTCCTATATTCTACCCCCTCTGGCTTCCCCTGGGTGCTTTCACCGCTGGGTCCTGTCCCTCCACACCGCTGGGCCTCTGCAGTGGGGATTATGGTACTGTAAGTGCAATGATGCCACAAACATAGACACAACTACTCAATGTACCAAAAGAAAAATGGTTGTTATGGCCAAAGCTTGAGTTTCCTAAAAAACCTTATTTATTACAGAAGGTCCTATAAAAACGTTGACTGTCAAAAATCCAAAGTTCAAAGTTAAAATTCAGCAACATTCTTTACATTTAAAAAATGATGGCCAAAAATTGAAAATACCCACTTATACACTCCGATCATACGCACAGCCGGAAAAGAGTTCATAGGGAAATGGAACTGGATAAAGCAACAAGGAGCAGCATATGTGGAAGCTTAATCAAATTGGAGCATTCACGCTCAAATCCATTCAGCAGTTCATCTTTCATTTATAACGCATACAGCAAGTGCTCACTGGAGAGATGGTCAGAGATAGCAGCAAAATCAAATTTAAGAGCTCATGCTCGATGTACAACACAGTACACAGCAAGGCAATGTGGTAGAAACACAAAGTGTGAAAGGGCCCAAACTGCCTGGTGCAGTTTCTATAACCTTATTTGGTTTTCGTAGAACTGAAAAAAGAATCTACAATATGTCAATTTATTATTTTGAAACTAGCTGATAAAAAATGTTTTTTTTTTTCATTTTTTCGCATTTATTGCTGGGTTAAGAATTATTGACATGCATTTCATAAAGTTTCATATTAAGGATAAACCACTAGCCTTTTCTATGAACAAATGATGCTGTTCTATAGTGCATTGCGCAAACACAGCTGGACCCCCAATTCCTTGTTGAAAGAGGTTATCCTGTATATCCAGTATCAATGGAATATCTTCTTGTGGCTTCATTTCAATCTCTGTCTCCACTCAACTAGGCTTGACTTAAATTCATCTCCCTGTTATTTTAGGCAGTACGCCCTGTGCTCAAGAGATGATCAGAGGAGAATTAATACGTTCAAATGTAAAACCCTTGAAAGGCTGTAATGGTCTCTCTCAGTGCAATTTGTGACCCTTTTTTTAATCGGGTCACCCAGTTTTAGCATTTAAATTTCCATTTTCTGTGGTTGAAAGAGTCTATTAGCCTCTCCAGCTGAGGCAAGGTAATTAACGGAACATGCTGGCACGGGCTGATAGTGTTTTTTAATAGGAGGCACCTTATGGTGCCTGCAAAGCCAAATATACTTGTCGTTAGGGAGAACTCCTGTATGTGCTTGTCACTATTTCAGTTGCTACTCCTATTCCGTATCGCCCTTCTGTGTACTGGGCCTGGCACAGAAAGAAATTAACCAAGTTCATAAGATTTGTGCAGGTTTGCCAGGTGCTCAGGCCAGGTTCTATGTATCTATAAATCTTTCCCTAACAGCTACAGGGAAATGGCAAGGTGGTTGTTGCAGCCCAGAATGGGTTTTCTAGTCTGAACCTTAGCCACTCTAATTTTTGATGCCATTGACAAAGATATAAATGGTGGAATACTCAATGCCTGCCTTCTTCCAGGGACTCTAGACTATCATGATTGGACTGTAGAGCATCAGTCATTCAAATTGTATTGCAATTTACATGGCTGCAGATCAGGAGTTTCACTACTGACTTTGTAAGCACTGACAGATAATTAGCATTATTAAAATACAGCATTTGTATTTTTAAGTGGGTTGCTAAAAGCAATTCCCCATAGACTACCTATTCCATAGACTACTACATGCCCTTCAACTACTCCATTCGGTGTGGGGTTTTGGAAACACTAGGTGTGTCTGTATTGAACCATCACTCACCCAAGTCGATTCTGATCTGAAACCTTGTTGATGGTAAAATGTGTTTTTTGCCAGAGGTGAATAGGGAACAACTAGTAATGTTGGAAGTCAGCCTCAAATGCCTAAATGCTTGATGAAGGAAGGACCTGCCTGCATTAAAGCTTAGCTAGGGAAGCTGAACAGAAACAAACTTACAAGGCATGCAGAATAAACCACACTAAGAAAAACAAACTGAATAACAGCAAATATGAAACACAAGGCATAAGACATTAATTACACTCCCCGTCAAGTAAGCAGGAAGAGCAAGAGCTGTCACCAGTAATATCCTGGTGGGATTGTCGTTAGCTAAACTTCTGCAATATTTTTTTCCAACATAAACAATATGTAAAACATGCTAGAAAGCAAGAGGAGAGGTTACATATAAAACCTTTAAAAATTATTGGAAGAAAGAAAGCCCAAACGCATTGAATGATGGCTAAAGGTATCTATATACAATAAGCCATTATTCCACAGGCTTTCACAAACCTACCCCCCCCCCCTCCCCGGCTCTTCTTATTTTGAGTTAAAGGTTAGGTAAAGCAATAAAATACACTATTTTGCTTATATACGGACGCAAACCTTGGCAGCATAAGGCAGCTCGGATTGGAATGCCCAGCTCCTTTGGTGTACTTTTGATTCACCTTTGATGAATGTTGTATAAGTAACACCATCCCTTACTATCTAGCATTTAATTTTTAGACCATTTTTTATGGTAGAGCTCCTTTATTTTGCTTGACTGCCAATGGCAATGTAGGGGCTATTATGACTGTAGAATTTAATTTAAAGTGGACCAAAACCCAGGATTTTGACTATACTGGGTTTTGGTCATTGCACCCGGAGGATCGGAGCTGTTTGAAAAACCCCGGGTCGCCCTGTCTAAGTCACCTTTCCCTGGTTCCTATAGCGCATTTGCGGCCTCTCGTCCAATCAGCACGCTCGGATCTGCCCCGCCTACTCATCTAAGAATCGTCTAAGAGGCCGATTTATTAATAGCGCCAGGTAGCGACAGATGAGTGACAGTAGCGTGATTTTCACAGCGCCCGCTGGTATTCGCTGTGCTTGGCCGTTGTTCGGTTGTTGACAGCGACTCAGTCGGTGTGCGGTAATGTTGAATACGGGGTTAGGAGTTGCTATTTGACAGGTTCTGCGCTGTATGGGAGCGCATGACAGCGAACGGCCATAGCGAACGGCTCCCACCATATTCATTAACAAATCACGCTCAAAAAATTCTCGCGCTGTAAAATGCATGTTTAAACCCCAGAGCGCTGGCGGCAATGTGTTAAAAGTAGTTTTTTAACCCCCAAACAACCTTATTTTTGGAAAAAAATAATAAACAAGTTTTTTAAAACATTTTGTAATATGAATACATTAATATCAGACCTGTAATATCAATTCTGCACAATTTTTTTTTTTTTTTTGACCTTAAAAAAAAGATATAACATTGCAGAAGTGGTCACCGAATTTTTGACGTTTGCAAAAAAAAAAAACAATATCAATTTATTATGAATATTTAAAGATTGCTCCATTGAAATGCATTGGAGAGCGCCAGGTAGCGAGAGGTCATACCTGGCGCTGTGATGGGATTAGCAGCGGCGCTGTTCGCTGAAGTCTGCAACATGATGAATCCCGCGCTAGCTGACGCTCTCGCCGGCGCTATCCTCATTTAGTGTGATAAATGCGTGATTGTGTTCGCAGCCTGGCGTTCTGGAGACGGTAGCCGCCGATAGCTGGCGCTACCTGGCGCTAGTGAGACACTACCTGGCGCTATCCCTTGATAAATAAGGGCCTCAGACTCAGCTCCAACTGTGCGGACCCGAATGCACCAGTGGCCGCTTCCCCACTACCCTCTAACAGGGAACATGCCTGCTCCGGCCATTCACAAATGCACGCCCAGCTAAAGGTATAGCAGGGAGCGCCCACTGCTCGCGCATGCACCGTTGGATCGGGGGAGAAGGTGAGTTTACAGGGCGACCTGGAGGGTTTCACGCAGCGGGGCATCTTGAATCTGGATGCCCCGTGGTGCCAGGGAATTAAGTGGCCCTGGAATCTTATAGATAGATTCCTGGGTTTTAGTCCACTTTAAAGATAGATAGACAATATCTGGGGCTGTATAAATGAACAGGTACATGAATTATTCTAACGCAGTGGTGCTTAACCATTTTATGCCAAGTATCCCCTACTGCGTCAAGCAGTATCTAAAGTACCCCTAAGAAGGAGATCAATTACTAATGTTACCAAAATAAGTAGGTCATTGGCCTACTTTGCATCTTTTGAAACAAGAAAAGATAATGTTTTACTGGTAAAATAATATACCAGACGCTGTTGGTGCACCCTTGAACACTGCTGAGTACCCCATGGGGTATGTGTACGCCAGGTTGAAAAACAATGATCGAAAGCATATAGTCAGTCAAAAATACTAGGTAGGTGTAAAGATGGTGGTGTTCAGCGTGGTGTGAAGATATGTAAAGATTAGAGGGGGGGGGGGTTGAAGATGAGTTCTACTATAACAATCTACTTTAGTGATCAGGTGACAGGATGGAATGTTGGGAAACCTCATAGCGGCTTTAACATCCAAATGCCAATAATAGCTTTTGCTTGTCGAGTTCTGTTGGAAGGTCAGGATACCTCTGTTCTGGCTTCAGTTTCACACAGAAGGGGGGCATACCAGGATCTGAATTCAACCCCCTTCGTGGGTGTTCTTGACTCAGAGCCCCTACTATTTCTAAACAGGTTGTCATCTTCTTTTGGGCCTCATTTATATAGTGTGCATCCCTGTTCTGTGTGACTCCGCTGTCCAACCAGAGCCCTCGGTGAATGCAGGATACCGGAACTAGGTGAATATGCAGTACGGGCCAAATTGAGATGCCCCCTGGGGAACATCTTGAGTGGATCAAGAGTCTATTGGCCCAGTTTTCCAGTTCAAAATGTTTTTAAGCAGCATTCATAGAGCTGATATCATGCATGATGAGTCAGCCTCATATTCCCCACTCCCATAACTGCAGCTGATGCCAACCCTGTATCCCCCTTCAGTGTGCTACCCCTGAACAGTGAAAAAAACAAGTGAAGTGGCCCTTCAAGGTGCAGTACCTGCCAAGGTTTGCCAGGTGCTGCCACTGGCCACACTGAGAGGATTTGATGGAAAGGGACCTAAGTATTGCACATGATTCCTAACCTACAGCCATTTCAATCTGTACCAAAGCCCTCCACCCTGTTCATCTAAACTGATTAGCTCTAAATTATAGGTAAGCCATGTGTAGCCCAACTCTGCCCTGAATCCTGTAGGCCCCCCGGCCCCCACCTTCCCCTCCTGAGTATGGATGGATTCATCTCTGCATTTGCTGCTGCGCAGTCTCTTTTGCAACGTTACTATAGCAGTGCCTCCTCATCTATTCCCACACTGAAAGGCAGAAAAGGTTTTTTTTTACTATCGGGAATATTTCAAATTGCCTCTTTGTCATTGATTTTCAATGTCTCGAACAGCATGAGTCACATAAATGCAGAAGGTTGCAGAGCTGAGACCTCTCGTTGTTGTTTCAGGTCCGTTACTGCAATTCTCTGGATGAGGATGAGAAGAGAGAGCTAAAGCTGTTCAGCAACCAACGAAAGCGGGAGAATTTGGGAAGGGGAAACGTCCGCCCGTTCCCTGTGACTATGACTGGGGCCATCTGTGAGCAGGTAGGTGCAAACTATTCGAGCATCCTCTTGGGTTTATTCTGTGGGCGAAACATGCATTGGAAAATCAATTCACTGGAGGCTGCTGTTTTATTTACATGTCACAGCCAATCAGATGGGAATATTCATTGATTAAAGTCAGCCTGAACTTCTGCTTGTGCTGCCTGACACAAGGTGCACATTGAAATAGTTGGTATCATTCATCACTACCCAGTATCCCGGATGCTTCCCTCTCCTGGGGCCATGTGGGCCCATCTGTCCAGTAGAGGTGCCCCACTACTCGGCGCCTTAAACAAAATGCAACCCCAGGCTTAATGTCCTCAGCATAGATGTTTATGCAATTTAATTCATCAACCTTTCACCTGGCTGGCAGTTTTCTGATCTGATCCACCCAACGCCCATCAGAGGAGGTATGTGCCATATGTGATGCACCTCCCAGGCATTCAGTTGATTTGAGGGTCTCAGGGCAGGCCCAGAGGTGGTTGCTGGATAATAAGTCTACCCCGCTAAGCTGGCATGAAATTCTAGTTGCAAGGACAGGCGAGTATTACATTATTTATGACATTCCTAATCAAAGCCAGCAAAAATAATAACCTCCTTAAAAGTAAAGATCCGCTTTAATGCATGGAAAACAAACTCCTTCAAAGTAAACCTGCCTAAAATTGAACATCAAAGTACACACACGTGCGCAATGTTCTTTGAAATAACCTTGTGGTGGTGTCCAGGGCATGGACATCTTCTTTTGCCTAACAGAGATACTCAAGCTCTGCATCTTAAAAATAAACATTCCAGTTACATTTTGCTCTCCCCATGCTGGCTGCGAGGGGCTGCATCTTTCATTCAGCCTGCTTTATATGACGGGGAGGCCGATTCATTAATAGCGCCAGGTAGCGACAGATGAGCGCCAGTAGTGTGATTTTCACAGCGCCAGCTAGTATTCGCTGTGCTTGGCCGGGGTTTGCTTGTTGACAGCGACTCAGTCGGTGTGCGGTAATGTTGAATACGGGGTTAGGGGGTCGCTGTTTCACAGGTTCCGCGTTGTATGGGTGCGCCTGACAGCGAATGGCCAGAGCGAACGGCTTGCTGCAGATTCATTAAAAAATCACGCTCAAAAATTTCTCGCGCTGTGAATTCCTTGTTTAAACCCCAGAGCGCTGGCGGCGATGTGTGTAAAGTAGTTTTTAACCCCCAAACAACCTTTTTTTTTATATGTAAAAATTATACAAGTTTTTCTAAACATTTTGTAATTTGAATACATGAATTTCAGACCTGTAATATCAATTCTGCACATTTTTTTTTTTTTTTTTTTAACTTAAAAAAAAACCTAACATTGCAGAAGTGGTCACAGAATTTTTGACATAAAAAAAAAAACAGTAATAGCAATTAATTATGATTATTTAAAGATTGCTCCATTGAAATGCATTGGACCACGCCAGGGAGCGCCAGGTCATACCTGTCGCTGTGATGGGATTAGCAGCGGCGCTGTTCGTTGCAGTCGGCTTCATGATGAATCCCGCGCTAGCCGTTGCTCTCGCCGGCGCTAGCCTCATTTAGCGTGATAAATGCGTCATTGTGACCGCCGCGGGGCGTACTTGATTCGCTAGCCGCCGATAGCTGGCGGTACCTGGCACTCGTCAGACACTACCTGGCGCTAGCCCTTGATAAATAAGGGCCCAAATAAGATTTTTTTGAACGCTCCCTTCAGCTGGGTCTCCTCAAACGTCAGCGGATTGAGCAAGTTCAAAAGGGTTTATAAGGAAATGTGGTGCTGTTTAATGATGCAGCATGGTGCATGCCGGAAACAGGCTCATTTAACAGTTTGCCTAGAAATTCCCTTTAATAAGGAGTCTAGGGGGATACCCTCATTTGCTTATACATTGTCAGACCATTTTTGTGAATAGGGCACTATACATGATAATAGACGTAGCAGGGGTGGGTTTGGGGCTGCGGTTTACCCATCAGCTTTTGAAGAACAAATATGCTTAGCATTCTATGCAATTCCTCTGTGTGTAAGTAGGTGTACCCCACCTCTGGACATACAATTAAAGCTGTTGTGATTGATGTAATGCTCAATCAATCTATGTATTCCAGTACCGATATTTAGCAGATGAGCTGTAGCACCGCCTGGATTTTGTGGGACATACCTCCCACTAGTGTCAGCAAAGTGAAACATTTAAGTGTCCCCAGGGTATTTGGAAGGGCAGTGGAGTGAAATGCCTCATAGTGGGGCTGTCCCACTGAAATCTCTGGGATCCTCTCAGTCTGTGCTTATTATTGTTGGGATCAGCTCTGCCTTTTAATTGTGGGGTCTGTGTGGTTTTGCCTTCTATTAACAAGTAAATTAAATTGGTTAATGAGAGGACAAGGCACTTATATACTCAAACTGAATAAAACTCCCACCAAACTTGTGGTTTATTCTCACATGGTAGAAACAAAATCCAGGGGTGACAGGTTTAGTCTATGAGGCTCTGTCACCCGGGTGTCCTTTTCCTTCCATTAAAATAAAAGAAACAAGCCTGGCTGGATATTTCTTGATGTCATGTGTATAAGTGACCTGCCATCCAGCATATTTATATGGATTTTTATCACTGGTCCGTTTTTTTGCGGCAGTGCTCCTTTAAGTAAAAAAGGCTTTACTTCCTCAGTTTCTTACTGCATGGGAAGTAGGAAACCCTCCTGTCTAACCTGAATGGTTGCCGGCAGTCATGTGATGGCTGCCATAATAGGGAACACAGGAGCAGCGAGTATCTTCTACCCTGTAAAGGGCTTGCGGAGTCTGGATGCTCAGAGGGGCATGTCAAATCAGGACACCCCATGCTGTAATGATCTGACGAAAGACAGCCTTTAAAAAAAAAAGCATCTCCAAAAGACTCCAGGGCTTGCCACCAGCCTGGAGTCTTGCCCTGTCCTGCTGTGTGAAACCCCCGGGGTGGTCAGTAAACTCTCCCTTACCGGCCGCAGCCATGGCGCTGTCGATGCCTGTAGATGCATCCCTGGCACACTCCCATGCCCAGCCATTCAGATAGGCCGGGGGTGGGAGCGCTCCCCAGACTACAGGGAAACTGGGGAATGTGTCCAGTGGGCTGGGTTATGTCAGGCGGCATTCTCAAAAATGGCAGCTGGGTGTGGCCTTAGCAGTGGAAAAACAATTTTTTTTTAGCTACCGCTAAGCTGGCTGCATCACCCAAGGAACTTGCACTCCAGGCCAAAAACGTTTTGTGCAGCTTTAATGTTCTTGATTCAGCAGCCAATTAAAAAAACAAGGGTTCTTAACTTTTGTCCGGCAGTAACTCAATCAGTAACTCAATCAGTGTCCGGGACCAGTGCATGGGGTTGGGTTAAATGGCAGGTCTGGTTTACAAGCCCTGATCGCTACCACACCCTCTCTATTCATTGACACGCCCCCTCCATAGTAGTGAATGGAGTGGGCATGGTCTCACCCCTGTGATTGATGGCGGGGACAGGACCCGGCCCTCAAGCACCACTGAAAGGAGTTTAGGCAACGGTACGACAGGGGGTGTGGTGGCTGTGCCGCCAGTTCAAATCCAGAGATCAGGTGACTGCCATATTGCACCAATCAGCTTCACCAGACAAAAGTTCAGGACTCTTTTCGTTTTTTTTCTTTGCCTATTAAACTTTAATTGTGGGGTTTGGGGAGAGTCTGCCCGCACTCTGCTTATTAATTATGGGGTCTGGGGGTTGTCCGCCCGCACTATAACTGTGAGGTCTGGGAGGGTACATGCTCACATTTTGCTTATTAATTAAGGGGTCTGCGGAAAGAGTCAGGGTGAGTCTTCCTGCACTCTGCCTATTAATCCTGGGGTCTGGAGGGGGAGCCTTCCTGCACTCTGCCTATTAATCCTGGGGTCTGGAGGGGGAGCCTTCCTGCACTCTACCTATTAATCCTGGGGTCTGGAGGGGGGGGGGGGGGGCCTTCCTGCACTCTGCCTATTAATCCTGGGGTCTTAAGGGGGAGCCTTCCTGCACTCTGCTTATTAATCCTGGGGTCTGGAGGGGGAGCCTTCCTGCACTCTGCCTATTAATCCTGGGGTCTTAAGGGGGAGCCTTCCTGCACTCTGCTTATTAATCCTGGGGTCTGGAGGGGGAGCCTTCCTGCACTCTGCTTATTAATCCTGGGGTCTGGAGGGGGAGCCTTCCTGCACTCTGCCTATTAATCCTGAGGTCTGGAGGGGGAGCCTTCCTGCACTCTGCTTATTAATCCTGGGGTCTGGAGGGGGAGCCTTCCTGCACTCTGCTTATTAATCCTGGGGTCTGGAGAGGGAGCCTTCCTGCACTCTGCTTATTAATCCTGGGGTCTGGAGAGGGAGCCTTCCTGCACTCTGCTTATTAATCCTGGGGTCTGGAGGGGGAGCCTTCCTGCACTCTGCTTATTAATCCTGGGGTCTGGAGGGGGAGCCTTCCTGCACTCTGCTTATTAATCCTGAGGTCTGGAGGGGGAGCCTTCCTGCACTCTGCCTATTAATCCTGAGGTCTGGAGGGGGAGCCTTCCTGCACTCTGCTTATTAATCCTGGGGTCTGGAGGGGGAGTTCCCGTATTCTACCTATTAATCCTGGGGTCTGGAGGGGAGAGCCTTCCCGCACTCTGCCTATTAATCCTGGGGTCTGGAGGGGGAGCCTTCCCACATTCTACCTATTAATCCTGGGGTCTGGAGGGGGAGTTCCCGTATTCTACCTATTAATCCTGGGGTCTGGAGGGGGAGCCTTCCCACATTCTACCTATTAATCCTGGGGTCTGGAGGGGGAGCCTTCCTGCACTCTGCTTATTAATCCTGGGGTCTGGAGGGGGGGCCTTCCTGCACTCTGCTTATTAATCCTGGGGTCTGGATGGGGAGCCTTCCTGCACTCTGCCTATTAATCCTGGGGTCTGGAGGGGGAGTTCCCGCATTCTACCTATTAATCCTGGGGTCTGGAGGGGGAGTTCCCGCATTCTACCTATTAATCCTGGGGTCTGGAGAGGGAGCCTTCCTGCACTCTGCCTATTAATCCTGGGGTCTGGAGGGGGAGTTCCCGCATTCTACCTATTAATCCTGGGGTCTGGAGGGGGAGTTCCCGCATTCTACCTATTAATCCTGGGGTCTGGAGAGGGAGCCTTCCCGCATTCTACCTATTAATCCTGGGGTCTGGAGAGGGAGCCTTCCTGTACTCTGCTTATTAATCCTGGGGTCTGGAGAGGGAGCCTTCCTGCACTCTGCTTATTAATCCTGGGGTCTGGAGGGGGAGCCTTCCTGCACTCTGCTTATTAATCCTGGGGTCTGGAGGGGGAGTTCCCGCATTCTACCTATTAATCCTGGGGTCTGGAGGGGGAGCCTTCCTGCACTCTGCCTATTAATCCTGGGGTCTGGAGGGGGAGCCTTCCTGCACTCTGCTTATTAATCCTGGGGTCTGGAGAGGGAGCCTTCCTGCACTCTGCTTATTAATCCTGGGGTCTGGAGGGGGAGCCTTCCTGTACTCTGCCTATTAATCCTGGGGTCTGGAGGGGGAGCCTTCCTGCACTCTGCCTAATATTCCTGGGGTCTGGAGGGGGAGCCTTCCCACATTCTACCTATTAATCCTGGGGTCTGAGGGGGAGCCTTCCCACATTCTACCTATTAATCCTGGGGTCTGAGGGGAGAGCCTTCCCGCATTCTACCTATTAATCCTGGGGTCTGGAGGGGGAGCCTTCCCACATTCTACCTATTAATCCTGGGGTCTGAGGGGGAGCCTTCCCACATTCTACCTATTAATCCTGGGGTCTGAGGGGAGAGCCTTCCCGCATTCTACCTATTAATCCTGGGGTCTGAGGGGGAGCCTTCCCACATTCTACCTATTAATCCTGGGGTCTGAGGGGAGAGCCTTCCCGCATTCTACCTATTAATCCTGGGGTCTGGAGGGGGAGCCTTCCCACATTCTACCTATTAATCCTGGGGTCTGAGGGGGAGCCTTCCCACATTCTACCTATTAATCCTGGGGTCTGAGGGGAGAGCCTTCCCGCATTCTGCCTATTAATCCTGGGGTCTGGAGGGGGAGCCTTCCTGCATTCTGCCTATTAATCCTGGGGTCTGGAGGGGGAGCCTTCCTGCACTCTGCCTATTAATCCTTGGGTCTGGAGGGGGAGCCTTCCTACACTCTGCCTAATATTCCTGGGGTCTGGAGGGGAAGCCTTCCCACATTCTACCTATTAATCCTGGGGTCTGGAGGGGAAGCCTTCCCACATTCTACCTATTAATCCTGGGGTCTGGAGGGGGAGCCTTCCCACATTCTACCTATTAATCCTGGGGTCTGGAGGGGGAGCCTTCCTGCACTCTGCCTATTAATCCTGGGGTCTGGAGGGGGAGCCTTCCCACATTAGATATATAGATAGCATTTCCATATTAATCAGGTTGAAGGCTCCTCTACTTGCCTTACCAGGTCTCGCAGTAGTGATCGCTCTCCAGCCAGGGCTGTAGGTCCATGTACGAAGCTCCTAGCTTCAGAATTCAGGGCGGTGGGAGTGTACATTGTTCAATGTAGATGATGGGTATGATGTAGGAATTGCCCTGGGGATGGCACCCCGGAAGATCGGGTAATCTGCTGATGCACTATGCTGTGGGTCTGATGAAACTCCGCTATGGGTCTGATCATTCTAGAAACAATCAGATCTCAAGTGTATGCCCAACTCCTCTGCATATGAAAAATTCTGCATTGCAGTAAATTCTGTATCATTACACCACTCAGCCAAGCTTTTTGTCATCTCAGCCTTTTGTTATTAATTAATAAAGCTCATCAGATGTCTCGCTGCTACATCCCAGTGATCCATCCTGTCCCCTGTCTCCTCAATGACAGCTGTAAGTCTCTCCATCGAGCTGATACTGCGGCTTTGTGGAGGGTTTCATAATTACTTTAATTATAGTGGCGCTGGGATGAATTGAGTCACAACACCCTTTTTTCAATCAGTTTTAAAATCCTTGATCAACCAGTATGATCTAATCTCAGGAAAAAAGATTTGCTACTCAAACTCTTTTAACTGGTTGGTCTGGACGGGGACCTCCTGTGGAGTTGCTAAGTCCCGAGGCATCACATTCAATGTGGCATCTTAAACGCCTTGTGTTATTAGAAGCTGCCAGTGTGAATGAAATCCCTAATAGCCTCCCCAGGAGCTAATTAATGGCCTATGTGGCTTAATGGTGAAAAAATAGCACTGTCAGGAGGCGGCTGCTGTGTTCAGGGCATTTGCCACGTGGGCTTTTGTCTGCCTAATAAACGAATTGTCTGGATACATAAACTAGGGCTGATTGATTCTGTTCAGACCTACAGTACTGCCTCCCTGAAACCTCTGTACCAAGGGGGTGTAGCTCTGCTGGGACCCTAACAAACCCTTCCTGCTATTTCTCAGCCCTGCAATAACCCTTACAGGATATTTATTCAACTGATGGAGGAACAGAAGCTGCAGCACATACTCCAGCACAAGGTGCAGCAGAGACAGGCTGTTTGACTGCAGCTTTTATTTTTCTCTAGTTACTGTATTATCACCCTATAAGACGTACAGAGTGGCAACCCCCCTCCCAATCCCCATAGGCAGTGTTGCATTCCCCCGATCTTATTCTCCATTATAGGCAGTGTGGCATTTCCCCCTTTTATTCTCTATAGGCAATGTGGCATTCCCCCCTCCCATTCCCATAGGCAGTGCGGCCCCCCCCCCCCATTCCCATAGGCAGTGCGGCACCCCCCCATTCCCATAGGAAGTGTTGCATTCCCCCATCTTATTCTCCATTATAGGCAGTGTGGCATTTCCACCTCCCATTCCCCATATAGGCAATGTGGCATTCCCCACTCCTACTCCCTATAGGCAGTGTGGCATTCCCCCCCTCCTATTCCCTATAGGCAATGTGGCATTCCCCCTCCCATTCCCATAGGCACTGCGGCATTCCCCCCTCCCATTCCCCATAGGCAGTGTGGCATGCCCCCCTCCCATTCCCCATATAGGCAGTGTGACATTCCCCCCTCCCATTCCCCATATAGGCAGTGTGACATTCCCCCATCCCATTCCCCATATAGGCCGTGTGGCATTCCCCCCTCCCATTCCCCATATAGGCAGTGTGGCATTCCCCCCTCCCATTCCCCATATAGGCAGTGTGGCATTCCCCCCTCCCATTCCCCATATAGGCAGTGTGACATTCACCCCACCCAATCCCCATATAGGCAGTGTGGCATTCCCCCCTCCCATTCCCCATATAGGCAGTGTGGCATTCCCCCATCCCATTCCCCATATAGGCAGTGTGACATTCCCCCATCCCATTCCCCATATAGGCAGTGTGACATTCCCCCATCCCATTCCCCATATAGACAGTGTGTCATCCCTCCTCGCATTCCCCATAGAAGCAGTGTGGCATTCCCCCACCCATTCCCCATATAGGCAGTGTGACATTCCCCCATCCCATTCCCCATATAAGCAGTGTGACATTCCTCCATCCCATTCCCCATATAGGCAGTGTGACATTCCCCCATCCCATTCCCCATATAAGCAGTGTGTCATTCCTCCATCCCATTCCTCATATAGGCAGTGTGACATTCCCCCATCCCATTCCCCATATAGGCAGTGTGACATTCCCCCATCCCATTCCCCATATAAGCAGTGTGACATTCCTCCATCCCATTCCCCATATAGGCAGTGTGACATTCCCCCATCCCATTCCCCATATAAGCAGTGTGTCATTCCTCCATCCCATTCCCCATATAGGCAGTGTGACATTCCCCCATCCCATTCCCCATATAAGCAGTGTGGCATTCCCCCATCCCATTCCCCATATAGGCAGTGTGGCATTCCCCCATCCCATTCCCCATATAGGCAGTGTGACATTCCCCATCCCATTCCCCATATAGGCAGTGTGGCATTCCCCCCTCCCATTCCCCATATAGGCAGTGTGACATTCCCCCCTCCCATTCCCCATATAGGCAGTGTGGCATTTCCCAACTCCCATTCCCCATAGGCAGTGTGCATTTCCCCTCCCATTCCCCATATAGGCAGTGTGGTATTCCCCCCTCCTACTCCCTATAGGCAGTGTGGCATTCCCCCTCCCATTCCCCATATAGGCAGTGTGACATTCACCCCACCCATTCCCCATATAGGCAGTGTGGTATTCCCCCATCCCATTCCCCATAGGCAGTGTGGAATGCCCCCCTCCCATTCCCCATATAGGCAGTGTGGCATTCCCCCCTCCCATTCCCCATATAGGCAGTGTGACATTCCCCCCTCCCATTCCCCATATAGACAGTGTGTCATCCCTCCTCGCATTCCCCATAGAAGCAGTGTGGCATTCCCCCACCCATTCCCCATATAGGCAGTGTGACATTCCTCCATCCCATTCCCCATATAGGCAGTGTGACATTCCCCCATCCCATTCCCCATATAAGCAGTGTGTCATTCCTCCATCCCATTCCTCATATAGGCAGTGTGACATTCCCCCATCCCATTCCCCATATAGGCAGTGTGACATTCCCCCATCCCATTCCCCATATAAGCAGTGTGACATTCCTCCATCCCATTCCCCATATAGGCAGTGTGACATTCCCCCATCCCATTCCCCATATAAGCAGTGTGTCATTCCTCCATCCCATTCCCCATATAGGCAGTGTGACATTCCCCCATCCCATTCCCCATATAAGCAGTGTGGCATTCCCCCATCCCATTCCCCATATAGGCAGTGTGGCATTCCCCCATCCCATTCCCCATATAGGCAGTGTGACATTCCCCATCCCATTCCCCATATAAGCAGTGTGGGATTCCCCCCTCCCATTCCCCATATAGGCAGTGTGACATTCCCCCTCCCATTCCTCATATAAGCAGTGTGGGATTCCCCCATCCCATTCCCCATATAGGCAGTGTGACATTCCCCCATCCCATTCCCCATATAGGCAGTGTGACATTCCCCCATCCCATTCCCCATATAGGCAGTATGTCATTCCCCCTCCCATTCCCCATATAGGCAGTATGTCATTCCCCCTCCCATTCCCCATATAGGCAGTGTGACATTCCCCCATCCCATTCCCCATATAGGCAGTGTGGCATCCCCCCCTCCCATTCCCCATATAGGCAGTGTGGCATTCCCCCATCCCATTCCCCATATATGCAGTGTGGCATTCCCCCATCCCATTCCCCATATAAGCAGTGTGGGATTCCCCCCTCCCATTCCCCATATAGGCAGTATGTCATTCCCCCTCCCATTCCCCATATAGGCAGTGTGACATTCCCCCTCCCATTCCTCATATAAGCAGTGTGGGATTCCCCCCTCCCATTCCCCATATAGGCAGTATGTCATTCCCCCTCCCATTCCCCATATAGGCAGTGTGACATTCCCCCTCCCATTCCCCATATAGGCAGTATGTCATTCCCCCTCCCATTCCCCATATAGGCAGTGTGACATTCCCCCATCCCATTCCCCATATAGGCAGTGTGACATTCCCCCATCCCATTCCCCATATAGGCAGTATGTCATTCCCCCTCCCATTCCCCATATAGGCAGTGTGACATTCCCCCATCCCATTCCCCATATAGGCAGTGTGGCATTCCCCCCTCCCATTCCCATAGGCAGTGCGGCCCCCCCCCCCATTCCCATAGGCAGTGCGGCACCCCCCATTCCCATAGGAAGTGTTGCATTCCCCCATCTTATTCTCCATTATAGGCAGTGTGGCATTTCCACCTCCCATTCCCCATATAGGCAATGTGGCATTCCCCACTCCTACTCCCTATAGGCAGTGTGGCATTCCCCCCCTCCTATTCCCTATAGGCAATGTGGCATTCCCCCTCCCATTCCCATAGGCACTGCGGCATTCCCCCCTCCCATTCCCCATAGGCAGTGTGGCATGCCCCCCTCCCATTCCCCATATAGGCAGTGTGGCATTCCCCCCTCCCATTCCCCATATAGGCAGTGTGGCATTCCCCCCTCCCATTCCCCATATAGGCAGTGTGACATTCACCCCACCCAATCCCCATATAGGCAGTGTGGCATTCCCCCCTCCCATTCCCCATATAGGCAGTGTGACATTCACCCCACCCATTCCCCATATAGGCAGTGTGGCATTCCCCCCTCCCATTCCCCATATAGGCAGTGTGACATTCCCCCATCCCATTCCCCATATAGGCAGTGTGACATTCCCCCATCCCATTCCCCATATAGGCAGTGTGACATTCCCCCCTCCCATTCCCCATATAGGCAGTGTGGCATTTCCCAACTCCCATTCCCCATAGGCAGTGTGCATTTCCCCTCCCATTCCCCATATAGGCAGTGTGGCATTCCCCCATCCCATTCCCCATATAGGCAGTGTGACATTCCCCCATCCCATTCCCCATATAGGCAGTGTGACATTCCCCCCTCCCATTCCCCATATAGGCAGTGTGGCATTTCCCAACTCCCATTCCCCATAGGCAGTGTGCATTTCCCCTCCCATTCCCCATATAGGCAGTGTGACATTCCCCCCTCCTACTCCCTATAGGCAGTGTGGCATTCCCCCTCCCATTCCCCATATAGGCAGTGTGACATTCACCCCACCCATTCCCCATATAGGCAGTGTGGTATTCCCCCATCCCATTCCCCATAGGCAGTGTGGAATGCCCCCCTCCCATTCCCCATATAGGCAGTGTGGCATTCCCCCCTCCCATTCCCCATATAGGCAGTGTGACATTCCCCCCTCCCATTCCCCATATAGACAGTGTGTCATCCCTCCTCGCATTCCCCATAGAAGCAGTGTGGCATTCCCCCACCCATTCCCCATATAGGCAGTGTGACATTCCCCCATCCCATTCCCCATATAAGCAGTGTGACATTCCTCCATCCCATTCCCCATATAGGCAGTGTGACATTCCCCCATCCCATTCCCCATATAAGCAGTGTGTCATTCCTCCATCCCATTCCTCATATAGGCAGTGTGACATTCCCCCCCTCCCATTCCCCATATAGGCAGTGTGGCATTCCCCCATCCCATTCCCCATATAGGCAGTGTGGCATTCCCCCATCCCATTCCCCATATAGGCAGTGTGACATTCCCCATCCCATTCCCCATATAAGCAGTGTGGGATTCCCCCCTCCCATTCCCCATATAGGCAGTGTGACATTCCCCCTCCCATTCCTCATATAAGCAGTGTGGGATTCCCCCCTCCCATTCCCCATATAGGCAGTATGTCATTCCCCCTCCCATTCCCCATATAGGCAGTATGTCATTCCCCCTCCCATTCCCCATATAGGCAGTGTGACATTCCCCCATCCCATTCCCCATATAGGCAGTGTGGCATCCCCCCCTCCCATTCCCCATATAGGCAGTGTGGCATTCCCCCATCCCATTCCCCATATATGCAGTGTGGCATTCCCCCATCCCATTCCCCATATAAGCAGTGTGGGATTCCCCCCTCCCATTCCCCATATAGGCAGTATGTCATTCCCCCTCCCATTCCCCATATAGGCAGTGTGACATTCCCCCTCCCATTCCTCATATAAGCAGTGTGGGATTCCCCCCTCCCATTCCCCATATAGGCAGTATGTCATTCCCCCTCCCATTCCCCATATAGGCAGTGTGACATTCCCCCCTCCCATTCCCCATATAGGCAGTATGTCATTCCCCCTCCCATTCCCCATATAGGCAGTGTGACATTCCCCCATCCCATTCCCCATATAGGCAGTGTGACATTCCCCCATCCCATTCCCCATATAGGCAGTATGGCATTCCCCCTCCCATTCCCCATATAGGCAGTGTGACATTCCCCCATCCCATTCCCCATATAGGCAGTGTGACATTCCCCCTCCCATTCCCCATATAGGCAGTGTGACATTCCCCCATCCGATTCCCCATATAGGCAGTGTGACATTCCCCCATCCCATTCCCCATATAGGCAGTATGGCATTCCCCCTCCCATTCCCCATATAGGCAGTGTGGCATTCCCCCATCCCATTCCCCATATAGGCAGTGTGACATTCCCCCTCCCATTCCCCATATAGGCAGTGTGACATTCCCCCATCCGATTCCCCATATAGGCAGTGTGACATTCCCCCATCCCATTCCCCATATAGGCAGTGTGGCATTTCCCCTCCCATTCCCCATATAGGCAGTGTGGCATTCCCCCTCCCATTCCCCATATAGACAGTGTGACATTCCCCCATCCCATTCCCCATATAGGCAGTGTGACATTCACCCCACCCATTCCCCATATAGGCAGTGTGACATTCCCCCATCCCATTCCCCATATAGGCAGTGTGGCATTCCTCTCCCATTCCCCATATAGGCAGTGTGGCATTCCCCCTCCCATTCCCCATATAGGCAGTATGTCATTCCCCCTCCCATTCCCCATATAGGCAGTGTGACATTCCCCCATCCCATTCCCCATATAGGCAGTGTGGCATCCCCCCCTCCCATTCCCCATATAGGCAGTATGTCATTCCCCCTCCCATTCCCCATATAGGCAGTGTGACATTCCCCCTCCCATTCCCCATATAGGCAGTATGTCATTCCCCCTCCCATTCCCCATATAGGCAGTATGTCATTCCCCCTCCCATTCCCCATATAGGCAGTATGTCATTCCCCCTCCCATTCCCCATATAGGCAGTGTGACATTCCCCCATCCCATTCCCCATATAGGCAGTGTGGCATCCCCCCCTCCCATTCCCCATATAGGCAGTGTGGCATTCCCCCATCCCATTCCCCATATAAGCAGTGTGGGATTCCCTCCTCCCATTCCCCATATAGGCAGTATGTCATTCCCCCTCCCATTCCCCATATAGGCAGTGTGACATTCCCCCTCCCATTCCTCATATAAGCAGTGTGACATTCCCCCATCCCATTCCCCATATAAGCAGTGTGGGATTCCCCCCTCCCATTCCCCATATAGGCAGTATGTCATTCCCCCTCCCATTCCCCATATAGGCAGTATGTCATTCCCCCTCCCATTCCCCATATAGGCAGTGTGACATTCCCCCATCCCATTCCCCATATAGGCAGTGTGGCATCCCCCCCTCCCATTCCCCATATAGGCAGTGTGGCATTCCCCCATCCCATTCCCCATATAAGCAGTGTGGGATTCCCCCCTCCCATTCCCCATATAGGCAGTATGTCATTCCCCCTCCCATTCCCCATATAGGCAGTGTGACATTCCCCCCTCCCATTCCCCATATAGGCAGTGTGACATTCCCCCATCCCATTCCACATATAGGCAGTGTGACATTCCCCCATCCCATTCCCCATATAGGCAGTGTAACATCCCCCCATCCCATTCCCCATATAGGCAGTGTGACATTCCCCCTCCCATTCCCCATATAGGCAGTGTGACATTCCCCCCTCCCATTCCCCATATAGGCAGTGTGACATTCCCCCATCCCATCCCCCATATAGGCAGTGTGACATTCACCCCACCCATTCCCCATATAGGCAGTGTGACATTCCCCCATCCCATTCCCCATATAGGCAGTGTGGTATTCCCCCATCCCATTCCCCATATAGGCAGTGTGACATTCCCCCATCCCATTCCCCATATAGGCAGTGTGACATTCACCCCACCCATTCCCCATATAGGCAGTGTGGCATTCCCCCCTCCCATTCCCCATATAGGCAGTGTGACATTCACCCCACCCAATCCCCATATAGGCAGTGTGGCATTCCCCCTCCCATTCCCCATATAGGCAGTGTGGCATTCCCCCCTCCCATTCCCCATATAGGCAGTGTGACATTCACCCCACCCATTCCCCATATAGGCAGTGTGGTATTCCCCCATCCCATTCCCCATATAGGCAGTGTGACATTCACCCCACCCATTCCCCATATAAGCAGTGTGGCATTTCCCCCTCCCATTCCCCATATAGGCAGTGTGGCATTCCCCCATCCCATTCCCCATATAGGCAGTGTGGCATTCCCCATATAGGCAGTGTGGCATTCCCCATCCCATTCCACATATAAGCAGTGTGGCATTCTCCATCCCATTCCCCATATAGGCAGTGTGGTATTCCCCCATCCCATTCCCCATATAGGCAGTGTGGCTTTCCCCCTCCCATTCCCCATATAGGCAGTGTGACATTCCCCCCCTCCCATTCCCCATATAGGCAGTGTGACATTCCCCCATCCCATTCCCCATATAGGCAGTGTGGCATTCCCCCCTCCCATTCCCATATAGGCAGTGTGGCATTCCCCCATCCCATTCCCCATATAGACAGTGTGACATTCCCCCATCCCATTCCCCATATAAGCAGTGTGGCATCCCCACCATTCCCCATATAGGCAGTGTGACATTCCCCCTCCCATTCCCCATATAGACAGTGTGACATTCCCCCATCCCATTCCCCATATAAGCAGTGTGGCATCCCCACCATTCCCCATATAGGCAGTGTGACATTCCCCCTCCCATTCCCCATATAAGCAGTGTGACATTTCCCCTCCCATTCCCCATATAAGCAGTGTGACATTCCCCCATCCCATTCCCCATATAGGCAGTGTGGCATTCCCCCATCCCATTCCCCATATAGGCAGTGTGGCATTCCTCATATAGGCAGTGTGGCATTCCCCATCCCATTCCCCATATAAGCAGTGTGGCATTCCCCATCCCATTCCACATATAAGCAGTGTGGCATTCTCCATCCCATTCCCCATATAGGCAGTGTGGCATTCCCCCATCCCATTCCCCATACAGGCAGTGTGACATTCCCCCATCCCATTCCCCATATAGGCAGTGTGACATTCCCCCATCCCATTCCCCATATAGGCAGTGTGGCATTCCCCATCCCATTCCCCATATAGGCAGTGTGGCATTCCCCCATCCCATTCCCCATATAGGCAGTGTGGCATTCCCCATATAGGCAGTGTGGCATTCCCCATCCCATTCCCCATATAAGCAGTGTGGCATTCCCCATCCCATTCCACATATAAGCAGTGTGGCATTCTCCATCCCATTCCCCATATAGGCAGTGTGGCATTCCCCCATCCCATTCCCCATATAGGCAGTGTGGCATTCCCCCCTCCCATTCCCCATATAGGCAGTGTGACATTCCCCCTCCCATTCCCCATATAGGCAGTGTGACATTCCCCCATCCCATTCCCCATATAGGCAGTGTGACATTCCCCCCTCCCATTCCCCATATAGGCAGTGACATTCCCCCCCTCCCATTCCCCATATAAGCAGTGTGACATTCCCCCATCCCATTACCCATATAGGCAGTGTGGCATTCCCCCATCCCATTCCCCATATAGGCAGTGTGGCATTCCCCCCTCCCATTCCCCATATAGGCAGTGTGACATTCCCCCTCCCATTCCCCATATAGGCAGTGTGACATTCCCCCATCCCATTCCCCATATAGGCAGTGACATTCCCCCCCTCCCATTCCCCATATAAGCAGTGTGACATTCCCCCATCCCATTACCCATATAGGCAGTGTGGCATTTCCCAACTCCCATTCCCCATAGGCAGTGTGCATTTCCCCTCCTATTTCCTATAGGCAGTGCAGCATTACCCCTCCTATTCCCATAGGCGGTGTGGCATTCCCCCTCCCATTCCCATAGGCGGTGTGGCATTCCCCCTCCCATTCCCATAGGCGGTGTGGCATTCCCCCTCCCATTCCCCATATAGGCAGTGTGCATTTCCCCTCCTATTTCCTATAGGCAGTGCAGCATTACCCCTCCTATTCCCATAGGCGGTGTGGCATTCCCCCTCCCATTCCCATAGGCGGTGTGGCATTCCCCCTCCCATTCCCCATATAGGCAGTGTGACATTCCCCCATCCCATTCCCCATATAGGCAGTGTGGCATTCCCCCGCCCATTCCCCATATAGGCGGTGTGGCATTCCCCCTCCCATTCCCCATATAGGCAGTGTGACATTCCCCCATCCCATTCCCCATATAGGCAGTGTGGCATTCCCCCGCCCATTCCCCATATAGGCGGTGTGGCATTCTCCCATCCCATTCCCCATATAGGCAGTGTGGCATTCCCCCATCCCATTCCCCATATAAGCAGTGTGACATTCCCCCATCCCATTCCCCATATAGGCAGTGTGGCATTCCCCCGCCCATTCCCCATATAGGCGGTGTGGCATTCTCCCATCCCATTCCCCATATAGGCAGTGTGGCATTCCCCCATCCCATTCCCCATATAAGCAGTGTAGCATTCCCCCTCCCATTCCCCATATAGGCAGTGTGGCATTCTCCCATCCCATTCCCTATATAGGCAGTGTGACATTCCCCCATCCCATTCCCCATATAAGCAGTGTGACATTCCCCCATCCCATTCCCCATATAGGCAGTGTGGCATTCCCCCGCCCATTCCCCATATAGGCGGTGTGGCATTCTCCCATCCCATTCCCCATATAGGCAGTGTGGCATTCCCCCATCCCATTCCCCATATAGGCAGTGTGGCATTCTCCCATCCCATTCCCTATATAGGCAGTGTGACATTCCCCCATCCCATTCCCCATATAAGCAGTGTGACATTCCCCCATCCCATTCCCCATATAGGCAGTGTGGCATTCCCCCGCCCATTCCCCATATAGGCGGTGTGGCATTCTCCCATCCCATTCCCCATATAGGCAGTGTGGCATTCCCCCATCCCATTCCCCATATAAGCAGTGTAGCATTCCCCCTCCCATTCCCCATATAGGCAGTGTGGCATTCTCCCATCCCATTCCCTATATAGGCAGTGTGACATTCCCCCATCCCATTCCCCATATAAGCAGTGTGACATTCCCCCATCCCATTCCCCATATAGGCAGTGTGGCATTCCCCCGCCCATTCCCCATATAGGCAGTGTGGCATTCCCCCATCCCATTCCCCATATAAGCAGTGTAGCATTCCCCCTCCCATTCCCCATATAGGCAGTGTGGCATTCTCCCATCCCATTCCCTATATATGCAGTGTGACATTCCCCCATCCCATTCCCTATATAGGCAGTGTGACATTCCCCCATCCCATTCCCCATATAGGCGGTGTGGCATTCCCCCTCCCATTCCCCATATAGGCAGTGTGACATTCCCCCATCCCATTCCCCATATAGGCAGTGTGGCATTCCCCCGCCCATTCCCCATATAGGCGGTGTGGCATTCTCCCATCCCATTCCCCATATAGGCAGTGTGACATTCCCCCTACCATTCCCCATATAGGCAGTGTGGCATTCCCCCTCCCATTCCCCATATAGGCAGTGTGGCATTCTCCCATCCCATTCCCTATATAGGCAGTGTGACATTCCCCCATCCCATTCCCCATATAGGCAGTGTGGCATTCTCCCATCCCATTCCCTATATAGGCAGTGTGACATTCCCCCATCCCATTCCCCATATAGGCAGTGTGGCATTCTCCCATCCCATTCCCTATATAGGCAGTGTGACATTCCCCCATCCCATTCCCCATATAGGCAGTGTGACATTCCCCCATCCCATTCCCCATATAAGCAGTGTGACATTCCTCTCCCATTCCCCATATAGGCAGTGTGGCATTCCCCCATCCCATTCCCCATAGAAGCAGTGTGACATTCCCCCATCCCATTCCCCATATAGGCAGTGTGGCATTCCCCCTCCCATTCCCCATATAAGCAGTGTGACATTCCTCTCCCATTCCCCATATAGGCAGTGTGACATTCCCCCCCCTCCCATTCCCCATATAGGCAGTGTGGCATTCCCCCATCCCATTCCCCATATAGGCAGTGTGGCATTCTCCCATCCCATTTCCCATAGGCAGTGTAGCATTCTCCCATCCCATTCCCCATATAAGCAGTGTGACATTCCCCCATCCCATTCCCCATATAGGCAGTGTGGCATTCCCCCATCCCATTCCCCATATAGGCAGTGTGACATTCCCCCATCCCATTCCCCATATAAGCAGTGTGACATTCCCCCATCCCATTCCCCATATAGGCAGTGTGGCATTCCCCCCTCCCATTCCCCATATAGGCAGTGTGACATTCCCCCATCCCATTCCCATAGGCGGTGTGGCATTCTCCCATCCCATTCCCCATATAGGCAGTGTGGCATTCCCCCCACCCATTCCCCATATAAGCAGTGTAGCATTCTCCCATCCCATTCCCCATATAAGCAGTGTGGCATTCCCCCTCCCATTCCCCATATAGGCAGTGTGGCATTCTCCCATCCCATTCCCTATATAGGCAGTGTGACATTCCCCCATCCCATTCCCCATATAGGCAGTGTGGCATTCCCCCACCCATTCCCCATATAGGCAGTGTGGCATTCCCCCTTCCCATTCCCCATATAAGCAGTGTGGCATTTCCCCTTCCCATTCCCCATAGAAGCAGTGTGACATTCCCCCATCCCATTCCCCATATAGGCAGTGTGGCATTCCCCCATCCCATTCCCCATATAGGCAGTGTGGCATTCTCCCATCCCATTTCCCATAGGCAGTGTAGCATTCTCCCATCCCATTCCCCATATAGGCAGTGTGGCATTCCCCCATCCCATTCCCCATATAGGCAGTGTGACATTCCCCCATCCCATTCCCCATATAAGCAGTGTGACATTCCCCCATCCCATTCCCCATATAGGCAGTGTGGCATTCCCCCCTCCCATTCCCCATATAGGCAGTGTGACATTCCCCCATCCCATTCCCATAGGCGGTGTGGCATTCTCCCATCCCATTCCCCATAGGCAGTGTGGAATCTTCTCATCCCATTCCCTATAAGCAGTGTAGCATCCCCCCCTCTTCAAATGCATAGGCAGTGTGGCATCCCATTACCCACTGGCAGTGTAGCATCTCCCTATCCCATTCCCCAGCTGCTTTTTTGCCCATGCTGGGGAATCTATCAATCACCTGCACTTTGCATTCCATAATAAACCCTGCTGAACTTGCTCCTTTTTGCTGACTCCTCTTTCTCTGTCCCGAAAATGAATTCACTTTGAAGGGACTGTTACACTAAACAATGCATGGATGAGTCATCCTCTGCTGCTGAGGAGGCCCAGCAGAAGGGAGGGAGTTCACTAGGTATTATAAAGAAATATAAATCAGGCTGAATAAAAGATGCATCCCCTCACATTCAGCACGGAGAGAGCAAAAAACATGCAAGAACAACATCTATACTCACCGTTTGTCCCCCATAGCTCCTCCATGCAGTGCCAACATCTTCATGTTTACCAATGAGGGATAAGAAGCGATTACATCCTTCACTAGGCAGACATATTGTCTTCCATCATTAGGGCTTTCCTCCACTAAAACTCCTACTCCATTTATTGCATTGGAGGGGTGTGCCAAGGCCAGGTGTACTGACCTGCTTTGGGATGACCCCTCCATTGCAATTAATAGATTAGGCTTGTGGGGTCGTAAAGGCTCCATGGACGCCTCCATGAGAAGCCATAGACTGGAAGATGGAATCACCTTTGGTAAGTATAAAGATGCCGGCACTGCATGGAGGAGCTGCAGGGAACCTCGGACCTGCACAGAGGAGCTGCAGGTGTGTATAGACTTTACTTGTTTCTGCCTGGATAATTCCTTTACATTCCTGTAATATTCAGGTATTCGTATTGTAACTTAGGGCCTTGGAGAAGGGTGGGCCTGGTCTCTCTGCTGCCTGAGGCAAACAATAGAAAGGCGCCCCCAAGACATTTAGCTCCACTCCTCAGTAGAGCAATCCGGGGAGTGAGGGCCGGGCTGAGGCCGCTGGGCCACAAATGATGAACTTAAAAACACAATGGCATACAGCACACCCCTGATTTCCACTGAACCACTAATAAGAGTGAAAATAATAATAAAAAAACAGATCCAGGAATTGCCGCCCCCTCTGCAGTGCCTGAGGTGGCTGCCTCACATGCCTGATTACAGGTGCATCCCTGCTTTGGAGCAGAATGAGAACACAGAGTATAAGGGACAGGGGAGATTGGAGAACTCATTGTCTGTCACCACTAGAACACCCGGCTGCTTATCACTGATTGTTATAAACAAGTGCTTTATATTGAGAAAACATAAAATATATGATAATGTCTCTAAACTACATCTGAAAGTTACATTCATTATACAATATTGGGGAGAAATTTCTTTTTCCGACTCCATAGCTCTGGTGGCAGGTAGGATACAGGTCCACTAGGATTCTAACCCACCTATCCCATTCCCCATGGACCTTTAGGAGATGCTTTTTCCTTATGGAGGTCTTTATGATGGGGGACCAAGAGGAAAGAGCTACAAAATGCAGTCCTGCCTCTCATTGGCTGCCGCCCTATAAGTTTGGAGTTTTGTTACGAAAAGTTGAGTATCTTTCTAATGACATGATGCCACTAATTGCATGATGGGGTGTGGAGAGTGTATTCCTTTTGGACTCAGGTGTCCTGTGTGACACTTGTGAGATGTGGTTGCTGTCAAGTTTACACACACGCAGGCAGTTCCAGTCTCCCAGTGAAGAATAAGGCTTGGGATCTTGACTGTGCTCCTTCTGGGACTATAACAAACAAGATGAGTAATTCTGAAAAGTCTGCCAGCTCCCTGCAGAGAGGTCCTTTGTGTTACATTGTTATAGCGGCAACACAGTACGCCTGGCGGTGACGAGTACGGGCGGCGGGCGCGCGCCAGTGGCTGTGTATCCTGCGCTGCGGGGTCACATGCTGCAGCCGGCTGGCTGACGTCATTCCTGTTTGACGGGCTGGCGCGCCCTTGCGTGAACGCGGTCTCGGTGGTGGGGGCTTTTGGCGGGAGCACTGGTGGATCATACAATAGGTAGGTGGGCCCATAAAAGGATTTGCAGCAGTGGCAAGACTCACCTTCACCCTTCTGAAGCCGCACGGGGGCGGCGGGCGCGGGTGGCCTGGGTTCTTTGCGGTCCGTTTTTTGATGTGATGCTGGATATGTCTCCTGTTTCATATGGGCACTGGTAGTATTTCTATTAGACTGTGCTGACACCTCTTATCTTTCTTTTGCGTTTTTGATATTCAAACCACTTGTCATATTGGTTCATGTAGTTCTGGTGATTAGTTATGGGGGTTGTAGTAATATTTATTTGTAATTTATTTAGCACACATTAGTGTTTATTTATAGTGAACTTTATGCAATATCTAATATTTATTATTGATTAATTATGGATATATTTTTGTATGTACTTTAGCTAATATTTAATTAGTGGATTCTGTTCACAGGTATTTTTTCTCATTTGTATTGTGTTTAGATTTACGGTGTGTTCGCACTTTAGCACTTAGCACTTTAAACTGCAGATGTTTCTGCATAGGGTTTAATTATTAGGGGCTGTTCAATTCACCATTATTGGTATTATTGGTCATTATTACTGATTAGTATATAGGACCTATTTTGGGTCCGCTTTGGTGCCGGCACAGGTACGGGGGTAAGTGGGTGCAGGGATTTATCATCCCTGCGTACACAGACTCCTGTATTCTATCCATAGTTATAGGATTGCCCATATTGATTTTATATACTCTTGGAGCAACTGCATCACAGAATATTTACAGTGATTTACCCATGTCCTGGGTTGGTTAAATAGAATATATCCAGAGTAATAATATTAGGGACCTGCTATTTGGTTTTAATTGTCCTGTGTTGTGTGTGTTTTGTATATTTTTAAGTACTTATATGTATTAATAAAATTTTTGAATATATAGTAATATTTCTTTGGTGCTCCACATGGGGAGGGAGGTGTGTTTTTCACGGCCACTCCCATAGAAATGGTTGGAATTTTTGAGGAGTGAGCACATCAGTATAGGATATAGTGGTGCACCCCATAGTTTGTGTTCGGTTGTTATAGCGAAATAGCAATTCATTTATCTTAATAGTTTCTAAAGCCTATTTTTCCAAGTATACAGCACGTCCTGTTTCACAAAATTCTTTATGTCTGGGTTATCCGCCACAAGGTGGCGCAGTGGACTGCAGAAGAGACTTGTGGCATCTCCCGGCCCTATAAAAGGCCAGGAACCTCCCACAAATTCCCAGTTTGCTTCTGCAGTCTGGACTGCGAATATAGAAGATGGCTCTCTATATTGCGCAGGCGAGCGGGGCTTACCAGCCTGCGGCCCTGCAGGACTATTTCCACCCGTTCTGGACCCACTGCCTCCCAGCCTCAGCTGACTGGTTCGGGTGAAGGGAGGTGGGTCATGTGACCGGCGATTTCGCGCTCTTCGGGGGGGGGGGGGGGGCCCGCAGATGACGCTTTCTGCGTCATACCTCCATGGCCCGCCTCTTTCATCTCCCACCTTCCCTAGCGGGCGTCTGGGCATCCCTGGTTGAGGGGGGCATCCAAATCCAAAGTCCAAATCTTCCCCCAAGCCCCCTCAGGCATGAGGAGGCGCCCTCACCCATCCGGGTGGGGGGAAGGTTGCGGCTCTTGGCTCACGTCTGGAGATTACGCGTCTCAGACCGGTGGATTCAGGAGGTGGTGTCCTCCGGGTACAAGATAGAGTTTGCAACCTGGCCGCCCCCAAGATTCATCAGATCCCAGATGGTAGATCCCAGATGGCTCAAAACAGCTCAGGGCTTGCGGTCCAAAGTCTTTTGGAATTGGGTGTCATCTGCCCGGTGCCCTTCCGGGAAAGGGGCAGAGGCTTCTACTCCAAAATGTTCACGGTGCCCAAAAAGGATGGGTCCCTGAGGCCCATCCTGGATTTGAAGCATCTCAACTATTTTGTCAGGTTCGAGCATTTTCGCATGGAGACTCTGCGCACGGCGGTCAGTACCCTGCAGCCGGGCGACTTCATGACTTCTGTGGACATCAAAGATGCTTACCTTCATGTTCCAATCTTTCCAGGTCATCAGAGATTTCTCAGGTTCGCTCTGGAGGATCAGCACTACCAATTTGTGGCCTTACCGTTCGGTCTTACCTCGAGTCCTTCGGTTGGGTGATCAACCATCCCAAGTCTTCATTGTCTCCGTCCTTGGTGAGGTCCTTTCTGGGCATGACTCTGAATACATCTCAGGTCAAGGTTTTTCTGCCTCAGCAGAAGGTGGAGAGACTGCAGACGCAGGCACGGTTTCTACTTTCTTGTCCTCATCCCTCCATTCGGCAGGGGATGCAGTTGGTGGACCTGATGGTGTCATGCTTCGAAGCGGGCCCCTATGCTCAATTTCACATGAGACCTCTTCAGCTGCACCTCTTGTCAGTGTGGGATCGGGACCCTGTGTCTTTCGATCAGGAATTTGCTCTGTCCCCTCTGGTCAGTCAGTCCCTCTCGTGGTGATTGGACTCAAGGAATCTTCTAGTGGGCAGGACATTTCTGCCCCTGTGCTGGGAGACTGTCACCACAGAAGCCAGTCTGACAGATTGGGGGGGCTTTTGAAGTTCCAGGGTCAGTGGGGCCCTCAGGAGGCCCATGCTCCCATCAACATTCTGGAACTGCGGGCTATAAGGTTGGTTCTCTCCCAGTTGACCCCACACCTTCGGGGTCGGGCTGTTCAGATTCGCTCGGACAACCAGACGGCGGTTGCCTACATCAATCATCAGGAAGGGACTCGGAGCAAGCGAGCCCTCAAGGAAGTGTCCCTGATACTGTCCTGGGCGGAGGAGAATGTCACCTGTATATCGGCAGTTTACATCCCGGGAGTGGAAAACCTGGAGTGCAGACTCCTTGAGCAGAGGGATGTCTCGGCAGGGGGAGAGGTCCCTCAGCAACAGGGTGTTTCGCTCCCTGTGCCGTTGCTGGGGTCTGCCGGATGTGGACCTGTTTGCGTCACAATCACAAGCTTCCATTCTTTGTCTCTCTGTCACTGGACCCTCTGGCTTTCGCCACAGATGCGCTAGTAATGCCTTGGAAGGGGTTTCGGCTCCTCTATGTGTTCCCTCCGTTTCCTCTGTTGGGCAGGGTGCTGCGCAAGATATCCCAGGAAGGGGTGCCATCCATTCTGGTCGCAGACATCGTGCAGTTGGCAGTAGATCAGTACGTCCTGCCCAAGGATCCAGACCTGCTCACTCAGGGGCAGCTGCACCATCCCAATTTACAAACGCTGGCTTTGACGGCCTGGCTGCTGAAACCTCCATCTTGATGGAAAAGAAATTGCCTGCCTCTGTTGTTGATACCATGATTAGGGCTAGGAAGAAATCCTCGTCCTTTATCTACTACAGTGTCTGGCATGCTTACATTGCCTGGTGTGAGTCCAAATCTCTTCCCTGTCGGGTGTTTTCTATTTTTTATAATTTTTAAGTTTTATATTCCAGGATTCTGGAATTTTTGCAACATGGTTTGGATTTGGGCCTTCAACTTAGTACCCTCAAAGGTCATGTTTCAGCTCTGGCAATTTTTTTCCAAAGATCTTTTGCCAATAACCGTTTGGTTAAGACTTTTTTCCAGGGGGTTTCTCACGTGCGTCCGCCACGTAAGCCTATGTTACCAGTTTGGGTTCTGAATCTGGTATTATCTGCTCTGCAGGGCCGTCCCTTTGAGCCTCTCCGTGAGGCCGCTTTGCCCATTTTGACTCTTAAGGTAGCCTTTTTGGTGGCTATCACTTCTGTTGGTCGTGTTTCTGAGTTGGCGGTACTTTCCATCAAACCTCCTTATTTTGAACGACACCAGGACAAGGTGGTGTTTCGGTTTAAGCCATATTTCTTGCCTGTCTGCTTTTCATCTCAATCAGGACATTGTTTTGCCTTCATTGTGTCCTAATCATGCTAATCCCAAGGAGCAGACACTGCATTCTTTGGATGTGGTCAGGGTTCTGAAGTTTTATTAGGTTGCTACTGAATCATGAAGACTGATGCTCTTTTTATTCTCCCTTCTGGACCTAGGAAGGGTTTGCCTCTGGCTAAATCCACTATCAGCAAGTGGATCCATCAGGCGGTGGGGCAAGCCTATTCTGCTAAGGGGAAGGAACCTCCCTTCCGCCTTACTGCTCATTCTACTCGTGCTATTGGTACCTCTTGGGCTTTTCAGTACCGAGCTTCTGTTGAACAAGTTTGTAAGGCCGCAACTTGGCCTTCTGTTCATATTTTTTCTAAGTTTTACAAGGTTGATGTTAGGGCCTCAGCTGATGCTGCTTTTGGCTGCAAAGTTCTTAAGGCTGCAGTGGTTTAAACTGCCTGCCGTCGCTCTTTGGGGATCCCACCCTACTTTACGGACACTGCTTTTGGATGTCCCAGACGTAAAGAATTTAGTGAAACAGGACGTGCTGTATACTTGGAAAAATACAATTCTGTGAGTACTCACCTGTAGAATTGTTTTTGTAGTATACAGCACGTCCTGTTTCATCCCTCCATTGTTACCATTATTCTTGGTTACCTCTGTATGGTGATTTGTTCAAATGTTTGTTTGGGGTTTCCTTCATTATTAATCTCCCGGCTTCTTGTCTAACTGCTTTGTAACACTGGGAATTCGTGGGAGGTTCCTGGCCTTTTATAGGGCCGGGAGATGCAGTCCACTGTGCCAACTTGTGGTGGATAACCCAGACGTAAAGAATGACATCCTGTATACTGCAAAAACAATTCTACAGGTGAGTACTCACAGAATTGTATTATTGGAATGTAGATAGCATACATTGCAATGTAATGAGTGCATCACACTGGAATGGGAAAGACTCTTTAAGAATTGTCTCCTCTGTACTTTAGATTTGCCTTTATGCAACATTCACCTCTTAGTGGGTACATGACTTGCACTAAACTGCATAAAACAGTTTATATCCCTGTATCACAGTTTTGATCTATGACCCATTCCCAGCTTTTTATATAGCGAACCTTTTGGTGTACAGTTAGAAAGCAAGGTAAAAGATCTGGTAAAGCAAGTTTACCTTTGGGTGTGCTTTCACGCGTGAACTTAAGTTTACATGTGAGTGGGCTTTTTTACTTGATCAAACAAAAACATTTTATGAAACATTTCTATTCTAATATTTCTCTCACCTACCCCTGTGAGGGAACATTTTTAAAAGTTTGGAAACAACGGCACCCTATGGGGCTATGTGGAATGATTTGGCAAATTCTATGACATACCCTATAGGGGTGCTGTCTTTTACAACCTTAAAAAAACAAAACTTAAAAAATTCCTTACACCACTGAAAAAAATGATGTACCTCACCACAAAATGCCCATCACAGGGGTAGATGTTTTCTTCGGGGACAAATGTATTCAAATTTATTTACAGGATTTTTTAGAAGTTCAAAAAGCTCACTTCTGTAAGATGAAAGCTTCAGCTCTCACCCGAAAGCACACCCAAAGGTAAACGTGCTTCACCAGATCTCTAGCATGACCCTGAATGTGAATGCAGCAAGAAGGTACAATATTACATATATTCCAAGTGTGACATACACTCCGCTTCCACAGTCATGACATTTGGGTTATTCTCCAGTAGAGGGCGAACTTCTGCAGAGATGAATGCAAAAAAAGGAGCTCCTCCCGGTCCATAAATACCTGGGACCTCCCACCTATTCCCCAGTTCCTTCTCTGCAGGAAGGCGAGCAAGACATAAGATGAAGACTTCTCTTACTTGCAGGTAAGCCGGGCTCGCACCCGGCCATTTTTGTCCCTATTGCTGCCAGGACCTTTTCTAAGTTAACCCTATTTGAGCCTCCCAGCCTTGGCTGCAGGTCCTGGTGAGGGTAGGCAGCACCTTGTGGTGTTGAAGGAGCTTTTGCTCCCCCGTGAGACCCCATTACAAGGGGTAGGCGGATTTTCGGGTTGGTGATCCCGGTTTGGGATGCCCTGTCCTTTGCCCTTTCCTCTGACCAGACCCTGGTTTAGGAATTCTTCCCCCTCTGGGTCCCTTCCTTAACCTCCGGGGGGGGGGGGGGGGGGGGGGGGAGAGTGGGCGCTTCTTCCCACAGTTGTCATTTTTTTTTTTATGCTGTGTGCATGTGGTGTGTCTGTTTTTACTTGTGTCTGAGTGTTTGTGCAGACAGTCGTTTCTCTTGGTGGCAGGACAGTCTGGTTGTACATTCAGCCTGGGGAGCTTCTCCCCCTCAGGCTGCGGTCTGGGGAGGGGGTGGGGCCGGGCCCTCGGCGCGGCCGCGGTCACCCCTCCCCCTCCTTTTGGCGGCTTGCGGCGACCCAGCCACTGGCTGGGATCCGCGTTGCTGGGTTAGCTGGGAGGGGGGCGTGGACTGGCGAGCGCACGTTCTGCTCTGGCCCGCCCTTCTCCCTCACCTCTTCACTTCTCCAGCTCTGCCGGTGGCCATATTGGACGTTCTGCTGTTGCTACTGCGGCTGCTGCTGCTGCGGATTCGTCGGGTTGTAAGTGCCTGTGAGCCACTTCCTTAGATTTTGCTGGGGTACCCCTTTTCTCCGGTTTGCACTTGTATATATATATTGTTGATACATATTATTTATATGTTATTTTTGCTTTTTATGTGTCATTAGATGTTCTCGTGTGTGTGCAATTAAGGGTTTTTTCCCGGTCCTGGGGTCCCTAGCCTAAATTGACTCTCTATAAATCCTCCCACAGGGACTCTAAAGGGGCATCCCGGGTTGCTTCTGCTTAGTTCCCTACGGTCCTTGCGACTGACCCTAAATGATCACCATATGGAGGCTCCGCAGGATACCGGGCTCGGGCTCCCTCTGGGACAATCCCGGTCGTGTGTGGGTTGTGGGGTATCCCTTACGGGGGAGAATGTGCTGATTTGTATTCCATGTGCACAAAAGGCCATAACGCGGCAGTCGGGTGCCCAGCCTTCTGGGTCGGCTCCCCCCGCTTCATCGCCTTCCTCTCCCCGCCTTATCCGTACCCCAAGTGACATGGTTGCTAGCACTCTGATGTTTGCGCTAGGTTGGCCAGCATCTAGAGATTTATTGCTAGCGCGGTGGGCAAGAAGGCCCAGGCTAAAAAGAGACATTTGTCGCCAGCCCAGGCGGCTTGGGATGTTGATGATGATTCCCTTGATTGGTCGGATTATTCCCCGTTAGAGGACAGGGAATTGTATGAGGAGTCTGAGGCTGACGATGTACAGTTTTGTGATGCTGATGTTGGGCAGGCGTGGGGGGATGCCGTTGACACTACCAAGGTTTTGACACATCTCTTGGAGGTTTTGGATATTGCCCCGCCTGAGGCGCCCCCTCTCAAAAAAGGGGACTTTTTTGGTTCCCACAAGCCTCGTTTGGAGTTCCCTACCCAGGGTCACTTTTATGCATTGATGCTTAGGGAATGGGAGAAACCTAGTCGGCTTCCGGGTGTTCCTCAGGGATGGGATAAGAAGTATCCTTTCCCGGTGGAAGCGGTTAAGCGCTGGTCTACTCCTCCCGAGGTCGATGCGCCAGTTTTGGGATTGACTAACACCTCGGTGATTCACAACCCAGACGCCACTACCCTTAAGGATGGCGAGGATAAGCGCCTTGATTAGATGGCATGCCATGCTGTTGCCAGTGTGGGTTCGGCCTTGCGGCCTGTGTGTGCATCTGCACTAGCGTCGGTGGCTATTAGGTCTCTGATCAGGGACTGGTTAAAGGACGCTCACCTTGATCCTGCCAGCGCTAAGTTCGCTACTCTTAAAAGGTGTGAATTGTTCATGGATTTTGTCTTGGCTGCTATGGAAGACACTATTGTCATGTGTAGTAGGACTTTGTCCTTATTGGTGGCCATGCGCCGATCGGTCTGGCTCCGCCAGTGGGCGGCGTACTTTGCGGCCAAGAAATCGCTCACAGCTCTCCCCTTCTTGGGTTCACGGCTGTTTGGAGACAAGTTGGATGCTTTGGCAAAGGGAGGTAAGTTACCTCAGCGTATGAAGCAGCGTCGCTCCTTCCGGGGGCAGGCTCCTTCAATCCTTCCTTTCGAGGGCCAGAGCTGTCAGAGGTTTGGCCTTCTCGGGTGTTAGAGGTTCTTCCTGGAACAGAGGCAGAGGTCGGGCCCGTCCCGCGTCTGCCTGGGGTTCCAAGCCTAAGCCCACGGTTAAACCAGCTCAACAATGAAGGGGCGCCCTCACCCGTTCGGGTGGGGGGACGGCTGCTGCTCTTCTTCCAGGTCTGGGCCTGGGAGGTCACAGACAATTGGATCTTGGAAGTGGTCTCCTCCAGGTACAAACTGGAGTTCGAGTAATGGCCTCTTCCAAGATTTTTAAGGTCTCGGGTGCCCTCGGACCCTCAGGCTGTGCAGGGGCTCCTGTCAGCAGTACAGAATCTTCTGGACATGGGAGTCATATGCCCGGTGCCTCCCTCGGAGAGAGGCAGGGGTTACTACTCCAATCTTTTCACGGTTCCCAAAAAGGATGGCTCCGTGAGACCCATTCTGGACCTAAAGATCCTCAACAGATTCATCAGAACCAAGAAGTTCCGCATGGAGACTCTGCGCTCGGCCATCAATTCCCTTTGTCAAGGGGACTTTATGACACCCATAGACATCAAGGATGCGTATCTGCAGGTTCCTATTTTTCCAGCGCATCAGAGATTCCTCAGGTTCGTGGTGGAGGATCAACACTTTCAGTTTGTAGCCCTTCCCTTCGGGTTGACCTCTGCGCCGAGGGTCTTCACCAAGGTTCTGGCGCGCATAATGGCACTGCTCAGAGCTCAGGGCATTCGCATTGTGCCGCACCTGGACGACCTGCTAATCTCAGCTTCTTCCCTCCAACAGGCGGAGCTGGACACACACCAGGTGGTGTCGACCCTGGAGAGGTTGGGGTGGGTGATCAACCGCCCCAAGTCCTCTCTCTCCCCATCAAGGGAGATTTCATTTCTGGGCATGAATCTGGATACCATTCTGGCCAGAGTGTTTCTGCCTCAGTCCAAGGTGCAGGGGATTCAGTGTCTGATCCGCCTTCTTCTGGCCATTCTTTGCCCTTCTATCCGACTGGGGATGAAACTGGTGGGATTGATGGTGGCATCCTTCGAGGCAGTCCCGTTTGCTCAGTTTCACATGAGATCTCTCCAACTTCACCTGTTGACGCATTGGGACAGGTGTCCGCAGTCCTTGGACCAACTGTTCAGGATGTCTCCCAGGGTTCGGCAGTCCCTTCGGTGGTGGCTGGAGTCGAGCAACCTGTTGAGGGGCAGATCCTTTCTGGTTCCTCGCTGGGAGACGGTTACCACGGATGCCAGCCTGTCGGGCTGGGGAGGTTTCTGGAAAAGTCGTCAGTTCAGCGGGGTGTGGGGTCCTCAGGAGGCTCACAACCCCATCAATGTCTTAGAGCTCAGAGCCACCCGGCTTGTCCTGTCGCGGCTGACGTCGCACTTACAGGGTCCACCGTTTCAGATTCGGTCAGACAATCGGACGGCGGTAGCCTACATCAATCACCAAGGAGGGACTCACAGCAGGAGTGCCCTCAGGGAAGTCTCTCTGATCCTGCACTGGGCGGAGAGCAATGTTCCTTGCATTTCGGCAGTCTACATTCCGGGAGTGGAAAACACGGAGGCGGATTCCCTGAGCAGGGGGTCCTCTCGCCAAGGGGAGTGGTCTCTCAACCCCATGGTTTTTCGGCCCCTTTGTCACAAGTGGGGGACCCCGGGTTGGATTTCTTTGCCTCACGGCACAATTACAAACTCCCAGCCTTTGTGTCTCTGTCTCAGGATCCTCTAGCTCTGGCAGTGGATGCCTTGTCCCTTGCCTGGAAGGATCTGGGGTTTCTGTACCTGTTTCCTCCCTTCTCCATGGTGGACAAGGTGGTTCGCAAACTGGTTCTGGAAGGGGCACCAGCAATTCTGGTGGCTCCAAGGTGGCCAAGAAGGGTTTGGTACGCAGACGTTGTAAGGTTGGCGGTAGATCGGTAATGGCTTTTCATGTTTCCGGATCTGATTTCTCAGGGGAATCTTCTTTACCCCAATTTACAAACGCTGGCTTTGGCGGCTTGGCTGCTGAAACCTTCATTCTGAAGAAGGAAGGTTTGTCTGAGGCTGTTGTTCATGCCTTGCTTAGAGCTAGGAAGCGGTCCTCTTCTGGCATTTACTATAGGACTTGGCGGTCCTATATTGACTGGTGTGAGGCTAGGGCTTTGCCTTGCAGGGTGTTTTCAATTCCTAGGATTTTGGAGTTTCTTCAGCACGGTCTGGATCTTGTGTTCCAGCTTAGTACCTTGAAAGGGCAGGTCTCGGCTCTGTCTGTTTTCTTCCAAAGATCGTTTGCCTTACACCCGCTGGTTAAGACTTTTTTCCAGGGGGTTACTCATGTTCGGCCCCCCTCGGAAGGCTATGGTTCCTGTTTGGGATTTGAACTTGGTTCTTTCGGCTCTCCAGGGTTCTCCTTTTGAGCCATTACAGGATATTGCTCTTTCTGTTTTCACTCAAAAGGTTGCCTTCTCGGTGGCTATTACCTCTGTTCGGCATGTCTCTGAGTTGGCGGCTCTGTCAATTCAGGTCCCTTATTTGAAAGACACCAGGACAAGGTGGTCTTTCGCTTTAAGCCAGATTTCCTTCCTAAGGTGGTATCTGCCTTCCATCTCAATCAGGATATTGTTCTCCCTTCCTTGTGCCCTAAGCCTAGCAATGACAAGGAGAGGGTTCTGCACAATTTGGATGTTGTTCGCTGTGTTAAGTACTATTTGGTGACTACTTCTTCTTTCCACAAGACGGACGCCTTTTTCGTGGTGCCCTGCGGGCCCAGGAAAGGTTTGGCGCCCGCCAAGTCTACCATTAAGCAAATGGATTCGTCAGGCCATTGTTGGGGCCTATTCTGCTAAGGGGAGGACTCCCCCTTTTAAGGTCACTGCGCATTCTACTCGTGCTGTTGGTGCGTCCTGGGCTTTTCAGCACCAGGCTTCTGTTGACCAAGTTTGTAAGGCTGCTACTTGGTCTTCCGTTCATACTTTTTCCAAGTTTTATAAGGTTGATGTTCGGGCTTCAGCGGATGCTGTTTTTGGCCGCAAGGTTCTGCAAGCTGCAGTGGTTTAAGTTGGTGCTTTCTTTTAATGTTTTTGGTTCCCACCCATGACGGGCACTGCTATTGGATGTCCCAGATGTCATGACTGTGGAAGCGGAGTGTATGTCACACTTGGAATAATACCGTTTTGTGAGTACTCACCTGTAAAACGGATATTATGAGTGTGACATACACTCCGCTTCACCCCACCCTTCTGGTATTCCGGATTTTTTATATGGTGAACCATTGTTTATTTTGTTAGTTTTGTTATAATTGGTTCTTCCTGGTCCCCTTACTGCTATCTTACACTGGAGAATTGGTGGGAGGTCCCAGGCATTTATGGACCGGGAGGAGCTCCTTTTTTTGCATTCATCTCTGCAGAAGTTCGCCCTCTACTGGAGATTACCCAAATGTCATGACTGTGGAAGCGAAGTGTATGTCACACTCATAATATCCGTTTTACAGGTGAGTACTGTATTTCAGTATATTAAAGGGACTAATGGAGGAAAAAAACTTGCACAGCACAAAGACAGCCTCCCTTATCTGTAGTTGCTGCTGCTGGCTGACATAAAAGTAGCAATGTAGCAGAGCCATGCACATAGGTCAAAAAGCAATTGTATTCTGGCACCCCAGAAAATACACTAATTTTCTGGGTATCAAGGGATTTAAAGGCCATGAGTAACCATAAGAAGGCATAAATAATGTAAAGTAGTATACATTGTACATGGGTAGCTAATGTGTCTTTGCTGTATTGTGATACACATTATTTCCTGTTATTTCAAGTCACAGGTAACTGTGTGTTAATATTGGTTTCTCCCTCTCTTGCAGTGCGGGGGTCAGATTAATGGAGGGGACATGGCTGTGTTTGCATCAAGAGCCGGGCATGGCATCTGCTGGCATCCCCAGTGTTTTGTGTGCACCATATGTAACGAGCTGCTGGTCGATCTTATTTATTTCTATCAGGATGGGAAGATTTATTGTGGCCGGCACCATGCCGAGTGCTTGAAGCCCCGATGTGCCGCCTGTGATGAGGTAAGCAGCTAACAGAAATTGTATTGAGTTTTTTGCACCTTATTTGAAAAGGAAATCAGTCTCCAATTTAGGGTTTCATTCCTCCCCTACAGCTATGAATGCATGTGTCAGGATGGAGCGGTGGAGTGCCATTGTGCCGCAATGCCCAGAGGTTTCACAGCATACAGATGCGAAGGAAAATATTTTTCAGATGATATATTTGCCGGGGAGATTGTGAGACGTAGGCGCTGTCTTATCTCACCTCGGTATGTTGCGAGTCAGCAGAAGTCACACCGCAGTCAGTCCCTTGATAGGATAAAGTAGGATTAGGCCAAGCCTCGGGGATATGTGCAGATCGAAGGATTCTGCTTGTTTCTTTTGTGTGAACTCAGAGCAGAAGGCGGTGTATTGTTTACCCAAAATAATTCCGATCATCTAAAAGATGACTCTTATGACGGCTTTACGGTGGCTGTAAATGCTTGTGGTCAGATCCAGACGGTGCAGACTTTATAATTTTATGGTGAGCTAAACAACCCTGAAATGTAAGATAAAACAGAGTTAGGGCTATCATAAAAAGTAAGGTTATTCACATACTTCCTGTGCAATATAGGACATTGCCGCACCAAAATCAATAAATAAGGAAATAAAATAGCATATTTGATCCCAAGCCCAAGGGTAACTGTAGTAGTAAGATTTTTTCTGTCTGACAACATATATTTCTTATGTGGGAATAGACATTTACTAAATGACAGCAGACATTTCCTAAATGACAAGAGACATTTATTATCACCAGGTGACTTTTCCTAACTGGTAGGTGATATATTTCCTAGCCAATAGAGAAACGCCCTATTTAGCAAGAGGCATTTTGTAAGCGACAGAGCATATTTCCTAACCGTCATTGCCAATTCAACAAGGTAACATATTCTTACTGGTAGAAGGTAAAGGATATTACCTAGCCAACAGGAGTCTTTGCCTATTTAGCAGTCTCTTAACTGGTATGAGAAATTTTCTAGCTTGCAGCAGACAGTTTACAACTGGCAGAAGGCATTTCTCTTGCCATTTTCTATCTTGTAGTAGACATTTCCTGGCTTGTTTGCTATCTGGCAGGATACATTTCCTAGCAGGCAGGAGACATTTCCTGACATGTTTCCTATCTGGCAGGATACATTTCCTAGCAGGCAGGAGACATTTCCTGACATGTTTCCTATCTGACAGGAGACATTTCCTAACTACCAGGAGACATTTCCTGGCATGTTTCCTGTCTAGCAGGAGGCATTTCCTAACAGGCAGGAGACATTTCCTGGCTTGCTTCTTATCCGGCAGGAGGCATTTCCTAACTACCAGGTTACATTTCCTGGCACATTTCCTATCTGACAGGAGACATTTCCTAACGACCAGGAGACATTTCCTGACATGTTTTCTAATCTGGCAGGAAACATTTCCTAACTACCAGGAGACATTTCCTGACATGTTTCCTAATCTGGCAGGATACATTTCCTAACTACCAAGAGACATTTCCTGGTGAATTTCCTATCTGACAGGAGACATTTCCTAACTACCAGGAGAAATTTCCTTGCACATTTCCTATCTGTCAAGAGACATTCCCTAACTACCAGGAGACATTTCCTGGCATGTTTCCTATCTGGCAGGAGATATTTCCTAACTACCAGGATACATTTCCTGGGAAATTTCCTGTCTGACAGGGGACATTTCCTAACTACCAGGAGACATTTCCTGGCATATTTCCTGTCTGGCAGGAGACATTTCCTAGCACATTTCCTAACTGCTATGAGACATTTCCTTATTGTTAGAAGACATTACCTTACTGTCAGAAGACAATTCCTTATTGTCAGAAGACATTTCCTTACTGTCAGAAGACATTTCCTTTCCAACAGGAGAGACTTGCTATCTGGCAGGAGACATTTCCTAACTACCAGGATACATTTCCTGGGAAATTTCCTGTCTGACAGGGGACATTTCCTAACTACCAGGAGACATTTCCTGGCATATTTCCTGTCTGGCAGGAGACATTTCCTAGCACATTTCCTAACTGCTATGAGACATTTCCTTATTGTTAGAAGACATTACCTTACTGTCAGAAGACAATTCCTTATTGTCAGAAGACATTTCCTTACTGTCAGAAGACATTTCCTTTCCAACAGGAGAGACTTGCTATCTGGCAGGAGACATTTCCTAACTCCCAGGAAACATTTCCTAATTCACATAAAAAAGTAGACAACTATATCAAAAGTGAAACACAAAAATGATTGAAAAGACATTATTCCTAGGCACTGGAGGACTCCGACCCCCCCCCCCCCCCCCCCACATTGACGGAGTGGGTGGTAGAGTTAGAGGGAATTCGCTGCATGGAAGAACTAGGGACACCGCAGACCAGTGTACAACCACCTGGATGAGCTGGCTGATCTACCGGGAATCGCATCTCCCAGCACTGCTTTAGTCCCAACCCTCAAAGCTTATGTAGCGAGTCCTCTATTCTTGCCCCCACGCCCCGCTCCTTGTACTTAGACTTAGGCCATAACATAATTAGAAGAGTTCAGGTAGCTGTCATTATCTCCTGATCTAAGGTGGAGTCATGGGTGAATTTATGTACTGAATGCACATGTCAATGATTGGTGATGTAGTAGATGTACCTTAAATACTGTGTCTAGAACATTTGCGCGAACCCTGTACCCCATCCCCCCCTTACCCCTCTCTCCTTTTTGTTCCTTCCCTTACCCCTTACCCTACGTTTTGTATTTCCCCCACAATTGTATAATTGTCGTCCTTTTGTTTCTGTCTGAAAAACCAATAAAAAACGATTACAATAAGAATTATTGAAAAGAAATAAAAATTATTGAAAAGAAAAAGTGAACCACAGTTTATACTTTTTAATATAAAGATAGTTTACATGTTACCTGATTAAAGGACAAATGAGTAGTAGATATTATAGCACAGTAATGGTATATAGTTTTTTTCTACCTGCTGCTTTTGTTTTTAATGATTAGGAGATTTTTTTAGGACTGGGGGTCTGCTTTTACCAAACAGGATCACACAGGCTAGATCTTCCCAATTGGGAAGTCGGGTATACATTTTTCTAACCCTTCGCCACTCTCATAGAGACTAAACTTCCTCTGAGATGTGCAGCATAGGCTACCCGGTAGGTCCAATACCAGGCATGTTGTACACCTGCCCCATGAACCTGGTTAGTCATCGGCAGTGATGTAGTTTGCTGTCATCATTGGAATGTGGAAGTAGTATCTGAATATTTATACTAAATTAGTGGGGGTGTAAAGCGGGTATCCAACATCCAGATGCCCACATGTTGCACATATCAAAGGGAGTAGCTTTTAATTCCTCTACAAACAACATCTGTAAGTAAATCGCATCTGATATATCTGTGTTTGATGTTTCCATACTTCAAATTCAGTAGACCATGACATAGGGAGCACCCTGAGGCTGGCATCGCTCCTGCACATGGTGTGTGGACTTTTATGCTATGACAACTTCAAAAAGACATGGCTTGGTAGATAGCAAATTGTTGTCAGATTAAAACTAGTCAGATTAGCTGCAGGGGAGGTAAGGCGAGTATCCTTTTATTATTGTTTTCAGCAAAAAATGCTCTTCATAAAAACCTGGAGTTATTGTTTTTACTATGTGTATGATCACTGCCCTTGTCAATTTATTTATTTTTTTCCTTCTGTTCTTAGATTATTTTTGCAGATGAATGTACAGAAGCGGAGGGCAGACACTGGCACATGAAACATTTTTGTTGCTTTGAATGTGAAACAGTTCTCGGAGGCCAAAGGTACATCATGAAGGAGGGGCGTCCCTACTGCTGTAACTGCTTCGAGTCCCTGTATGCAGAGTACTGTGACACCTGCGCACAACACATAGGTAAGCACTGTTGTGATGTTGTGTATTTTAGTCATAAAAACACATATATATGTATATATATAATGGATGCTTGCAAATAAACCTACTACAACCACCACTTTTATTTTTGTTTTGGACATATCCACCAGCAGAGAAGTTATCACAGGGGCATTCCAATTCAGAGAGTGAAAGGAGACATTTCATAACTGGCAGAAGGTATTTCCTAACCAGTGAAGATCACTTCCTAATGGTTGTGAATCACTTTCTTACTATGAGGATATATTTCCTAACCACCGGGATACATTTCTTATCCAGCATGAGACATTTCTTATCCAGCATGAGACATTTCCTAACTTTCAAAAGATATTTCCTAACTAGCACGGGTAATTTTCTCACTGGCATGCAACCTTTCCTAGCTAGCAAGATACATTTGCTATAGGGCAGGAGGCATTTCATTTCATTTCTGGCAGGAAACATTTCCCAGCTGCTATAAGGCATTTCCTAGTGGGTGGAAGACATTTGCTAGCTGGCATGAGTCAATTCCTAGCTGTAAGAAGACATTTCCTTACCAGTAAGAGAGTTTTTCCTAACTGGCAGACACATTGCACTTATTACTGTTGCCCCATTTTTGCTGTGCAGCAGGTCATCTGAATCTAAACAGTGCTACTCAATCCTGTCCCCAAGAGTCTCTAACAGGTGTTTGCAGAGCTCCACCAGATGCACGGGTAAAGTAATTAGTTCTTAAATCTATAGATCTGCCTGTGTGGAGACACAAAATCTAATTTGTTGGTGGCTCTTGAAGGAAAGGGTTGGAGAACACTGATCTAAACTGTCGACAGTGTCTTCAACACCTAGGCAAGATGCAGCACAATTGTCTTCTGCTAAGTGGAGAAAAATAGAAGGTATCAGCAATGCTCTACATGTGGCCAAATGGCCATCTGTCCCTTCCCAACAATGGATTGTCTCAATGGTCAGGAAGTCTGGACCATAAACTTCGGAGCCTGGAGATCTATCCAAAGAAGACAAAAGTCTTTGACTTTCACTACATTAAATTGGACCTAAATCTTCCCTGTCAACTCTGTGCCAGTGAGGGTCCTGGCTCACATGGACACTAAAATAAACTGACCCAACTCTCACACCATCAGTGAGCCCTGCACTAGAGAGATACCCAACTTTTCCTGACTAAAAATTGATAAACACATGCACCCGCCACAACTACTCCAACAGTTCAAAGGGTTTCCAAAGTCTTTGACTATGGGTCCACTATAAATTTGCTATGCACTCTATCAAAATGCGTGCATGTGTGGCCAAAGAGTCCTCCCTCTCTTCTGTAATCAAAATTGCCAACACAATTAGTTTTTATTCTCAGAATAAGGGTTTCAACCAGAAGTTCAGTTCTCCAGAGCCTATACAGCAAATAATGTGAAAAAAGCCCCCCGCCAATGAATGACCTGTGTTTTAAACAAAGCTTCATATCATAAAGAATGGGTTTCCTCCACATTACTTTGCAATTTTAGTCAAATTTACCTTTTTGACATGGCCTAGTTAAAATTAGTAGTATTGTTATTATTATAATAGTCAGATGCTTCATTGTAGGATGCAATTTTTCTTCTTACAGAATCAATGGCTATTGAATTAACTCCCCTGGGCTTTTCATTATATAGATGATCCCTGCTAATTAGAGACAGAGCTGTCATTTTTTATAGGGAGGCTTGAACACAATTTTACACTTTATATAAGCTGGTGGCTAGCACTGTCATCTAAGAAGAAATCCAGTTATTAACTGGAAAATGTAAAAAAATAAGGTTAATTATTACATACATACTTTTTTTTTGCTCTTCTCTGCATTTTTTTTAAACTAATAATGTTGTCTTGAAAACCATACCTACCTTTAATAATAATAATAACGTATACATACATAAACTTGATTTTGTAGCAATAAACGGGTAACTTGGGTGGGGGGGCTAATTTAGTGAAATGTGGCCTATTGGGCTCGCTCTCCATCTGATGTGGAGCGCTTACGACAGTTTAGGGGGGAAAAAACTATTGTATAGGGGGCTGTTTTTGCCTAATTTGTGAAAAATGTCTCCCATTAAAAAATGTTTGCACTTCACCCAGAAGATGCCTGCATCTAAAAGCCCAGTCAGGTGAATCTAAAGTGAACACTAAACTGGCCCAACTCTCACACCATCAGTGAGCCCTGCACTAGAGAGATACCTAACTTTTCCTGACTGAAAATAGATACACACATGCACCCGCCACAACTACTTCAACAGTTGAAGAGCTCATTGGCCTATTGGGCTAGCTCTCCATCTGATGTGGGGGGGGCACACAACAGTTTAGGGGGAAAAACGACTGTAAAGGGGGCTGTTGTTAGCTAATATGGTAAAAATGCCTCCCATTAAAAATGTGTGCAGATAAAAATGTACCCAGAGGATGCCATTGATAGATGTGGGACCAGGTACATGCCAATGGAGGTGCTCTGGAAAATAGGGAGCCTTCTGTACATGCACGATAAATGAAGATTTATTCAGGAATGCACTGCACTTTCCATTATAAGAAAGCGGATGATTATTCAGTGGAAACCAGTTTTTATAATTACTCCATAATTTCTCCTATTGCTGCAAAATAAGACTAATCATTATAAGTAACTGCCCCACCAACAGTCTATACCCCCTATTTTGCCCCTTCAGATAATGCGCCCTCAATAAGTCATCTGATATAAACCAATGTCAAGGGGGCTGTGATGTGTGGGCTTTTACAAGGTGAATTGCACTGATAAAGGTGGCTCCCAAGAAAAGAATATTGATATATATACTAGATGGCAGTGTTACCTCTCTGCCATGCTCCATAAACGCTCCCCCCACTCTTGCTCCAGGCCAACTACAGTAAGTACAGCAGGGACAGGCACCCTATTCCCATTTCATTTTGTCACTAGGGCAGTCAGGGACCGCTTTAGGTTAAGTGGCGCCTTGTGCAAGATTTAAAGATGGTGCCCTCCCCAATTCACTCTGAGGCAACACTAGAGACAGCTAAAAAGAAAGCTCAATGAGATTGTCGAGGTGAAGGGAAAGATGGCAGCAACGCTGGAAAAGGAGACGGAGGTGAAACAGATAAGAGAGGGAGAAGATGAGAATGTAGAAAGAGGGAGAGGGGATGTAAGCACATGGGAGAATGGAAAAACAGACACAGAACTAAGGAATGTGAAATAAAGGGAAAGATGGGAGCAATGTGTAAAAGAAAGGAGAACAGAGGATATATGGAAAAAGAGAGGTAGGAAGAAGGGGGTGCGGAAAGAGACAAAATGGAGAAAATATGGACAAAGGAGAATAAAAAGGGAATTTAAAAAAGTAAAAGATGGGGGGAACGCTGCAAAAAGAGACAGTCTAAGGAAATGTGAAAAGAAGTGGAAGGCAGAGTGAATGTGGAGAACACAGGGATGAGGGAGGTAATATGGAAATAGGAGAAAGATGCAAGAAATGTATAAAATGAAGGGAGGCATGTGTAAAGGAGAGGAAAAAAGGGAGGGAATGTGGAAAAATTGAGGTGGACAGAGGGAATGTGAACATAGTGGTGCGCAGAAGCAAAGTGAAAGGGGGGGGTTCACACAGTGGGGCATACCCAATAGGGACAACAACCTATCACCAGGAAAGTGAAAATCCTGGTGATAGATCTACTTTAAAGCAGCCCATCTGTATAAAAGTTCCCATGGCTGCATATAAATACCAGTCTGCCCAGGTAAATGTAATATATTACCTCCTGAGTCATAAGGGGAACTTGTCACTTTACAGCGAAATCCCCATCCAGCTCCGGGTAAAGCAGTAATGGTGGGATACAGGCACTTATGCCAGCACGTACTATTCTTCATCATTAAATCTGATAGCGCTCGCCAGTTACCTCATTGCCAAGGGGAGAATATTTTGTTGTGCTGAATACATTAGCTCTCTGCGCCTCCAAGCTTCTATAAATATAATCGTGATGTGCTGGTTACCACGGTAACAATGCATCTTAAAGCCGTATCGAAAATATAGGCGACGTCTACACTGCGTCACTGGGGTCCGCAGTCTTTGCCCCGCCGGTTGTTCTTTATGTGATTTTAATCAGATTTTTCCTTTGCATGGCCTCTGTGTCTCTTTTTCTAAAATAGCGACTGGAGTGCGTCATTCGCTTTGGATAAACATATTGCCTTTAATATTGGGATACAGCCTTTGATTTGTAGCCTTAGAATTGTGCCGATGGTGCAATTACAATGGAGACGGGGAGATTTCAGACAGCTAATTCTTTTCACGGCATTCCAGCGGCCTCATCTGCGCTGGCCTCAGGGGAACTATGAACTAGATGGCTGGAGGGGAAAATATTATAAGTGGATCTAAACACAAATTATTGAAGGGAAAGTCCAGCCAAAGAGCTCCTCAACGCAAATGGATTACTAGCCAAAAGAATTGTAAATTGATGTAAATCCCCCCCCCCTGCTGTACTAGAGGACCAAAAAATACAGCGTCTTTAAAATAAGCTGAACATTTTTTCAGAGGAACAAATTTAGGACATTTAAATTGTGACAGCTTAACAGATTGCTACGTTCATTTTCGATAACAGCAACAATGGTCACACATCATACAATGTTGTAGCTATTGAAAATGAACTGAAAATTTATTAGGTTGTCACAATTTAAATCGGAGCAAACCCCAGTAATTTGACTTTCCCAGGTTTTGTCCTGTGCCCCTGAATCCTGAATTGGGATGCCCCGCTGTGTGAACCCCCCTGCACACCCCCCTCCTATTAGTGCTAAAGCACATGTAATAAAGCAAATAAAAAAAACATCTTCACCTGGAATCCTGCGTCGACAGGGCCAAATCGATGACAGGAGTGCATTGATGTCGGTGGCCGATCGCTGCAGCATCTGCGGCACCGCCGACTTCGCCACAGGGTTCCAGGTGAAGGTGAGTGTCTTTTATATTTGCTCTATTACTTGTGCTTTAACAGGGGCTGGAGTAGCCCTTTAAAGGGTCCACTTTCAATTTAATTTTTGAAAGTCTATTTTTGTGTGGCAAAATGATGTCTTAAAGGTGTTGAGCTGATCTAGTATTTAGATGCGCTATCCTGGATTTTGGTCCTTGCCCCCTGGGACACTCTGATCAGGGCTGCCCCACTGTGTGAAACCCCCCAGGTCGCACAAACAAACTCACGCTTCCCAGTCCTACGACGGTCCTAGCGCGCTGGTGGCCGCATCCCCCGTTACCCTCTAACAGGGTGCGTGCCACACCTGCCATTTACAAATGCCTAGAGCGGGCACACGCCCTGCTCGCGCATGCGTCATTGGACCTGAAACGGTGAGTTTTCGGGCGACCTAGGGGGTTTCACACAGTGGTGCACTCCCGATCAGGGTGCTACAGGGGAGTGAGTATGCCTGCCCTGGAGTCTCATAGACTCCAGGGTGGGTTTTAGTCCTCTTTAAAGGTAACTCCTCCATTTATTTTATTCTAAACATGGCTACCTCCATTCTATCAAAACCCATAGGGACAATTTCCGGAAGTGGCAACAGCACTTCCTCCACCCGGTGAAGTAGCCTTTCCCATTGGATGTTTCCCATCCATTATGTAATGAGTGTGCTGTACTTGAAGGGAAAGTGTTTTTTCTTCTAAACAGAACAGCATCCAGGAAAAGACAACAGACATCCTTCACCAATACCTCTAAAATGAACTTCCCCCAACAACAAACAGTGATCGAATAAATGCTTTGTGGAATTCTTGGGAATTTGTATACTTGTTAGGGTCCTAGGAGGAAATGTCGGCACTTGGAGTTTTTTTAGGAGGAAATACACAGGATAGGAATCATTTGGGCCACCCAGCCTGCTGGCTCTGTATTCCGTGGCGTAGCCTCTAGAAACCTCCTTTGATCTCCCAAGTCTCCCCTGCTGATCGGTAATGACTCACATTTCTAAGTGTCACCTCCAGTCTATTCACAGCAGCTCCATTGATGACTTTTCCTTCTAAAAACACTTTCCCATCTGCATGTTTTTGGACGTATCTTTTACATCCTGTCTCGGGCCTTCGTTTATTAGTGAGAAAGGCTGTTAGGCATCTTATCTGCCACGCATATGGTTGCCAGTTGTTGGGAGAGTCATAGAAAAAGAACATTTTGCCAATTTCGTCAATACAGTAAACAGGGTGATGATGATGATGATGATGGCTGCTGCCGCGCTCAACGTCCTGTCTTGAAACGCAGCTCTTCCCAAATAAACTATCAGCTGTTGATTCCGAGAGGTTCGTTTAGCCGTTAGACTGTAAACAAAATGCCCCGAGAGGATGGAATTCTTAAGGAAGCATTTTTCTTTGTAAAGTAAACCTCCGATCCAAATATACAGCTTGTAAAAATGACTTGCGGATCTGTCTGACAAATAAACAAAGCACTCTGGTGATTGCACAGCACGCAACCAGCTGTCACTCACTAACCCCACTCCTGACTGCATTAGGCCCACCCCATAAAAATAAAATGAGTCAGGATTTATTATTAAAATTGTTATTATTGTTTACTTATAGTGCACCATCATATTCTGTGGCGCTGTACAAGGTAGAAATTAATGGAGTGTAAATTAAAAATATACAGTACAATACATACTACGACAGTGCATATAATACACATGGTATTAGGCTCTGTTCACACCTCTGAGCTTTCTCTGCGTTGTAACTGTGTTGCACATAATTTTAGATGGGATAGTTCACGCATCTGCACTGCGTTATGCAACATATCAAACACCCTTTGCAGCACAGCGTAGTAGCAGCGCAGGTCAATAGAAGTCTATGGCAACACAGGTATAACGTTGGCATTGCCATAGAATTTACCATTTACTTATTGTGTAAGAAAAAATTTTTACTTTCCAAAACACAATGCAAACGCATTGGTAACGCAGAAAAAGTGCAGCATTTGTTTTGATACAATGCACCTCACCTGAAAAACACTTGCTCTTAACGCAACAGAGAGGTGCACATTAGGTACACATTAGGCGAGAGAGCTCTGCCCTGGTGAGCTTACAATGTAAAGGTTAACTACCTTTCCTTCTATCACCTGAAAATAAGAAACATATTTATTATTTTATTTTTCACAATTAAGCTAAAGGGACAGTCTGGGCTATTAAAAGAAACCCGCCAGCCCACAGACTCATAATAATATCATTGCAACAACATTTGCTTGGCCTGCATGACTTTTCTATATTGAGCTGTGGACTGGTGGGTGAGGTTTTCTTTAATTGCCTGGAGTTTAAAGGAACAATAACGCAAATTTCCTATGTGAACACAGATTGGAATCATACTTGTCAGGTAATTCATTCTTGGAATGCTAAGCAAATATGTGTTCCCAAAAAAGTTGACATGGTGGCGTTAGTTGTTTTAAAAGTAGCCTGGGTGACGGAAGAAACCATGTTGTGTGCGGGAGGCGGAGTTAGATGGGGGCCATTTACTGCAGTTTCGGTGTGATGCCGATAGTAGGAACGCAGAGCCAAGATGTCCTTCGGCGCGAAGCCGATGCGGGGGATGTGGAGCCAAGATGTCCTTTGGCACAATGCTGTTGAGAGAGAGAGAGAGATTAAACCCCCTAGAAAGCATATTGAAGAGGCCAAGCTCTTATACATTTTGGAAGCCCATATCTTTGTGCATATCTTTATTTTTATTTTACTACAAAATAACTGCAAAATAAAACAAAAGCACATACCCACCTTTAGTCCCATAGTAAAAAATTTATTGGATCCTTAGAACGACTCCTGCTGTGTCCAACTCCAATCACAGCTCACCAGTGACTTTTAAGTTGTGTAAGTCACAATGACTTTAGCACAGCTATTCCATTCATTTATATACAGTAAATGAAGTACTCTCTGCCTCTGGTACTTGACTATACTCTCTGCCTCTGGTACTTGACTGTACTCTGTGCCTCTGGTACTTGACTATACTCTGTGCCTCTGGTACTTGACTATACTCTGTGCCTCTGGTATTGACTGTACTCTGTGCCTCTGGTACTTGACTATACCCTCTGCCTCTGGTACTTGACTGTACTCTGTGCCTCTGGTACTTGACTATACTCTGTGCCTCTGGTACTTGACTATACTCTGTGCCTCTGGTACTTGACTATACTCTCTGCCTCTGGTATTTGACTATACTCTCTGCCTCTGGTACTTGACTATACTCTCTGCCTCTGGTACTTGACGATACTCTCTGCCTCTGGTACTTGACTATACTCTGTGCCTCTGGTATTTGACTATACTCTCTGCCTCTGGTATTTGACTATACTCTCTGCCTCTGGTACTTGACTATACTCTCTGCCTCTGGTACTTGACGATACTCTCTGCCTCTGGTACTTGACTATACTCTGTGCCTCTGGTATTTGACTATACTCTCTGCCTCTGGTACTTGACTATACTCTCTGCCTCTGGTACTTGACTATACTCTCTGCCTCTGGTACTTGACTATACTCTCTGCCTCTGGTATTTGACTATACTCTGTGCCTCTGTTACTTGACTGTACTCTGTGCCTCTGGTACTTGACTATACTCTTTGCCTCTGGTACTTGACTATACTATTTGCCTCTGATACTTGACTACACTCTACGTCTGGTATTTGACTATACTCTGTGCCTCTGGTACTTGACTGTACTCTGTGCCTCTGGTACTTGACTATACTCTTTGCCTCTGGTACTTGACTATACTCTTTGCCTCTGGTACTTGACTACACTCTATGCGTCTGGTCTCAATTTAACTACTTCTGTTCTTAACTAATTCTAACTTCTAATGCTAACTAATCCTAACTGATGCAGGTTCACCCTTTAGTCTAAGGCAGCTACCCTTCGGGACAGTTGTTTTGCGGAGGAGTTTTTCTCTTGGGCTAGCTACCCCCTTTAGGGAGCAAGATTATCTCTTAGCTACCCCCTCTCATGCCATTTACAATAAGGGGTTCCCACTTTGCCCACTATAGGAGGCAGTCACTTTGTGTGCTTCATCAGCTTCCTAGAAACTTCAACTGTTATTTGTAGAGATAAGCCAGGGGGAACAGGAACAGCCACGGCTTCCACCTAGCACTACTGCAAATGCAGGAGAGACACATGGGAAAGGCACTAGGTCAGCTGCTTGCTGCCTTATTATTGCCATTTGGGTTTACCGTTGCTTTAAAGATCAATTCTGAAATCCAGCTGAATTATTTACTGGGTCCATTCTCGTGTCATATGTGACTGCTTGTGGCCAATGGGGCTTGCCAGGCATGTAACCTGAATGTTGGCCTGTGGAGAAAAAGGCACAGTGGATGCAGTTGTGGGCAGGTAAGTATTATTCCTTAACTGCAGGGGCATCTTAAAACAGGATACCCCATGGTTGGGAGGCAAAAAAACGCAACTTGGAATGCCCAGCCCCTAAACACTATACTAAACCTTACGCTTTTCCTGCCATGCCACGGTGTCACATTGTCTCTGGTTGTCACACGAGACTCATAAGTGGCTCTAGCGCATGGACCTGGGGCTTTTTTGCCCAATAATCTGGCTTCTTAGAGGGAATGTGGGATGCCCATGGGGTGAGAGATATAGTCACTGCAGGAATTTCGACTGCCGCTAGACTTTATTTAAAGTTAAATTATTTCTGCACACGAATTGTAAGTATTTGTATTTTCCTGGGTTTCCAGATACCAAGAATATAAAAAGCAATGTTCAATCATTCCCAGACCTGTCCACTATGGTTCTTTTAAAGAAATATTATGGCGAATTTCATCCCCATTCATCATGGATTGCAGAAACCTATTCTGCCACTTGCAGCCAAATAGCTCCTGGGAATGGGTGTCCTTGTTTCAGAAGGATGAATTATGCTGCGTTTATTGCTACTAACATAGTGCTGAGGATGCTGGTGAAAAATAAAAGCGCCATTAACTACAGGGCAAAAGTGGCAAGCACACGGTGCTGGAAATAGTCTGCTTCTACCTAAATGTCTCACATGCTGTGTGGGTGGCAATGCTGCTTCATGCTCTTCTCCAGGCCAAGCTTAGTAATAAGATTTATTGATAACAGATTGTTTTAGATGCCGAGAAGGTTTATTTGAAAAGGTTGCCCACTGTTCATAAAAAGTTCATGTACCTGAACTTTTATCCTGCTTCATTTTCGAGGGCACCTGTTTCAGATATAAATATAGTTCCTAGCATTTCCTATTCGTGTCTCCATTCGAGCGGCTTCCTAGCCATGGGTATACCTGGCGCTATGCTTTCTGCAGTGGGCTATGCCTGGTGCCTTGGCTGGTGGTCCCAGCAGGGGACCCCTGGGCTTTTGTCTGGAAGTAAAGAGACAAATGACAGTGGGGAGAAAACCCTTCAGGGTGAAGAACAGCCTGGTACCCATATCTTCCAAGGTCCCATTTCGGCGCCACCCATTGCAGAACATCAAACTTATAGAATATAGGGACTGATATCCCAGCAGGGTTGCTAGCCATGGGAAAACCACATGCGTTGGGCTGGTAGTCCAAGGAGGAGCAGGCACCAGTGTTTTTTTCATCAATATAGCTAGATTATAATGCAAATACACTAAATCAGAATCCAAAACCTGAAATGCAAACACATTGCATAGTCTGTCTAACGCAAAGGCACAAGTATAAAAGGAGCGTAAATTAGAAATCTAGAGAATTTGGAATGCTAAGAACTCCAGTCTTATGTGTTAGCCAATAAACATCAGTTTGCTAGATATTTAATATGTTCAAAAATATATTTCATACTAACCTGTTGACACCCAAATACTGAAAATTCCAAGGACATTTCAAAATAGATTTTGTGCCAGGAAAAATGAAAATCCATTGTTCTCTGCAGATAAGTGGTTGCTGCAGGTTGTTTGTGCAAGTAACAGCTTGGAATTCTATAGGGAGAAAACAGAGAATCTTTTGGCTGGTCTCTAATCATATTCACTCATATTTAACCTGTTACATGTCAAATTCTTGCACTTTGATTCACCCAAATCTTATATTATATATACTTCCATTGCACCTATAATCACTTAACATCCTGCATCCTTGATGTCTTACATAACCCCCCCGTAGCCTGCGCCAGAAGGAAGGTCTGCTTTAAAGAGGACCTCCAATCTTAGCTTTCAAACCATCAGTGGGAAGCGCTGATTCCCCTACTTCCTTGGCATCCCTAACTGGGATGCTCCTCATCTTGAAGGTCCACAAGAAAGTCAGAATATTGGGTAGGATTGCTCATCTGGGCCATGATCAATTGGCTGGTCACCCTACCCCCTGCACATCCCTAACTGGGTTGTCCATCGCCCTGACGGTCCACTGGAAAGCCAGAATATTGGTTAGGATTACTCACATGGGCCACAACCAATGATGGCCAATAGGGGTCATTGTTGAGTGCCAATGCAGGCATGTTTCCCGCGTAGCGCAAGAATGCCTCTCTAGAGATGGTCAACATTGGAGCAGTGATGGTCGACAATGGTCAACATTGGAGAAGGGAACATACTCCCAGCAGCCAATTTAGAATACTGGAGGCGGGTTAAAAGGAAGGATAGAAATAAAAACCTGTATACTCCCCCCAGCTGCTTCCTCCCAGTCCAGGCCAGTGCTGAAAATGAGTATCCCCACATAAGCACTGCCCTGGAACCCCCCCATCCATTACTGTGAATAAAGTTGGGTGTGTTCCTGGCTGTGACTGCTTTTTTTGGGGTAACCATGGCTTCCATAGGACACCAGTGGAGCTAAGGAAGCAGCTGCAGGGGACAAACTGTGAATATCCTGTATTTTTTCCTTTATAGACCCTTTAGAGCAGTCCTTAAATCGCAGCCTTGCGCGGCTGGAAAAATAAACTCTCCAAAACTTCCTTGCCCCATCTGCATTCATGATACTGAATCCTTTGCCCCTGCATCCACTCATAGCTGAAACGCCGCCTCACAGATTTTCTCCTGGTAGTGACCATTTTGGAGCTTCCTTTCCCAGCATCCCAGCCATGCTGCTGCCTGGATTTAACTGACACAACCCACAATACACAGCGGCAGGAAACCCAGTGGCACTTCCTTTTTGCAGCCAGCCTGCAGCTCCATAGGTCGCCATTTTGGATGTAAAATTGACCATAGAAATAGTTACAAAAAAAAGTATATTAATTGTTATCTGTAGCAATCTGAATTGCTCAGGGATGCATAGTGTTTCTTCTAAGGGTGTTGGTCCGGTTTAAAGGAGGAGAAACTTAAAGGAACTGGTAAATCCCCAAACCCATTTAAAGTGGAACAAAACCTGGGATGTTGACTATCCCGCTTTTTGTTCCTTGCCCCTGAGACATCCTTATTTGGGATGACCTGGTGTGTAAAACCCCTCAGATCACTTAGTAAAAACTCACTTTTCCTCGGCCCTACAGTACATACACAGACTCTGGTCCAATCAGAGCTATTTGCAGTGCATATTAATGTTCCGCAAATGGCTCTGTGCTCAACAAATGGTAGTGAGGGCGGAATGCGACCACTTGTGCTCACCATTGTTTAGATCTCCGCAGAAGCCAACACTTTAAAATGAAGCAAAAAAAGGGACCATAAAAGCACACTAACTGGACATCCCAGGAACAATAACAAATTGCCACATACAAAGCAATTGCTTCTTATTATTCTATGTAGGCAGGAAATACAAAGATAAAGCTCTAAATAATCTAGCCAAATAACATGCGAAAAGAATAATCCAATCTGTGAAGATAATTGCTGGAGATAAAATACATAAAAGCTAAAATAATATCCCACATAAACAAGCCATCTTACGTACATGACCAATGTAGACCAAGACCTGAGCTAAAGTCTGAAAGACTTGGGGTCCCAAAAAAGCCTTCTCTAGGGGGCATTCCAAAATACCCCCACTGAGTGACATTGCCTAGTTTCAGGGTCCTGCACTGGTGGGCTATTAAGAGGGCGCTTTGCTTTGCTATGGTATTCGCCATTTCCTCTGTTCTGTGTACCACCACCAGCAGACAATCTCAGCAATGCAGCGTGCTCTGCGTATTGATTAATATGGCTGCCCAGGGATCCCAAAAATAGGTAGGTTTACGCTGCAGGGCACCTTGATTTGAAATGCTCCATAAGGAAGGATTTCTATGGGTTCAATTTTGGTCCACTTTAAATTAATTTTAAATTTAGTTTTACTTTAAATAATATGTCTGTTATTTTGATAAAATTGTATTCTTAATCAACTTGAATTCCACTTATTTCCCCAGGTATTGACCAAGGACAAATGACCTATGACGGGCAGCACTGGCACGCGACAGAGACCTGCTTTTGTTGTGCCCACTGTAAGAAATCCTTACTTGGACGCCCCTTTCTCCCTAAACAAGGGCAAATCTTCTGCTCAAGAGCCTGCAGTTTGGGAGAGGACCCCAATGGCTCAGACTCTTCAGATTCTGCTTTCCAAAACGCCAGAGCAAAGGAATCCCGTCGCAGTGCTAAGATCGGCAAGAATAAAGCCAAGCTCGAAGACAACAATATTAACCAGCTCCATGTAGCCTCCAACAGGCTTTCTACAGATGTCGATCCTCTCTCTTTGCAGATGGATTTGCTGAGTGTTTCCAGTCAAAACCCCAGCTTGAATCGTGATCAGCGGTGGAGGAGCAGAGATGAACTCTATAATTATGGCAACAAGCTAGAGAGGAGCCAGTCCCAGAGTCCCCTGCAGCTCCTTAGCCAGTGCAACATAAGGACTTCCTACAGTCCCAAACAAGGGGCTGGGGCACAGGCAGACATGTGGGCAAAGCATTTCAGTAACCAAAAGAGAAGCCTCTCGATGATGAGCCACAGTGAGAGCTTCTCCCAAGAGGGCAGAGAGGATTATTATCAGGGGAGACTACGGCAACAGGAAAGCTTTAGTGATGCTTCTACTCATAGTTTCAACGAAGCCCGATCGAGCCTACGCGTTCCAGAAAACAAAAATTTGAATGCACAGCAGTGCCGGACAAGGCATCCAATCAATGCACTTAAATTTACTGAGGGGTTAACCCCAACAGAACAAACCCCAAGAGGTTCAATGGAATCGCTAGCCCTGTCCAATGCTACAGGTAAGTCCTCATGAAAGAAGATCATGCTTGGTGTTTTCCTTGCGGGGGCGTCTTGGGTCACAACTCGGCTGGCAATTTTACTGGTCTTGGGCTAGCCCACAAGCTGCAGTGCCCCACCCACAATGAGCTTTCCAGTTGGTGCATTTGCCAACTGAGGTAACAGAATTGCAGGGACATTTCATATTCATGTGTGGATATGGCCACTCTAAGTTATGGTACTGAAGTTTTAGTATTGTAGGGGCAGGGACTGTGGAAAGGTGGGTATGGCCAACCACAGCTGTGATGCTGAGGCTATGAGGCAATTGCATTGCAGGGGCAAGGTGTCTTGGCTGTGGGGGGATACACTGGAGCCCAATTAGGGGAGATGGTGGGAGGCTTGGTACACTCTCCCACTCCAATTTATGGAATTGGAGACCACTAAGGACCCTAGTTTAAACCTACATAAGGGGTATATGAGAGAGCAGGCTAGTAGCGATTAGCTATATTGGAGGTAAGTATTTTTATTTTGCCTACAGCTGCTTTTCTGTATATTTAAGACAGATTTATGTGACAACTGAGAGGAAAGTGCACAAAGTTATACCCCATTAGGAATTCAGTAGAAGTTGGTGAAGTTTGTCCTCATATGAAAAGTCAGGCTTGCGCTTTGTTGTGTTTAAACTTATTTGAACCAGTGTCCTAGTGTGACTTGGCCGCAGATCACGTCTTAGGGGATGACTGAGCAGGGGGAGGCTTTGTCTGGATAAGGCCCTGCACATCTGCTACAGACAAAAGGTTTAAGGTCATTTTCCTGAAGAGGCTTGCCAAGTATTCTACCATTCCTCTGGATATTTACTCTTCTTTATTTCTTTCTCTCATTCCGGAGTCAGGATCTGTTTAAAATAACGAGTTTAGACCTTCCCTGGTGGAAATATTTCCCTAATTATATATCTGGGCTGTGTAAAATGGCTCAATAAAGAAACTGGAAACATGCATCTCCACACCCTGCTAAACACATTAGCCAAGGAAAAATGACAACTATATTTATAGAGAAGGGCTGGGACTACAAGCCCAATTACAGCTGGATATAAAATGTAAATTCTCTCTCATTACATTTGGGGACATAGGAAACTTTCGTGCAAAATCATCCATAACTCAAATGATACCCTTTGTGAGATTTCAGGATGGTGACTCCCTGTCTGTGGACCCAGATCCTGTCCAAGGACACAGATCTGTTACAGCATGAGGCCTATGTGGCACTTTATTTATTTGCAAACCAGTGCTCCTGGGGGAGGTCCAGACCCCTCTGGGGGAGGTCCAGTACACCTCTGGTCCCCCCATACACCCACATACATAGATTCTCAGAGAATGATAGAGGGTCCAAGAAAGAAAAGGAAGAACAGGAGAAATAGGATAAGGAGTAAGACAGAGAGAGGTGGATGCAGCAGAAAAGTGATGGCAAAAAGGTCTACAAGGCTCACAGAGCATAGGTTTTGTGACCTGGAAATACCCCAATACATGTTTTCTGTTTTAATTGGATCACCCTATTGGATGTGGCTTTCCTAAAGGCTCTAGATGGGTCATCCTCTCATCCTAAATTTTATTTGTAAAATAACATTTGAGATATTCTTGAGTGACCAATAAGATTAGTAACCTTCGCTGGTTACTAATGGACCTTGGAAAAAAATTTGCACTGGGATACATGGCTACCAGGCCTCATCTCATAGATTTTAAAAATCCTACCTAGGGCAGCACTGGAGCATCCTGTGTACAACGCCCCCTGTGAATACTCACCTCTTGGAAACACGTGTATTGGCTTTCTGCTAGGGCTTCCCAGACGGTGGTATACAGCAGGGTATCCAGGTCAGCATGCGCCTGTGCTGCCATGGTTAGGGGACCTCTAGACTTTTGAGTACTTATGACAACAGCTTCAAGTGTTAGGGCTGGTGGTCGTACTGTATGATCCACCTGCCTGATGCAGGGTCTCTGCACAATGCTGTCTAAGCTGTGCTTTCCAAAAGTATTCTGGACCTCCTTTTCTTATCATTTGTCCAAACCTTTCTGTAGCATCCAGGTCCCCTTCCAATCCAGACCACAGTTTGAGGGATTTCATCATAATCACAGCTGCCAGCCTACCGGTCCGTTTGGTGCTGTCATGCTGGACTGATGTACATTGTTGTTGTTACTGTTTATTTATATAGCACCATCATCTTCCGTAGCGCTTTACAAAGTATAATTACAGACAAGGTAAAACATATAGTGCAGGGACCAATACAAAACTAGATGCCACGAGGTTCAAACCAAATGTGAACACAGGAGACAATAGGAAGGAGAGTCCTGCCCTTGTGAGCTTACAGTATAAAGGATGGGGGTGGAGACAAAAGGGGCGGGATCACAAGTGGTAGAGCTTGAGTTAGACGCCATGTGTCGATGAAGGTTATAGGAGTTGCTAAAAGTGACCAACACCCAGGATTTTCACCATCCTGGGTTTTGGTCCACTTCCGTGCATGAAACCCCCCCAGAATGGCAGAAAAAACTCACCTCACCCTGCTCCTACGGCCTCGTCCAATCAGCGCACTCAGAGCCGCTGTGGTATGCACCTACAAGGGACTGACAACCACAGCAGCTCCGAGCACGCTGGCGGCCACATCTCGCGCTTCCCTCTAACAGGGAGCGCGTCCGCGCCGGCCATTCACAAACCCACAGGGTAGCTTAGCCTTTGCTTGTTGACTCCTGGCTGTGAATGTTCCTTTACTGCTGATTGAGGTTTTATTTTTACTTTCACAAATGTATGTCGTGTTTCCTCTGGCGCATTGTTTGCCAGGCTGTAATTGGCTGACAGTCACCTGGCAAGGTGTAATTATCGCTTCACACGCAGATGTCTATTGTTACAGGCTTAAACAGTCTGTCAGAGGCATCACCTTGGCTTGTTTCATTTGCAGCACTGCGTTTTAGCTTATTTTCCCTGCAGAGATGTGTGAGCACATAATCATGTAGCTAAAATCATGTTTCAACAATGTTTTATTAAAGTGGACCAAAACTAAATGAGTTGGCCCTCTTTAAGAGATTTTCCTAGTGGCATCCCAATTCAGGATGCCCTGCAGTGTGACCTCCCTGGTTTGGCTAGATGCTCACCTTGAACCTTGTCCCTATAGCTGTGGCTTAGCTTAGCTATACTCCACAGTCACACTCAGACATCAGCTGATGGAGAGTAGGAGGAAAGGATGGGAGGTTAATGGGAAATAGATGGAACTAATTTGATAGAAAGAGGTGGAGGGAATACAGGATAGGGAAAATAAAGAGAGAGGTAGAGGGAAGGGGATACATAAAAATAAGAAAGAAAAAGGAAGACTGCTGAAAACATAAAATTACTGAAGTACGGTGGAAATGAGAGAGAGAAGGGAAGGGGAAAGCTCAGGAAGATATATAGAAGATGAAATGAGAGGGAGAAGGGGACATCTATAGACTAATTGGAAATAAAATGGGGGAAAAATTTAAGTGGACCAACACCCAGGATTTTGACTATCCTGGGCTTTGGTCCACTTCCCCGGGCACCCCGATCGGGGGTGCCCCGCTATGTGAAACCCCCCAGATTGCTAGATACAACTCACCTAACCCCGCTCCTACTGCGCCTGCGTGGCCACTCGTCCAATCAGCGCGCTCGGAGCCGCTGAGGTATGCACGTCAAAGCGACGTCTTACCTCAGCGGCTCTGAGCACGCTGGTGGCCGCATCTCGCGTTTCCCTCTAATAGGGAGCGCGCCTGCATCGGCCATTCACAAATGGCTGGCGCGGGCATGCGCCCTGCTAGAGAGAAGCGCGAGATGCGGCCGCAGCCCGCGCATGCACCGTTGGACCGGGATTCAGGTAAGTGCAGTGGGCATCCTGGGCAGTTTCACACAGCGGGGCATCCCAATTTTGAATGCCCCACAGGGAGGAATTGGATAAGCCCGGGAATCTTATAGATTCCCGGGCCGATCCCCCTGGGTGTTGGTCCACTTTAAGAGGCAGAGAGAATGATGTGTGTAATGTGCAAAGGAGTGAGCAAGAGAAATTGAGGAAATGTAAACAAGAGAGACCTGTAGAACCTGCCAGAAGCTTTCTCTCTAAAGAGTGGTGTTGCCTGGTGCCCCCTTACAGAGGGATTGGGAAGACAAACGCACAGGTCGCACAACCCATAAGCCGGCCATGATATTACCAATAACCAATATACTATCTAGGACGTAGAGACTGCATCTGTATTAACTGACTTCATATTTAGATATATAATGTGTATGTGAGATATATATACATGCATATACACACACACACACACACACACACACACACACACATTGCCCTACATAAAGTAGCTGCCAAATATGAACATGTACAAAGGCGCATAACTGAGGAAGCAACCTTATAATCACTCCTTTGTTTCCATGTGTCTTTTAATTACTGCGGGGCTCTGCAGGAGTCTGATGTAAGTAGGTCAAAGCCCAAAGTGGGGTCCAGCAAACTGCTAGACCTTATTATGACCACCTTTTTTTTAAGGCAACATACATTTCTTTACTGCTATTTACTAACAGGGTTTAATTAGCTTTAATGAATTGCTTAATATAATAGGGTACACATTTTGAAGTATAATCATAATTGGGACATTGACTGGGATATGCAGAGCTTTATAAGCATAAGCTTGGACATGCAAAGCTTGATAATTATAAAAGGGACACACAAAGCTCAATGATAATTTATGGGACACACAATGGCATATAATGATAACAGGGACATTGCAATGGCATAGAATATGCAATGTCTTATAATCATAACTAGGAAAGCCAATTCCTTATAATCCAAATGATTACATGCAATGTCATACTTATGTTTATGATTATAATTATAATTGTAGTACGCAATGCTATATTATCATAATTGGGACATCCAATGGGATATGTTCATAACGGGGACATGAAATGCCATTGGGCTTAGCACTGAGCTGTAGAATACCCTGTTGGGCCACCAAACTCATCCCCAAAAGTTCAACCTGCTCTGGGTACCCTGGTTTGCTTGAAGTTACCACCCCACTTTGTCTTTTGAGCTTTAGGAAACTTACACATGTGTGTGTCCCTCAGTCTGAAATTGCTTGTTATATAATATTAATTGTGCACATTGCAATTATCTGGTGATAAGTCAGCTCTTGCTAATAGGATATTCATAGATGTCAGCCTGACCCATTCCATCAGTGCGATCTTTCTCTTTTTCCCAATCTAACCTGACCCAGCTTGGACAAAAGTTGCCAGGATGAAGTTAGAAATAAAACACAACACACTAAAGCACAACGCACAAAACAATGTCTACATGTTGGTGTTAACTTAGCCATGCCTCTGTTCAAGCCTAAAAGAAATGACCATTGAAACTGAATATTGAAACAGAAGTCATTCATATGTCACCACACATATGTTCACTCCTAAAAAAATATTTCTGGACAGCTTTGCAAATATTGGAATGATGTCATCTTTGTCTGATTGCTTGGCCCACCCAGTCTTCTCTATCGTGGCTCATTTGGACCAGACACATTGCATTGCGTTACGTGCATCCCAATTGCAATATGTCGGGTTAATCTCTAGGATGAAATTCAGTTATAGGCCTTGATTCACAAAGAGTTGAAAAAAATTCTCATAGTAGTAAAAAATTCAATTCATGAGAAAAAAGCCTGAGATTTTCACTGTTAGTGAATCAGCAGATAGGAAGACAATGAAAGTCACTTTTTTACTGCTGGAAAAAGTATTGAACTTTTTATCTGTAGTAAAACGTGCTATTGACTTTCATTGTATTACTATTTGGTGATTCACTAACAGTGACATTCTCAGGCTTTTTTCTCATGAATTGAATTTTTTACTACCTTAAGAGTTTTTTTCAACCCTTTGTGAATCAAGGCCATAGTGTACAAAAGTTACACGCAGCTGTGTAGACTGTATTGACAATTCACCATAGACGGCAGTGCTAACCACAATTCAGGAGACATAGAGCCCTATTTAAGAAGTGTCAGTGCCACTTTTTTGGCCTCAGTGCCAAGTAAAAAAACAGCAGCACCAATGCGTCCGCTGGCTAGTGGCATATTCAACACTAGCACCAAAAAGTTGCAGCACCGGGCGCTCTGGTTGAAGCATCGCCACTGTAGGTCAAGATCCCATAGGGCACAATGGGCAGAACTGGATTGAAGTGTTTAATCCTTATAATTAATATTACACTCATTTATTTGTACAGAACTTGCATTGGGACTTGTCAGTAACTGAAACGCAGAAACATTTTTGGGGGGTTATTAAAATTGATTTCCATGTCTTCTTTTGCTTAATAATGTGTAATTTGGACAACTAAAACACAGCCTAAAGGCACTGTAAAGTTTGTCCCCTTTGTCCCCAGCAGTGATTTCTTGTAACTGAAATGATGACATGCCGCCCAGCACCAGAGAAATACAGCACCAAGGTTTTTAAGGAGGGAAAAATTCAGTATGCGGAGGAGCGCCGGAATAATGGCAGTGGCGCTCACTGATGCTGGGATAATCAGCAGCCATGTCCAACAAGCGCTGACATAGGCCGGCTAATACCTAATGCAACAATCAAAGCCATGTTGTTAGTGCTCTGTGCAGCGACTGCTAGCGCCAATGTAGTCCACAATACAACGGCAGATAAGACCTAAATCGCAACTGTTGCCATAGCCACAAAACAAATGCAAAATGGCGCACATCATAAATAAGGCCCAAAGACTTGATTCATAAAAAGCTTTTATTACTCTAGGGCAATATTAGCTGTGAGTCCAGAAATATTTATTTGGAGAAGGATCCTCTGGTTAGATGGCAAATGGCACTGGAATCATAAGTGGCAGCTGTGTGTTTGAGAATATAACCAGTGAATTAGGAAATCACACCTATGAATTAGAAAAGAATATCAATGAAACCTATTTGGAGCTAGCAAATATCACTTGCAAGTTAGAAAGATATCCTGAAATTTCCTGAAATTTACATTTAAAAATATCTCTTGAAAATTAGGCAATATTTCATGTTAGCATATCTAGAGCGGGTGCAAAGATAGCAACTGCACTGAGGTCCTTTATTGTGGCTTCACCGCAACTATCAGATTTGAGCTCGCTCATGTACAGAAATGAAGCACCATTTGTTTTCTCATTAGCCAGATTGTATCCAATTCAATACAAGTGCAGAGAAATAAAGTTACTGTATGAGCCTTAAAGTGGACCAACACCCTGGGGTGATCGGCCCGGGAATCTATAAGATTCCCGGGCCGATCACCCCCCTCACCGCGGGACATCCGAAATCGCGATGTCCCTCGGTGAGGAACCCCCCCGAAAACCCCCCAAAAACTCACCTCCTCTAGCCGTGCGCGCGCCCGCGCCGGCCGTTTGTGAATGGCCGGCGCGGGGCGCGCGCGCTGTCAGAGGGACGTGCGGGAGGCGGCGGCGGACGCGCTGGCTTGTCCGTCGCTGTCAGCGCTTGTCCGTAGCTGTCACCCGGCCACGTGGGAGCGTTTTGAGGTGAGTATTGGGGTGTTTCTGGGGGGTGTTACACAGCGGGGCACCCCTAATCGGGGTGCCCCCCTGAAGTGGACCAAAACCCAGGATAGTCAAAATCCTGGGTGTTGGTCCACTTTAAAGTGTTTGGCAAGTCAAAAGTTATAAAATAAATATCGGTAGCTTACCTAACATTGAGTCATTTCAGCATTGTCCTTCCTTTCCTGTCTGTCTCTGTAGTTATGAAATTTCTTCCTCATTCAGCTTTCAATTACCAGCCCACTGATCTGGTCCTTCAATCAACCTTCAGTGGACAGAGAACGGAAACACCCCCCACTCCCTCCTCAGAGGTCCTGATTGGCTGCATATCTCTGCAGCTCAGATACCCTGCCCTCCTCTCTCTGCTCTCATTGTTTAGATGTCTGGCTCCAGTCTTTGATCAGGCTGCCAGCAATCAACAGCCTACCCACCCTGTATTTCAGTATTTCCTCTGTTTACCAGCCTTGCCACAGGTCACACACCCAGCAACCACCCCACCTTTCATCCATGCACACTAGTTGCTAACAGGGTGCAGACAATAAGACAATATATCTGCCTGCATCATGTCTTTCACTCCCATGATTTTATAACACTAATCTGACAGGGTGCAGACAGCCTCTCTGCATGCAACATGTCTCTCCATGATCCTTTACGTACAAGCTGTGACTCTCAGCACACTTATCCAAGCATGGCCCATTATGAATATGCTAAGTGTACTTAAATCACATCTCTGTTGCCACACCGACTTTCTACTTTTTTCTCTGTATCTCCAATGCTCTAATACTTTTACAAATAACTTAGGAACTACAGGATCTTTTTGCAAATGGATTTAGGACAGTGCAACGTGTAGCAGGAGATCGGGCTTGCCTTTAGTATTGCTTTAATAGAGCCCCATGTAGCGCTTGTACCAGGCCTAGTCACAGTGTTATACCTCTGGTAATGGCACTGCTAGGAATCAGAACATAGAAAACCTGCTGGCTGAATTACTAATATAGTAATATATCCAGTGAATATCCTGGGCTATAGTCATGCCATAGCTAGCATTCTCTTTTGCTTATGTTATATTTTTAGTTAGCTATTTCTTGTGTACTCACAAGGAAAGTCTGGCAGATTTATAGACACAAAGTTATTAATGGAAAAGTTTTAGTTACTGTGCTAAGACTGTAAAAACTGCCCATAAAATGTACAGCTCTGGGTGCAGCTTACTGTGCATCTAATTATTGTCACAAAAGCAGGCGTGACATCTTTAAACCTAAAATAGACCAAAACTGAATGTAGAGTATAAAATACGTCTGAAAGCCTTTTCTAGTGGGCATACCAAATCAGGGAGAGGGTAGACGTAATGCGTGGGTTCTTGTAAATCTTGAGAAAATCCAGCACGTCCAGACCCTGCAGTGAAAAAAACGTTAAAACTTAGCTTTTACTATTGTTAATTTAAATCAGTAAATAAGGCGCTTACATGGGGAAACAAGGTCCCATACCCCACAACTGCCACACATTTCGGAGGGCTCCCACTTTGTCAAGCAAACCTATTGACACATCACTATAGGTTACTATTGCAGGAATACCTTTGTTGGGGCCCAATATTGTCTTTTAGTCAATGTCCCAGGGGGATGGGGTTCTTGTCCCAGCTGTGGTTGTTTTTAATTTGTGTTATATGTCTTTTAAGTCACTGGGTCTTTTCTGGGTATACACCTGTAATTATCAAATAATAAAAAACAGTTTTTCCTTTTTCATATTTCCTGCCTTGTGTGTGCAGCGCTTATTTGCCTTGGGCTGTTTTGGGGCCTGCCCACGGCCCTGATGTTTACTGTTGGTTATATTTTTGGTGAGTTATTTCTTGTGTACTCACAAGTAACGTATGGCAGATTTATAGACACAAAGTTATTAATGGAAGAATTTAGTTACTGTGCTAAGATTGTAAAAACTGCCCACAGAATTTACAGCTCTGGGTGCAGCTTACTGTGGATGTAATTATTGTCACCAAAGCAGGCGTGACATCTTTAAACCTAAAATAGACCAGTACTGAATGTAGAGTATAAAATACGGCTGAAAGCCTTTTCTAGTGGGCATACCAAATCCGGGTGAGGGTTTTAGTCGGACACTAGATCTGGTTTTGGTACAGTTTAAAGTGATTCAATACTCATTAATTCCACCCATCCATTTGTCTTCTGTCCTGAAAACATACCCCCAGATTGGTGGGGCTTGCCAGGGGTTATGCGTAGAGGAGGTGGCACTGGTATCCTTCACTGTGCTAATCTGTGATCAACACTAATTTAGCAAAAAAAAAAATGGTAAGCAAAAGGCTAATGGTAGGCAACATTTAAAAAATACTTACCTGACCTCACACAGGAACAATCCATCACAGCCTGGCCTTCTAAGAGGCCGATTCATTAATAGCGCCAGGTAGCGACAGATGAGCGCCAGTAGCGTGATTTTCACAGCGCCAGCTAGTATTCGCTGTGCTTGGCCGGGGTTTGCTTGTTGACAGCGACTCAGTCGGTGTGCGGTAATGTTGAATACGGGGTTAGGGGTCGCTGTTTCACAGGTTCAGCGTTGTATGGGTGCGCCTGACAACAAATGGCCAGAGCGAACGGCTTGCTGCAGATTCATTAACAAATCACGCTCTGAATTTTTTAGCGCTGTGAATTCCTTGTTTAAACCCCAGACCGCTGGCGGCGATGGATTTAAAATAGTTTTTAACCCCCAAACAACCATATTTTTTGATTGTAAAATTATACAAGTTTTTATAAACATTTTGTAATATGAATACATTAATATCAGACCTGTAATATCAATTCTGCACAAAATCATTTATTTTTTTTTTTACCTTAAAAAAAATCCTAACATTGCAGAAGTGGTCACAGAATTTTTGACATTAAAAAAAAAAACATTAATAGCAATTAATTATGATTAATTAAAGATTGCTCCATTGAAATGCATTGCACATCGCCAGGGAGCGACAGGTCATACCTGTCGCTGTGATGGGATTATCAGCGGCGCTGTTCGTTGCAGTCGGCTACATGATGAATCCCGCGGTAGCTGTCGCTCTCGCCGGCGCTAGCCTCATTTAGCTTGATAAATGCGTCATTGTGGCCGACGCCGGGCGTACTTGAGTCGGTAGCCGCCGTTAGCTGGCGGGACCTGGCGCTCGTCAGACACTACCTGGCGCTATCGCCTGATGAATAAGGGCATAAATCTCACACATTCATGGGCTGCCAGCTCTGGTGCTGCTATAAGGCTGGCAACGGTGCATGTCCCTGCTTGGAGATGCTTTGAAATTAATGCCCCTATTGCATTGTAATCTTGTGATGGAATAAGTGAGTAAAGCTGGCAGAAGTGGATGTCCTGTCAGCTTTTACCAGGGGTATAGGTCAGCATTAGATATTAAATGTAATACAGGTATTAAAAAGAAAGCATTCTCAGCAGCCTCCTTTTTCTGTCTTGATTTCAACCACTTGGGCGGGGGGTTAATTTTTACACTACTAGTGAATAGGTAAGGTTTCCCAAGAACCCCTATACCAGTTAAAATGGTAGGGGTTGCCAACTGAGCTCTGTGCGAGTACCCAATGGGGTGCGAAGGGGGCCAGCGCCAGTCAAAATGGGCATGTTTCTCAGGGTTTCATGGGACAATTTGGTCCTGTGCCAAATGGTTTAGCCACTGTTACACTGGTGTGATTGGTGGCCAGCCTTGTGGCTTTCAAGCCTTGTGAATTCCTACCCCTTTACCTGGTGCACCAACTGGCAGTCTGGAAAAGACCCCTATTGCTTTTTTTATGAGTAAACAATTGCAAGCACAGTTCAAATTGGCAAAGCACCAAAACTCTTATAATGGCGGTATTTTGGCGCAACACATATGTGTGAACAGGCCCTTATAAAGAATATTGTGCTATATTGTTTCCATAGAATATGGAATAAACTGGTACTATGTACTATGTAAATGTGTAAAAGACATGATATAGGCCTGACAAGGACACCAAATACAGCCCTGAGAAACAGGGGTCCTCTCAATCCTGTATGTGATGTGGGGAATCCATCAGACGCCCCCCCCCCCCCCCAGACCAACATTCTTTTTTTGAATGTTGGCCCGCTTTAAGCAAGTCATATGATTGATTAGGGCAAAGCCTACATGTGCATGGATAGATATCTCAAGCCAAAATGTGTTCTTCATTACAAAATTTGCTCTTTATTGATTGTAAGTAAAAGCAGAAGGTCAGAACCACATTCTGATGCCATGTAATGGCGCTAGCATTTTTTTTTCTCTGTAGATTTGCAACCCCCTGGGCAAATCCCAGGATCTGAAACAAACAAGATGAGTAAATATAATTTTACTAGACAAGTATTTGTGAGGAACAAGCTGTCCAAGTTCGGCAAAGAATAGATTTTTTTCTCTTTATGAGCTTTTGGAGCAGTCTGACATTTAACTAAACAATGTTCAACAATGTATTTGGTTTAAAGAGCACTTTGCTAAAAACTGAAAAGAGCATGACCGAGAAAAAGTCTAACCTTCAAGGGACTTCTAGTTGGAGAATTGATCCTGGGGGTTTTGAAGTGCAATACGTGCTTTTAGAGAAGTGTTTCCTAAAACTTTCCTCAAATACCACCAACAGGTCATGTTTTCTGCATCTCCATGAAGGCAGCCCAAGGACTGATACCTACACATGGACTTCTGTGTGCAGATCTGTGGAAATTATCTGTTGTTGGCCTTGAGGACAGGGTTGGGAAACACTGTTAATTCAGACTTATACCCATTATCAATGTCAGGTTCTTTTGAGATTTGATTCTGAAGGTTCTCAGTCAGCCAGGTCATGGTATATATTTGTAAATCTAAAGTCCACACTAAATTGGCACTTAGATAATGCATGCACCATGGTACCATGTTCTACACCTTAGCATGGCTTGGAGCTGTGTCAGTGGTGTGGCCTTAAAAGGAACTCCCATTAATGGAGTTGTCCTTTAATCTCAATGGAAGTACTGTGTGAAAACACAGAGTCGGCTTCAAATACTAGTGTTGGGGCTGGACAGGGAGTGGGTGTCAGGTATGAGTCTTGGCTCGGTTTGATTTAAAGTCTGCCGGGAATGTCTATGAAAGCAAATCTTCCCTTGAAGAGACCACTACCCTCAGAATGTTTTTTTTTTTAAATGTGGTTTGTAATTGTGAAATCACTGCTCTATTGTTCTCTTGATAGGTGTAGATAAAGTAGCCACAGACAGACAAGAGCTATGACATGTGAAGGTATAGCAGAAGTGGCCAGTACAGATAGCATCCTTTATAATGAAGTAGCTACATTCCACTCCAGCCTGGGTCTGACCGATGGCTCATTTATGAGCATATACACAATGCAATTTTATATAGTGAAAAACACATTTGCTGAAAGTGTCCATTTAAATGACTTTATGTCCCCCTCATATTCACTGCTAACATCCACAAGTTTTACTTGTAAGGTATTTGCGGAACCGGACCTTGCCACTAATTACATGCAAAGCATACACAATGCAGCTTAAAAATATTCGAGACATTGTGTGGTCCGGGTCCTCTCTTAGAAATATAAAACAAGCCACTCGCTTTTGCGGCTATTATTTATTAGGTGAGAAGTTGGCAGTAAACAACAACCCTCCAAATTGGAAACTAATGCACAGGACAACAAAAAGAGCAGCCATCTCTCCAGACTGAGAAGACAGAAAAAATAAAAGTCTGTTAGGAGCTCATTATTCCATAAAGAAGGTCTGGCGGGATTACTCAACCAGCCATCACTGGTTCTGCTGTACTGGCACTGGATAAAGTGCTTGAGGGTCAGTCTGACAGCACTGATTTCCAGGTATTACTCCAGGAATAGAGCTAAGCAGAGCAGAGCAATAAGCAAACTCGACATTTATTTGAACCACCATAGTGATGATCCATAGTAACTGACCGCCTAAGCTCCAAGAGGAATGACACATCTAGCAAGTACGTGACCTCCAGCAACATATAACAGACACTAGAATATTAAGCCAGCACCTGTAATACTGACCAGGGATATTTGTTGAATGAACGTCAATGCTCTCCCAAACTAATGGGAGAGCAATAGAGCCGTAGGGGGGCTGTAGAGACATTTTTCACAAATATGATCACAATCCCTTATGAGTTTGTAAAGGTTCTCATTCATCTGGATCACGGTATAGCTATAGTAATAAATCAAGGCAAGTGGACTTATTATATTGAGAAAGCCAGTCCAGTGACTAGGCAAATGTCCTCAAGAAATTATTGGAAGGCTTTAATAATACAGCAGCCTTGGCGTGCCATCACAGCACATGCGCAAGCTCTGGTCCAGTCAGCGCTGTGCTGATTGTGCCAGAACTGTGGTCCTTCGGCCAGCATTTTGGAGCTGGGCACATTATCTCCTCGGTGTGCCAACTGATTATAAGCAGCTTATTCAAAAGCCGCCTTCAGGAATAGCACTTTTGAATGTATTGTCAGGTTGCTGTGCTGTTCTAGTAATTTCCTGAGCCTACAGCAACAACACTGCTATTGAAATCTGTTGAAGATCTCTGTCATGTACTGACCATGTCTGAACCTGATCCCTGACCAACCTGTACCATATCTTGACCACACCCAAGTCCGTTCCCTGTTGTTGACCTCTGCCATATCTTGATCATATCTGTGTCTAATCTATATTGCTGACTTCTTCTAAGCCAATTGACCACATCTGGCCTGCTGCCAGTCCACAACACACCCTGGCGTCTGTGGAACAGGGAGGGTGCTTAGGGACCCTAAACGAGGCTAATACTATGCTGTTAAGGCCAATAATAAATAGAGGCTTACCAAACCCTGCCTGTCATGGTTCGTGGCATCCCATCCATCTTATAGGGCAAGGCCCACCAACAGGTCAGATTTTTCAGATCTCCACACAGATGCACAGGTGCAGTAAATAGGGCAGCATCAGAGCTATAGAGGCAGCTATGTAGAGACTCACAAAGCATGAGCTGTTGGTGGGTCTTGTAGGAAAGGATTGGGGACCACTGTTATACAGGATCAAGCAATGACTGTACCCTACAGTGTCACACTCCCCTACTGGTGAAAGCTCAGATGCCAAACTTGCTGATTTTGTCAGTTTCCTTGCATGAAAAAGCTAAGAAAAGGCAAGTAACTCTTTATTATAGATTTGGGTCCCTATGATCCAGGGCATTCATAGCACACAGGATTTAGATCCCCTTTAAAGAACTAGATGTCATCCATCAATGTCCTATGTAGGAATACATGTAAAAAAGCAAATTCTTGCTGCCTTATGCGCTTTAAAAGTTTTTGGCCAAATGAAATTTTCCTAAAACACAGGAGAAAAATAAAACCTTACTCGACGCCGTTGGAACGTGCCAACTTCCTGTAGTGTGCTCCTTCCTTCTAGCGGAGAGAATATGGTTCTCATTTAGGCATGAATGGCGGGCACGTGGCTTTGCACAACAGTTAAAACCAATACATCTGAATTAAGCTTTTGGGGTGTTTGCTTTATGCCGCGTGTGTATGGATTTCATTTGAGCTTCCTGGCCCCCAGTTTGAATAGATTTGAATTCTGAACGCATATTAAACTGATCTGCGTTATGTAACCATCGTGAGCGGCTGTGAAATTTTAATATTGTTTTCACTAAGTCCCAGATGTCGTGCATTTGGAAAAAAAAAACATGTATGGTATTGCTCTAGAATAGACCAATCAGGATTTGGCTAAGGTCTGGCCCGTGTTGGCTCTGGTTCCTTAGGCTGCTGCCTGAAATGAAATCCAGGGTGACATCATGAAGATTATTTAAATATACAGGAGTGTGTTTCATAGTTAGAAAAATAAGTTGCTATTGTTCCTGCATTGATGCGATAATTCATTTTGGATGCAGCTGAATGGACCTGATGAGCATTGTACTGGACGGCAACCAGCATACCACATCCAGGTTCAGATGCTGCTGCCAGCTCTAAATTATGGTCGTAGTTTATGTACAGTAATGGATTAATGGATGATGATTTTGGTTGGCAGTTCTCTGCATCATTTACTTAACTGGCTGGTTGTTTATTAACTTATCACTCAGCTCTACAAAAAAGCCATGTTTAGAACTTGCAGCATCCGGGTGGTCATCAGGATTTAATCTTGTACAGTGTACAGCCAAAACGTACGACTAAAGTGGACCTAGGTTCTAAAAAAGCCATAGCAGCCCCCACCTTCCGGGCATCTAAATTGTGGGGTGCCTATTCTGCTAAAGAATAAGTCCAGCCTAGAAACAACAAATCTTGCCGTCTTCCAGCCATCCCCCAGCACTGGGTTTGAAAATAAAAAAACTCTGTGCCAGTCAACTGATACCATGACAGACTTTAGCGGCAGCCGCTGTGGTAGCTGGCGCCCTGACTGTGATTGAGCATGCTGCCCTGATTGGATGACTGAACAGTCAGTCTGTCAATACAGCAGATTGCCAACATCCTCGCCAGCAGTGGCAGTCCAGTGCCTGAAAAGAATACCCCCTAACCCTAGCTCCTTCATCAACAATAGCCAGTCAGACCAGATGGTTTATTGGATATCACTGTTGGGGAGCGGTGGATTTCTTGAGTCCTGGTCCACAGGGGCACCTTTACTAGCCACTCCCACAATTAGTGAGACCTATCCTCTCCTAGTATAGTTCATCTGATGGGGGACAGGGAATAGCAGCAAACACAATGCAGCAGCTACACCTCCTCAAATAGGAGGCATTATATGGTCATAGAATAGGTTCTGGTACTAAAAGGGAGGGCAGATCTGTCTGCCGTTGCCCCTGGAGCTCGGACCAGTATATGTTACTACCTGGGCTTGGTAAAGGGTACAAGTGGTCATTATCCCAAATTAGCAGGTCCAGGAGCTGAAAAGCCTTAGAGCTGTTTTTGACCTAAGATCTACTTTATTTGAGGTTTGGGGGGTTGGGGTACTGTTCAACCCAGAAAACAAGAACCAGGGTCCCTTTAAAGTCAAGAAAATATTCTGCTGATCTCTGTAATCTCCATGTAGCATACATGCAAGCAAAAATATAACTACCAGGCTTAGGGATTACAGATTGCCTGCATCCCATAAGCAATGATTAATGCTTACTCCACTGCTCAAGATTCTGTGGAGAGATCTGGGCTGGGGTGATTGACATATATGCTCAACGCTGAAAAGCTACGCCCCAGGGATAGGAAACCGCGTGCTGACGAGGGGATGTATTTTCTGCAGATGGTTGGCTGTGCTGCACATTCCTCGGCTAATGACTACCGGGAAGCAATCACTAGCCTCTATACACTGTGTGGTGTTTATTTGGTATTATAAAGCACTTGCTAAATAAAAATAAAATTTAGTGACTTAGAGTTACACATTCTTGGACATTTGGACATGGGGGATTCACCAAACTGTAATCCCTGTACTGACTGGAAACGGTGTAAGACACAACATGGATGGGAATCACTTAAGCTACGCCTGTAACTTCATCTGTGCACAAATTATTTGTATATATATATATATATATATATATATATATATATATATATATATATTTGGACCTACTTATTTCCATTCGGACACTGGCATGTGTAGGTTTCACAGGGCCCCATTGCAAAGGTCACAGAGGGCCCCCCGTTCACTCTATACCTGCTTTGATCAGGGGATCCCATCCTGTATTCACCGCTTGGACTGGGCATCCCTGTTGTATGTGATTGCTGCATCTGGCAGATTTCATTATGTAGTGAGTGTGCGGTCAGGGGGTGTGCAGCCAAGTTAAGAACCTCTGTGGCATCCCTTCTGTACATGCTCCAGTCTGAGTACAGAAGGGGAGCCTTGGTAAAACTGTGTATGCACCATCTGATTAGCGGTTTGGGGGGGGGGGGCTTCACACAGCTTTCTTTACATTTGAATATGTTCATTTTGAATTATGCATAGTGGTATGTAAAAGTGAGGGGTAAAGACTTATGCCAGAGGGGGCTGCTGTGGATGCTGCTCGGGGTGGAGGTGGCTGCTGTGGACGCTGCTTGGGGTAGAGGCAGCTGCTATGGACGCTGCTTGGGGTGGAGGCGGCTGCTGTGGACGCTGCTTGGAGTGAAGGCGGCTGCTGTGGACGCTGCTTGGGGTGGAGGTGGCTGCTGTGGACGCTGCTTGAGGTGGAGGCGGCTGCTGTGGACGCTGCTTGGGGTGAAGGTGGCTGCTGTGGACGCTGCTTGGGGTAGAGGCAGCTGCTATGGACGCTGCTTGGGGTGGAGGTGGCTGCTGTGGACGCTGCTTGGGGTAGAGGCAGCTGCTATGGACGCTGCTTGGGGTGGAGGCGGCTGCTGTGGACGCTGCTTGGAGTGAAGGCGGCTGCTGTGGACGCTGCTTGGGGTGGAGGTGGCTGCTGTGGACGCTGCTTGAGGTGGAGGCGGCTGCTGTGGACGCTGCTTGGGGTGAAGGTGGCTGCTGTGGACACTGCTTGGGGTGGAGGCGGCTGCTATGGACGCTGCTTGGGGTAGAGGCGGCTGCTGTGGACGCTGCTTGTGGTAGAGGCGGCTGCTATGGACGCTGCTTGGGGTAGAGGCGGCTGCTGTGGACGCTGCTTGTGGTAGAGGCAGCTGCTATGGACGCTGCTTGGGGTGGAGGCGGCTGCTGTGGACGCTGCTTGCGGTGGAGGTGGCTGCTGTGGACGCTGCTTGGAGTGAAGGCGGCTGCTGTGGACGCTGCTTGGGGTGGAGGTGGCTGCTGTGGACGCTGCTTGAGGTGGAGGCGGCTGCTGTGGACGCTGCTTGGGGTGAAGGTGGCTGCTGTGGACACTGCTTGGGGTGGAGGCGGCTGCTATGGACGCTGCTTGGGGTGGAGGCGGCTGCTGTGGACGCTGCTTGTGGTAGAGGTGGCTGGTATGGACGCTGCTTGGGGTGGAGGCGGCTGCTGTGGACGCTGCTTGGAGTGAAGGCGGCTGCTGTGGACGCTGCTTGGGGTGGAGGTGGCTGCTGTGGACGCTGCTTGAGGTGGAGGCGGCTGCTGTGGACGCTGCTTGGGGTGAAGGTGGCTGCTGTGGACACTGCTTGGGGTGGAGGCGGCTGCTATGGACGCTGCTTGGGGTAGAGGCGGCTGCTGTGGACGCTGCTTGTGGTAGAGGCGGCTGCTATGGACGCTGCTTGGGGTAGAGGCGGCTGCTGTGGACGCTGCTTGTGGTAGAGGCAGCTGCTATGGACGCTGCTTGGGGTGGAGGCGGCTGCTGTGGACGCTGCTTGCGGTGGAGGTGGCTGCTGTGGACGCTGCTTGGAGTGAAGGCGGCTGCTGTGGACGCTGCTTGGGGTGGAGGTGGCTGCTGTGGACGCTGCTTGAGGTGGAGGCGGCTGCTGTGGACGCTGCTTGGGGTGAAGGTGGCTGCTGTGGACACTGCTTGGGGTGGAGGCGGCTGCTATGGACGCTGCTTGGGGTAGAGGCGGCTGCTGTGGACGCTGCTTGTGGTAGAGGCGGCTGCTATGGACGCTGCTTGGGGTAGAGGCGGCTGCTGTGGACGCTGCTTGTGGTAGAGGCAGCTGCTATGGACGCTGCTTGGGGTGGAGGCGGCTGCTGTGGACGCTGCTTGCGGTGGAGGTGGCTGCTGTGGACGCTGCTTGGGGTGAAGGTGGCTGCTGTGGACACTGCTTGGGGTGGAGGCGGCTACTATGGACGCTGCTTGGGGTAGAGGCGGCTGCTATGGACGCTGCTTGGGGTGGAGGCGGATGTTGTGAAAGATGCAGGAAGATGCCAAGGGTTAGGCTTGCAGGGGGGATGCCTGAGGGTGGGGAATGCCCAGTAATGCCTAGGGTTAGGGTTGCAGGGGGTTGCCCAGGAGGTGGAGGATGCAGAGGAATGCCCAGTGATGGCAGAGGGAGGGTGATGCCTGGGGAGTGTGGGAAGCGGGGGGATGCCCAGGGGTAGGGGGAATAGAAGGAGATACCATGGGTGGGGGTACCCAAACAACCACAGGCCTAGGAGTAGCGGCCTCCCCTGTTTCTATTGTATGTACACTATTGTATTGGGGCCTACCTTTCTGTACATGCTCCAGAACCTTTAACTGATTCTGAACACATATTCTATATTACGGAAACTATTGCAACACCTTTTTCCATCTCTGGCAAACTCTGTTGACATATTTTGAAGCCAAAGCAATGACTCTGGGTCGTCCAGCCTTCTCCAGCTTGAATTTTAGTTTCAGGTAGATCGAGGGCAGCATTAGAGTCCACACAATAGACTAAAAAATGTAAAAATGACAATCCTATTATGGTCTAGAAATTTTACAAATGCCTAGTGGGTAAATGTGGAGTCAGGTACTGATAAAAGTGAATAGAGAAAAAAGAAAAGCAGGCATTGCAGTAAAGTACCTTATACCCATAGCATAACCTTGGGTAAAATAAAAATTGGGTATTTCATGAACTATTGTATGAAAGGCTACTGAAAAAATAAAATGGAAAAAAAAATTAAGCTGGTTGCCACATACCCTACGTGTCACTTCACTGGTGGTTAGGTTGCGCAAGGGTGCATGGGTATAGAGAATTAGCTACCAGTAACTCATAGGGATACCCAAGGGGTGCGGGAGGACAGCAGGTGACAATGAGTGTTGCCAATGCAAGAATGAAAACGTGACTGACCAGCTGATACTTACGGTTAGCACAAATAAACAGTGAGCGAGTCTGGTAAACTCATTTTTTTCCAAGATAAAAATATTAGCTTTTCATAATTCAATAATTAAATTCTAGTGCATCTTTACAGCCATGCTAATTAAAGTTACGTATGAGTTAAGCCAATAACAATTCTATGATAACATCTGCTAAATGAATACATAAAGCAGCGGGTAAACAGCATGGTTTCAGCATTATTCAGATTCTGTAATTATGTATTGTTCATAATGCCGTTAATTAAACTTTAATATTTTTGGTACTTTTTTTTAGGCGCATCCATGGATGGTGGTCCTAAACGTCAAGAACACCTCTCTCGTTTTTCAATGCCGGATTTAAGCAAAGATTCTGGAATGAACGTTTCAGAGAAACTGAGCAACATGGGAACTCTAAACTCTTCTTCTCAATTTCGTAGTGTGGAGTCTGTACGGAGCCTTCTGTCCTCTCAGCAGTACCAAGATATGACTCGTGATCTTGGTAACCCCACAAAATATAGGGATTTTCCACCCCATGCAAGAATGCATCAGTCGTTTCAGTTTGATGATGGCGTCAATGATATTCCTGGCCAGGGGAGTGTTAAAATGACTCCAATGAGTGAACGGACAAGAAGGAGAGCACAGTCGAGAGATAATGAGCAGCATTATCGCCGACATCACCAGAGAAGGTCAAGGCGTTCCCGTTCTGACAACGCACTTCATCTGGCCACAGAGCAGTGCAACAAAGTAAAAGAAAAAATACCTTTGAGAGCCAGGGAGGACTATGAGCGTTTCTTGCAACAAAGAGGAGGGCGTGAGCAGATGGATCAAGTTGTTCGAAGAGAAATGTACAACCGGTATCAAAGAACTGCCTCTGATTTGGCTTTACAGAACCACCTCTGTGATAGGTGGGGACCACAGATGAATGAATATGATTGGTGCTCCACCTGTTCTTCTTCATCAGAGTCAGACAATGAAGGATATTTCTTAGGAGAACCAATTCCACAACCTACTCGTCTGAGATACGTAACCAGTGAGGACCTTATGCATCAATATGCTCAGTGCTCGGGTGGTATACCCAAGTCCTCCACTCTGGGTGGCCGAGGACAGCTGCATAGCAGGAGAAGGAGGAAGAGCAAAAATTGTATTATTTCCTAGTGTTAACTCTTACAACCCCCATATCCATATGTAAATTATTGAAGCCCAGTGGAACAAGCCACACTTTGAACATCATTGTTTTATAGAAAAAGTAATATGGCAATTTGTACATACTCCCTGTCATGATGATGTATGACTCAAGACTGAATTGATTTGTATATAGCCTGATTGTTGATATAGTGAATTTTGGTTTTTAATGCACATTTCACTTTATTTCCTCAATAGTTCAGTCTGCCAAAAATACTGCCTTGCTTTTGTTCAACCAGAGATTATGCTCTCGTATTGAATGTATGCAGTCTCCAAACCTACAATATCGCTTGACCCCATTGCTGTACCATAACATTTGTATTTTTCTTCTTTTGTTTTTTCCCTCTTTTCTTTTGTATCTTATTTTATGTCACCCATATGTTTTTCAACTATTTTAATTTTCAGATAAGGCTAACATTTTAAGTTATTTTACGCACTCCTTGTAAATGGAATGTAAATGAAAGTTCTGATAAACTATTTTTGTATTTTGTAATATCAAATGAGTCTATACGTTTTAGAAAAATATGGATGTAATGGACCTGCATGCCGAAACTCATAAATGTCTGGTTGGTTTGAATTCCCAAACTTCTGTTTCCTTTTAAGAGGGCGTGGGGGTTATAGTCTATAAATTCACTGTTAAAGCAATAGTAGAAAATTGTATTTTTACCATCCAGAGTAGTTTTGTTTGGCAGGTAGGATATATTAATATAGCACCTTATTGAAATTATTTTTTTCTCAAAATTATATATATAGAAATACTATACCTAAATGTATGCACCAATTTAATTTTAGGTAATGTAACCTTACAAAAATACAAACGAGTTTACCAAAATGTTTGCACATTTTTATTCCAAGATATATATATATATCATCTATGACCTCAGCCATGAAACATCAATTAAATAATAACTGTACAATCGTAGCTGCAGTAAAAGTTAGACGTCCCTGTCCAGGCAGACACTAACATATTATGTATTCCAAGCAAAGCTAACTTTATTGCTTTCCTTTCTGGGTCAAAGCTGAGTTGGGAAGGGTGCATCATGGTGCAGTTTTGACTCATGTATGCTTTGGTCAGAGACATTTGTTGGACCACTGTGGCTTGCCATGCTTGCTATTAATGAGAGCCCAATGGGGTGGAGAGGCTATTAGACTTTTTTGTGTGGTCCTGGAGGAATGAAATTGAAAGTAGGAATGATTTTAAAGCCCTGCTATGACTTATACCAGGCACTTCAGGAAATGGAGGTAAGGCACATGGGGAAGGCATCAGGAGAAAACCTTGCTGCCTTATTATTGCTGTTGGGTTTACAGTCCCTTTAGAGCAGGACACAGATGATAAAAGTTATAGTTCAGTAAATAACTGATTTTGGTTGTCTCCAAATGAGGACTTTTAGGTTCCTTGTAAATAAGCCATATATTAAAATAAAAACAGGTTTAAACAAATACAACATATTTTCTGTTTTTAACACTAAATCTACTTGCATTTGCTAAGGTGCCCTAATTGATCTGCCATTTTTATGACTTGCTTTTAGACAGTGACAGCTACAACTTGGTGTAGGTTTCCACTTTACTCACCACCGCTAAACTGTATGAAAACACTGCTCAGGGTATTCACTTGTTTCCTATCCCCACCCCTAGAGCAGGATTACCCCCTCCCCCATACCCCCCTATCACAAACCTATCCTCAAGCTCTGTCTTTAAAAACTATAACTAGACCAGCGCATCATGTGACACAGGGTGGAAGGGAAATTGTGAGATTCATCTTTTATCGAGAGCCTGTAGTAGGTAGGTATACCTTGATTGTATGTTGTAAGAAATAGACCTTAAACAGAATAAAACCTAGGATTTTCCCCCGGGCTCACCCATAGATATCTACCTTTTCTCGGGCCTATGGCGCAAATGTGAGCTCTCATCCAATCAGCACCATATGCCGTGCATTTTAATGAAGCTCGGCAATAGGGAGTGAGTGCAGCCGCATCCCCAGTTGTCCTCAGATTGGGACATGCTCCCCAAAATGACTAGGCGCGGGAGTGTGCCTTCACCCAGAGATGCTGGGGATGAGGCCACTATTCTCTACATTGCCATGGGAGCCAGGGGGGTTTCACAAAGTGGGGCATCCTGATTTGAAATGGACAGCTGGCCGCTCTGGGTTTTTTCCATTTTAAAGAAGTAACTTATATATGTGATACCTGTACTGATGGGTGTCACATGGTGTCCAAAGTAGCCTTTCTGGCATAAGAGGTTTTGGTTCTAGTAATACTTATGGATTTTCTTTTAAATAACGTGGGCACCAAACAAGATGTGAGTTAGAACTCTCCAAAACAGCTACAGATAGCAAAAAGGTGCTCAGCCTTGGAACTTGGGGTAAGTTTCAAATGAAAGCAAACATGTCTTACTTCTCAGATAGCTGGTAGAGTAGGGTGGCGCAAATGCTTTACTGATAGCTGTACACAGACTTCAGAATGTAATCACATTTCCAACAAATGTAAACTCCCAGAAATTTTGGTATAGAGAAGGGCAAAGCCAAAACCCTTCTAGGCTGCTCTGAGGCCGATCATTCAGAACTGTTGTTCCCTTAAGTTATAAGTAAAAACATTCAGTTGCTTTTACATTTCCTTCTTTTACCATTACTACCTCATGTGGTGGGGCATATACTACCTTAAAGTGGAACAAAACTGGGATTTTGACCATCCCCAGTCTTGTTCTGTGCCTCTGGGGCATTACACCATTGACGTGCCCCAGATAGCAAGTAACAGCTTACCTCTCCTCCGTCCCACGCTGCATGTGCGGGCTCTTGTCCAATCAGATCAGTTTTCTGTGCCTATGTCATTCAGCAAACGTCTCTGACTATCTGCAATAGGAGCACAAGCGGCGCATTTCCAGCAGTGGACGCACTCTCAACCCAGCCTATCTGAATATCTTTTTAAATCCATTCGCTGACCCACAGACATCAGTAACCTTTTTGAAAGCCACAGAGAGATCTTTTGATGTAGGCATGATAATGGCGCACACAGAGCAAATCAAATGTTGAGAGGGACATTCCAGGTGATAGATTAAATCATCCTGCACACTGCTTGCCCCATGCTGGCTTTCAGGGGACTGCCCGTTTTTCTTACCTCCTAATCCTCTTTCACAATGTTCTCATTATTCTCATACTTTTTCCACTAGCAAAATGTGCATTTTCAGTTTTTTTAAATTACACAGTAAACTGCAGTATTAAAATGGTCCATAATATGATATTTGATTAGTTGTCTGCTAAAATATATTGAAAAAGTAACCCACTTATTGGGCATACTTACTTGTATGACTTCAGATCTGGATACATTTTGTATAACATTGTCAGAATTATGTTATATTCTATTTACAGTACCTAACAGACAGACTTGGGACCAACATAGATCCATACAATAGGCCATTGAAACATTTCCAGTTTTGAAATTGATGTCCTGATTTAATAAACTTTCCTTAAAATATCTCCTGGAAACAACTAGAAACTGGTTTGAGTTTGAGTTTACAAAAAAAAAAAGCTTGAGGCTTTTTTGTTTACCCCCTTTTTTTAAGTAAACCATATGTTTTACAGTCATCAATAGATATTTTTGCTTGCCCAAAGTAGTGGGTGTCGAGAACTTCTAAAATCTTGTAATGTGTTCTCTTTGCATCATGTCTTACAAAAGCTGTATTTTAACGAAAGCTTATTGAACCAAGGCCATTTACTCATGCCCTATATCTTAAATGGTTGTATCTCCTCTTTGATTGAGTAGGCAGATGTAAATATATATGGGGACCAATGTTCCTCCTTTTGGCAGGCACTATAGACAACTATAGATAACTTCCATGGAGGTCCTGGGCTAACAGATCACTCAAGGGACACCTGCTGTCCAGACTAAACTTGCACATTACAATGTCATTACCAAGTCTAATTTTATCCACACTACCATTAGCTCTGAGAAGATTACAACAGAAACGGAGCAGTCCATGTGTGTCAAATGAGAAGAACTTAGTTGGATATATTTCTATGTAAATACCCAATCTAATGCTTTGACCTACACCTGGCAGTATTTGCTTAACCAGGTCTCAGAACTTCTATGAAATAAAAATTACAAAATGCTTTTATTTTAAATATATTTAGACAAGGAAAAATGGCCCAATGATAAAAATCCATATTAATATGCTGGATAGTTGGAGGAAGGGTCACCTGTTATCACAAAAAATTCCAGCCAGGCTTCTTTTTTGTGTTTTTTTTAATGGAAGGAGGAGGAAATCGGGGTGACAAGCTCTGTCCTCCTGATGCAATCAAACCAGGCACCCCTGGATTTTATTCAGGTGAAGAAACCACAAGCTTGAGAGTTTTATTCAGTTTGGGTGTATAAGTGACTCCTCCGCTCATTAGCCACGTGTTTATATGGATTTGGAATTACACAATTTCGCAATACACCTCCTTTAATGGAGCAATCCAGCCAACCTGACATTTCAGTATTGGTTTGTTAGGTACTGGAAAGTTAAATCTCTCAGGGACTCCTGTAGCGATAACATGTATGCTGAAAGTTCCTGCAGTGGTTCTACTCTCCCTGCTGCACCTTATATTTTTATTATAAAGAAAGTGACTAGAGATGTAGGACTATTTTATTTTGTATGGAGACTATTTGGAGTACTATGCTGCTAAGGTTGGGTAGAGACAGGCCTTTTTAAACAATATGCAGATTACTGATTATTTACTATCTTTTTTTAAAGCCTGGTTTACAAAAGAAAATAAGCTTACATGACTCTCAGCCTGGTGACCTCAGAATGAACAACAGGGGGTCCCCTATAAGTTGTATAAACTTTAACCTGATGCATCTCCGATTTAACAATTATCAGGCAAAACATAAAGAAACACTATTCTCACCTTGAGTATAGTGTTTTTTTTATTTTTTGCTTGATAATTGTCTTTATTTCTGCATCTGGCAGAAGGCAGAAGTTAGTGGGTATCGGACACCTGAGCCTAAGCTCTAATTTAAAGTTTCATAAATTTTTCCCCAAAAGGAAACATGGTCACCTCTTTATTATTGATTATATAATATGATATATACTGGAGCTAAACAGGTTTAGGGAAATGTGTGGCCATATGACCAAAACAAAAAATACTTACTCTACTTCTGATAATTCCCCCAGGGTTCCACAGCTTCCCTGGCTTCAGGCTTCATGTTGTGAGAATGAAAGTAAAGCTGGAACTATGATTAGCTAGTTGCTGAGTGATCATATACTTATCTAGACCACCCCTCTATTTTTTCTGTTCCCTCACAGTGAAGGGGGTCTGTGAATGCTGAGGGTAGGGTTAGTATACAATTTCACCCTAGAGACCAGGAAATGTCAGCACCATTATAGCTAAGGTAGCTGGTTTACAAATGCCCTTTAATGCACATCGATACAGTCACCTCTAGGTAAAGGTTTGGAGTACGACAGACCAAGCCTACCCAGTTTTTCAGCGAGAGATAAGGAGAGGCAGCTAAGGTAAATGTTCTTGTTTTTCACAGAAGTCCTTTAACTGACAATGATACAGTCCCCTCTACCCACCCTCCTTATGACATCATACAACTGCTGTCTGCCTTTAAGGCTTAGTACTGCCTGAAGTAAGAAAGTAGGTACCCATCAAAAGCCTTGAAGAGATTAACCGGCATAAGTAGATGTTTTGAAAGAATTATGTGATGTACACTTGTGGCTAAGAAAAGGAAATTAGGCATCATATGTACAAGTAGAACCAGCCAGTCTACCTGTCAATATGTTATAGGTACCTAAACACATATCACATTCTCTAGGTGTGTCGTGGTTGTATGTTTGTTGGCAACAGTAAAGTTGGTTGAATACGATAGTAGAATTTTCTCAATAGCTCCAACTTCAATAAAAATTATATTGGCAGATTTTTAGATGGACTAGAAAACTGTTGGAAACTAGTGTAAGAGCTAGTGCAAGAAATAATCTTACAAAACAATCACATTAGGATTTGCAGTAGCTCAGTAATTAGGTGTCCGTAAGCCAGTCCGTGTAAACTAAATATTTCAGGTGTTAAAAATGATATATAAATCAGGACACATTACCTATCCTTCTGCTGTTCCACTAAGACCTTCCTGCCCATGATGTCAATTTTTTATCAGTCATGTCCAGTTTTTGAACTTGAATTTCCACACTCTTCAAAAATTATGAAGGTCCCCTGAATCTATCGACTGTTGGGAGCTTTGTCACAGACTTTGCTGTACCTAATACTGAAAAGGATTTCATGGCATTTCTGTACAGTAATTTTACTACAGTAAGTTGACTTTTCACATACATGTAAAAAAAAAAAAACAACATGAAATTGCAAATGGTGCCGTTTCGTTTTATCTGCTTCAGAATTGTGATTTGCTCTATGCTCTGTGACTTGAGATATTATAACTGCTTTCATTGACTTTACGAATGGAAAGAATGGATTGTTGCTGCGTTAATCCTGTGGTATTCATTCTGCCCCGTCCAGCTCTTGAACAAGTTGGGGTCAAAATCCAAAACAAGCAACAGATGTAGTGTGTGTATAGTTGTACTGGATACGCCTTTTGCTTTTCTATGCTTTGAACTGCATATCTTGTGCAAGGTGTTCAACATCATTTGCTGTTCAGATTTAAATATTAAAACATAATCATTGTCTTGGATAAAACCAGTCTTGTGTACTGTGTGAATTTTGTTTACAACTGTTAATGTTTCTGTATTTTTACATTGTATTTTTGGGATAACATACAAAAGTCAACAACTGTTGGATATTATGATGTTGCACAACCACTTTCCAATGTGAGTGACCAATGTTGGCGGTGACCAACCAAGTTCATTGGGATTATTTACTTACTTTGAAACGTTTTCACAACATCCAATCAAAGTTAGGGATTTGGAAACACAATAATTACATTTATATTTAAACGGCTGTTGTGATAATGGTTTTAGGTAGAGATGTTCTCCACACAGTTCTCCACTAGGATGCCCTGCCCCCGAGTCCTCTTTAAAACGTACCTTCTCCCCGATCCAATGGCGCATGCAACCAGTTAGAATATAGCAGGGATGGGGCCACTGGCTCCACTCAGCCAGACTCGTCCCTTAGCTCAGTCCTAGCTGATATCGACGAGCACAACCGAGCGTGCTGATTGGATGAGAGCTTTACTGGGTGACCTGGGTAGTTTCACATAGTCCGGACCAAAACGCAGGATAGTCCAAATCCTTTAAAGTTTTGGTCCACTTTAAACAGGAACAATGGCCACACCCAGTACAGGGCCCAGTGGGGCTGTACTCCCTCTTAGACTCCAGGGACAGCCAAAACAAGCCCCCAGCCAACCAGCCAGCTTGAAGCTGGCCATGTCCAGCGCAAACACCCAAAACCCACTTTTCAAAACACTTCTCTGCTGTGTGAAACAACCTGAAAACCAGAGAGAGGCCTGTTTGCCTCAAGATTCAGATGGAGACTGGGATCCAGAAGCACCAACGATATATAGAGTACATGAGATTCATCCACACACAAATGGAACAGAGTGAACACAATCCTGCTGCTCCAGGTGAAGGGTGGTTGCCACTTAAAGTGGGCCAACACCCAGGGGTGATCGGCCCGGGAATCTATAAGATTCCCGGGCCGATCACCTCACACACTGCGGGACATCCGAGATCAGGATGTCCCGCAGGGTGTAACCCCCCCAAACACCCCGAAAAACCTTACCTCTCCAGACGCTGCTTCCGACGCCTCACTCGCGCTCCTCCAGACGTGCGCGCGCGCGCGCCGGCCGTCTCTGAATGGCAGGCGCGGGCGCGCACACGTCAGGAGTGACGCGCGGGAGGCGGCGGTGGGCGCGATCCCTTGTCCGCCGATGGACGTCACTTGTCCGTCGGCGGGCATTGGACAGCGCAGTCACGTGGGATCGTGGAGAGGTGAGTTTTCGGGGTTTTGGGGGGGTTTTGGGCAGCGGGGCACCAAGGAAGTGGACCAATACCCAGGATAGTCAAAATCCTGGGTGTTGGTCCACTTTAAATAGGCCTAACACCATGTGCAGCAGTAGATGGAGAGATAGAACAGCCAGGGGCTCTGCTGACACCCCGTGGTGGCTATCCAAACAGCAGGCAGGGTAAAAAAAGGCACAAGCCACCAGTCAGGTATCAGCCTGGATCTGCCAGGGCTTGCTTATTACATAGGCGTCTCGCATTAAATGATCCAATCGACTGCAAAGGGCAGCTTCTTCCTGGTGAGGTCCATCAGGGGCTTAGCCAGGCTGCATTTTGGGGTGTAGCCCTCTGGGACAGGACTTTTGTCTGAGGGGTTCTCCTTAATCTCTTTTGCCACTTCCTGTTCCTGAAATAGTTTCTCTAGATTTTCTACATCTTCAGTGGGGATGGGGGAGAGGAGTAGCTTCAATATAGCTAACAATTTTTCTAGGGTTGTCGCCAAGAGATGGGACAGAACCCCCGCCCAGGTTAAATAAGGACAAATAACATTCTTTAAAAGTTTCCATAATATGCAAGGGGGTGGGAAGGTTATTCCCCACCGATCCCTTGAGAAGGTATGTAAGTTCTGGCTGCCCTGGGGTGAAGTGATCTGACCAGCCACATCTATTAGCAAATTCATAAGAGTGTCCCTAGCTTTTAGAAGGGCCAGAAGTGTGTTCTTGGTTGGGATGTTTTTATGGTCCTGTTCGCTGAAGTAATGTGTTTATTAGAGATGATCTCTCTTTTTTCTAACCGGGATCTATGAGATGAGTTTGGGGAGTACATTTTGGCCACTGTGTAGATTTTTGTGAAAAGTTCTATTTAAAAAAGGCTGTGGATTCACAGGGGACTCCATTACTTTATGGGGTAGAGATTTATGGAGAGCAATGGAGCAATGGTTTAGCCTCTGGGTTGGGGCAGTGGTGCCATGATCGATTAATTAGCACTTGTGCAAATTATTATCTTTTTTTAGAGATGATTTGTTTGGGGATTTATTAGTGGATGATAGTGGGATGATAATGTTTGGGGAGTTGCACCATTTCTTTTTCTAAATATCACTGCTTGATCAAGCGTGTATAGAAGGGAAGTGTATATTAGTAGGAAGTGTAGCGTCTGTGGAAGGTGTGCATTGGAAAGTGGGGAACAGTGAAAGAATATCGTAAAGTAAACTAAACTGGGTGTGAAATCACTTCTCATACCACTTGCTGAGAGTGGAATCTGCAGCAAAGAGTAGTCACTGACTCAAGGTCCGCGTAAGTAAGGGTGGGCTGATTTTTTTTCCACAACTCAAGAATAGGGTCAACTTGGTTGCTACCAAGGACATGACAGCAGGCACCGCTCATCACTTCAGCGGAAACATCAGACAGGTAAGGCGTAGGGTGGAGGTGCACAGTTTCCAGTGTCTCCCATTCAGAACTGGATGTCCTCTCCCAAAATGTAGGTGTACTAAACAACTCTGGGGCATTATTGCTGGGTATAGTGGCATACTGTGAGAAGCTTCTATCATTAGTGCCTCACTCGGTCATAGCATAACCATGCCTCCTGGTCCGATCCTTTTTGGGGCAGAGGACCACAGGGAAGCTGCAGCATCTCATAGGAGCTGAGGGCAGGTGTCCATGTCCTCGATTGTTGCTTCTTTTCTGACCTGGGCAAGCATATCCAGGAGGGTTTCTGCTTTGCCCTCCTCCGGCAGGTTGCATATGAGGAGGGCACACGCTTCCTGCTTATGATGTGCCTTCATCATGTTCACGTGGAAAGCTTTCTGCACGGGTAGGTTCTAGAGTGACCATGTACGTGACGGTATTTAGATGCTGGTGCATGAAATAGGGGCATTGCCAGGCAGCCTGAAGCTTTTCCTGGGGCACAGGGACCAATACCTTTTGGCCTACCTGGTAGGTTCAACCACACACATTTTGATCATACCACCACTTCTATTAGGCCTGGACCTGTGCACCAGCTGGGCCAAGGCCTGGATTTTGTCCTAGAAGCTCTGGAGGTGGCCGTGTCCCCCTCCCATGCTTCCCTCACCAGGGCCAGGGGGCTCTACACTAGGGATGAGCGAATCGATCCGGACGAACTCGGATTCGATCCGAATTTCAGGAAAAATTCGATTCGGATCGAATCCGAATTTCCCCGCGATTCGATCACTCGAAGTTTTCCTTTAACATCCATTCATTTACATTTACAGGCATTCTAAGATGGCGGACGGGACATGTCTGGACATCTATCCCGCGCCAGTGCAAGCTGGGGCAGTCACATGCAGCCTATCAGCAGCCAGCAAGCCCGGTGACGTCACACAGCGGTATTTAACGGCGGCCATCTTGCTTTTCCTCATTTCTCTATTGCATTCGTGACAGACAGAACGCTGTGTAGCTGAGGCAGTTAGACAGGCAGGGACAGACAGGGACAGGCTGGAGACAGGCAGGAGACAGGCAGGAGACAGACAGGAGACAGACAGAAAGCCAGGGAAAGGTAGGAAAAACGGAGGCTGTGACAGGGAGATTTTTTTTTTTTCATCCAGCCTTTGTTAGCGTTTTCAGGCTGCTTATAGTAACTAACTGTGCATATATACTGAACTGATCTTAAGTCTGCTGTGAGGCATCCCATTCTGTGACTAAAGCAGCCTCTGTTTAAGACCATATAAGCATTTGCTCTTATCATATTTGAAATTAGCCTGATAAAGACACTTTTGCTGGGCAAAGCACTACTGTACCCTGCCAGGTCCATTCCTGCCCAGGGCATCCCATTCTGTGACTAAAGCAGCCTCTGTTTAAGACCATATAAGCATTTGCTCTTATCATATTTGAAATTAGCCTGATAAAGACACTTTTGCTGGGCAAAGCACTACTGGACCCTGCCAGGTCCATTCCTGCCCAGGGCATCCCATTCTGTGACTACAGCAGCCTCTGTTTAAGACCATATAAGCATTTGCTCTTATCATATTTGAAATTAGCCTGATAAAGACACTTTTGCTGGGCAAAGCACTACTGGACCCTGCCAGGTCCATTCCTGCCCAGGGCATCCCATTCTGTGACTAAAGCAGCCTCTGTTTAAGACCATATAAGCATTTGCTCTTATCATATTTGAAATTAGCCTGATAAAGACACTTTTGCTGGGCAAAGCACTACTGGACCCTGCCAGGTCCATTCCTGCCCAGGGCATCCCATTCTGTGACTACAGCAGCCTCTGTTTAAGACCATATAAGCATTTGCTCTTATCATATTTGAAATTAGCCTGATAAAGACACTTTTGCTGGGCAAAGCACTACTGTACCCTGCCAGGTCCATTCCTGCCCAGGGCATCCCATTCTGTGACTAAAGCAGCCTCTGTTTAAGACCATATAAGCATTTGCTCTTATCATATTTGAAATTAGCCTGATAAAGACACTTTTGCTGGGCAAAGCACTACTGGACCCTGCCAGGTCCATTCCTGCCCAGGGCATCCCATTCTGTGACTACAGCAGCCTCTGTTTAAGACCATATAAGCATTTGCTCTTATCATATTTGAAATTAGCCTGATAAAGACACTTTTGCTGGGCAAAGCACTACTGGACCCTGCCAGGTCCATTCCTGCCCAGGGCATCCCATTCTGTGACTAAAGCAGCCTCTGTTTAAGACCATATAAGCATTTGCTCTTATCATATTTGAAATTAGGCCTGATAAAGACACTTTTGCTGGGCAAAGCACTACTGGACCCTGCCAGGTCCATTCCTGCCCAGGGCATCCCATTCTGTGACTACAGCAGCCTCTGTTTAAGACCATATAAGCATTTGCTCTTATCATATTTGAAATTAGCCTGATAAAGACACTTTTGCTGGGCAAAGCACTACTGTACCCTGCCAGGTCCATTCCTGCCCAGGGCATCCCATTCTGTGACTACAGCAGCCTCTGTTTAAGACCATATAAGCATTTGCTCTTATCATATTTGAAATTAGCCTGATAAAGACACTTTTGCTGGGCAAAGCACTACTGGACCCTGCCAGGTCCATTCCTGCCCAGGGCATCCCATTCTGTGACTACAGCAGCCTCTGTTTAAGACCATATAAGCATTTGCTCTTATCATATTTGAAATTAGCCTGATAAAGACACTTTTGCTGGGCAAAGCACTACTGTACCCTGCCAGGTCCATTCCTGCCCAGGGCATCCCATTCTGTGACTAAAGCAGCCTCTGTTTAAGACCATATAAGCATTTGCTCTTATCATATTTGAAATTAGCCTGATAAAGACACTTTTGCTGGGCAAAGCACTACTGGACCCTGCCAGGTCCATTCCTGCCCAGGGCATCCCATTCTGTGACTACAGCAGCCTCTGTTTAAGACCATATAAGCATTTGCTCTTATCATATTTGAAATTAGCCTGATAAAGACACTTTTGCTGGGCAAAGCACTACTGGACCCTGCCAGGTCCATTCCTGCCCAGGGCATCCCATTCTGTGACTACAGCAGCCTCTGTTTAAGACCATATAAGCATTTGCTCTTATCATATTTGAAATTAGCCTGATAAAGACACTTTTGCTGGGCAAAGCACTACTGTACCCTGCCAGGTCCATTCCTGCCCAGGGCATCCCATTCTGTGACTAAAGCAGCCTCTGTTTAAGACCATATAAGCATTTGCTCTTATCATATTTGAAATTAGCCTGATAAAGACACTTTTGCTGGGCAAAGCACTACTGGACCCTGCCAGGTCCATTCCTGCCCAGGGCATCCCATTCTGTGACTAAAGCAGCCTCTGTTTAAGACCATATAAGCATTTGCTCTTATCATATTTGAAATTAGCCTGATAAAGACACTTTTGCTGGGCAAAGCACTACTGGACCCTGCCAGGTCCATTCCTGCCCAGGGCATCCCATTCTGTGACTACAGCAGCCTCTGTTTAAGACCATATAAGCATTTGCTCTTATCATATTTGAAATTAGCCTGATAAAGACACTTTTGCTGGGCAAAGCACTACTGTACCCTGCCAGGTCCATTCCTGCCCAGGGCATCCCATTCTGTGACTAAAGCAGCCTCTGTTTAAGACCATATAAGCATTTGCTCTTATCATATTTGAAATTAGCCTGATAAAGACACTTTTGCTGGGCAAAGCACTACTGGACCCTGCCAGGTCCATTCCTGCCCAGGGCATCCCATTCTGTGACTACAGCAGCCTCTGTTTAAGACCATATAAGCATTTGCTCTTATCATATTTGAAATTAGCCTGATAAAGACACTTTTGCTGGGCAAAGCACTACTGGACCCTGCCAGGTCCATTCCTGCCCAGGGCATCCCATTCTGTGACTAAAGCAGCCTCTGTTTAAGACCATATAAGCATTTGCTCTTATCATATTTTAAATTAGGCCTGATAAAGACACTTTTGCTGGGCAAAGCACTACTGTACCCTGCCAGGTCCATTCCTGCCCAGGGCATCCCATTCTGTGACTAAAGCAGCCTCTGTTTAAGACCATATAAGCATTTGCTCTTATCATATTTGAAATTAGGCCTGATAAAGACACTTTTGCTGGGCAAAGCACTACTGGACCCTGCCAGGTCCATTCCTGCCCAGGGCATCCCATTCTGTGACTACAGCAGCCTCTGTTTAAGACCATATAAGCATTTGCTCTTATTATATTTATATTATAAGACACTTTTGCTGGGCATAGGCTTACTGCTGCCTGCCAGGTGCACTTCTGTTGAGGCATCCCATTCTGTAACATAGCATACCCCTCTTTATTTACACTAAGCAGCTCTCTTATTTACACTAAGCAGGCCTGTTGGAGGCTGAGTGTTACTGCTCACTTTTGGTGTGCATTATATTCTGTTTCATATAGACCCACCGCTGCCCGGGGTTTTTTTAAATATCACCTACTACCACGCCAGTTAGACTATGTCGGGCAGACAAGTGCCTGGAAGTGAAAAGAGGAGTGGCAGAGGCCAAGATTCCGCAGGCAGAGCTCGCATCAGACTGGGGGCCAGTAGCAGCAGGAGTCACGCTGAGAGACCTAATCTGCCAGTATCTGCTAGCGGTCGGGTCTCCACCAGTAACGCATCTGCCGTGGTAGATTGGCTGACGCGCTCATCAACAACATCATCACAACTTACATCTGAGACCCCCAGTCTAGGGTCGGTAGGTTCCTCTGACACAACCCTGAGTTGGCATGCCCCGAGAGCAGTCCCTGTCCTCCCATTGCCTCTGTCCTACGCCGTTCCCTCCCCCAGCGACGTATCCTATGCTTTGGGTTCAGCTCCACTCTTTAGTGAGGAGGACGATCAGATACAGGAGGACAGTCAGCAGCTACTGCCCAGCCAAGAAATGGAGGTGGCTTCTTTAGCTAGGCAGACAAATAGTGATGTGGACAGTGTCGTGGGTGCTGCGAGCGTTCCAGCTCCTGCGCCAGACACTGTTGACGAATCCACGAACATCAGTGACGTACAGCCACAACTCGGTGATGATGATGATGATGACGATGAAGCCGATCGCACTTGGGAGCCGGGTGATGAAGGGGCTTCATCGTCATCATCAGGAGAAGAGGGGCGCAGGTTGCCCCGGAGTCAGCAGCTGAGGCAGCAAGGTGGTAGCAGTCAGCATGGGGGCACAATTCCAAAGGCTGGAGCCGGCCGGGGCCGGGGCCGGGGTAGAGCACCTGCTGTGCGGCAGTCTACCTTATCGGGAGGTAGTGGAGCAGGGGTTCCTGGAGTTGGCAACAGCAGCAGTGAATCAGTGAGGCCAGGGGGTGGGAAAAGTAGCTACTCGGCAGTGTGGCAGTTTTTCCTGAGGCATCCGCAGGAGGGTAACATGGCCACATGCAAGATATGTAGGCAAAAGGTGAAGCGTGGCCAGGGTCCAAATGTTGGCACCACGGCCCTGCGTCAACATATGATGCGTCACCATAAAACGACCTGGGAGAACCGAGGCTCCCAAGGGGTGGTCCAGTCTGCTTCCTCACCAAGTGAGCTCCCAATTTCTGCCAGCCAAGGCTCCAGCACCTCAGCCGAAGGCAGCTGTGCGTCATACCCATCCTCTGTCGCTCCTGCTCCTCCTCCTCCTCCTCCAAGTCATGCATCCCGCCAGCAATCCATCAGCGAAGCCATGTCCAAGAGACAGCAGTATGCGCCCACTCATCCTACGGCGCAGAAGCTGAATGTGCTCCTGTCCAAGTTGCTGGTGCTGCAGTCGCTCCCTTTTCAGGTGGTGGAATCTGCACCTTTCAGAGAACTGATGGCTTGTGCCGAGCCGAGGTGGAGAGTCCCAAGCCGTCATTTCTTTGACAAGAAGGCAGTACCAGCGCTGCACACTTTTGTTGAACAGAAGGTGGGCCAGTCCTTGAGCCTGTCGGTGTGTAGCAAAATACATGGCAGCGCCGACATCTGGAGCTGTAACTACGGTCAGGGGCAGTACATGTCGTTTACGGCCCACTGGGTGAATGTGGTCCCTTTGCAGCAGCAACTTGGACAGGTCACGCCGCTTCGGCCTCCGCGCTCTCTGCCCATTGGGCCTGTGACACCGTGCGACTCGGCCTCCTCATCCTCCGCCATCTCCTCACCCTCCACTGTAGGCTCAAGTCTCAGTGCCCCTCCAGTCTACCATGTGTGCAGGGCACGGAGGTGTCACGCAGTGCTTCACATGGTTTGTCTTGGCGAACGGAGTCACACAGGGGAGGAACTGCTTAAATGTATTCATCAGGAAATCCAAACATGGCTTACTCCGAGAAAACTTAAAATGGGAATCATGGTTACCGACAATGGGAAGAACATTTTGTCTGCGCTGCGCCAAGGAAGCCTGACCCATGCCCCCTGCATGGCTCACGTCTTCAATCTGGTTGTCAAGCGGTTTCTGAAGTGTTCCCCCCATCTGCAAGACATCCTAACAACTTCAAGGAAACTTTGCATGCACTTCAGCCACTCCTACACCGCCAAACACACCCTTCTTGAGCTACAGCGTCAGAATGGTATCCCCCAACATAGTCTGATTTGCGATGTTTCCACCCGTTGGAATTCCACCCTTCACATGTTGGACCGATTATATGAACAGAGAAAAGCCATCACGGATTTCCTGATGATCCAAGCAGATAGGGGGACTCCCCTGTGTAACTTCAATGTCAACCAGTGGCAGCTCATACGTGACACCTGCCGTTTGCTCAGGCCCTTTGAGGATGCCACTTTATTTGTCAGTCGGCAGGATTACGGGATGAACGACGTGATTCCACTGCTTCATGTACTACAGCACATGTTGGAAACCATGGCTGGTCAGGGCACTGGAGACATGGCGTTTACATCTTACGGCCACATGAACCCCGCTGGAGCTGAACTGGAGGAGGAGGAAGAGGAGGAGGAGGAGTTGCCCAGCGAAACACAGTTTAGGCTTGGCGAAATGGCTGGTTTATCTAGTCAGCGGACAGGAGAGGAGGAGCAGGAGCAGCCAGAGGAGCTAGAGGTTTTTGAGGAAGGCGAGACAGAGGACCCGGGCACACCGTGGCAGTATGCAGTGGAGATGGAGACAGGTAGTCCATCCGAGTCACTTGCGCAAATGGCACGAAGCATGCTCACGTGCTTGCGTAGTGACCCCAGAATTGTTTCCATCTGTCGGCGGGATGACTTCTGGCTGTCCACCTTATTGGACCCTCGCTTCCGGCACAAAATGGGGGCATTTTTTAAACCCACCGAGAGGGAGGACAAACTCAACTACTACAAAGACATTCTACGTAGGCAGTTGGCCGATGCCTATCTGCGCCATGGTCCATACTCTCGCAGGTCTGACTCGAGGGGACCTCTGCGCTCACCTTCCACTGCCATGGCCGCTGGGGGGGTTGGCAGCAGCAGTAGCAGAAGCTCCATCAGCAGCAGCAGCCTCAGTCTTCAGTCGCTAATGAGTAGCTTTCTACACCCGCATAGTGAGGCTACTCATGAGCAGCAGGAAGACCTGGAGCAGGACCTGAACCAGCAGGTCATGTCATACTTTGACATGACCATGCCAACACACCTTGAGGATCCGCTGGACTTCTGGGCAGCCAAACTTGATTTGTGGCCGCAACTAGCAGAGTTTGCCCTGGAAAAGCTGTCCTGCCCGGCAAGTAGCGTGCCATCTGAGCGGGTGTTTAGTGCGGCGAGGGCCATAGTTACGGCGAGGAGAACTCGTCTGTCAACTAAAAATGTGGAGAGACTCACCTTTGTCAAAATGAATCAGGGATGGATCAGCCAGGATTTCCACCCACCAATGCCTGATGCATGCGACTAGATTCAGCATGGTGCCACGTTTTACACTTTCCAAATGGTGCAAAACATATTTATGTCTTTAGGCCATTTTTTGGGCTCCTGCTGCTGCTACTGTCAACTCCTGCCAACTCCAGGGTGTGATTCATCCAATTTTTGGGCTCCTGAAGCCAACTCCAGTGTATATTTGGGCTCCTGCTGCTGCTGCTGCCAACTTCTGCCAACTCCAGGGTGTGATTCATCCAATTTTTGGGCTCCTGAAGCCAACTCCAGTGTATATTTGGGCTCCTGCTGCTGCTACTGTCAACTCCTGCCAACTCCAGGGTGTGATTCATCCAATTTTTGGGCTCCTGAGGCCAACTCCAGTGTATATTTGGGCTCCTGCTGCTGCTGCTGCCAACTTCTGCCAACTCCAGGGTGTGATTCATCCAATTTTTGGGCTCCTGAGGCCAACTCCAGTGTATATTTGGGCTCCTGCTGCTGCTGCTGCCAACTTCTGCCAACTCCAGGGTGTGATTCATCCAATTTTTGGGCTCCTGAAGCCAACTCCAGTGTATATTTGGGCTCCTGCTGCTGCTGCTGCCAACTTCTGCCAACTCCAGGGTGTGATTCATCCAATTTTTGGGCTCCTGAAGCCAACTCCAGTGTATATTTGGGCTCCTGCTGCTGCTACTGTCAACTCCTGCCAACTCCAGGGTGTGATTCATCCAATTTTTGGGCTCCTGAAGCCAACTCCAGTGTATATTTGGGCTCCTGCTGCTGCTGCTGCCAACTTCTGCCAACTCCAGGGTGTGATTCATCCAATTTTTGGGCTCCTGAAGCCAACTCCAGTGTATATTTGGGCTCCTGCTGCTGCTACTGTCAACTCCTGCCAACTCCAGGGTGTGATTCATCCAATTTTTGGGCTCCTGAAGCCAACTCCAGTGTATATTTGGGCTCCTGCTGCTGCTACTGTCAACTCCTGCCAACTCCAGGGTGTGATTCATCCAATTTTTGGGCTCCTGAAGCCAACTCCAGTGTATATTTGGGCTCCTGCTGCTGCTGCTGCTGCCAACTTCTGCCAACTCCAGGGTGTGATTCATCCAATTTTTGGGCTCCTGAAGCCAACTCCAGTGTATATTTGGGCTCCTGCTGCTGCTACTGTCAACTCCTGCCAACTCCAGGGTGTGATTCATCCAATTTTTGGGCTCCTGAGGCCAACTCCAGTGTATATTTGGGCTCCTGCTGCTGCTGCTGCTGCTGCCAACTTCTGCCAACTCCAGGGTGTGATTCATCCAATTTTTGGGCTACTGAAGCCAACTCCAGTGTATATTTGGGCTCCTGCTGCTGCTACTGTCAACTCCTGCCAACTCCAGGGTGTGATTCATCCAATTTTTGGCTCCTGAGGCCAACTCCAGTGTATATTTGGGCTCCTGCTGCTGCTGCTGCCAACTTCTGCCAACTCCAGGGTGTGATTCATCCAATTTTTGGGCTCCTGAAGCCAACTCCAGTGTATATTTGGGCTCCTGCTGCTGCTGCTGCCAACTCCAGGGTGTGATTCATCCAATTGTTGGGCTCCTGAAGCCAACCCCAGGGTCTCTTTAAAGTAATGTTTGGGCTCCTGCTGCTGCTGCTGCCAACTTCTGCCAACTCCAGGGTGTGATTCATCCAATTTTTGGGCTCCTGAAGCCAACCCCAGGGTCTCTTTGAAGTAATGTTTGGGCTCCTGCTGCTGCTACTGTCAACTCCTGCCAACTCCAGGGTGTGATTCATCCAATTTTTGGGCTCCTGAGGCCAACTCCAGTGTATATTTGGGCTCCTGCTGCTGCTGCTGCCAACTTCTGCCAACTCCAGGGTGTGATTCATCCAATTTTTGGGCTCCTGAAGCCAACTCCAGTGTATATTTGGGCTCCTGCTGCTGCTGCTGCCAACTCCAGGGTGTGATTCATCCAATTTTTGGGCTACTGAAGCCAACTCCAGTGTATATTTGGGCTCCTGCTGCTGCTACTGTCAACTCCTGCCAACTCCAGGGTGTGATTCATCCAATTTTTGGCTCCTGAGGCCAACTCCAGTGTATATTTGGGCTCCTGCTGCTGCTGCTGCCAACTTCTGCCAACTCCAGGGTGTGATTCATCCAATTTTTGGGCTCCTGAAGCCAACTCCAGTGTATATTTGGGCTCCTGCTGCTGCTGCTGCCAACTCCAGGGTGTGATTCATCCAATTGTTGGGCTCCTGAAGCCAACCCCAGGGTCTCTTTAAAGTAATGTTTGGGCTCCTGCTGCTGCTGCTGCCAACTTCTGCCAACTCCAGGGTGTGATTCATCCAATTTTTGGGCTCCTGAAGCCAACCCCAGGGTCTCTTTGAAGTAATGTTTGGGCTCCTGCTGCTGCTACTGTCAACTCCTGCCAACTCCAGGGTGTGATTCATCCAATTTTTGGGCTCCTGAGGCCAACTCCAGTGTATATTTGGGCTCCTGCTGCTGCTGCTGCCAACTTCTGCCAACTCCAGGGTGTGATTCATCCAATTTTTGGGCTCCTGAAGCCAACTCCAGTGTATATTTGGGCTCCTGCTGCTGCTGCTGCCAACTTCTGCCAACTCCAGGGTGTGATTCATCCAATTTTTGGGCTCCTGAAGCCAACTCCAGTGTATATTTGGGCTCCTGCTGCTGCTACTGTCAACTCCTGCCAACTCCAGGGTGTGATTCATCCAATTTTTGGGCTCCTGAGGCCAACTCCAGTGTATATTTGGGCTCCTGCTGCTGCTGCTGCTGCCAACTTCTGCCAACTCCAGGGTGTGATTCATCCAATTTTTGGGCTCCTGAAGCCAACTCCAGTGTATATTTGGGCTCCTGCTGCTGCTACTGTCAACTCCTGCCAACTCCAGGGTGTGATTCATCCAATTTTTGGGCTCCTGAGGCCAACTCCAGTGTATATTTGGGCTCCTGCTGCTGCTGCTGCTGCCAACTTCTGCCAACTCCAGGGTGTGATTCATCCAATTTTTGGGCTCCTGAAGCCAACTCCAGTGTATATTTGGGCTCCTGCTGCTGCTACTGTCAACTCCTGCCAACTCCAGGGTGTGATTCATCCAATTTTTGGGCTCCTGAGGCCAACTCCAGTGTATATTTGGGCTCCTGCTGCTGCTGCTGCCAACTTCTGCCAACTCCAGGGTGTGATTCATCCAATTTTTGGGCTCCTGAAGCCAACTCCAGTGTATATTTGGGCTCCTGCTGCTGCTGCTGTCAACTCCTGCCAACTCCAGGGTGTGATTCATCCAATTTTTGGGCTCCTGAAGCCAACTCCAGTGTATATTTGGGCTCCTGCTGCTGCTACTGTCAACTCCTGCCAACTCCAGGGTGTGATTCATCCAATTTTTGGGCTCCTGAGGCCAACTCCAGTGTATATTTGGGCTCCTGCTGCTGCTGCTGCCAACTTCTGCCAACTCCAGGGTGTGATTCATCCAATTTTCGGGCTCCTGAAGCCAACTCCAGTGTATATTTGGGCTCCTGCTGCTGCTGCTGCCAACTTCTGCCAACTCCAGGGTGTGATTCATCCAATTTTTGGGCTCCTGAAGCCAACTCCAGTGTATATTTGGGCTCCTGCTGCTGCTACTGTCAACTCCTGCCAACTCCAGGGTGTGATTCATCCAATTTTTGGGCTCCTGAGGCCAACTCCAGTGTATATTTGGGCTCCTTCTGCCCCTCATAGTGATGCCACTTCAACTCTCTGCAATTGTGCCGCTCTGCGATTCTATTAGCGATGCCTCTGATCTGCATGTGATATTTATTCAAAGTATTATTTAACTAACCCAGCACGCATCCTGTGCGTGTTACAGCAAGGCAGAATGGTTTACAACCCTATTGAGGCTCTAGGAGGCTCAGAAATAGCCGTTTTTAATAGCGATTCGTCGCGAATTTATTCGGGTCGAAACGATTTTTGTCGGAAAATTCGGCGAATCAGTCGAATCGAATTTTTCAAAAGTTCGCTCATCTCTACTCTACACACATTGCCCATATAGAAACTCAATGGGTGAGAACCCAGTAGAGAATTGGGAGACCTCTCTGTAAGCAAATAGCAGGTGGGTAAGGTATTGCTCCCAGTCCTGTCCATGAGAGTCAACCAACATCTGCTTCAAAGTGCCATTGAACCGTTCGCAGAGGCCATTTAACTGTGGGTGATACAGGCTAGTCAACAGATGTTGCACCTGGATTTGCTTACAGAGGGACTCCTCAACTGCAACTGGACTGGGTCCCCCAGTCCATGAGTATTTCCTGGGGAAACCCCAACCAAGTGAACATTCCCAGTAAGGCTGTAGCCACCTTGTTGGCCTGAATGGACGACAAATCTACTGCTTTGGGGTACTGGATGACGTTATTATGAAGCATTTCCTGGAGCTGCTGGGCATGGCCCAATCAAAGCCACCCTCCTGAAAGGCTCCTCTATGATAGGCAGAGTTACCAGTGGGGCTTAGGGGCAAGGGCCCGCCTACCCCACCCTCTGACAGACATGAACGACAGTAGGCAAACACATTGGGACTCATTTTTGGCCAGTAGAAATGGGCCAATCTAACTTTGGTTTTTGTGATCCCTAAGTGTCCGGCCTTCGAGACTGCGCAATCCGCAATAACTCTGCCCGACACTCATCTAGTGCCACCCGGTGCAGCCATTCTTGGTCCCAGACCACTCGATCCTTGTCTGAATCCAAGGCGGGCTGTGCCACCAGCTCCTTGAGAGTGTTCAGGCTGTCATCTGCCTCCAGCACTGTCTGAAAACCCTGACTAGACGTGACCAGAATCGAGGAGACTGCAATGTCTTCTGTCAGTTCCCTGGGTCCTGTCTCCTGGCCCCCATCTTTACTGGCTGCTCCTTGGGGGGCCTCTATCACTGAGTGTGACAGTGGCCATAGCCACTGGGTGCGCCTGCTCTCTTTCTGCTTCCAACCATGTCACCAGACCAGACTGGCTAGCCTGGACCCCTGACAACCTGGTAGTGGGGCAACCATGTGTGGTGGAGGCAGGCTTCCCCATGGCTGCTGCTTGCCCTTGGCTCACCCTCTCGAGGTAAGCTACAGGACACAATAGATTCAGGCAGGTGGTGTCGCCCCCCCCCCCTTCTACAAGGGAAGAAGGGCACCTCACCTCACCCCTACATTCCATTATCAGGCAGGTCATACACATTACTTACCTCCCCAACAGTAGGGTACATTGGCATGCATTCCGGGGAGCCAGACCTTGGGGGTTCAGTGGCCCAAGGTCATTATAATAATTATCATTATATCATCACTCGAGGTGCTTGATTTGCCTTAAGGTAGTGGCCATATAATTCACAGTTGCTTAATCTGTCATGTATTCAAATTCTTCCAACTATAATGTTGGTGATTTTATAGGTTTTTAACCATTATTTAAACTAAAATCTACTGTTACTAGTATGTTAAAACTGATTCCCTAATTACCAATTAGCCCATAACTAAGATTTGCCAGCTTGAGTATAATCTTCGTGCTATGTCCATTAGTATTAGTAAAGTTAAATGAAGCAAAATGGTCCAGCTTATAACCTGCAGCGATAAAGCATTCACGGTAAAGTGAGCCTTAGTGGCTTTACTTTGTACTTGATCTTACCCTTTGTAGTATGCTTTAAAATGATATTTGTCAACATGTGCTCCTTTGTACCACATCCCTATCCAGTTACCACCATTTGTACATTTACAAATGACCTGACAACATTCACTAATTAGGTTTTTATTAGGGGTGAGCAAATTGATCAGGTGGAAATAGAGTTTAGACCATCTATTGTGACGTGTCTAAAAATCAGGTTATCACAGAATTCTGGAACGTTAGTGATTTATTTCAGACTAATTTGTGGGGGTTTCCCTCCCAGGACTACCACCAAATATACAGTCTGGAATCCCCATAGCAGAAAAGCAGCCGGGGGCATCTGGATATGCTATCATCAGCTCATATGTCCTTAATCATTGGTCAGGTGCCCCAAAAACTGAGCACCCCTAGAGGACCACTGGGCCTATGCTGATTGACACGAGACTTGTCTACAAGAAGTAACTTGCAATCCTCTAAACCCAGAAGTTGCTAAAGGTCCTTGGGACCTCACACCAGCTTATATGTAGTAAAATAGTCAGTAGGGTCACTGATGTTTTCTGTTTGGGGCTCTCATTGTCATCTTTGCTGAGGTCCCTGCCAATGTGTCTTTTGGTGGCTCCAAAATGGTTGGAGCCTCTGCCGGTAGCAGAGTCCACAGTACCTAGACCCCCACCGGCATTTTCAGCAAGGGCTCTGACAGTGTTCCCTACTACCTGGGAACCCCAGCTGGATTCCCCCTGAGGACATATAAAGGCATCTCTTGAGATTTCCCAGCCAACCCCGCCCCCCTTCCCCCGAGCGCCAGGCTAAATTGTGTCTTATACATTTATTTAAACTGGCATCAAGAAACAAGTGTTTCCCTCTTCACCATTTCCTCTTCCCGTTATGATATTTTCCACAAAGTGTCAGGTTTTTGTTTAAGCTACGGTGTAAGAGACCTTTTCTCTGTGAGAGTCAGTAAGAGTCAAGACTAATCTGTTTAACAGTTACTAGCTACATGTGTATTCTATCAGCCAGGCTGGATCTGATGTCTTTGTCTGTTATCAGATTTCGCTGCTTCTACAAGGTTCTCCTCCCTATAAGACCCCCTGATGAAGAAGTGCAAATCTACAAGCCAAAGATGCTCCCAGAATTCATAACCTTTTCGAAACAGAGCAGATCAAAACTACTGATTGATGGAGTGCGAGACTGGAACAACTACTGAAAGAATCCAAAGCCTGCCAGCAGCAATCTATGTACCCTCGAAAATGTGTGTCATGGGGATGCAGCTGGTGACATGACCATTTCCAGCAAGTTCAAGGGCTGATGTGATAGGAGTTCAAACCACCAAATCATAATCAGATGGCCAGGCCAGATTTATAGAGGAAGTGAGCAGTGGGAAATAATGAAAACCATACAGACCTGGATAATATTAGATGGCAATATACTTACATGCACAGCAGAACAAATGCTTAGAGTCTCTTGTATCCCGTCCAAGGACATTAGGGCATTCAGGCAGTTTAAACAACAATGGAAGAAAACACCCTGGACATAAAGTTTTAACTCTTTGAGAACAAGAACATTGGTTGTTTCCCATGATCCGTCTTAAAGTGAACCCAAACTCAAATTCTTATGTCTCACTCCAGGTAAAGAGGGTTTTCTTAAAACAGAAAGTGTTTACATGACCCATATAGACCAAGAAAAATAGGATTACCCGTCACTCATAGCCATGCAAATCATCCGATTATGTCTCTTTGATATCCCAAGTGTGATGTAAACACAAAGGGACGGAGCAGTTTGTGTGTACTTTATAAGAGGCTTAGAGACAACTGTAGGACAGGGCTAGGCTTGTGCTAGTGGAAGCCTGGCAAGGAACTCCCTCAGTTCCTGAGGACATCAGTCCAGTCAGTTAAGGATGAAAAAAGGGCAGGTTCAAGCTCAACAAAAGAAAGATCTTCACCTTTCTTTTATTGAACATAAACCTGCTACTGTTTTTCATCCCCAACTGGCCTGAAGTCACCAGGAGCCTTCTGTTGGCTTCTCTCTCCCCAGGAACTGAGTGAGTACACAGTCATGTACATAGCATATTTACATTGCACTCAGGGTCTCTCTTTATCAAATTACTTCTACTTATTTCTCCTTGCTCCAGCTACTCCTTGGTTGGCACACACCTAGTTAATGCTTGGTAAAGCTACCCAAGGAATGCACATCACCCTTTTCCCCATACCTCACAGAATCAGAACTAACAATTCCAGTTTACTCTCCAGGATTCTTCTCCCATCAAGGAAACAAGGTAGCATTTAACACAGCCTTTAGCCTGTTCCTTCCAGAGGGTGTATTACTCTAGCCAGATTACTGTAGCCAGTCCAAAGTGTTTCCAGGAGATTAGTCCATTGTGATTCTCCAGTCCCCCAGACTTAATTTATGATGCAAGGCCCCATGCAGAGGTAAAGCTGAGGTAAAGCTACAGGCAGGTTCTGTGTAATTGTGTAATATTAAAAATCCATTTGAACACATTGGCTAATGAGAGGAGGGGCCACTTATACACTCAAACTAAATAAAACTCTGGCCAAGCTTGTGGTTTATTCCATCATGGTAGGAATAAAATCCAGGGGTGACAGAACCTGTCTGTAATGCCCTGTGAGTCTCCCACCTTCTGTGAGCTGGCAACCCCCTATCTCCTCCACCGCTTCCACCTATAGACATGCCCCTGTGTGCCATGACACGCGGAATGCCTCACAGGACACGGATGCCTCAGGTCTTAAATGGCTCAAAGGATGCCAGCTCATGGTGAGATGGAAGGAACACAAGGGTATCCCAAAGCCGAGGTCGTACACAGATAGTCAGTCTGAAGGTGCGTCTACTCACAAGGGTAAGGGTCAATCCGGGTGATCAGGGGTACGCGGTATCCAAAAGATCAGGCGGCGTTCGAGGTCGGGCAGGTAAAGGTTCGGTTCGGGCAGCAAACTGGGATGGTCAGATGAAAGCCGGGTCAATCACAAGATAAGCACACTCTAAGTCACACCCTGAACAATACTGGCTATAACAGGCACTGCGTATAGGGCTAGCTCCCTACTTATAGAGTGACTGACCAATGACCACCAGGGGCGGGGGCGTGTGATGTGATTGGTGCAACTATAGGATTGGCTGTACTTCCCAGGGGCTGGTCAGCCCTGGCAGCAAGACTGACCAGCACCTCATTCACTTCATGTGAGGACACTACACTATTAGACAGAGCGGCATCTACTGTGAGCTGCTCTGTTAAAGAGCAGGGCGTGCGCCCGTACCACTGCAGGGGAATGAAGGTGGCATACAGGGCGTCTCGCCGCGCTCTCTCCGGCTTCCAGGAGCAGCCAGCGCGCCCTGCTCCAGACAGCCAGGGAATGCTGCGCTGGCCGGGACCCCTGATGTCTTTTTCCTTCCATTAAAATAAAAAAACAACAAGGCTGGATGGATATTTATTGATGCTGGGTGTATAAGTGACTCCTCCACCCTGCCATCCAGCATATTTATATGGATTTTTATCTTTGGGCTATTTTTCGCGATAGTGCTCCTTTAACTTATGGCATAACAATGTGTACTGATAGACTACTATAGTGCCACAGTAGGATACAACAGAGTACTTTATTCTAGATTACAGAATACCAGAGAATGCTTGAGATTTACTTTTGACCTAGACTACGGGTATATAAGTTTAAATTCCAGATGGCCAGAAGGTAAAAACAATTAGAGTGTGTGACAGTTTTGGACAAAGAAATCTTATAATAGTGACCTGCGGGTAGGAAAAAAAAGTGACTAGGTTGGAACCACCCAGGGAAGAGAGTCCTAGTGATTCTTCTCGGACAGTTTTTGTCCTTAGCAGTAGCACCTCCATACCAGATGATACAGGACTAATTCAAAATGGACTGCACTGTAGAAAGTATGCAAACCATACTGGCTTAGTTGATGTAGAAAAATAGTCTTTACTGGACCTTCCTGACAACAAAGTTGATATATTTGTCCTGTGTGATGTAAGTACCTAGGAATTTGGTTTCAGACACTACTCCACATTGAAGCGGATAGGCCCTGTTTAGGAAAGTGGCGTCGGAAGTCAGTAACAATTTCCAGTAACGAGTTATTTTTAACACACCATTATCCAAGCCTATTTACCAATCAGTGGTAATCAAATTCCTAATTGTCTTTGATGAGGCCCACCACTGTAGTGTCTACAAGATGAGCTTGTAGAGATGCAGTCATTTAAAGCGGAACACCCACGTCCTTTGGAAGGATCATTTAAAAAAAAATGTATGAAATTCCCTTAGTATCCTGGTAATGAATTGGATCAAAATACTCACAAATGATTTTGGTTTCAAAGGAAAAATTGGGGGAATTGGGCCTTCTTTTGTCCAGGTTCTGAAATATTGTATCCATGGCGTGTTATATTCAGTTAGGTTTAGTAGATGATATGTTTAATTAACCCTGTGCTGAGTTTCTGAAATCCGTTATTTGTAGTGTAATAATATATTTAGTTTACCCCATTACATCGAATCCAGCGCAGTGTCGTCACTTCTAAACACACTATCTGTGTCTTTCTGTGGCTGGGTGGCCACTCATAAGGGGGCATTAGCACCAGCAACTGGACCTGTTGGTGGGCCTTGAGTAGAGGGATGGGGAACACTGCCCTAAGAACTTGCCTACCCCCCCCCCAAACTTAATGCCAGCCTTCAGGGTGTAACTTGGGGGGGGTGCAGGGAGCAGGACCCCATCGGGGACCAGAAGGTCATAGGGGCCCCCAAACATTGTTGCTCCTCCACCTTATTTATCATATTTGTGCTTACTTATACATATAGATGAAGGAAGCACAATCTGTTTCAGTCATTAATGGTCTAGCTGCATCCAATTGAGGGCCCATCACCTTCAGTTACGTCACTGCCAGCATTGCTTTACTTATTGTACCTATTATGTCTAATAGTACTTTATTTCTTGTATTTAGAAATATAGGGAAGGATAGAATACTATGAAGGGAAGGATGAATACTATTCAAAAGACAAGACCAGCAATATTGGAGTGAGCCCTGTGGTTTTATCAAGCATTTCCCAGCTATTAAATCCCCTGCTTGAGGGATCAGTCGTCGTGTAGAAGCCGAAATATATCTTTTTTTCAAGCCATTCCAAGTACGACAAGCTTTTCCAAAGTATTTTTATAATACCCCACTGTCGATGGTAGCTGCCTGCTGGGAAGCGCACAGACAATGCCCAGATTTATAATGACAGCCTTTCCTTTTCAATGGCTGTCACCGAAGACGCCTTTTAATTGTATAAAACTTCAATCTGAAGTAACCAGGTCATCCATCCATGCAGAGGAAAAAATGTTCGAAGCATCAGACCTTGTAATTACAAAAAATAAAAATACACAGAGCTACATCACAGGTCTTCACAGCATCTCAGCGGATTGACACGGAAAAGATGTATTTTCCCAGGTCTTTGAGTTTAAGCATAGATGATGAGTTTTGGAAGAGAGCAGGCACAAATTGCCATGTCCATGAAGTTTTTTATGCATCCAGGCAATGGTAAAGTATATCTGTACTAACAAATCAATGCAATTGGGCTGGCTGTATTTTACTTGAAAGAATCAATTGTGATCAGATAACCAGCGAAGCGCCTTACATACAGCAAGGTCCTGTTGATTTATTACTAAAAGCAATGTGAAATTCTGTAGCTTGACTGGTCTTAAAGTGGACCAAAAGCCTGATTCCCCCCCACCAGGGCATCCAGATTCAGGATGCCCCACTGTGTGAATCCCCCCAAATCCCCTGTAAAACCTACCTTCTCCCGGATTCAACAGCACATGCGTGAGTTGATTTATTACTAAAAACAATGTAAAATTCTGCACAGGAAATTAAGTTGAAGCTTGACTGGTGTTAAAGTAAACCAAAAGCCTGATTCCCCCCGACCAGGGCATCCGGATTCAGGATGCCCCACTGTGTGAATCCCCCCAAATCCCCTGTAAAACCTACCTTCTCCCCAATTCAATGGCGCATGCTTGAGCCACATCCGCCATAACATATACATTTAGATATCCCCAAACCCCAGACCCAGGAAACACAACTTTTCCATGACTGCTGGCCGTCAATTGCTATGGCCCCACTGGGAAAAGGAATTGTCCGCTGGCAGTCATGTGGGTTCGGGACGCAGAATAGAAGTGTGCAAATTCCTGAATGCAGATTTGGGGGTTGAGGGAGCATCACGTCCCCAGACACAAGCAGGGGCAGTTTTGTTGCAAACTGTGTGTTTAATGTTCCTAAATCATTTAGTCAACTCTCATTTGCCCAGAAAACAATAGCCCCCTTATTTATTTATAAATGTTTTATTATTATTATTTTAGGATAATTTGAAATATAATTAATATATAAGATGCTATATTGTTTTTTTTAGTTATTTGTGATAATTATTGTTTACATGATTGTTTACTTGTAAATGAAATATTTTATATATATATATATATATATATATATATATATATATATATATATATTATTGTGTGAATATCTTATTTTTATGCGCTATTGTTGTAAAAAGAACCCTGTGTATTGGTCTATTAAACCCCCCTCTGCAGCCTGAAGCGAACTACATTATAGAAAAGGTTCCCCCCCCCCCCCCAAGACATGCCTCTCCAATTCAGTGTGCTGCACTGTTTAGCTCCTTTCTATGACAGGTGGGTAGGGGGTGGGGCCAAGGCAGCTGAGCCACCAATGATTGCCTTGTGTAATAAAGACAATATAACCACGTGCAGCATCACTTCCTAATCTGTGCTGAATCTTTGCTACTTGGATTATGAGTGATTGCCGCCGCCCCTCTAGGGCCTCCTGATGCAGCTGCCTCTCATGACCTTATTACAGGTGCACCCTTGTAGCTAGCTTACCTGAGGTTTACCCCAAACCTCTAGTGCTGCACATTGGTGGGGAGGGGATGAAACCTTTCTATACACCTAAGGACCCACCCCCATGGCCTTGTACATATCAGGCAGGCAGTAACTGACCTGGTAGGTGCATGTGGGCAGGGCAAACAGACAAAGGCTATGCTTAAAAGGACCAGCACTCATTTTTGAAATAATGACTGGTGGATCACTTTAACACATCTGCAACCTCAATCTGATGCACTCAGGATACCTATAAAAAATGTCCACGTGTGTTGCAATGAAGATCCTTCCCTGGTTTATTTTTCTGCCACATTCTTATGTAAATGGAGGGAGATTTTTCGACAGTTTTCTTTTTCTGGGTTTAAACAATTCTGTTAATTGCATTTACTTGTCACCTGAGCAAACATATTCCCCATGACAACCCGTGCACATCGACTTGGCTTCACCATCACGTGAATCTGTTTCTGCATAGCTGTGTCCTCATTACTCTGCGCTTGGGATGGATTTGTTACTATTTTTGATGCAATTAAATATTCCACTGATTAAAATATTTTCAGTTCCACTGGAGCTCGGTTGATTGAATCCCCATGGCTGGAGCGATTTCACCAAGTGTTTCTGTTTTTCTGCTTTTAACGGACTTTTTTTCTGAGGCCCAACTACAAGCAAAACATTTTTCCAAGATTTAAAAAAGTGGGGAAGAGTTTGAGCCACTTTAAGGATTTGTGTTGTGTTCTGTATTTTTTTTTTAATTCTGAGGAGGTCACACTGCAGAGCAAGTAGCTCAACCACACCTTGGTTTATGAGTACAGTGGGGTTGGGTTCAGGGGGCTGAGAGGGAGACTAAGGGGGTAGGGATTGAATGAAGGTGTTAAAAGCAGCAGCCCAACTGGCCCCAAAGCAGTGCGGCCCACCGGGCATTGTCCCGGGTCTCCCTATGGCCAATCCACCCCTGAAGGAAGGAGTAGAACAGCATTGATGCTATAAAGAAACAGTCAGGACCTAAGGGGAACCCTGAAAGCAATCCCACCCCTTCATTTCAAGTTCGCTAATTTGAATCAGGCTGGTAATTTTTTAATATTCTTTACCTTTTAAAAAGGCCACTTTTATCATCTGCAGCCTTTACTGAGTGAGCCTATGGGCCGCAAGAAAAGTAGAAGCAAAGGTCTCAGTCTATGGCAATGCAAGCTGGGAGATTCAGCAGCGTGGCCCCGGCACCTCGAGTACAGCTGATGTAGGATGCGCAGTGTGCACATGAAAGAAATAAGGGAAAGCCATGAACCATGCAGACAGCAAGCCCATTCTTCTGATACAACTTAATCCGCTGCCTGTTACTATCCAGTAAGCTTCAAAACAGGACTCAGCTGATCCAGCATTGGCAGGCATGAATCCAGATATGCTGGGAGGTTGTTAGTCGATCTGTCCCTGTTGCGCAACATGTAAGTGTGAAAGGCCAGGTTGAGGAGAAGAAGGGAGAAGTGAGGACATACTTCTGAGCTCTTCATATTTATTACTGAGCAAAACTGGCAGTGAAGAAATAAGGTAACAGAATATGCTTTTGAGGGTACATGGTCCTCTTCTTCAGACATGATGTCATGCCACTCCCCAAAGCCAGAGCAACTGGCTGATGGAGGAAAGGGGCAGAGTGTGGCTGCACAAGATCATGGCCAGGACCCAGGGAGTATCCAGGATGGTGCTGAGAAGCCCCAATTTTAGTAGAAGCTTCCGACCTAGGACTGAGCACAAATCGAAGGTACTTACAGCTTTTTTGCACTCTTATCAGTGTGAAGGAGCACAATTTGTATGATGGACATGGACATGGAATCTGTGGAGGGAGCTAAAGGTCCAGGTGCCCAGTTGTGTGAGTTGGACTGTGCTATGTTGGTTAAAACTTACTGACTGAATGGAAGACTGAGGTCTTATCTTGCAACAAAGAGCTGGAGCAGGGCCACTTCTTGTAAAGGTCCATTTACAGACATCCAGTGAGAGGTGAAGGTCCCGTCATGGGGTTGTCGCAGGAGTGGATGGTAAGAAATAAGAGCACAAGTGTGTGTGTAGAAGCTAGACTAGATGATGCACATATGCCACAGGTGCCAAACAGGACACCCGAGAGGCAAGAAGTCCTGACTCCCCACACCTCTGGTATCATTGTGAGACCTGTGTGGGCAACACAGACAGCAGTTCTATGAGAATTAGGATTGCTTAATTAATAGCAATGTGGCTATTGTGGCTGTCAGACTACAGCTTACTCTAGACCAGTGTGTCACAACCTGGGCACCAAGACCATAGGGGGCGCCATTAGCCCAGTCATCCTGTTTTCTGCAGATAGGTTAGGACACCATTTAGTGGTGCCAGCCATGCACCAGGCCCCTCATCCCCCTATATTGGGCTCAGTCATGCAAAGGGGGCATCGCCTGTTTCTAAGGTTGAGGCACAGCATGGCACATACTAATACAGGGCAGAAGGATGGGTGAGGAGGGGGGAGAATTTTTTCTTTCCTTCACTGGGCACTATTTTGCATAGAAACTGCCCTGTAGTTAGCGATTTATTATCAGAGGATTCATGTACAAACAGATTGCAATAAACAAATCAGCAACTGAAACAAGGGGAGCGAGGACCCTGTATGCAAGAACTTACAATCTATTAGGTGATAGGGGTGTCACAAAAGATAGGAAGTGCTTGCTTTGTACCATGGTCCAAGCCATCTTAGCAACAAAAGGGGTTATAACCAGACTTTATTGGCCAGCCGCCAGTTGATATCTTGCTTTGTGCTTTTGTGTGCAATGGTTGAGTGGATAGTGTTTCATGATGGCTCAAGATCATAAGAATAATGTTGAAGGGGTTGAAAAAAAGAGAAAGCGAATTAAAGAGGAACGTGCCTCCTGTTCTGCTGCTACGTTTGCCAACTGGCCATTCTTTTTCAAACTAACTGGCCACTGGCCTAACGGTGTAATTTTGCTTTGTTTTATTTTACTAGTAGTTGTAATTGCTGGTAAAATATTTCCATACACAGTAGTTGAGACGCAGTGTGAAAGAGTCAGGCTGTGGGTAAAACAATACTATTTCTGCAGGTAAAATACTGGCCAGGTGGCAACCTTACCTGCTGTGTGTATTCCTGGGATTGCCAGAAAACTGACCGCTCCATCATTCTTACTTGTGTGAGCCGCTCTGTCAAACAGCGTCTTGCGTTACATTAAAATGTTTTTTGCTGCTTTGAGCACAGAGCTTGGGGAAGTCTTGCAGAGTAAGAATAAGAGATGGATCATGGTGAATGCCCCCTTACACTGAAAACTGGTATAAGGGACCCTCTGAACCCTTATCATTTCACAAGGGAAAAAGTACAAAAAAACACCAGTTTTTTTTTTATGAAATTAAAATTCACATGTATCATTTGTCCATGTCTTCCTGCTTCTGTTCCCCGCTGGGCAGCATATTTTCCCTTCACTAGTTTTTAATATTTGGAATTCGGGAGTAACGGATGCCAAATACTGGGGACTATCTGTCCAGAGCGCTTCTGATCCAGAAAGTCCTGTGTCTGGTTCATCAATACCAGAGAGACAGTGGTCTACAGTTTCATATTTTACTACATATAGTACTACCAAGTCATTTCTAAAGCCAGCACAGCACATGGACCTTGCCATGTGAGACATTTGCTTGTGATCTTAATATTATAAAATGAGGAGGGATCAGAACTTAGATAAGTTAGGAATCAGTTTGTTGTTGAAGAAATGGATCTGAAAGTAAATCTAATCAGGAAGGGAGCAGCCAGAGAGGTGGGGAAGCTGATGCAGGACAGGGCTGGCAAGGTCTAGGTACTGGAGTCTGTGGAGGAAAACAAAACAAGTAAAACTGTTGAGTCAGTTGTTGTCAAGTGAAGGTTACTTCAATAGTAGTATTTGGACCCCTGTTAAAACACTGGTCTGTATGGCATATGTACTCCAGCTAGAGTCGGCACCCCTTACCCCACAAATGCACTCATAGGACACCTCAGGGCCCAAGAAGCCCCCACTTTAATTAACACATGTTCTGTAAAATATCATACATGAAGACATCTTTAAAGATCTGCCTTGGAGATCAGCCTGTCAGCAGCAGCCCTGACTGATAATAATCCCCCCACTTTTCATCTTCTGCAGACATTGTATACAAGAAATAGCCTGGTTGAATAGATCTGGGTGCAGACACAATTAGACACACTCGGTGGGTCTGCGGATGGCTTGTTCAGCATGCAATCTATCTTCTCGCTCACTGCAGGTAATTTTCCTATTTGGATGCTGGACTAAAAATATCCTTTGGTGCCCACGCTGAGAAGCCCATTGTCCCATCTGCCGGCTGAGCCGGCTGCTCATTAATATTTTATTCTTTAAGGTTGAAAGGACTCTTCCAGTGGATGAGCAATGAGTTGATGACCAACGTACACACACTCCACCCTATTGTCCTTTGGTTCCATAGTCATAGACTGGGTCACCAGGGCCGTATTTACAGTTCATGCAGCCCTAGGCACTTCATGTGCTCATACACCCTATTTTAAAAGAGGTCCTTAATTTAAAAAGGATACCCATCACCACTAAATCTGATTTACATACTTTCCAAAAAATATACTATTCTGGACTGTGTCTGCTGTCTCCATTGTGACAGGTTGAGTTGGATCCAACTCCCTTGGCACCGCATCTTACTTAGGGTTACAGGGGATTTCAGCACCCAGCTGTTTTCAGCACCCAATCAGTGTAGCACCCCCCTCCAATTATGTGACTCTACCATACAGTGGATAACACACAACAGACACACACAAGCTTCTCTTCACTGTTCCTCTCTTACTCTCTCTGTACTCCAACCCCCCAATGCACCTATATCACCCCCTCTGTACCCCTATTCCCCTTTATTGTGCCTCTGTCACCTCCACTGTATGGCAACTTCCCCTTCACTGTGCCTCTGTCACCTCCACTGTATGGCAACTTCCCCTTCACTGTGCCTCTGTCACCTCCTCTGTATGGCAACTTCCCCTTCACTGTGCCTCTGTCACCTCCTCTGTATGTCAACTTCGCCTTCACTGTGCCTCTGTCACCTCCTCTGTATGGCAACTTCCCCTTCACTGTGCCTCTGTCACCTCCACTGTATGGAAACTTCACCTTAACTGTGCCTCTGTCACCTCCACTGTATGGCAACTTCCCCTTCACTGTGCCTCTGTCACCTCCACTGTATGGCAACTTCCCCTTCACTGTGCCTCTGTCACCTCCACTGTATGTCAACTTCCCCTTCACTGTGCCTCTGTCACCTCCACTGTATGGCAACTTCCCCTTCACTGTGCCTCTGTCACCTCCACTGTATGGCAACTTCCCCTTCACTGTGCCTCTGTCACCTCCTCTGTATGGCAACGTCCCCTTTACTGTGCCTCTGTCACCTCCACTTTATGGCAACTTCCCCTTCACTGTGCCTCTGTCACCTCCTCTGTATGTCAACTTCCCCTTCACTGTGCCTCTGTCACCTCCTCTGTATGGCAACGTCCCCTTTACTGTGCCTCTGTCACCTCCACTGTATGGCAACTTCCCCTTCACTGTGCCTCTGTCACCTCCTCTGTATGTCAACTTCGCCTTCACTGTGCCTCTGTCACCTCCTCTGTATAGCAACTTCCCCTTCACTGTGCCTCTGTCACCTCCTCTGTATGGCAACTTCCCCTTCACTGTGCCTCTGTCACCTCCTCTGTATGGCAACTTCCCCTTCACTGTGCCTCTGTCACCTCCTCTGTATGGCAATTTCCCCTTCACTGTGCCTCTGTCACCTCCTCTGTATGTCAACTTCGCCTTCACTGTGCCTCTGTCACCTCCACTGTATGTCAACTTCGCCTTCACTGTGCCTCTGTCACCTCCACAGTATGGCAACTTCACCTTTACTGTGCCTCTGTCACCTCCTCTGTATGGCAACTTCCCCTTCACTGTGCCTCTGTCACTTCCTCTGTATGGCAATTTCCCATCCACTGTGCCTCTGTCACCTCCACTGTATGTCAACTTCGCCTTCACTGTGCCTCTGTCACCTCCACTGTATGGCAACTTCACCTTCACTGTGCCTCTGTCACCTCCACTGTATGGCAATTTCCCCTTCACTGTGCCTCTGTCACTTCCTCTGTATGGCAATTTCCCGTCCACTGTGCCTCTGTCACCTCCTCTGTATGTCAACTTCGCCTTCACTGTGCCTCTGTCACCTCCACTGTATGGCAACTTCACCTTTACTGTGCCTCTGTCACCTCCTCTGTATGTCAACTTCCCCTTCACTGTGCCTCTGTCACCTCCACTGTATGGCAACTTCACCTTTACTGTGCCTCTGTCACCTCCTCTGTATGGCAACTTCCCCTTCACTGTGCCTCTGTCACTTCCTCTGTATGGCAATTTCCCGTCCACTGTGCCTCTGTCACCTCCTCTGTATGTCAACTTCGCCTTCACTGTGCCTCTGTCACCTCCACTGTATGGCAACTTCACCTTTACTGTGCCTCTGTCACCTCCACAGTATGGCAACTTCCCCTTCACTGTGCCTCTGTCACCTCCACTGTATGGCAACTTCACCTTCACTGTGCCTCTGTCACCTCCACTGTATGGCAATTTCCCCTTCACTGTGCCTCTGTCACTTCCTCTGTATGGCAACTTCCCCTTCACTGTGCCTCTGTCACCTCCTCTGTATGTCAACTTCGCCTTCACTGTGCCTCTGTCACCTCCACTGTATGGCAACTTCACCTTTACTGTGCCTCTGTCACCTCCTCTGTATGTCAACTTCCCCTTCATTGTGCCTCTGTCACCTCCACTGTATGGCAACTTCACCTTCACTGTGCCTCTGTCACCTCCACTGTATGGCAACTTCCCCTTCACTGTGCCTCTGTCACCTCCTCTGTATGTCAACTTCCCCTTCACTGTGCCTCTGTCACCTCCACTGTATGGCAACTTCACCTTCACTGTGCCTCTGTCACCTCCACTGTATGGCAACTTCACCTTTACTGTGCCTCTGTCACCTCCACTGTATGGCAACTTCACCTTCACTGTGCCTCTGTCACCTCCACTGTATGGCAACTTCCCCTTCACTGTGCCTCTGTCACCTCCTCTGTATGGCAACTTCCCCTTCACTGTGCCTCTGTCACCTCCACTGTATGGCAACTTCACCTTCACTGTGCCTCTGTCACCTCCACTGTATGGCAACTTCACCTTTACTGTGCCTCTGTCACCTCCACTGTATGGCAACTTCACCTTCACTGTGCCTCTGTCACCTCCACTGTATGGCAACTTCCCCTTCACTGTGCCTCTGTCACCTCCTCTGTATGGCAACTTCCCCTTCACTGTGCCTCTGTCACCTCCACTGTATGGCAACTTCACCTTTACTGTGCCTCTGTCACCTCCACTGTATGGCAACTTCACCTTTACTGTGCCTCTGTCACCTCCACTGTATGGCAGCTTCACCTTCACTGTGCCTCTGTCACTTCCTCTGTATGGCAATTTCCCCTTCACTGTGCCTCTGTCACTTCCTCTGTATGGCAATTTCCCCTTCACTGTGCCTCTGTCACCTCCACTGTATGGCAACTTCCCCTTCACTGTGCCTCTGTCACCTCCACTGTATGGCAACTTCACCTTCACTGTGCCTCTGTCACTTCCTCTGTATGGCAATTTCCCCTTCACTGTGCCTCTGTCACTTCCTCTGTATGTCAATTTCCCGTCCACTGTGCCTCTGTCACCTCCTCTGTATGTCAACTTCGCCTTCACTGTGCCTCTGTCACCTCCTCTGTATGGCAACTTCCCCTTCACTGTGCCTCTGTCACCTCCACTGTATGGAAACTTCACCTTTACTGTGCCTCTGTCACCTCCTCTGTATGTCAACTTTGCCTTCACTGTGCCTCTGTCACCTCCACTGTATGGCAACTTCCACCTTTACTGTGCCTCTGTCACCTCCACTGTATGGCAACTTCCCCTTCACTGTGCCTCTGTCACCTCCACTGTATGGCAGCTTCACCTTTACTGTGCCTCTGTCACCTCCTCTGTATGGAAAATTCACCTTTACTGTGCCTCTGTCACCTCCTCTGTATGGAAAATTCACCTTCACTGTGCCTCTGTCACCTCCACTGTATGGCAACTTCACCTTTACTGTGCCTCTGTCACCTCCCCAGTATGGCAACTTCGCCTTTACTGTGCCTCTGTCACCTCCACTGTATGGAAAATTCACCTTTACTGTGCCTCTGTCACCTCCTCTGTATGGCAACTTCACCTTTACTGTGCCTCTGTCACCTCCACTGTATGCCAATGTCTCCTTCACTGTGCCTCTGTCACCTCCTCTGTATGCCATTGTTTCCTTCACTGTGCCTCTGTCACCTCCTATGTATGCCAATGTCTCCTTCACTATGCCTCTGTCACCTCCACTGTATGCCAATGTCTCCTTCACTGTGCCTCTGTCACCTCCTCTGTATGCCATTGTTTCCTTCACTGTGCCTCTGTCACCTCCTATGTATGCCAATGTCTCCTTCACTATGCCTCTGTCACCTCCTCTGTATGCCAATGTCTCCTTCACTGTGCCTCTGTCACCTCCTATGTATGCCAATGTCTCCTTCACTGTGCCTCTGTCACCTCCTCTGTATGCCAATGTCTCCTTCACTGTGCCTCTGTCACCTCCTCTGTATGCCAATGTCTCCTTCACTGTGCCTCTGTCACCTCCTCTGTATGCCAATGTCTCCTTCACTGTGCCTCTGTCACCTCCTCTGTATGCCAATGTCTCCTTCACTGTGCCTCTGTCACCTCCTCTGTATGCCATTGTCTCCTTCACTGTGCCTCTGTCACCTCCTATGTATGCCAATGTCTCCTTCACTGTGCCTCTGTCACCTCCTATGTATGCCAATGTCTCCTTCACTGTGCCTCTGTCACCTCCTCTGTATGCCAACTTTCCCTTCATTGTCGCCTCCTTTGTAAAACAACTTCCCCTCCACTCTAGCTCTGCAACCACTATATACCCCTACACTCCCTATATTTTGTCACTGATACCCCTCCACTGTACCTTAACCTAATATATACCCCTGCTGCATTCTCTTCTATACACCTGCTGCCAGCTCAGTGCCCTTCACTAGATTTAAATTTGCATTGCAAGAAGCATTTAAACTACCGGTACCTCATGCTGGAGTGGGCGCCTCTATTCACCTTCTCTCACGGCATCTAGCATGGGTTCTAAAGCTCTGCCTCTTGGACAAGATTAAATCCATGACCCCACTACAGTCTGCCACCCTGGGTACAGGCCTAGGCTTGCCTAATGGCAAAAAGTGCAATGTGGGTCACTGTAGCTACCTCTGACAAGGGACATGGGCACTTAAACGGCTTAACGTTGGAGATGGGATCCCCAGGCTCAGAATCTGCACAGCTGCCTTACAGTACAGAGGGGATATTATATATGGAGGAGGCTTCTCCCCTAGCACCCCTAACATCATAGTGATGCCAGGGAAATCCTGGAGAAGCACTGCCTTCAAGGGTATAAATGCCCCTCCCTGCAAAATTACCTCCAGTTTTCTGCCAGGAACCAGCGCTACTTTAATTCAAGTCGTAATATACCAGGGCAAGCAAACAAGACCACAGGCAGGACTGCCAGGTAGATATCAAGCAACATATTGGACCAAGATTCAGGGCAAGTAAAAAGCAGCGGGGCAAATCAGGATGCCTGGAGGTGGAAGGAATGACAACTGTTTTTTACTTTTGGTCAACTATGCCAAACAATTTATCACAATTATTATTTCAGCTACATAACTTTTTAGCTTTGCGAAATCAGCTCCCAAAATAGCTGCAGATTAAAATGTTACAGGCATTTAAAAAATGTAGCAATAAAGACTTTACAGTTGGTGTTTAGTGTCTGGGGAGGATAAGGATTTATACAAAGCTTAGTGTTCCTCTTTAGTGTACTACTGCCTTTCTGCACCCTATAAAATAAATGTGGCAGTTAGTTTTCCTAGTTATCTGTTCCACGGGTTGTAAGTAAGCACAGGCAAATTTATTTTCTGTACAGGAAATCAATAGGGCTGTAGGCCAAACAATATACTGTCCAATAATGCTTTCTTTACTGCTGATGGTCTATGCTATAGAGTATTATTAAGAAACTGTGTATTGAGGTAGTTTAAATAACTGTGGTGTAGTGTAATGCTTGTCACTATAACTTTGAGCCTTAGGCCCTTTTTACACCTGAGTGCCTACACTGCTGGAGCAGAAATACTGCAATGCAACAAAATCATGTTGCACTGCACTTTTTGGAACTCTGCATGCAGCATTTGGCTCGTAATGCAAACACAACGCATCTCATAAAAGTATGTGGACAACTGAGGTAAAATCCACCTAACCCACCCAATCTACTGCCACAACAGAGGGTGCTACATCGACTGTAGAAGTTATTGGTAGCTATTGCCAGGCAGGATGAAAAAAAACAATGTAGGGCTGTCCTGGGCATTATTATGTCTGCATCTATCCTGGGCAAAATGATTCTGCATCTGCATCTATCCTGACCAATATCATTCTGTGTCTAAAACCATACATTTGAACGGTCATATTTGCAATATTTGCATTTTGTTTTGTGTTTATTATTAACCGGCCCTTTGAAGGCTACCAGAATACTGATAGTTCTCTCGGTGGTAATGAGTATGTCACCCCTGCCCAAGACCATCTCCTCTGCTCTCATTTGGGTTTTCCACTGCCATGCTTGGCCCACACAAGCTCCTTCACCAAGTCCTCCTCTGCTGAGTCTTTTGCTGCTGCTGCAGGGTCTTTAGTCCTCACTGCCTCTGCTGTTGGGTCCACTGCTGCTGTCCACCCCCTCTATTGAATCTATCTCTTCTGCTGCCTAGATGGTATTCCTCTCCTCAACACTGCTGCCTGGATGGGTCCTTCACTTCTCACCTCCTGGTTGTCTGCTGCCTAGATGGGTCCCCATTTTCTGACCACCACAGCTGGCTGGATGGATGGGGTTTCCACTGGTAGTTGGTAGTCAGCTTCTAGTTCTAATTGCTGTTGATGGCAGTGGGGGACAGAAGTATGCATCGCGGCAGCAGTGGTGAGAGAACAGAGACTGCTGAAGAAGGGTCTACCTCGGCCTACCACAATGCAGGGAATGTCCCCTTAGTCTAATTTGTCAACCATGCACTAGAACCTTGCCAAGTTCACTCTGACTGGCTATGCATGGACTAGGACTAAGATTACATGTTGTACTACTGCAATTATACTAACTATGCGGTATGAGATATGTAACATTAGTGTTAAATGGTTACACCCTGATGCATGGGCTTCACCTGCATTGCCCTGCCAGCAGCCTCCCTGCACCCTGCCGGGCTTATCTTCTGAAATGGCAGGGTGTACAGCCTGTTTCTCAGCATGCTCAGAGCCAGTACCCCTCTGTTAGAATACACCCAGTACCCAGCGTTGGCACATCCTATAGGAAGGGTGCCAACTCTTTTTTCGAGAAGGCATTGGGCAGAAGATGACATTGTGCATACCACCATCCTGCTTGCAGCACTGTTAGTCTCTATTACCAGCAAGGACCAGTCATGATGAAATGGGAGGTAGCGGTATCTGGCCATATGACTGCGCCGCAACACGGAGCAGGTAAAGGCTAATACATGTGCTTTACTTGCAATGCCTCTGTACTTCTCCGCTTGTGTCACTTTAGAATGTTTCTGCCCCACCTGAAACAAACTGGAAGGTGTTAAAGGGTCTGGCCATGCTAAAAGAAAAAAAAGGATACTCACTTTTTCTCTCTGTATTGGGGTTTGAAGCTCAGAAACAAACTAATTTCTGAAATTGAGTCCTGGATTCCTTACTTGTCCACCTAGAGCATGTCCAGCTTCATTCACTGCAACTGATAGGGATGTGCTGGACACAACCTCGGGATGCCACTTTTGTAGGTGGGGGATTTTACCTCATTGTACTAATATGTTTCTGTGCACCTGACCAGGATGATGGTGCATCAGGGGATCGCTGTTAAATACCTGTTTTATTTTAGGGCCTACACAATCCATTTGAAGCACAGATTTGTTCAGCTACTTGTCATTTTAACCCTGTTAGTTGTCAGTTTATTTTTCTATTATCAAGTGCAAAACTCAGTATGACCAATCTGCATTGCCCTTTCAACCCAATTAGAAGGTGGGAGAGCACACTGGAACTGGCCCAGGCAGTGGACTCAAGAGTTTATAGCTGGATCAGCAGGCCCAGGGGTAAGGTAACTAGGTTATGTGTTATTATAGCCCACAAATAGACTTGCTATTGCATTCATATGTAAAGGGGTGTAAAACGTTGCACCTCTTTCCCAATCTGAGAAGACAAGATAATTCATTGGTAATATAGCTTCATCCTTGCAGGTGGGTTTTTGTTTTTCCTTTGCCGAAACACTGATGGAATACAGCAAATTTAGGCATTCGCCCCCTCACGCAGCGCACCATGCCTCAGCTTGTGGAACAAATGTTCCAGCACTTAGAGGGCGGACATTACATATTCATCAGTATTTTCCAACAGCCGGGTTCCCAGCACCCCGGCATTGTTCCACGCTATCATTTCAGTCAATTTGCCTCTGTGAATCCTCAGATTACTGGCCTCTTCAAGAAACACAATGCCTGGCGACAAAATGGGCAAACACGTTCCTTCGGAGCACGGTGTACTCATCCGGCAGCCTGGGTTATCGGGAAAATGTAACAAAGCTTTGCGTTTCATGTCATGCACCATTGCCGGAAACACAAGGTTATACACTGCCCCCTGCTAGTCACAGATAATAAAAGTTTATATTGCTTTCTTTCTCTGCCTCTCATCCAATCATTTGTATTGCAGCTGTGCAGCTGCTATGAGACTCATTCAGGCCACTTTTCTTAGGCCATTTCTTTATCCCAGAAGAAACGTCTATGTCCAAAAGGGCTTGTATATCAAGATTCTTGATGCTGCTCAAGTCCTAAAATCTGACATGCAACTAAAGTGGACCAAAAATTGACAAGGGTTTTTTTTGGACCAAACTCCTGAACAAACCTTACTAAAACTAACATTAGGGCAGTACAGGTAGGACCCCTGAATGAGGCCCCATTGCTCGGAAGGTCCAGCTGCCATCCTGATGACAGCCCCGTGACTTCTCACCTGCTTGCCATTTTTAGGTAATCTGGGGGCTCCCTATCTTCTATACCCCACCGCTTATCAGCCTCCATTTTGTTTCTTGGCTTTAGGTCCTGGGGATGTCTGAAACTTGCTGATGCCCAAATTCCTGGGATGCATGGAGACAATATGCCTTGCCCAATGTTGATCAGAATGCATTTTATTAATCCCATTAGTGTACAAGCCTGGACCAGTTAGGAATAATCATAGGCCCCTCTCCCCACGCCTCCCCCTTTCCCTCCTGGTTGTACCTATCCTCCACTAAATAGTTTTTCTATACTTTTATTGGTTCCAGCATCAGCTATATACCGTTTTAATATAATTGCTGTATACCATAACTTAATACTGCTAAGTAAATACAGAATACAAGTGCACCTTGATGAGACACAACTACTAATTTTCATATGATTTGCAAATTACATTTCCTTGTTGTTATATATTTGATAAACTCCACAATTGTGACTTCTCGTGTAAAATTGGAAATAATAGTTGTAAAAAGCCTCAATAAAAATATTGGAACAGAAAACTTGCCAATGACCATAAGAGGCCAGGTAATTACTGGTGCTGTTGCAGACATGTACTGTACTGGCTGGGCTCACAGCTGCTCCCCATTGTCACATATATGGAAATATATGTCCATTCCAGTTCATGTGTAACAAGTCATTTGGGAGGGGGGGTCCTGACATTGAGGTTGTACGGGGCAATAACCTTTAATGTCATCCCTTTAACATCTAATGGCATTCCTGAATTAGTAATTGTATTAATTCATATTACTGTAGCTAATATATATATATATATATATATATATATATATATATATCACAAAATATATTGCTATTGCTTTGCCAGTGGGACACTAGTCAAAAAAATAAAGTTTATTAAGTTGGTCCCCTAATTCCCCCTCTGATGATCAGTGGTGTTAGCTGTTTGAGAGCACTTAAAGCAGTACAAAATAGACTCAAGGGCCACCCACTAGCCTGCCCCCGCGGCATCTGAAATCAAGATTATGTGGAATCATGGGGGTGTGCTGGTAATCTTGCCTTTCCTGGCACTAGGTGGGTGTGGCCATGGGCAGTGGGTCACTGTTGAGCGGCCACATCACAGAAGGTACTATGGATGGTTTTGTTCCGTTCTATGCAGATGTTGTGCTCCTGAACTACATTGAAGCCGCCATCTTCCTACACACCTGACAGTCCTGCTTACACATGATCAAGAGCAGGGGGCTGTGCCAGCAGCAGCCCACACCAAACTGAGACAGAGATATGCCTCAGAAACACCAGGAAGCTTGTCTATCATTCTACACACACATACACACAGAATAAACAGCTGCTGGAGGGGAAATCTGTGTGAGGGAAGCTGTTATTATGTTTCTCCATGATATGTGTGTGGCAGCGGCAGAGCATTCAGACAGTGAAAACAATGTATCCACAATTGATCTAGGAGATCTCTGCTGTGAGCAGAGCAATGATGAATCATTTTAGCAGGTGGATTACTACTTCTGGCTAGAAATGGGAAATTTTTGCAGAGAGCTTTGAGGCAATTTTGACTGTGTGAGTTTTTTCAGAAGCAAGGTGTAAAGTAACATGGGAAAGACAGCTCAGTCACCTCACCATATTACAGTGCACATGAAAAGGCTCTGGTAGCCTGAAGACATGTGGAAGGTAAAAGTCCAGCACTCCCACAGATGACATAAAATCCTTTATTGGTTCTTTTAAAATCCAAATGAGGCTTTCAGTGTGTCTCCAACTCCCAAAATATGTGACATGTTTCGGGGAAATCTCCCCCTTAGTCTTACCTGTTGTCCCTCTGTGCTTCCCTCCATATGTAGCTGGGAGCCCCCTTCCCACAGCACGCCGCGCCGCCAATTGGCAATTTACATGGGCGCAGGATGAAGGCACCAGGGCCAGCGAAGGACGACGAACACTCCCAGCCCTCTCATCCACATGGATAATGTGAGGGAGCTCCGGTGAGCAACGGCAGAGGGATTTTTTTTAAACTGTCATTTTGAGCCTTCCAGGTGAGAGATTCCTTTTAAACACATTTCTGGAAATCTATCTCAAAACTTTCATGTGTGATAATAATTTAAACCTTTGCTCAAAAGTTTTTAAACGTGTGCTACTTTTCTTTAGCAGCAGTACGTGATTAGCATTTGCTGTGTTGTGCTGAGTCACACTGCCCCCTATTGGTGGTCAGAGCTAGATAGAACTTTGCTTGAAGGAACGACTATATTTATTCTTGAATTTTGAGCTCTGGGAAACAACCTCGTTTTTAATCCATTTTTCCTTGAAAATATTATAAAAGATGTGTTTTTGCCACTACGAGCCCTTTATACTAAATGTGCTTTTTACATAGAGGTTATCTGTTTCTATTGTAACCCACCTGTAGGTGGAGGTTAGTGAAATTCAGGTTCTGGACCCTACTTTATACTTCAGTGACACCCTGTTTAGGCCCCAAGCACATAGGCACCAATCTTTTGTGTGTTCAAAGAAAAAAAATATAGGCTTATTGCTAGACACTAGACACTTATTATGTATATAAAGGAAGAGGTCTAAATATAATATAATATATATATATATATATATATATATATATATACTGTATATATTAGAAAATGTACCCGGCGTATAAAGTGTCAGTGTGTTAATTGGATTTGTTCTAAGGGTACCCTCATTTTTTTGTTAACAGGGAACTTACCAGAAGTCCTAGGTAGTTATGCTCTGTTTATGTAAATTGTAACATAAATGTACATTAGAAATAAATGAAAACATTTTAACATCCTAAATACCTAATAGCCAAACTGAGATGTTATGTCATAAGACATCTATGAACAGCATTGGCAGTTTTATTGCCAGGTGCATAGACATAAAGATTTTTACCTGATCCAACTCTGGAGCAGGCAACATACAACTGTCCATGCAAAAAACATACAGAATCCAGATCTATGCCAGCGACCTGCAGTGATTGGCCTTGGGCCTTGTTTATTGTCATTGCAAATGATAGCTTAACAGGAAAGGATCAGTGGAATTTGTGGAATAAAATGTTTTCCCAGCAGCACATCCAGTAAGGATGGTTACTTCCAGCACATGGGGATGACATATTTTAATGTACCAGAGAAAATTAAGAACTAATAGGCTTTAAAGGAAGTCAATTAGTTTTAGGCGCGCTTGAAGGTAGGGTTGAGGAATGGAGGGGAAGGGTGAGGCGTTCTCTTCTCACTTCGTAGGTACCAAACTGTTAGAGGTTATTTGGCACCAGATATCCTATATTACTAGGTTATATCTGGTTATATGCAATGCCTCTATATTTATCAAAAGGTATTGTATGCTGCCTGATTTTACTCATACAGCAATTATTCTCAGATGATATTATAAGGTTTTGGTCAACACATAAATACCAAACATCATAGGTATATATTCATAGAATGAATTTCTGCGATGTGTTACCATTTACTTTTGTTATATATATCAAAAAACAGAGTAGAACACTCACCGCCGCGGCCCGGGGGTACGCCGACCTACCCAGAGCCTCTGAGGTTCAGTCGCCTGTATGGTTACTGCATTAAAATAACTGGAGTACCAACCTTTAGTGATACGAAGGCATTCCAGTTGGTTCTAAAGAGTTTAAAAACTCAACTGGGTACTGCATGATCTGTTCTGGGTCTATTGTGGCGTCAATGGACTTAAGGAATAAACAAGGAATAAACAAATTGTGGCAAATCAAGAATTAAGAATGTGTACATTTATTGCATTTACTACATCATTTCATGCAGCCAAAATAGCTCTTTGACATATCCAGTCGTGGTAATGAGTTCTTCCTTTGTGAAACGGAAAGCCAATGTCAGGTAGCACTGCTATTCTGGAGGTGCTCAGCATAAATCAGCAGTAAGTGATATATTGCCATCTGCATCTTGTTGGTCTATACCATTGCCAAGCATCAGAAGCAATTGGGAGAACTGCAGAGCAGATTCATCTCCAAAAATAATTGCTCTCATGTTGGTGGTGAGCGTAAGCCTCTGAACTTGATGTCACAGTGACAATGCCTTAAAGCATGTATTCAGTTCGTCAGCCATGGTTCCCTTTGGTATTATAGGCAAGATCTGTCTGAAATCACCAGCAAGCAAGACCAAGACCCCACCCATTAGTTGGGTCTTATTTCTAAAGTCTCTCAGTATTCAATCTAATGCTTCCAAAGCACGTCTGTGTGCCATGGTGCACTCATTCCAGATAATGAGTTGACAATTGAGTTGCACTGCATCTGATCAGCTTGCTGCCTGGCCTGAGTTTCCCGAAGCATTTCAGAAGCTTGAGCAGCAGCATGGCACATTTGATCAGCTTGCAGTCGTGCCTGAGTCTACTGAAGAGTCTCTGCAGCTTGTGATGCAGTTTTCCTCTTGGCTATGAGAGATTTACTAGCAAATAAGTTAGTTTTCTTTGGAGGCATTATGCCAAATTGAAGTTAAAGTGGACCAAAACCCACTTTAACGTTAGACCCTGAACACGTAGTGGTGTCTTAAAAGCCAAGTACAATAAACTTTACACATGTGAAATCAAAATCTCACAAACAGAGTGGCTGTAAGTCAGTACTGATCTTGGTTTAACTTAGTCCAAAAGATGCCACTGAAGTCAGTAAGATCAGCCGCAGATTGCCACCCCTCTCTGCTATGAATGAAAACTCGAGATCTAGAGCCTGTCACCCCTGATTTCTTCTTCCATCCATTAAAATAAAAGAAACCAGTCTGGCTGGATATTTCTTGATGCTGGGTGTATAAATGACCTGTCCTCCTGCCATCCAGCATATTTATATCGATTTTTATCATTGGGCCATTTTTTCATGATAGTGCTCCTTTAACTCTAGCTCCATATTGTCAGCAGTATGGCGGGGAAAAAAGGAAAAATGCCCAGACGAAAAGCGAGTATTTAACTCCTGCCAGTGGAGTAACTAAATGTGACGGGGCCCTGGTAAAACATTAAATGGGGCCACGAGAACGCCGGCTCCCCTCCGCAATCACACATTTATCAAGCCGATCCTGCTTAGCGACTGACAGAGCGCCAGATAGCGAATCATTCATCATTATTCCAGCCTCACCCCACAGCGCCAGCGTCCGACCTTGAACAGCGACAGGTATGACCTCTTGCTACCTGGCGCTCTCCAATGTATTTCAATGGAACAGTCTTTAAATATTCATAATTAATTGCTATTAATTTTTTTTTTAAATGTCAAAAATTCTGTGACCACTTCTGCAATGTTAGATAGTTTTTTTAAATATTTAAATTTGTGCAGAATTGACATTACAGGTCTGATATTAATGTATTCATATTACAAAATGTTTTGAAAAACTTGTTTTTTTTTTTATCCAAAAATATGGTTGTTTGGGTGTTAAAAAAATACTTTTAACCCATCGCCGGTTTAAACAAGCATTTCACTGCGCGATAATTTTTTGAGCGTGATTTGTTAATGAATATGGTGGGAGCCGTTCACTATGGCCATTCGCTATCATGCGCTCCCATACAGCGCAGAACCTGTCAAATAGCGACTCCTCACCCAATATTCAACATTACGGCACACCGACTGAGTCGCTGTTAACTACAGAACAACGGCCAAGCACATCGACTACTAGCGGGCGCTCTGAAAATGCCGCTACTGTCGCTCATCTGTCGCTACCTGGCGCTATTAATGAATCGGCCTCTTAGTTGGAGGCAGCTAGATAGCAAAAGACTGGAACAGCAGAGTGAGGACACATTTTTTAAATAAGCTAGAAGAGCAACAATGATGGGGTCCCCCCTGACCTCCCGGGCCCCGGTGTGGTCGCATCCCCTGCATCCACTATAATCACGCCCCTGATTCTCCTGACTTTTCATGCAAAAGCCAATGTAACTTGATCTCTCTGAGGCCGATTCATTAATAGCGCCAGGTAGCGACAGATGAGCGACTGTAGCGTGATTTTTACAGCGCCAGCCAGTATTCGCTGTGCTTGGCCGGCGTTTGCTTGATGACAGCGACTCAGTCGGTGTGCGGTAATGTTGAATACGGGCTTAGGGGTCGCTGTTTCACAGGTCCAGCGTTGTATGTGAGCGCCTGACAACGAATGGCCAGAGCGAACGGCTAGCTTCATATTCATTAACAAATCACGCTCCGAATGTGCTGTCACTGTCCATTCCTTGTTTAAACCCCAGAGCGCTGGCGACGATGGGTGTTAACTAGTTTTTAACCCATAAAAAACCATATTTTTTGATTGTAACATTATACATGTTTTTTGATTCATTTTGTAATATGAATACATTAATATCAGACCTGTAAGATCAATTCTGCACAAATTTTTTTTTTTAATTTTTTTTACTTTAAAAAAAAACCTAACATTGCAGAAGTGGTATCAGAATTTTTGACATTAAAAAATAAATAAAAAAAAAATACCAATTAATTATGATTAATTAAACATTGCTCCATTGAAATGCATTGGACATCGCCAGGGAGCGACAGGTCATACCGTGCTGTGAAGGAATTTGCAGCGGCGCTGTTCGTTCCAGGCGGCTTCATGATGAATCCCGCGCTAGCCGTCGCTCTCGCCGGCGCTAGCCTCATTTAGCTTGATAAATGCGTCATTGTGACCGCCGCCGGGCGTACTTGAGTCGGTAGCCGCTGATAGCTGGCGGTACCTGGCGCTCGTCAGACACTACCTGGCGCTAGCCCGTGATAAATAAGGCCCTCTGTGTAGGGCTCTAAAGGTTTGATTCATGATTTTTTTTCCCTCACGCAATTTATCATCATATTTAGATATGCAAATGGTGTTAAATTGCACAGAGGAAAAAAACATAGGAAACATTTTTTACTTACCAAAAAAGTGAGTAAAAATATGGTGCTGAATGTAGTTCAGACTAAGCCAGCAAGTCTGGGAGTATGATGAAACCATAAATTCAGGGCAGTATTTACGCTTAGCGCCTAAAGGAAAAAAATCTGTCTTCTCCTTATCCACCCTATGGTTCTGCAGCTGTGTATATGCCATGCTGTGCCTCTACCATAGCAGAAGGCCCCCCCAATCTTGCCCTCCCACATAAATGCAATGCACAATTCAATAAAAGATAGGCAAGCATTTGTTGACATGGCTCTACACTATAAAAACCCTTATAGGCATATACAAGGCCAGCCTTTGGGGTGTGTGGAGTGTACAGTTACACACACCTCTGCTGGGGGGGGGGGGGGCACTGTTGGTATGTGTTTTTTTTTCTTTTAATGTACAATTTTTTTCTGCACTTCTGATTGGGCACCTGCTAGCTGGGGGGGGGCATCCCTTGCAGTGAGCAGATGTGGAAGTGGACATCGCTGCTAGCACCTGTCAAGGTGTTTGTATCCAAGCATTGTTGGTTCAGCATGGATCACACCCCTCGTCTGCGAGCCGCCACCTTTAGTGGCTCAGTGTGGATCCCTGATACTCACCCCTCCCAGCACTTCAGATCCTGGGTGCAGCCATCTTGGACAGGCTGCACAGAGCAGCATCCCCAGCTCAGTGCACAGCCCCATCCACTCTATTAATATCCTAAAAAACTCACTCCTTGTTTAGGAGAGAAATCTTACATCTGGTTGTTGAATCATCCCAGGTGAGGTAAGCTGATCCGTGTGTCTGGTGGTTAGCGGTATGTGTGGTGGGGTTAAAGTGGACCAAAACCATCCCTGGTTTTGCTTCCTGGGGCTTTCTGATTTGGGATGCCCTGCTATGTAAAACCCCCTAGGAACACTGGTATACAAACCTTGCCAGTGATCCCACAGTGCATACGTTGGCGCTCGCCAATCAGCATTCTATGCCATGCATGTATGGCCACAGTGCTGTCATAGAGTGCAGGGTTGCCAGCTGCTCCCTCTGGCTCCCTAGCCATTCAGATAGCAAGAGATGCTGCCACAACCTGTGCGTGCACCAAGGAAATGCTGGATATGTAAGTAAAACAAGCAAACCAGGAAAATATTGGCTGAAATGGATTTTGGTTGTGTGCGCCCGTGTGTGTGTGTGGGGGGGGGGGGGGGGGGGGATCAATGGTGTTGATCATATCACGCATGCAAGCCTTTTTTTCTTACCTGATTCTCGCTACCTTGACAAATCCTAGTCCCATGATTGGGCACAGGGCCCGGTTTCACAGAGGAAGCTAAAATCTGGTAAGAGCAACTGGGACTGCAGGGATGGTAAGAGAGCATCAGCACTTTTTATCAAATGCCATTGATACCTATTTTTCCTTTACAAAAGATATGTTGGATCCAGGGCTGGCACAGTGGGAGGCAAAGCGGGTCACTTGCCAGGGCCCCAGGGCAGTCCCAGAGCCTAATGACAGTGGGCACAGCTAATGAATCACTGAATAGTTCAGGCTGTGCCACAGACGCAGGGAACAAGGAAAAACATAGACAGGACTCTAGACCACCACCCGTGAAGCCAGAACCAGAGAGCTGACGGAGGTGGAGCAGTTCAGTGTGCTGGGGACATTGCACACGTTGCCAAGATGCCAGCCACACCAACCTGACTCTCCTGGCTGCTGTAGTGCTGGAGGAATGGATGTAAAGATGCTGCACTGTGCAGTGTCACTTTGACCACTGCTGGGACTGATGTGAGAATGAGCTTACTGCCGGGAGCGGGTGAGTTTATTTGATTTTCTTTACTCCCTAATGAGACTCTGAGCCAGGGGTGACCCTTTATTTTTTTGCACTACGAACTCTCTAAAGTTTATCTGTTACTACTATTTAAAGTGGACAGTTTATTCTGTGATTTCTTTGGGTTCAGTTTACTCTTTGATCTCTCTGGGTCCAGTTTTCTCTTTGTTCTCTTTGGGTATCATTTATTCTAATCACTTGTTACAGATATATATTCCGTGATTTCTCTGTTGTGCGATTTCTCTACAGTTGGATTCAGTTGGGGCATTTTTTGGTTTAATGTGGACCCGGAGCCAGAAATGACTGTTAATCCACTTGCTTCCCTAACACGGGAACATGCCAGATTGGGGTGCCACACTATGCATAAACTAGCAGCCCGAAACCAGGCAGGGGTGAAAGATGGGGGGCAATCAGTTTTGTGAGACACATCGAGTCTAATGAAGCACAGTGGTTGACAGTGAGGGTGCATATTCTGTGTTAGGGGGCCATATTGACTGTGGTAAAAGACCCGTCCTCTGTCTGCAACTGCTTTGCCTAGGCGGACAGTGCCGTATGTTTTTTATTTTTAATGCTCAAATCTATCTTTGTACTGGACGGCAGGGTAGCCTAAACCAAAATGATTTCCACATATATTGTAATGATGTACTTGGCGAATAATATGATTCTAATTCTGATCATGAACGTGTATGGGGGGGTGCACACCAAACAAAAATCTGGGATGCCCTGCTGTGTGAAACCTGGCCGGTGGAATATTATATGTACCTCACTGCCAATCCCACAGTGCAGGCACGGCTCTCCACCTATCAGCTTTCTAAGTTGCTCATATATCAGAGCGCCTTAGTAAAGCTAAATGGGAGCTCAGCCGCTGCTTGAGATCAGAGGCGCACCCCCTGCATCTCTCAATAAGCTCATGAGGCTATGAAAGGCTGTGCCAACCATAAATTTACCGTGGATGTGGCCATACAATGGGATCGTAGATGAGGTATGTATAACAAATAATAACAAATTGGGATGCCCCACAGGTGTGTACTTAGCATCTTAAAATGGCACAGATTTAAGCTGTATTTGCTGTCCTGGATTTCCCTGGACCAGCTGGGTGATGAGGACTGGCAAAAATACTAGGACTTATATGCCACATTATATCATAGGAGAAACACTTACATTGACCATATTGCAATAATGACCCCAGGAATGAGCACTACTTTTAGTATCTATTTAAAATATGTATTGTGGTATATATTGACAAACATTCTAATGTAGGGGAAATTATTCAATTTAAATGCCATCAGCCAGTTATCCACAGAAAGCATTTGTGTCCTCTTGATTGCAACCTGTCTAAAGAAGAAATAAGATTGTCATGTTTAGTGTGTTATGTGGAAATGTACATATGATATGCTATTAACACTGTTTTGCAGTTTGCAAATTGTGCAAATAGATAGGCATAGCATAGCCAGGATTAACTGTGTTATTGGTAAATTGGCCACCAGGTGTCAGTGGAAGTGTGTCTTATACTAAGATGTTAGGTGGGTGATTGTTTCCTGGCGCCGGCTTCATACCAAGGGTTAATTGGGATTTTCCACAGTCTAATAGGATCCAAGTGCTTAAAGAGGAACTTGGGGCATCGCCGTACAGAGGAAGAACACGCGGGAAAGAGAAATACCTGTGTTGTTCCTCTTTAAATCTTCGACCTCGCCCCTAATCTGCCAGTTGCTTCTATTTTTTTGGCCTCTTTCCATCATTTAGGATTCATGTATGTGGGTCTATTCAATACTAACATTTGTTTCCTTTTTATAGATCGCGGCTGCCAATGGCACGTGGCACTGAATGGCTATAATGATAACCAGTGCCTGCTGGAGCCTGGGGAGCCGACAAGAGGATTAAAAATGCTCGAGCTGCATTACGTCGAGTCGGCGGATGGTGACAGCAGCAGCGCACATCCCATTGCGGAGGTGTAGAAGTGCACCTCCAGCCGGAAATGCTAGAATCGCCCTCTCACGGGCACCAGAAAGCGGTCGACGCTGCCATCTTGTAAGCTGGAACAGCAATGGTGGCCGCACATGGCGCATGCACAGCTGCGGTGAGGGCAGTAGTGAGAGAGAGAAGAGATGGTTATCTCCTTTTTTTTAGTGGCCACATGTGACGGTGAATGTGGAGCTTCGATTGAGTGAGGAAGGAGGTGGGTCAATTTAGGGTAGCAAGCCTTTACCAGAGTGCCACGTGTTTGGCTGGAGAGAGCGTGCCGCACATGAGTACTGGTTCTGGAGCTGGGGAACGCACATGTGGAGTGACACCCGAAAAACCTATGTTTCAGGTAATGGACACTGGACAAAGGTCAGCCAAGGAATGGGGTTCTGTGCCCTGAAAGTAATAAGGCTACTTGGGGACATGCCTTGTCTTTGGTACCGTACCTAATATCGGTATTTTTTTAGCGCCGTTCTAAGCGCTTGCATCCCTATGCCATCTGACTTGGCATAGGGAGAAAGTGCACATGAGGTCACGGTCAGCAAGCAGAGGCAAACAGATCAGATGCAAGGAGTAGGTCCCCGTCGAGGTCAAGATCCAGTCGCAGATCTCAGGGCAGCAGCGTCAGTCCAGGCAAACTTTTAGCAGGTTTAGTAAAGCCAAATTGTACAAGTCTGGGAAACAGTTTAATAGAATCTGGAAGGGCACACAGACCTCATTCTTGAGAAATTCAAAGAAGGGAGCCCCATCATCCACCCACAAGTCCCAGAAGCACTTCTGACAATTACTCACCCCACATGGGGAAGGTTGGAGCAAGATTAGAAATGTCTTTTCAGCCTGGGTCTCCACTACGCAAGATTGGTGGGTTTGAGATACTGTGTTACACAGTCAAAGGTTGGAATTTTGGTCTTTACCAAAAAGTCATCACTTCATGAAGACGGAGATACCCTTCTGCCATCATATAGGACTGGTCTTGAAGCAGTATGTGACTATGTTACTACAACAAAAAGCCATTTTGGAGGTGTTGGCCCTGGAGTGGTTCCAGGGTTGGTATTCCAGGATTTTCCTGGTTTGGAAAAAGGCAGGTCAACTGAGACCAGTAAAAGATTTGAGAGGGCTGAATCATCATATTCACGTGCCAAGATTTAAAATGGAGTCGCTATTTCGCAGGTCATTCACATGGGGAACTGGATGTTGTCGGTGGGCCTCAAGGACGCATACCTCCATAACACAACTTAAGAAAATATACCAGAAATATCTGAGGTTTGCCTTAGAAGAGTCCCATTTTCAATTCCAGCCCTTGCTATTCGAACTTCCCCGAGGACTTTCTCAAATGTACTGGTGGTATTGGTAGGGGCACTTCACCTAAAAGGAGTGCGAGCCTTCCATTATCTCGAAGATCACCTGTTGGTCGCAGTGGAAAAGGCAACCCTGCTCATACACAGAAATCTGCTGGTGGCAGAACTACAGTGTCATGGGTGGCTGGTGAACTTGGAGAAGAGCCACTTGACACCAACGAAATACCTGATTTACCTCAGAGCGAGGTTCGACAAGATTTAGGGAACCATATCCTTACTAGAGGAAAAACTGTAAATCATCCTGGCAAAAGTAGTTTGGATAAGATCAAAACAGTCTCTTTCTGCAAGGAGTTTCATGAGTTTGCTGGAAACCTTGGTGTCCACCATTCCCATGGTAAAATGGGCTCATTGGAGGATGAAGATCCTTCAGTGGGGCTTTCTCAGACAGTAAAACAAGGCTTCCCTATGGCAGAAAATCCACCTAGATGACAGGATGGGGAAATTGCTGCAGTGGTGGGCAGAGCAGAGAAACCTTTCAAATTTCTTGTTTTTTTTACTGTGCCCTGGGAGATAATGATAACGGAGGTAAGTGCAAGGGGCTGGGGAGCCCACTACAGAGACTTTATGGTCAGAGACAAATGTCCTGCCAGTCTTGAAGGGAAGATCTTGAACGTGCTAGAGATGAGGGCCGCTACAATGGCTCTCATAGCCCTTCAGGACTATCTGCAGGGACGCCCCAATGGACGATACCATGGCCTGCGCGTATATACGCCACCACGGTGGAACAAGGAGCGCAACAATGATGAGGGAAGTTACACCCATTATGTGTTGGGCTATGGCCCACTCGACCCTTATATCTGCAGTCCACATTCCGGGGGACGACCAAATGGATTGCAGATGTTCTGTTTTGAACTTCTACGAACAATGACTGGGCATTGAAAATCGTGATTTGCAGACAAATAATGGACCAATGGGGTCAGCCGGAACTGGATCTGTTTGCATCAGAGGAAAACAACAAGACAGGAGCCTTTTTCTCCAGGTTTCCATGCTTGAGGACGCAACAGATGCCCTTCTTCAGCCATGGACGTTCAAGCTGGGGTATGCTTCCCCCCCCCCCCAACGCCATTCATTTCCAGGTTTTTGAAGAAACTGGAAACATCTCCCGTGATGGTGATCACAATCCTGCCATGTTTGCTGAGGAGGCTGTGGTACTGAAGCAGCTGGCGGTCGGGGGGAAAATTTTTCTCCCTATGATCAGGGACCTCCTACATCAGGGCATGGAGCTTCACCCTCAACTGTTCAAGCTGAATCTAGCAGCGTGGCTCTTGAAAGGGAGAATTTAGCATGCCAAGGCTATTCCAAGGTCATCAATATCCTTCTTAGGTCAAGGAGGGCCTCGCCCTGTGTATGACAGGATTTGGGAGAAGTTCAGTAGTTTTCTTAAACAGCGGGAGACACCACAAGTCACATGCGATTGCTGCACCTGCAGGTGTTGTGAGAAATGGAAAGTCTGGAGTCGAGATCACCTACTCTCAAATATGTGGTGCAAGGTAAAACCTGTAAAGTAGTTACTTACTATGGTACTCTGCTCATACTGTATGCAATGATGGTTATTGGGATATTAGATTAATTTGTGGTAGTAAGAATTAAACAATAATTTGCCAGAGAGAGTAGAGATGCAGTATTCTCAGGTATGGCATACAGGGTAAGGCCTGACATGTGTTTCTATAGAAAGGCACTTAACTTACTGCCCTACACTTCAATGGAAGTTGTGCAACCTCCTTTTTTTCTAGTTGTCCTATCTCTGTTCCTATGCTAGATTACCATTTCTTTATATGTCTTGTATCCTGTGATTTGTTTTTGTGGTTCAAAAGGGAATAGAAGTAAGAGAGTGGTCTTAATGTTAAGTCCTTTTCTAGAAATATTTGTTGTATTTCGTTGGGGTGAAGGGTGCCTTCAGTAGATTAAAGTTGTTGAGGTGGTTCTGTGCTCGCAGTGCTTTCATATATGATTTACCTTTATGTTTCATCTGTTCTAATTTAGCTGCAATTCCGTTATCTTGGGTAGCTTTTCAAAGATGGTATAGAGATAAATATCATCATTCATTCCTAGGTCACTTGCCGTCCATTTGCAGATGTTGGAGGTGAATTTGTTACCTATGGGTTTCATTATGTCTGGGTATGGGACGTATTCAGCCTTTTTCATTAAATGTCTCAAAGAGTCTAATACTGGGGTGACAATCGGGTGTTTCGATGATTGTTGGATAAAGTGGAGTCTATGGGGATCTAATGCCTTTTATGTTGCAGGGATGCAGTTCTGTCCTTACCCAGATCTCATCTTTCTATAAATCCATTTGGTAAGACATTTTATGTGGGAGGCTATATTATAATATCTAAGGTTCTGAGCCCCCCAACCCCCATGGTACGGTGTTTTTATTGTATGTTGGTAGGCAACTCTATGTTTCCTGTTATTCCATTAAAACTTAGCAAGATATTTGTCTATTGGAATTTTGATGGGTAGGTTTAGGATTTTTAATAGATAGAAAATACATTTTAAAAGATGCATTATGGGCCAATATATTTAGTGGTAGCTTCCTAAATTTGGTTATATAATCTTTCAGGATTTGATGTAGTGGCAAGGAAAGTTTATCCGGATAAGAAGTTAGATTTATGCCTAGTTATCTTACATATGATGTTTATAGCAAATCCAAATTTCTCCTAAATTATTTTCATTTCTAACTTGGCTAATCTGAAGGAGAGTATTATGGATTTGTCTATGTTTAATTTAAAGTTGGTATGGATTTCAAACAGTTTGAAAATGTCCATTATTCTAGTAAGAGAGTTTAATATTGGGTCTTCTTGGAGTAACAGAATATCAGTTGCATATGCCATTTGTTTAATTTGTGTAGCTCCTATTTTAATTCCTTTAAGTTTTTGGTCATTCTTTATTAATCTTAGTAAGATGTCTAAATGTATGTTAAAGAGTAATGGTGATAGTGGGCAGCCTTGTCATGTTCCGTTAGCTAGGTCAAAGGTTTCAGATAGGGCAACGTTTACCTCTATCTTTGCTCTTTGATTAGTATATAGAGTCATTATTTTGTTTATTAGTCCTTGGCCGAAGCCAGTTTGTTGCAGTGTCACTTCCAAGATGGACCAAGAGACCCAATCAATAGCTTTCTGGACATCCAAGGCTAACATTTTGGCTTTGTTTTTGGTTTATTAATTTTATTGCAGTTATTGCAGTGGAAATATTTTGATTTAGGCCTCTTTTTGGGAAAAAACCTGCCTGAAAAAGTGATATGACGTTTGACATCACTTTGATTAATCTGTTGGCTATTACTGTAGCAAAGATTTTCAGATCAACATTTATTAAAGAGATTGGGCGGTAATTATTACATGATGTATCGTCTTTCCCCGGTTTTGGTATGACTTTTATTATTGTTGTATTCAATGTAGGGCTTAGAGGGTGGAACCAGTCTGTATTATTCAGCCATCTAAGTAGGAATGTTGATAATTGGGATCCAAATGTTTTGTAATATTCCGAGGGAAGCCCATCCTCTCCCGGGGCTTTATTTTCTTTTAGTAATCGGGTCTGTTAGTTCCTTTGATGAAAAAGGTGTGTCCAAGTTTATTGCTAATTTTTTGCTATTTTGGGGGTTTTAGTTCCCTGCAGATATCTAGTATGTCATGATCTTTTTTTTTTAATAAATTATACATTTTCTTATAGAATATTGTAAATTCTTTCAATATATCTTCGGTTTTGTATTTCCTTTCACCATCGTCTGCTAAGATCTCTTCAATAATGTTAGTTGCGTGTCAGTTGTTTAAATATTTTGCCAGCTATTTTCCACCTTTGCCCGATTTTTATTTTTCTTGATACTTCTTTATTTTATATTTCGCGGTTGCTTTTATTCTAGTCTTTAGTTCTAGTCTTGCTTTGTTAGTTCTTTATATGTAGTATCTGCCAGTGTTTGTTAGTGTATAGACTCTAGTTTAGAGATTTGTTCCATAATAGAGTCTATTTCTGCTTTTTGTTGTTTCCTGATCTTTATAGTGTCAGCTTGGGCCATTCCTCCAATGAAGCAATTATGGCATTCCCAGATTGAGCTGAGATCGACATCTGGAGTGTCATTGAAATTAAAGTATTCTTGGATGGAATTTTTGAGGTTATCTACTATTTGCTCCTGTTTTAAGATCTCTGTACCTAAGGTCCAGTAACTTTTTGTTTACTTTGTCCCCATGAGAGAGTTAGGATGACCGGGGCATGGTGGTTACAAGTCATATTTCCTTTTTCGCACTTTTGATTGTAGTTGCATAAAGAGTGGTGTATTCTAGAATATTCTTTATGGGCTTGGTTATAGAAGGTATAGTTCTTTCGCTAATGTTAATGGTACACCAGATTATTTATCTATCTATCTATCTATCTATTAATTGCAATTTTCTGAAATGTTGCCGTAGTGTCGGATTGGTAAGTGCCTCATGTCTGTTTTTAGTCTGTTGTGTCCAGAAAGACATTCCTGACCAACTTTAGGGCACCGTCCAAGATAACGATGCCTTTCATTATTTCTTCTATATTTTTGCCCGTTTTTTTAATATAAGCATTTTGGCGCTTTTTTGGTCCATAGGAATTAATTAATGTGCATATTTCTCTGTTTAATCGTCTGACCCATATTAATAGTCGTGCTTCCTCATCATATTGTGAGAATTTTTCAGCTATTATTCTTTTGTTTTTTTTTTGTTTTTGCTGAATTGATTAGTGATAATTGTCAACATTCGTTGAAAGCTGATTGGGGACTTTTATTAATTTTAAAGTGAGTTTCTTGCAGGAAAGCTATATCCACTTTATATTGTGTAAGATCTCATAGCATTCAATTCCTTTTATTCAGGGAGTTTGCCCCATGGATGTTGTAGGTTACTATTGTTAGGACTTTATTGTCCTGGAACTTTTTTAGGATTGTACTGGTTGTACTGGTTTGGCTTTGTGTCTTTGAAGGATTTTTATTTTTTATTATTATTATTTTTGATCTGTCCATGATTACAGTTTCTTATATGTATAACAGTTCTATTTCTATGTAGGTATTTAGAGATAAGCGCATGTCTGTCCTTTTCAGGTCCCCCCTCTGCCTTCACCCACTCTAGCTTTTGCCTATTTATTTGTTGGTCTACGATAACCTAGTACTCTGCATATTAATTTTTAGGTACAAGATGGAATCTGCTTGCACTCTGCTCTACCTTTAGGACCTGAGGGAATTTGCTTGTACTGTGTTTATTCATATTCAGGCCTAAGGGCATAGGGAGGCATAGGGGTAGTAGTGTGTGTGGGGGGGTTGTGATGCTGTGATGCTGTGATGCAGGGACTTTAACCCACCCCCTCTTGCTGATCCTAAGCCCCACAGACCTCAATGATGCTGAGCTTTTTTTTTGCATTGCCCTGTCTTGTGCACTCACAGATTGTTTGACTGCTCGGATGGGTCGATGAGGACAAATTACTACAATAGAAAAGGGTGCACCGCCAATAATGTAAAGAATAATAAAGTGTGCTCACTCTAAATACATGACCTAAATGAAAAAACAGAGGCACACCTTTCTCTAAAAAGAAGCACCACTGCATCAATGAAAATATGTACAAAAACTTTATTAATACACAAATGGGCTAAAAACACATACCACAAGACATGTTAAAAACAACCATTCTGACCAAATCTGATACTGTACATAGTGCCCAAAAGGGCATAATCAATTAATACCACATGGAAACCTGACCCACGATATCGCCACCCCAAAAAAAACCTTTTGTGCCGGCACAAAAAAATCTTGTTAATATTAATACACAAATATCTTTTTAAATTGTATAAATATCTCAAGAATCATATATACCACTATAGAAAATTAATGGACTACAAACCTATGAAATAAAGTGCATATAGTGCCAAAATATATATATATATATATATATATATATATATATATATATATATATATATATATAACTATGTACACACACACACACATATATATATATATATATATATATATAGTATATATATACACACCGTGATGTAAAAAACTACATAAACAACTGAAATTGTGAATAACAACAAAAATAACAATCAAAAAAGCCAATTAATATATGTGTATGTATTAAATGCAAATGCCTAACTAATTCATTAATGACGTGTATACCTAACAATTATTAAGTGTGTGTATATATATATATATATATATGTATATATATATATATATATATATATATACAAAACACCAACAATCCCACATAACTGTCATACCATGACCTCCACTATGTATATACTCCTAAAAGGGAAACCAAGATATACATTGCACAAAAAATCATACCAAATAAACATAAAGTGTAACAAATTAGATCACAATAATGCAATATCAAGTGCTGGCAACAAAGGAATTGTCTATCTCACATATACTGGGCCACCATAGGTAAATGCATCAGGGTCAAGAGTGGTGAAAAACACCCGCGCCCGCAGCTCCCATGCTGCTTCAAGGGTGAGGACAAATTACTACATGAAAAAAAACGTTTCTTGCATTGCCCTGTCTAATGGACCCAGAAACAGCTGCATGTGTTTGGTGCCAAAGCATACAGCCATATCTTGGTCCACATCAGTTTGAACGCAAAGAATAGGTAAGTGACTCTTCAGTTTTGGGTGGGAGCACAAAACTGATGGTAGGGGTCTGCTTTAAAGTAAACCTCTTGCAGGGTCCTGGCCCACAGGAATCTCATATAAACCTTACACACCTCCTACCACCCAGGACATTGCAGAGACTTACCTTTACCTCAAGTCACTCTGTAAACACCTCCTAATGCCACCCAAGAGATTGCAGAGACTTACTTTTTCCTTAAATCACTCTGTACAATAGAAAAACCCTTCAAGGTGTTCACTAGGGGGGTAGGTAAGATTCATTTAGGACTGAGGCATGTTAAAGATTTTCTGGTGGCTGCTTTAAACAAAGCATTTAGTCTTTCCTTGGCAGTCTTCCCCACCCTGTTGGCTCCTCCTGAGCAATTTTGAGAATTGGAGAAAATACTTAACTTACCTCTGCAACACTCCTTGTGGTGCCGTGGTGGAGCTGCAGCTATAATTAGAGTCAGATGCCATAACAGGTTCTAGATTCTCTTCTGTCATGCAACCGTTCCTGGCGGTAATAATTTTTATCCCTACTCTCAAAAACAGGAACTGGTGTGAAGGGGGCGCCGTTTTAAATCTATGCCCTGGGTGCCAGAGAGCCTAGCTATGCCTCTGCTCCTCTGTATCAGGGTTACCGTTGGAAATGTTTGAACCCCATACAATCACAATGCCTGGACCCCCCTTGTAACCTATATGTGATGGCTGGGCCCTTAATTTCAACTTGGCCCAAAGGCAACCAGGCTCGCCTCAGCATTTATATTATAACGAAGACGTAAGTTCAAACTAGCAGCCTGGGCCCAGCCATCACATTATTGGTTATAGGGGCCCAGCATAAAATCCGCCTCCCCCATAGCCTACATTTAATAGCTGAGCTTGTAGTTTGAACTAGGCCCCAAGACAAACCAGTTTGCTTGCCTATGGGCCCAGTTCAAACTTGATGGTGCCTTATAAATAAACAATAATAATAACAAAAATAACTAGGAGCCCAGCCATCACAGGGAGCAGATTTATGCAATTATTATCATCTCTGTAAGAAATATGTGTCAGCCAGAGAGGCTCAGGGTAGGGTTGCCTTTAGGGCCACATGGGTGTTGCCTGTCCCCCCACCATTCCCTTTGAATTTATATAAGGGTCTCTTTGACCCTTAGCCACTTCACAACTAGTCAAATAAATAATTACACCACACAAAATGTTATTAAATTTTAACAGTACTTTTCCACAATTTCCTTTGTCTGTCCCCGCCGGGTGGCCTTCTCCCAGCTGGTCTGCCAGGTCCAGGGCTCCCTCCAGCTGAGCATCTGTCCCCCATCCTTCTATCGTGGCATCCCGCCAAGCTGCCAGGGAGGGAAGCATTTATACTTTTAAAAGGAAAAAGCAGAGGATGGAGTGCTGTTGAATTTAAAGTTATGATTTGGTGGTGTCCATCACCATAGGCACGCTGTCCTTCCTTAGGTGCCACATGCACCCTGCAGGCCCAGGGGCTATTTGGCATCTGAGCCTTGGGTTGCTAGTCCCTCTGCCGGGCATGCTGGGCTGGTATGCGCCCTTACAGCCCTAACAGTGCTGAGCCTGTCACAGATATGTGTTGTTTAAAAAACAGCCAGATTAAAAAGTAATAGTTTGAATGTGCATACCTTCCAACTTTTCAGGGTGGGAAAACGGGACCACACCCTTCATTGAGGGATGGATAGGAGATAGGAGGAGGCTGTAACCGTTACAGCAATATATAAACACTTTGAACAGGCAAATGAGTCATTTATTGAGGCAGATCAGTATACTACACCCAGGGCTGGATTATGAGGAGGAAAGGGGCATGAGCCCTGGGGCCTCCATCACTTGCCCTGCAAAAGGGGGCCTTCACCATCCTTTGGGTTATGGTCTGGTCCAGGAGGCTTTTCAGCCTTTAGTCTGACAGGCCGCAAGGCCAGCAACAAAGCTTTTGGCAGTAGTGAGGACCCCTTGTCCCTGGGCAAGGCTTATTTTTATTATTGCTAACCTGCAGCCAAAGCCACCACAGGGCAGGATGGAGAGTCTAGAGCAGGAAAGTTGCCATCAGCAACGCTACAGGGATGGGTGCGTGCAGAGCTGTCACTGCACATAAGCCACCAAGCACAGCCGCTGGCAGCTCAATGCAGGGAACTGTTTTCTGCTGGACCAGCTGGGTGACTACGTTACCCACCACCGAGAATGGCAAAGCAGAAGTTCCCGAGCAGCACACACCGCACAAGGATGGCACAAGGGACTCAATCTGACGTTCCAGTAAGTAGGCGGGTGCCAGGCAACCACCAATCAGTTCTAGGGCCTCCACCAGATTTTATGCCTAGGGGCCTCCATTACACTTAATCCAGCCCTGGTTACACCTCAAAGAGGGTCATTTAAGCACAACGAGGGAGAAGGGGACATAGATTCAAAAGAGGGACAGTCCCTCCAAATGAGGGAGAGTTATGCATGCTGACCTAAATTCTGTGCTGCCTATTGCACACATACATATTATGGAGGTGTAACTTTGAATCACGCAATTGCATACCTCCCAAGTGTCCTTCATTTTGAGAGGCTGTCCCTATTTTGAGCCCATGTCCCTCAGGGTCATGACATGCAGTTTTGCATCAATAAATGATTCATTTGCATATTTCAGCGTTTATATTGTTGTAACTGTTACAACCTACATATCTTCTATCCATCCCTCAATGAGGGAGTGTAGCTTAATTGAACAATTGTCCCTCTTTCCCACCCTGAAAAGTTGCAGGGACATTTTGCACATTTTGTTAAAGAGGAACTCCAGAGGCACTGGAGTCTAAAAGACCCCCTGGACCGTTCCTGTCATTGGAGCTTCCTGAATTGGCATGCCCCACAGTGTGAAACCCACCCAGATCCACTCACTTTCTCCCGAGCCCTGAAAGTGAATTTCCTGTGTGCTGTCCCTCTTTAAATCATGATCACTGTCTCGTTTATACACACAGGTCCCCACAACCCTGGCCCTTTGTTTCCTCTCTCTTGCCTGCTATTACCAGTCTCCGCCAGCTGGGGGCACTGCAGGTTGCGAAGAAGATTGGACCTCCCATGGCTGCACTTCCAGACGTTGGACACCAGGTGTCGCTGTGGCCACAGAAGCGCGTTAGCTGCTAGGTCGAGTTGCAGGACGCTGCCTGTAGGTGTAGCTGTGGGACAGGCCGGGCGGCATTGTGTGCATCCGGCGGAAGCGGTGACAGAGCAGATCCCGGGCTGGTGGGCAGCAGAGATGCCGCTGGAGAATCTAGAAGAAGAGGGGCTGCCCAAGAACCCCGACCTCCGTATCGCCCAGCTCAAGTTCCTGCTCGGCTTGCCTGGCACCCGCAGCGATGTGCGCCTGCGTGCTGAGCTTATGGAGGCTATCACCAACAACAGTGAGTCGGTCTGTGAGGGGACACATTACCCGGCATGCCCTGCGCCCCGCCTGCTTACAAGGGGGACACTAGCCTGTCAGCTTAACATCCAGCATATCCCCTGCTCCTAGTCCTTATAGACTGGAGGGACCACAGATACCAGCATACCAAGCTCACAGTGGACTCCAAATCCCAGCACGCCTTATAGGACAGGGAATCATTTCCCAGCAAGGCTGGGCTGCTGCAGAAGCCAAAACCCCCCCATCAGGCTTATTTAAAGTGGGCCTACACTCTTCCTGGAAACGAACCTACCCCCTCACAACATAGATATTCCATTGAATGGGGGACAGGAAACAGCTGGGCTCCCAAACCTTCTCCAGTCTGAGATCTGCTTCTTTGTCAGGTGCAGCTATTTCCTGTCCCTCTATCATACAGACTTCCATGGCCAATTTTGCCATTTTTTAGAACTAGACCAATCCCCATGTTACACCTAATGGCTGTAGTTGTAGGTGTGGGGGCTGTTTTTCTTTCTGTCTCACTCCCCCAGCAAAGCGAGAGTCATGTGATTGGGCACATGGATATGAATTGGCTGCTTGAGTAGGCCATGTGACTGCCACTGGCTAATCAGTTTTGCCAGTGGAGTGAGGAGAAAGCTATGAAAAGCATAGCTTGTGGGGACCTGTGCCATATAGGATTCCGACCCTGAATTGCTCCAGGTTACCTGTACCGTATCCTATATCAGAATCCCCGGGGGCAACCTAAAGCATGTGTTACTGGAGCTACATGCTTACCCCATATGGCAGGGCACTACATGCATTGGAAAATCTTGTAGGATGTGATATACAAATCTCAGCATGCCTGGCCTTGTATAGGAAGCTTCAAATCCCAACCTCACCTCTCAGCCATATTGAGCACTAGCAATCCCAGCATGCCCTGCTAAGCATTGTAGTATAGGCAGTAAGTCCCAGCATGTCCTGACAGCTTTATTTAACTCCCATAGGATAGGCCAGGAATCCCAGCATATTCTGGGAAGCATTGTACATTGGGCTATACCCTTCCAGCATTATTTAACCCCCTGTGTGTATGAAAACCCCAGGTCGCCCCATACACTTAATTTGTTTGCCAGTCCAACAGCGCATGTGCGAGCTGCGGCCACGTTCCTTTAGCAGGCATTTGTGAATGGCCGGCGTGGGCTCGCTCCCTGTTAAAGGGAAGTGGGGGTTGCGGCCGCCAGCGTGCTCGGAGACACTGGCCTTAGACGAAGGGTTAGACGACGTGACATCTGCGACTCTGAGTGCGCTGATTGGATGAGCGGCCGCGCAGGACTGGAAAGGGAAGAGATGAGTTGGCATTGGCGATCTAGGGGATTGCACCTGATCGGGTTGCCCAGTGGGAAAGGACCAAAACCCAGGATAGTCAAAATCCTGGGTTTTGGTCCACTTTAAAAGTGAATTGGGAATGTACTTTCAGGATCTGAACCAACAGGGCTAATTTGGGCACTGGGGATTGGGTAATGCTTTCTTAAAATTTGATTTAAACCGGACCTTCAGCGTGATTTCATGAAAAGCCCAAACTCTTAAACGGTTCCACAGCATCTAAAATTAATATATTTTACGCATTTAGTCACTAACTTATTATTCTTTCCTCCACTGGGCTGCAACTCTGTTCAGGAATTGAGGATACGGGCACCGCCATCTTGACTCAGATGCATCACACTCACTGAGGAGAGGAGAGTGGGATAAGGTACAGGGGGGCGGGTTATAGCTGTGCTTTGCTCAGACAGAGCAGAGCTGGGGTCAGGTAAAGGTCAGCAGTCCCAGAATGCAGAGCAGCACAGTCAGGAGGCACTTCCTGTTTGCAGGCTGCCTGATAAGTTGGTGGCTTCCATAAGCCGCCATCTTGGATGTTTAAAGGCTCGTAACATGCAGTAGATGCAGGTAGGATGATTTTTAATGTGGGCAATCTGTATGTACAGGGTGTGGGAAACATATAAGATAGGCTCTAATTCAGAGTGAAGGTCCGCTTTAAAACCCCTTTAAAGCATACCTATCGTCCATATTTAACCCACTGTTCTATCCGCCTCCCTGTTAAGCCTGTTGAGTTTTAATAAAATCAGCAGACCACAGGTCTGCTTTGTAGTGGGTGTACCTTCCTCTTTTGTGCCAGGGAGGGTACTTCTTCCAGTGAGCCCTGCATTAGAGTGATACAAATCATTTCCTCTGTGAGCATCACTCCATGATGAGTGGAGGTCTGCTTTAAGGGAACTTTGCCGTATGTCTCTTGTCTGAGTATTCTAGTCTGAGCAGATCTTCCACATGCTTTCCATTTATTCCATCCCTGCTGTTCTCCTCAGTACTTGCCCTGAAACACCCCACCACCCGAACAATTAGCCACCCTCCAGTTTGTGTTTGTGGTCAATATTGGGGACAGTAAATCCAATGACCAATTGTTTTCTCGTGTGTTTTTCAGACATGGCTCCTTACTACGAGAGTCTCTGCAAGCAGTTGGACTGGCAGGTAGATGCTGATCTGTTAAATAAGATGAAGAAGGCCAATGAGGAGGAGCTGAAGAGACTGGATGATGAGCTGGAGGATGCCGAGAAAAACTTGGGAGAGAGCGAGATCAGGGATGCCATGATGGCCCGGGCAGAGTACCTCTGCAGAATTGGTGACAAGGTGAGCTACTACAGATATACTGGCTATTGATTCTTTTAGGAAGGACAGGTGTTCTTTTGGCAAATGCTGGGGCTGCAAATGGGACAGAACATTCTCCACTCGGTTCCCTGGAAAATGAAAACTGACCTATATCCAAATAGTATTATACTCACCTGGTCCAGGCTGGATCTCTGCACTCATTGCAGCTGCTGGTGCTTTTCTGCAGGGTATCAGGGGATGCAGGTAAATTCACCTCCATACTGTCTACACAAAGGTTCCAATTATAAATGTACCTGAAAACATTCATATTTTCCCTTATTCCAGTCACCTCCCAGGGCTTCCTGATTCAGGATGCCCCTCCATTTATAGATCTCTAGGCATCCCGCTGGGCTTCTGTATGATGCGGCAGTGGAGCCCACCACCTATTAGTGGAGGCACATGCATGCATTAAATGGAGCTCTGTCAGGAAAAGGCAGAGCTCCACTAGAGCCAATGGGTCTAATGCAGGGCTTCCTGATGGTATGAGAGGGCAAGTTTGTTTTATTGCATTGGGCAGATTTAGGACTTAGGAGTCTGTAGCTTGAGGGACATCCTATATCTAGGGGTCCAAGGGGGTGATTGCCAAGTGTTTAAAACGCTTGGGAATTTTTGCATTAGTCCCCTCATTGTCAACGTAAAATGAATGAAACCCTCACAAATATCATGCTTTTATTGCAGATTTAGGTTTCCTGTAAATAAAGTTGCTGCATTAGGTTTCAAAAAATGCTTAATAACCCCCCAACCCCCCCCCCCCCCGATCGCCTGATCCACACACCTTTCACAAGCCCTCACTGCAGTGCACCTCTAGTTTGTAAAGGGCAAACCCTAACTGCTTGTATTTGTCTCACTGCATGGATGGGTTAATGGTGGAAACAGGCATACAATGGCCATATATGCACAAAAAGCACACCCTGATATAAAGGCAAGCAGGGCTGTGGCTTATGCTGTATTCAGATTTCTATCATATGCCACTCCAGGCCATTACAAATCTGATACGAATGGGTTAACTCTCAGCCGAAGGGCAGGACTGCAAGATAAAAATAAGGTGTGGCACCTCCCGGTCTACATATACTTCCAGCTGCCCTGCCATATCCAGTTTCATTCTTGCAATTGAGAACTGCGAACAGATTTATTTTATTTTTTTCAATTTATTATTTTTATTTTTTAGTGATTCCTGGAAGTGGGGGATTTTAACTCTTGTCTGCTTCCAGACCTTCACGATTCCTGTTCCGGATGGACCCATTATGTGTTATCTTGGAGTCGATTCAGCGATAGCGTCTCAACAGGATCTGAGATGAGGGTGAGCGCCTGGGTCCATATGGCTCAGTGAGAGATCTGCTAGTTTTCAGAGCAGACACCCCAGGGGCTGGAGGTTCCTTTTAAAATTATATCCAACCACAGTCTTTTTATGGTGGCCTGCAGGATGGACTGGGGGTTCCCTCCCCCCACTACATTATCCTTCTCCATACATACTTATTTCATTCATTTATAATCTTATTTGTAGCCTACCTTGTTTTTAGGAGTGAGGGGACAATCAGGCTGGCAGGGTATAGATGGTGTGGTGCTGCCAGGCACACCTGTCTCTCAGAGATAAGCTGGCGCTGTTTTTGAGTTTCACGACGACTTCTGACAGGGGACTGGGCCGCACCAATGGCTACCGGGTACTTGCCGCAGCGTAATTCCCAGTTCCTGGCTTCCTGTGTCGGCAACCCAGGAAGTATTTACACCATCCTTTGGGATGCGAGACTGCGCTCCACCTGCCTAGGAGCATATTTTGGATCAGAAGGGCTGTGCCATTGCTGACACTTCATGTGCCTCTGCCACCACTGTTCTTGGCAGTGGGAGTGGGTCTTACCTCACCCGCCAACACCGCTGTTTTCATCTCTATCTTCCCCTGTTGCAGCGGCTGCTGCAACTACTCAGGGCAAGTCTCCCTCTGGATCTGGTAGGACTCTTTGGAGTTTATCCTTTATCTGAGATTGCTATTGGGTTATATTTTCATTTGTCTTTTTTTGGTCTTATACAGATGCTCCTGTGGGGAGGTTGATATAAAGGTAGTGGTCCATCCCGTAGGATCTCGGGAGTTATCACAGTTTATGATTGAGATCCTCTATATATCTCAGTCTCAGGCCCTTGGAGTAAGATTGGATGACTACACCATGACTGAGGCACCCAGGGCGTCTGGGTCTGGCACCCTATGTTCCCCTTGCTTGCAACGACCTCTGGAACAGGATGGCCCTATCTGTACAGATTGTGCTGCAGCTCTAGTACTCTCCAGGCTCGCAATACAGCTATACCGTCTAGTGAATCAGGCTACTCAGGTCTGGTAGCCCCTCCTGAGGTTCAGTCCCATTCTAAGCCCCTTCTCCCAGATCCCAGTTTTCAACTTCCACTTGTGTTATCGGAAAGACTGGCTAGGCTAGAAAGTTGTTTTTACCCCTGTACAGGGTATCCAGATGATCCTCCCAATCCCAGTACCTTCAAGGCAAAAACCTTTTATTTCCTCCAAGTCTGAAGAGGAGGACCTTTATGCAGCCTTTTATTCTGAGGAGGAATTAGAAGAGGAAATCATTTCTAGCAGACAGGTGTAAGAATCCAATTATGATGTTTTAGAAGACAGAACTTCACAGCTTGTTAAGGAGAGATCCCTATAAGACATAGAAGCAGAGGCCTTTTTCCCCCCGAGCTTCCACATTTTCAGAATCTTATTAAGGGATCTTAAGGGAATGGGAACACCCAGACAAGCTTCCTTCTATACCCAGGATCCTGGATACCAAGTATCCTTTTCCCACAGATTTGATTAAACAATTACCTTTTCCTCCTGAGGTGCATGACCCCGGTTTCAAGTTTGTCCAGACAGTGATTCCTACCTTTGATAGTGCTTCCCTTAAAGATTAGGTTGATAAGCGATTGGATCAGTTTTCTCCGCATGCTTTTTCCATTGTGGGTTCTGCCTTGCGTCCTGCATGTGCAATCTTTATGGCTGGCAAGGTATGGACTAGGCAGGCTTTTGGACCAGTTACAGGATGGTCATTCCCGGCTGGCTATTTCTCAGCTGCTACAGTCCATTATAGAGGTTTTTGGATATATAATTTCTGCAATGGACTATATTGTAAGGCTCAATGCCAGAGGTCTGGCCTTGCTGGTCTCCCAGCGGTGCATTGTGGTTAAAGCAGTGGTCTGCTGACAACACTTCAAAGACTACTCTTACTGGGCTCCACTTTAGCAAACGGTAACTGTAGCAAATAGGCTTAATGGGGAACATCTTGATGATATCGTTAAGAAGGCTACTGGCGGTAAGTCTACTCGCCTACCTCATAAGAGGAAACCTAATTTTTCTTTTCATAGGTCAATTTCCCGGGCCTTTTCCTGGATGCAGTGGTGCAAGCCAAGTCCCAAAATAGGTCCAAGCTCAAGGCACCCCCCCCCCCCCCCCCTCTAAACCTTCCCAGGCATAAAGGGACTCCCTCACCCAGTCGGGTGGGGCAATGTCTTCTACTCTTTGCCCCTCTTTGGAGTGATCAGGTGGCGGATTCTTGGATTCAGGAGGTCGTATCTCGGGCTTCAAGTTGGAACTAGTAGCCGGGCCATTTCGAAGATATTTTCCATCAAGACAACCCCCCCCCCCCCCCCCGGAACCCATTAAGAGCAGAGGCGCTTCTGGCAGCAGTAGAGGGCTTATTTCAGAGAGGAGTGCTTACTCCTGTACCTCCATCAGAGAGAGGACATTGTTTCTACTCAAATCTTTACATAGTCCCCAAGAGGGACTTGATCACAACTTATCTACACAATCTTTTGATCAGAGCACCATCCTTTTTGGAAGCCTGGGAAGATACCCAGAAGGTCCTAGCCGCTCTGTAAAAATTTGTATGGATAATAAACTATACAAAATCCCACCTGTACCCTTCTGGGATAAGGTCCTTTCTAGGAATGACTTACGGAGCAGGCCAGGGTTTTTCTTCGAGAGGAATATGGTGTTTTGCCTCAGGCAAAAGGGCAGACTAGATGGACCGTATGGTCTCCTTCTGCCGTCAACCTTCTATGTTTCTAGGCCAGAGTAAGGGCACTACTTTAGGCCATTGCCCATCCTCTTTTTCAGGCTTTTTTGCCCAGTTTCATATGAGGAACTGTTATCACAGTGGGACAAGACACAAGAGTCTTTGGATTTCCCCTTCTCCCTGTCCAATCTAGGGAGACAGGTGGTGGCTAGTTTCTTATCTTCTGATGGGCAGGTCCTTGGCTACAGTCCTTTGAAATGTAGTCACCAGTGATGCGAGCCTGACGGTATGTGGAGTAGTGATGGGTTCTTTGACCATTCAGGTCCACTGGAACCAGCAGGAATTCAAATTAAATTATCTATCAGTGTTCTCGAATTTAGAGCAATCTTCTTGATCCTAACTCATTGGACCTCCTTTCTGAAGGGACTTCAATCAGGATCCAGGTGGTCAATGCCGTGGCATATATCAATCATCAGGGAGGCACCTTGGGCACGATTGCATTGAGAGGTGTCTTGAATATAACTTTGCACAGAAAACAATGCCCCCTGCATATTGTCCGTTTTCATACCCAGGATGGAAAATGTTTTTGGGCGATTTTATGAGTAGGCAGGCTAGACCAGGGAGAATGGTCTCCCAAGTCACAGGATATTTCAGGTTCTGTGCAATTGTTGGGGGACCCCAGAGGTGGACCTTTTTGCCTCCTGGTTCAATCAGAAAGTTCCAAGTTTTGTTCTCCAGGACCATGGACCTGACCTTGGGGGTGGACTCACAGACGTCTCCCCGGTCAAATTTCAGACTGGTTTATGCTTTTCCTCCTCTGCCACTACTACTCGAGGGAGTCCCAACCATTCTGATTGCCCCCTTTTGGCCAAGAAAATATAGGAGCTAATGCAATTCTTTGATTCTCACCTGTAGAATTGTTTTCTCTCCTCTTCCACTCCAGGTCATCACACCGGTCTTCTCACTTACCATATCTAACCCATGAGTGTATTAGTAAAAAAAAAAAAAACGTATCTCATAATAAAGAAGGCTGACCTACTTCAGTCTCTTCCTAGTTAAACGAGGGTATTGTTCTCTTGAGAACATCCTTCCGGGTGGCTGCGTCTTACTGCTTTTTAATTTACTGAATATGGCAAGGCAGCTGGAAGTATATATAGACCAGGAGGGGTCACACCTTTTTATCTTGCAGTCCCGCCCTTCAGACGAGAGTTAACCCATTTGTATTTGATTTGTAAGGGCCTGGAGTGGAAAAGGAGAGAAAACAATTCTACAGGTGAGAATCCCAAAACTGAATTTTTCTTGCGGCACTGACCTTAAAGTAGCAAAGGATATCTGAATGGAACAGGTGCCGCTGATTGGCTGAGAAGCCCGCACATGTGCAGTGGGAATAAGGAAAATATACATTTTACGGGAGATCCCAGGGACTACACACAGCAGTGCATCATAAATTGGGATGCACCGCTAGAGAGAGACAAAATAGTCCAATTTTTGATAGGTGTTTCTCTTTAAAGCAGAACAAACCCTGAGATTTTGACTATACAGGGCTTTGTTCCTTTCCCCAGTTATATGGCGCATGCATGGCTCTTGTCCAATCAGACATTTGCTGTGCATATTGAGCTATAGCAAAGTGCTCTGCATTCCCAGACATGGGCGCACTCTCACCCCCAGTCTATCTGAATGGCTCACCGCAGGCAGGTGCCTCATCTCAGGGATGTAGCCACTCTTGCTCATCATTGGTTACATTGCAAAGGGAGCCGCTGGAAAGGGTGAGTTGTGCTGGGGCCCAGGGGTGTCACACAGCTTGTTTCTACTTGTTTTTCTTTTTACAGTTTGGGAGGCATGGTCTGTTTAGTTGAATGCAAAAAGTTAAATAGTTCTTACCCCCTTCCCTGTCTATTAAACCTTGCTCATCTTTGTGTGTCTGATTTTCTCCAATATATTGCAGGAGGGGGCTTTGACAGCATTCCGGAAGACCTATGATAAGACGGTTGCTCTTGGCCATCGCCTGGATATTGTGTTCTACCTGCTGAGAATCGGCTTGTTTTATATGGATAACGACCTTATAACACGGAACACAGAGAAGGCTCGAAGGTAGGCTCCCTTCTGGCTGCTTCTGTAGTGGTTAGGATGGGTCTCTCTATCTGTTATGCTGGGTGTACATGATTACAATTCAACTTTCCAACTACTCTGAACGATCTTTTAAAATTTTGTCTGAAAAATATATATTTTTTTTAATGTAATCTTTCAGTCTAGATAGTAATGTGCATGGCTAGCATGTTAGCAGGCCCTGCCTGTTCACCCCCATGTATCTGTAAGGTTTTGTTATAGCCGCCTTACATCCTGCTTTCTCCCCATCCCTTCTGCATTTATACAGGGTGATCCTGGGGAGATCTCAGCATAACCTGCATGATAAATCCTATCTGTATTGCTGCTGCCTTGGGTCTAAGACCTATTTGTCAGTCTCACAGCTAGAAATTGAGTTGCCATTGTGAATTGTTGTCCTTGAGGCCGAGATTTGTCTGTATTTTTTATTTTTTTTAATAGCCAAGGATTTCACTGCAGTAGGGTTTTTCATGAGACAGGCTGATTAACCACTTTATTATCAGAGTATCTCGCTTCCTTTTAACTGTTACTAAGGATTCAAGACAAAATTAGTCTAAAACTATTGCCCTCTGTTGTTACTGGGCAAGTGGATGTGATTTGTTTAATTTACCTACTGGGTTGGGCTCACCGGAACACCTAAAATGAGTGGAGCACATTGTAGATTTTGGTGACCGGTTCTTTTTTTTGGTGGTTCTATGGCACCACACTGCCGGAACATATCATGGACTGCACCAAAACATTAAGTGACTACTTTTAGAATGTTGGCCCTCGAGGGTACACATCTTGGGGACACTTTGGCTTTTGGCTTTTCTTTAGGAAAACTGAATGAAATTAGGTGGAGAAAAATGTGTGTTTAATACAGTCAGTTCAGGTGGGTGTTAAATGACTTATTACAGCAGAAACACTGTTTATGCTATGTGCTATAGTAACTTTGTAAGTAGACTTTCTAATAGCCTTTTTTTTAGATAATTGATCACTTTGATATGTGTCAGAATGGGGAAAAAAGCCCAGAAACCACTGATTGGGTCCAGTGATCCCCTGGGTGCTGGCAGCTGTTAGATGGCCAGTCCAGCCAGACTTTCCATTGTAGAATAAACGCACCCCTTGCCCGGTCTAACTTTCCCTGGCTCAGTGGATTAGGGGTTACCTAAACACTTACCTGTCCTGCAATCATCAGGCAATTGCAAGGACTGTGCGGTCCTGGTGGCACCGCACATCCAGACTGGGAAAAACATAGATGCCTGATTGCGGGCCAGGTAAGCGTTTACAACACAGGCAGCCGAGCTAGACTGGCCCTTCACCAGCCCCCATCATGATACTGTTTGAAAGATATTTGGTGGTTAAAGTGGAACAAAACCTGAAATGTTAACTTTCCCGGGTTTTGATCCGTGCCCCGGGGACATCCTGGATTGGGTTGCCCTGCTGTGTGAAAGCCCCCAGAACGCCCTGTAAAACTCACCTCTTCCTAGTCCTAAGTTGCATGTGCAGGGTCTCCTCCAATAAGAGCCTTTTGCCATGCAAATGTAATGCTCGGCAAACATCATGCAGAGCTTGGCAATCGGGAGCACTCCTGACCTCAGCCTGTCTGAAAAGCTTGGGGGCGAGAGTACCCTCAAAGCCCAAAGATACGGGGATGCACCCTCCGGATGTTTACATTGCTCATGGTGCCAGAAAGCACGTGAGTTCTGTGGCACCCTGAGCAGGGGTTACACACAGTTGGGGTATCCTGATTCAGGATGTTCCCCAGGGAAGTCCAGTGGATGGCCCCTGGAATCTAAAAGCTAGTGGGCTTTGTTACACTTGGAGCATCACAGGGCATCCATTGTAGAGTGGCCAGTGAAAGATGATCTTTAGCTCCTAATTGCACTTTCATTTCTCCCAGTGTCGTGGTATGAAAGGTCAGAGAAGTGACTATTAGGAAATGACTTTTCTTTGTGTCTTTGAAGCCTCATAGAAGAAGGCGGGGACTGGGATCGCAGGAATCGCCTGAAGGTTTATCAGGGGCTGTACTGTGTGGCCATCCGTGACTTCAAACAAGCAGCAGAGCTCTTCCTGGACACAGTGTCAACGTTTACATCCTATGAACTGATGGACTACAAGACCTTTGTCACCTACACGGTCTATGTCAGTATGATCGCACTGGACCGACCAGACCTCCGGGAAAAGGTAACCCATATTAATTCATACACCATAAAGCTCACCACTGCAAGTATCACCTTACTGGGTGACCCTGAGACTTTGCCTAATGTCCCATCACAGATCATTGTGCTGCTGCATCAGTAACCCGCACCATTGCAGTTAGGAAATGTGGGTGTTTATAGGGAGGTTTCACACAGCGGGGAATCTGATTCAGGATGCCCCAGGGATGTCCAGTTAAAGGTTTCCAGGGCCGGGTGGGTTTTGTTCCACTTTAAATAAGGTCATTTCTGCCAATGCTGAACACTTCCTTGTATGGCAAATTACAGCCAACCATGTGATTGCCGGCATCCATTCCAGTTTAATGTGTAGGCTCATTTGGGACACACCTGATTGGTCACCAGCAGTCCTGTGTTTGGCAGCTTTCCAATGAAAGAGGAAGCGTTAAAGTGGACCAAAACCCACATTTTTAACTAGCATTCACTGAATTGCTCCCCCTATGAAGAGCACCTTTTGCTAGTTCTTTCTTCACTCTTAATTCTAGATAATGGCGCTCGTCTTAGCTGTAAAGCCCCATCTCCTTCATTTATTGCCACTGTTGTATGTGGCAATGATGTCATTGCCATACTTACTGAGAGGGACAGTAAAATAAAATCTATTTCTAGATATTTAAGCACTGGTTGGCTCAGCTTTTGCTTATAGGGAGGTGTCATGAGAACCATTTTGCTCCCTTCTATGGCCACATATCTGGGATGTCACATTTCTGTTTACCTAAACAATGGTCAGATGAGAAGTGCTGTTCCTACATCTCTGTAGTTTTCTCCACAATGGTTCACAGCAGCTTGCCTGTTTCTTATTATTTCAGGTCATCAAGGGAGCAGAAATTCTGGAAGTCCTGCACAGTCTGCCCACAGTGCGGCAGTACCTCTTCTCACTATACGAGTGCCGCTATTCGGTTTTCTTCCAGTCACTTGGTAAGCTCCTTAGCAGGCATTCAATGAATGGACATTATATATGTGGAATTATGTGGGCATAGGACCTGGTTCTTTTTCAATTTCTGTTCATCTAAAGCCAGAGTTTTCCAATATTTTCCAATAGGCGACATGCTTTTCAGCCCCAACCTTCCCTGGTGCAGCTGGTGGCATAGGTAATGTGCCTGTGCCATTTATCCTGAGAGCACAAATACCTAGGGAGAAGCCACACCCAAAGCTTAATGTATCCTTTATGTCTTGGAGAATGTATCCTGAGAGAGTGCAGAGGCAGTGCCTGTCATGCCTTCTCTGTTACATTGGCTCTCTGCAGTCATTGTGACAGAGAAGGGAGCCAGAGTCTCGCCATTTGGCTTGCAAGAATTACAAAATCTCTAAAATAGGTAGGTTTCAAATAGCTGAACTAGGTGGAAGTACAGTAGCTACAGGGGAATAAAGCTAAGTTTTTCTTTTTTGCTTTCAAGAGGAACACCCAAGAAATTTTGGGGTGGTGTTTGTGTATCCCCTGGGATCACCTGTAAATGTACCATTACCCTGTTCCCACAGCACATGCCACTCAGTGTGGCAAGGAAATCTGAATGGAACAACCACATCCACATCCGCAACCACATCCATCCTCCTGCCTCTAGCTGTGCGTGTGCCCATGTTGGCCATTCAGAAAGGCCTGGAATGGGTATTTGCCTAGCTAAAGATATTCGTGGGATGAGGCCACAGCACAGGCTTGTGGAGGAGGTTAGTGGATCAGGTTCCCAATTTGGGATGTCTCTTGCTCTTGACTCAAGGGAAATGTTGCCCTCCATTACTCCAGTCTAATAAGCTACACTGCCTTCTGCTGGGTTACCTGCTTTGGTGTCCTTTTGTAGAGTCTGCTAACATTGGGACTATTAATGGCAATAAAACAGTTTACCTGATGCCTGTCCCTTGTGTCTCCCCTTTATTTCCTGAAGCACTAGGTTGAAGCCATAGCAGGGCTCCAAAGTTTGCCCTGCTTTCAGTGTAATTCCTACATTTTACCTACTACTCTGTGCTCTCTGCATGAGCGTACAGGGCAAGTCAGTGGTTCCAGAGTTACTCGCTCCTCCCAGCTCAGCCATGATTCAGAAATCAGCAGTTACAATACATAAGGTATTTCCATATAATCAGAGATTTTTAGCTGCTTTGAAATGGCTCATTTTACACTGGGGGGAATAAGGTGGGAGGAAGTTAGCGTGTGCCTGGTAAGAGATATGAAGAGAAAAAGACTACACTAGCCTCTGCATGCAGCATAGACACCTCTTGGTCCTGCATGTTGCAGTGGTCCAGTTTCGGCTCTTTTGCGTTCAGGTCCATGTCTTGGAGGGGGTGCTTCTAGGCAAGAGAGGTTGATTGGCAGCAGGGGGCACATCCTAGTAGTGAAATGGTTACACTGGAGCAAACCCTGCTGAAACAAGACAGCTTCTGCCTGCAAGACTCGGTGTGATCAAGCCTATGGACAGTCCATTTATGCCCCCCCCCCCCGGCAGGGAGGAGATGTGACACTGGAGTAGGTACGGGGTGGGAGGGTGAGCTGTAGAAGGTAGAATGCCACCCTTCTGTCTATGCCCCTCTACTCATTAAATGTGGTACTGAACTTTTAAGTAATACTATAGATATTGATGTTGAAATCAGAACCTGAAAAACAAGAGAATTTGTATAAATGGTTTCTATAAAACCAGCTCTGACAGCTACAGACACAGCAGCATGGAGGAGATGGCTGGTTATAAGTGGGGGGTCTAATATTACCCTTATGTTTCCTGCAGCCGCTGTGGAACAAGAGATGAAGAAGGATTGGCTCTTTGCTCCCCACTACCGGTACTATGTGCGAGAGATGAGGATTCAGGCCTACAGTCAGCTGCTGGAGTCGTACCGCTCACTCACCCTCGGTTACATGGCAGAAGCTTTTGGAGTCGGAGTAGAATTCATAGACCAGTATGTTTGCGTCTATTGTGCTAAAATGGAGGTGTAATTGTGTTATGCACTCGTGTGCAGCTTTCTAGAAACAGGGCATTTTGTTTAAGGAAAAAAAGCAAACCTGTACCAAATGATGGTATATTACGCAACCCATTTCAGAGGTCTGCTGCTATTGGCTTCTCTATAGGCTGGAATTGAATGCTAGCCACACCCATTGATCACCTGCAATCTTACCTTGCTGCATCATTGCTTACATTGCCCCTCTAAGACCCCTCTGCCAGTGTCCTCAAAGTGAAGTTACAGGGATCTTGCCCGGGACCAGGATTCTGCAAACTCCCCTGATGCATATTGGGGCCTACACGGAGATGTGCCATGATGATAGAAAGCCATTCTAGACGAGAGCAAAAAAGCAGCCTTTCTAGACCTTTTGATAGGCAAAATATAAATTTCAAGTTCAACTACCTAAGAAGAGCGTATCGGCATGGGCTTTGGCTACATTTATTTCACATGTTTAGTGGTTATTGGTCTACTTTAGGTCACTGTCCAGGCTGCAAAAAGAAACGGACACTTACCCCTCAGCCTGCGAGTTTCTGTTTCAGCACTGTTTTGCTATGGTGCTGATCTGGTGCACTTCTGCTTCTCTTCCGGCCTCGCTGCAAGCTTCTGCTGCCGGTCACTCCCTAGCAGGCTCTTTCATTGATCAGGCATAAATAATACAATTCTGTGATTACACACCTGTAGAGTTGTTATTATGAGTATACAGTACGTCCTGCTCCAGGTAAGAATCATTACTCTTGGGTATTACTCCGCCAGATGGCGCTGGACTGCAGAGACAGCGAAATTGGCGCCTCCCGGCCCCTCAAATACCCGAGACCTCCCACAAATCCCCAGCATTGAAAAGCAGTTAAGGAGAAGCCGGGAGAATGATAACAGAATCAACTAGTAACTATAAAACAATAACATACAGGGGATCCAAGGATAATGCAAACCAAGGGTGGGTTGGAGCAGGACGTACTGTATACTCATAATAACAATTCTACAGGTGAGTAATCACAGAATAGTATTATTCTTAGTATACAGTACGTCCTGCCCCAGGTAAGAATCATTACTCTTGGGACATCCAATAGCAGTGTCCATAAAGTAGGGTGGGATCCCCAAAGGTAACAGACAGGTCAGACCACTGCCCCTGCAGAACCTGATTCTGCCAAAAGCAGAATCAGCTGAGGCCCTAACATCAACCTTGTAAAACTTTGAAAAGGTATGAACAGAAGACCAAGTAGCGGCCTTGCAAACTTGTTCAACAGAAGCCTGGTGCTGAAAAGCCCAAGACGCACCAATAGTACGAGTAGAATGAGCACCTTAGCAGAGTAGGCCTGAATCGCAGCCTGACGGATCCATTTGCTGATAGTAGACTTGGCAGGAGCCAAACCCTTCCTAGGACCAGAAGGGACCACAAAAAGAGCATCAGTTTTCCTGAAAGGTGCAGTAGCCACCAGATAGTACTTCAGACACCAAACCCCATCCAATGAATGCAAAACCCTCTCCTTAGCGTTACTAGGATTAGTGCACAAGGAAGGAAGAACAATGTCCTGATTCAGATGAAAGGCAGACACGACCTTAGGCAGAAAATCTGTCTTGAAGCGAAAAATCACCTTGTCCTGGTGTCTCTCAAAGTAGGGGGGCTAGATGGAAAGCGCCGCCAAGGCAGCATCCTGCACAGGTTCAAAAGGAGCACCCTGCAAGGCAGACAAGACCAAGTTCAAATCCCAAACAGGCAACATAGGCTTACGTGGGGGACGCACATGAGTAACCTCCTGGAAAAAAGTCCTGATCAGAGAATGCTGGGCAAAGGTCCTCTGGAAGAAAACAGGCAGGGCAGACATGGCCCTTCAGAGTACTGAGTTGAAGTCCCAGCTCCAGGATCCCGGGAATAGAGAACACGCGACAGGGGAGAGACCTAGACTCACACCAGTCAATGTAGGCACGCGAAACCCTATAGTAAATAGAAGAAGACTTCTTCCTAGCCTTTATCATGGTATCAACAACAGAGGAAGGCGGCCCCTTTTCCATCAAGATGGAGGTTTCAGCAGCCAGACCGTCAAAGCCAGAGTTTGTAAATTGGGATGGTGTAAATGACCCTGAGTGAGCAGGTATGGCACCCTGGGCAGAGTGTACTGATCTACTGCCAGCTGCACCACGTCTGCGAACCACACTCTTCTTGGCCACCTGGGGGCCACCAGGATTGCTGGCACCCCCTCCTGAGCTATCTTGCGCAGAACCCTGCCCAACAGGGGGAATGGGGGAAAGACATACAGGAGCTGAAAGTGCTGCCATGACCTTGCTAGAGCATCTGTGGCCAAGGCCAGAGGATCCTGGGACAGGGAGACAAAGGCCGGGAGCTTGTGATTGTGACGGGACGCAAACAGATCCACATCTGGTTGGCCCCAATGGTGACACAAACACCCTGTCGCAGAGGGACCATTCTCCCAGGCGAGAGGTCCCCCTGCTAAGATAGTCTGCCTGAAGATTCTCCACCCCCGGAATGTACACAGCTGATATGCAGGGAACATTGTCCTCTGCCCAGGTCAGGATCAGAGACACTTCCTTGAGGGACCCCTTGCTCCGGGTCCCTCCCTGATGAGTGATGTAGGCAACCGCCGTCTGGTTGTCCGAGCGTACCTGAACAGGCCGGCCTCGAAGGTGTTGGGTCAAGTGAGCCAGAACCAACCTGATCGCCCTCAGTTCCAGAATGTTGATAGGTGTGTGGGCCTCCTGAGGGCCCCACCGCCGTTGGAACTGCAGGGACTTCCAGAAGCCCCCCCAACCTGTCAGACTGGCATCCGCGGTGACCGTCTCCCAGCAGGGGGCCAGAAAGGATCTGCCCACCAACAGGTTCCTGGAGTCCAGCCACCACGTGAAGGACCGCCTGACTGGGGGGACAGAACAAGGACCTGGTCCAGGGACGCAGGATCCTTGTCCCATACTGACAAGAGGTGGAGTTGCAGAGGCCTCATGTGATTCTGGGCATAAGGGAACGCCTTGAAGCACGACACCATCAGGCCCACCAGCTGCATTCCCTGCCTGATGGAGGGATGAGGACAAGATAGCAGGAACTGAACCTGCGCTAGGAAGCCCTTCTGCTGAGGAAGAAAAATCCTTGCCTGAACTGTATCCAGATTCATTCAGAGGAAGGGTGTCACCAAGGAGGGAGATTTGGGGTGGTTGATCACTCAGCCAAATGACTCCAGAGTGAACACTACCGGCTGAGTATCCAGCTCTGCCTGTTGGAGGGACTGAGAAGTGATGAGAATGTCGTTCAAATAGGGCAGCACGCGAATGCCCTGAGACCTGAGCAGAGACATCACTCCTGCCAGCACCTTGGCGAACACTCTGGGAGCTGAAGTGAGACCGAAGGGCAATGCCATAAATTGGTAGTGCTGATCCTCCAGAGCTAACCTGAGGAATCTTTGATGACCTGGAAAAACAGGAATATGAAGGTAAGCATCCTTGATGTCCACAGAGGTCATGAAGTCCCCTGGACGCAGGGAACTGATGGCAGAGCGCAAAGTTTCCATGCGAAAATGCCTGCACCTGACAAATTTGTTGAGGATCTTCAAGTCCAGGATGGGCCTGACTGACCCATCTCTTTTGGGCACAGTGAAAAGGTTGGAATAGAAACCCTTGCCCCTGTCTCGTAAGGGGACCTGACAGATGACCCCCCAGCTCCAGAAGGCTTTGCACCGCCAGAATTGGAGCCTGAGCTGACATAGGATCCACATGGGTGAGGATGGGTGAGGGCGCCCCTTCATGCCTGAGGGGGCTTGGAGCCCCAGGATAAGCCAGGGCGTCCACGTCCTCTGCCTCTACCCCAGAAATCTCCTCGGGCCCCAGTAAAGGAGACCCCCTCCCCTGTCTGGATCCACGGTAGGGGGAAGAAAAGGAGCCTTGGCCCCGAAAGGGTCGAGACTGCCTCCTGCGCTGGGGTAACCTGCCTCCCTTAGCAAACAGGTCCAGGCGGTCCCCAAACAGGCGTAGTCCTTTGAAGGGAAAACCAGTGAGAGCCTTCTTGGCAGCGTTGTCAGCTGCCCACTGGCTCAGCCAAACCGAGCGGCGTATAGCCACCACTAGGGCAGAGGCTCTGCCACACATCCTAATGGTATCATCCAAGGCAGAGAGGACATAAGTCACAAAAACCTCACAACGAGAGAGTGCATTAAACTCTTCACTAGACACATCATCAGGAGCACCATCTAGGACACTTCTAAGCAGGGTCCTAATAGCCACCGCTGTAATGGCAGAGGCACAAACCGGGCGCAGAGCTGTCCCCACACAGGCAAAGGCATGGGACGCCAGCTGATCAATACGCCGGTCCTCACCATCCTGCAGCGTAGTAGAGTCAGGGGAATGCATGACAGAGGTGTTGGATAACCCAAGGACCGGGGCATCCACCTCCGGAGGGGATGACCAACGCTTCACCACATCAGCAGGAAAGGGATACCTCTTATCCCAACTCTTAGGGACTCCAGGGAGCCTGCTGGGACGCTCCCATTCCTTGAGCACGAGGTTATTAAAATGGGCCTGCTCAGGAAACTCTAAACGTGGCTTAGCAGTATGAAACAATTCCCCCTGCTGCCTAGGGGCCGCAACCGGGGGAGAGATAGACAGAACCTAAAAATCTGAGCCAACAGCCTATCGGTATCATCTGGGGCCCAGGGGTCAGAGCCAGAATCATCATGGCCACTGGGCCTCTCATCAGATGACTCCGAGTCAGAGAACAACTCCCCTTCTTCCAAGGGGGTATAACCAGACAGTTCAAAGAACTCTTCAGCCTCCATAGGGAGAAGAGTGACATCAGGCGTCAAGTGCCGCTTTTTAGCAGAGGCCTTATGCGCCATGGTATTGGCAAGCAACTTCTCAACACTAGCCAGTCTAGCAGACACATCAGGCTGAGAATCCCCACTGGTATGCAACTCAATGGGAGTCAAATTCAAGCTTGGAGTAGGTGAGGCTGCAGCGCAAGCACCTGCTGGGCACAAGTTATACAGACCCGCACATTGTCAGCACTAGTAGGGGACACCCCACAAGCTACACACAGCCGGGCTTGTCCCGAAGGAACCCCGAGCACATTATCCTGAGATGCCTCCATATGGTGATTATAGCGGCACAATAGGCCGATAGGGATTCACACTATAACAGCAACCCGGGATGCCCCAATAGCCCGCTAGGGAAGTGGGAGTAATTAGCACACTAGGCCTCACAAAGTTTAGTAACTAAACGAGGGGTAGGGCCGGGAGAAACCAATGGAGTGCGACCCGCCTGAAAGACATAAGCGAAGAGGACCCCATAAGCGACATGTATAATGACATAGGGTAAATAAAACCGCCCGCGAGGGCACTCGCGGACCGCGGTAGGTAGTTCCCAGCCCCGCAGCAGACGGAATCCAGAGAAATCCAGTGCGGAGACTGAACAAAGTCAACAAGCCCACCATCCAAGTGAAGCACCAACGCATAACACCCCCCCTCCCCCGAGAGCTACAAGGGAGAGTGAGGGAGGTCAGCGGCCACTTAACGTAGGGCCCACCAATAGACAGGGGCAAGGGGCAAAGTGCAGGAGGGGCATTCCATAGAGGCTCACCACATGCCTATACCGCCTACCCTTTGGTGGGGGATTGCGGTGGAGCAGCGCTCCTAAGCACCTTACAGCGGTGCTGCCTACCATCACCCGGATCAGCGCAGCCCAGGCTGGGAGGCACAGTAATAATGGAACGGGTGGAAATAGTCCCACAGGGCCGCAGGCTAATAGCCCCGCTCACCTGTGAGAAGAGAGAGCCATCTTCTTGTCCTTCACAGTCCGGACTGCAGAGAAATTCTGGGGATTTGTGGGAGGTCCTGGGTATTTGAGGGGCCGGGAGGAGCCAATTTCGCTGTCTCTGCAGTCCAGCGCCATCTGGCGGAGTAATACCCAAGAGTAATGATTCTTATCTGGAGCAGGACGTACTGTATACTAAGAATAAAGACATGCTGAGGAACTTCCCCTATTTTCATAGCCCGAGTAGATCCCTCTATTCCTTAACCCGATGCAGCAAGACTGTATATAATATGGGAACACATTTTACTCAACAATGCTCTTTTTAGAAATCCGCCTACCAGAAACCAGCTGCCTGCCAGGGAGGGCACAGGGCTTTCATTTAGTACTCGCATGCTGTCCCTTTAAAGAACAGTGCTCTCTTGGGATCCTGGGAGGCAGGGTTGGATAATGGCTCCTTGGTTTTAAGGTGAGTATAGTGCATCTGTGTGTGGACCAAAACCAGGGATTTTCACTATCCTGGGTTTTTGTCTGTCCATCCAGATGGCACTCCTCCAATCAGCTTCTTCAGCTGCGCATATTAAAGTGTGCCTGGAGAAGCTGAATGGAATCTCTAACCACACTCTAAGAAAAGCAGGTGACTGGCAAGGTCTCACACAGTGGGCATCCCATACCACTATTTCTAAGGGATGGTAGTCTTATAGACACTAGTTTAGGTTTTGGTCCACCGTTTTAAAATGAGATGTAAGTCCTGCATTGAATTTTGGAATGTTTTCTTTCCTCGCAGGGAGCTCTCCAGGTTTATTGCCGCTGGTAGACTACACTGCAAGATAGACAAAGTGAACGGGATTGTAGAAACCAACAGGTAAGCTCTTGTACCAGGATGGCACCAGGTAGCATTATGCTTTTCTAGTCCACCAGTCAGGTATATTTTAGACAAGTTTCAGCCTTACTGGGAGCAATAGGTAATGGAGGAACATTCTGGAATGCTTGAGAAAGCGGGTCTGTCTATCTGGCAGAGAAATTCCGCCCGACTCGCCATTTCTGTGCTAATGGCACATTATTCTACTCTTCATTCCTTTTCTTCATTCTTATGTTTGTGACCCTGATGCGTCTAGACTGGTGCTCTGTTACCATGGCAACACTGCCAGGTTGGTTAGCCTGTGGGAGAGTTAGGTGTGACACACTCATTCATCATTTCAGCACCTCAGAACATCAGTCATAAAAATGATACCATGATTGATTCCCAGGAGAAATATGACCCCCGACAAATGCAATTAAAGAAACATGACCGCCAGGAAGGAGGATTCATTTCAAATGTATATTTCAACTCTATTTGCTCGATAGTAATGACAGTTTTCTTGATAGGCCTATATAAAGCCGCCTCAGACACAAGGCCATAAATAGTTACTACAGGTAGTGGGGGTGCAGTATTGACCTCAGAGGAATAATGGACCTCGATTTGACCAGGTCCTATTACACCCCTCCGCCAGCTCTGCTTAAGAGTCCAGATCCCCAACATTCTGCTGCTTTATCCAAGGCCCTGGTGTCTTAGCTGTCTAAGACTGACACCGTGGGGCTTTTCCGTGCCCCTCCCCCACCCTGCTCTGCAAGTCTCACAGCTTTTCCACAGCCGCCCTGGCCTGAGATAAGCGGAAACAATACACTGTGCAGGGGCGAGATCCCGGAGGGCGGCGCAGTGCATCCTGGGAAGCAAGATGGCGCTGCCCTATGCCGGAACCTGGAGTAGAAAGAATCAGTGCATATAGAAGGGCAGAAGACAAGTTTTTTTATTTTCCAGTTATTAGATTGGAGGTCTAAAGGGAACAGACTGCGAAGTTTCCCCATATGTGACAAAAAGGAAACTCCACCTTCCCGGCACAAGGCTGACCTGCCACTGCTCCTACAGTGTGGGAGTGGCTCCCATTTCCGGCTGGAAGTGTACAAGACCATAACTGTGATTCCAGCAGCCACCCAGAATTCCTTATGTCGATGCACATTTCAAGGGCCTTCATATTAGGTACAAGACCAGCCCAAGGTTCCCATAGAGATCAATGGACACCTCAGGAGAGATTCTAGATGCCGAGGCCCTAAACACGATGGATGACCAATAACGGTGGAAAGGGGGAGCTGATAGGTGATACATTCCCATTAAGCAATTCTCTCTGTTGGGGTAAATTTGCAGATATAAGGGGTCAGAGCAGCAGTAGTATGAAAACAAATAGAAGCCTCAATTCAACAGACTTCTTAGCTGGAAATAGAACATTTTGAGCAACAGGTTTGCTAGAGGAAGGTATTAAAGACCGATCTGGTTCATCATACAAGTTCCCCCCCCCCCCCCCCCCAAACATTTAATCTTTTAAAGTGGACCAAAACCGGTCGGCTGATTCCCTCCCCCTGGGGTATCCCGAACTTCCCAGTTACCTGATCCCCTTGCCCAGAGCATGTCAGGCCGACGGTACCATCACTAGCATCCCTTTTTGGCTATGTGCTCCTGCGTGTGCCGCAACTGAATGGCTGTGCATGGCCACGTACAGCTGAAGGATGCAAGTGATGCCATGTACCACCAATGTGTGCGGCTGGGATTCCATTCAGCTTTTCCAGCCGCATATTATTATCACGGCTGGAGAAGCTGATTGGACGATAGGCCGCACACGTGTCGTTGGCCCGAAGAGAGGTAAGTTTACGAGCGAACGGCGGGGTTTCACACAGCGGGTTATCCCAAACCAGGGAGGCCAAAAACCCAGGATAGTGAAAATCTGAATGGCACTTTCATCTAAGGAGCGGTTTCTCTGCCAGTTTAGTGCCTGCCCCATACACTCTACATGGCTGGCATTTCCCCAGTTTCCAGCCCCAAATAAAGTTTGCACCGGGGGCCTTTGTTCCTCGGGCCGTGGTTTTCAGCAAGGCAGAGAACAGATTCTCTTCCCCGTGCACAGCTTCCCTGCAGCAGGCGTGAGCATCAGGAGCGGAGCTGAGGACATGTCTCCCCCCTCAGCATTGCCTGCATCCCCAGAGGCCAGGGGAGTCCAGCCCAGTCTTGTGTGGGCCAGTAGCCTTTAGGCCTCTTGGCCTTCGCACCTTAGCTGGTGCCTGGGCTGGTTTTGCTGAAGTGTGGGGGACCCCATGCAGTGTTTTTTCCCCTTTTTTTAAAACTTTAACCCTTGATAGTTATGTCTACTTTAGGTCCTGTGTTAGAAAATGTTACTTGCAAAGACAGCCGAGTAAGTAAAATAAAAATGAAACCTTATCTGACCTGGGCCCCGCTAATGCTCCAGTCCTGGTTTCTTACTTTCTGCTATTGGGGTTAATAGATGAAGTCGCTCATGGTCCTCAGCAGGTTTGGGATTGGACTGACATCTGGGACCAGGTGACCAGATTTGCATGAAACCATAAAAAATATAATAATGTGGCCTAAAGCCATTATCTGTGGTCTGATGGGGTAGAACAATGACCCCCCATCACTACTGTTAGTAGTTTTGATATTGTACAGCAGATGTTTGAACTTGTTTAGTGGGTTTTGTTGATGCCACTGTGTGTAGATGTGACCTGTTAGTCCCTGTGTGTTCCAGGCCGGACAGCAAGAACTGGCAGTATCAGGAGACCATCAAGAAGGGAGATTTATTGCTGAATAGGGTGCAGAAGCTGTCCCGGGTCATTAACATGTGAAGCCGCTCTTTTAGCTGGGATGAATGGATCAAGTGTTCAAGACCTTTTGCGTTGTCTATAAATATCTGGCTGCTTTAGAGTTTCCGAGTGATGGAAGATGTGTATTTAGAGTTTTTACAGTTTTACATTTATGTGTCAACTATCCAGAATGTATAAAGCCCAAACAAAAAATAAAAATAAAAAATGGAAATCATCAGCCCTTGTGTCTCCGCGGGTGACCGCCACTGTGTCATTTATTTCCATATTATTATGCATCTGTCATGGCTGTGCCACAAGCACTGTGCCCAACACACCTTCTGTATGGGTGGCATGGCACGTACTGGCCCTTGATGATCAATTGGGAAGATGGATCCAAGTGTGAAAAGACATTAGAATCTGATTAGTGTCCCTTTGGGGGGGGGGGGGTGTTAAGTGGATGATCTGCAGTAAAGTTAGCCCAGCATGTCTGTGCTGCAGAGATAAAGCACCCCCAAGCATCTGAAATAAGATGGAAAGCCAGCACTCCAGCAAGTAAGTATATTGTAGAATCCAAAAAGCACATATAATAGAGTGCATATAGTCTTTGTCCGACGTTTCGGGGCGGCATGCACCCCTTTTATAGGGGATGTGCAAGCAAACAGGGACCATACACAAAGAGAAGGGTTAAATGCCCTCCAAGCAGTAAGAACGCCCGTCTGACATCACTGATTACACTATTACAAGAATAGTACATTGTTGCATAGTTATAAATATGCCTATCAATGCATGCATATACCAATATGCTTTTGGTGTGATGCTTTCCTTTCTGTTACCATTGGCCTCCAGTATACTAGGGAAACTGGGAGGGGGGGGGTTCTGGCTTATCAAGCTGCCCATCACTGTGTGCAGCACAATGGGCTGGGAGTGACTAAGTTCCTGGTAGGTGGTATCTGGAGCCACAGCTGCTGAAGGGTGTGTTACAGAGGAACCATTGAGGTGTTCCCACAGATTCTTATTTGGGGTCAAATCTAGGCAATTGGGGGGGTCAGGGTAGTACCTGGAAGTCTTCCAACCAATGTCAGACATGTGAGTTTGGTCTTTTATCAATTAAAAAGACATGCAGTATAGTTATGTTTTTTTTTTTTTTTTTTTGAAAAAACCTTTTTCTCTCACTGAGCCAACCAGCTTGGATACCAGGGATCGGGGCTTGTACCCCATTGATTAAAGGTAGAAAGGCTGGCCCTGCCAGTTTACCAGCCCCTATGCCCTTGGGTACAGGGCACCCCTGGGAGAACACCAAGCCCATACCCTTGTCCTTGATTCCAAACGCCAGGAGAGGTGGAGCCATAGAGGAACCCCCAAGGCACCGGACTGCATGAGGACTCCACCCGTCTCTGGATAAAGATGGCTACCTTGAACTAGTAAGTGGGGCAGGGGTATAGGGTTACTAATTCAAAGGACTGGGGATAGCAAGTTACCTGCCATGATGGCTGTGGATAACATGGTGTTAACCCCATTTATTACCTGTAACACCAACATCCAGAAGAAGCAGGCCCATGCCAAAGGGCATAGGCATGGCCGGAGGCCTCCAAGCCATGGAGATCCCAGCCACTATGTCTAGTGTTCTAGCTGGTGGCCTTGAGAAACGGGACCGCCAACACACAACACCGGGGCTTTTTTTTTTCAAATAGAATCTCTCATGTTAAGGTGGGAGAATAATTTTCCAGGCTGTGGCACTACTCCTTGGCCTTCTGATGATCTTCCACCAAGAAAAGAGAACTGATTGTTCCTATGTGGAACATCTTGGTATACTCCACCTCACAAGAGCTGGTACAGCCCAGTCGCCTATCGGGGTGCCCTTCTGGCGATCCTTGGTTGCATTTCAACCCAGAAGTGATACTAGCTGTCCGCAAGCTTGTCTGCATCACGAGTGAGATCTTCTGATTGAGAGGTGGTGCAATCAGTAAGTGGCCAGTCTATGATCCAGAAAGCATCACAGCTGCAGGGTTTAATCCAATTTGAAGGTCACTTAAACCACTTTTCACAAATGTCAAGTAAAAATCCCTATATTATCATATACAGCCCCTAGAAGGCCTGACCTTGTACTTTTGGCTCTTGTCCCCAAGGCTCTGTCAATGAAAACCTTTTCTATCTAAGGAAGGTAATGTCAGTGAGGACTAGCTGCAGGTCAGCAAGCTATCCATGCCAGAAGATTCTAGAACGGATATGTTGTATCGGCCTTCTCGGTTAGCTTAGTATCTCACTTGTAATAACTGATAAACGCACTTCCTCAGTAGACCCGGGATTCCAACCAGAAACGGGCCCTCTGCTATACTTGCGATGATTGGGATTCCCTAATAGGGAACCCGTTTTGTCCCACTCATAAACAAGGTAGTAAGCGTATGACGCCAAGACAAGAGATCCACTAGTCCTTGTAGGTACCCACATTCTAGGCCAGGGATCCTGCATTAGATTCAATGTAATTCTAGTTGGCCAACAACATCAGGTGTGTCCAAGAGATGTGTCTCGGTTGCTCTGCCTGTAGCAAAGAAAACCAGCACTCCGGATATGTGTGAAGATAAGTAGAGCTGTATTCGTACAGTGTACAATCAGGACCAATTAATCCATAATCCTAAGTAGAGCTCTATATGGGAATATAACACATATCCGGAGTGCTGGTTTTCTTTGCTACCTGTGGATTTGCGGTGTCACCGCTAACCGTGCACCCCCCCCCTCTATACTTGGTAGGTGTGCGGCGGCATATGATATTGTTCGGTTGCTCTGCCTTTCCCTCTACCAGGGGGCATGGAAGAATGTGCGTTATATCCCCTATGATGAATATTTGTGACACCATACAAACTTGGAGGTTGCAGTTATTGATGTGCATGCTGAATATAGGTTCAGCCAGAGCTGGGATCACAAGCTTCAACCTTTTTGTAACCTTGTTAGCCCAGGAAACTGTGATTCCTGGGTTACCAGTCTCTATGCTTGGCACATTGGGCTGATAAGATTTAGGGGAGGGGGGGCAAGCATCACCCCTTAACAGCCCTATAGGGCTAGTAACCCAGGGGCCAAACTGCCAGCCCCCTGGCAATGACCAGCTCTTATACCTTTCTGCATGGGTCTGTTTCTTATTACCAGGCTCTTCCATCCTCCTCCTGACTATTGGGAATGTGGGTAATAGGGCAAGCTTGCTGCCCCCCTACAATTTGCACTGGTATAATGGTCCCAACATTACCCCCACATCAAAAAGTCCTTTATTAAATTAAATGTTGCTCTATTTTCTCTGTTTCCCCTGCCAGGTATACCCTCTGATGCCTGCGGCGGCAACTGGGGCACAGGGGGACACAGGCATCCTGCCACAAGTACTTACTTGAGCTGGGGGAGCAAAGCTTTTATATGACAGAGGATGGAATCTTTCCTATGTGAGAAAGGGGCATACCCCAGGAGATTTGCATGCAGTGTCTTCTTTCAAAGTATATTTCTAGTTAAGTAACCTAACATGTCCAAACGTAATCTCTAGTAATATTGGTGTCAATCAGCCACAGGGGAGGGGCAGGAGATCCCGACACAGGCTACGAGGGAGGATGCTGGACAGGAACTTTTGCATGGACCTCTAGGTAGGCCATTTGGAAAAAATAAATGTGTTGGGTGGACAATTCTGCCCCTTTTGAAAGTCCCCCGTGCCCTGCCACCATCCCCTAGCACTGACACAGGGCAGGGTTACATTAAAATAAACACATCAGCTGCAATCTAGGTCAAAGGAGCAGATGTCTTCTTCAGCACAAACCTAAAATGCCTTATAAGACTAAGCCAGATAATAGGTCCACTGAGGTCTGTAGGGACAACCTCAACTACTAGGGTGAGGAGATGTTCCCTGTAGATGGCTGATACCTATGTCAGGGGGTGGTCAGACAGATCACAAATGAGACAACCCCTACCACACTTAGATTGTTACACATGCCACGGCCTTGCAAGGGGCAGTCAAATGCCTATTAACCCCTTGTCCCTTCTTCAGAAAGAACTAGTTCCCAAGAAGGCAGTCCTACTTAGCCTTATAGAGTCTGATTCACTGTTCATAAGCAGACGCCCAGAATGAAGTCCTTGTGCTTATAAACAGCATCCCTAGAGAAAGACTAACTCCTTGCATCAGCAAACATAAAAGACTTAGGGTCACATCACTCTCAATTTGTAGCACCAACCTTCGGGCCTGTCCACAAAGATGCCAGTGGTGGTATTGTAATTATCCATAAAAAAGGGGAACCGTGACACGTAATATCCGGAAAAAAACCTCCATAGTTTCTGAGCCATCCTGGAGTTACCTGGATGGTTAGTCAATTATTAGGCCAAATAACATCAAGAATCGTGTCCATTTTATGGTAATGACCCTCCATTTTTAAGATGCAAGGTTCTGATTTTTAGGTTCACATGGTCCCCACAGACCAGGGAAGTGATAACACTGGAGGGTGAGGGGGACACAGGGTTGTACAGGATCCCTCTGTATCATGCCCCCCTCGTGTAGGAAAATAAAAACTGTCCCCCTTAGCAGAGTACCCTTAAGAGGGGACTGAAAGCTCTTTAGCCCAGTGACTCCTAACAGTTATTGGCCTGACATGTGCCGGGGCACCCAACAGGCTCTTGCCTCTATAATCTCCGCCATCCCCAAGCCTGGTGTTAGCCAGGGAAAAGGCCTTAGAATTGTGTCCCACAGGGGCGACGGATACAGGTACCCGAGTGCCTGGGGTGACCCTTGCATCCCTAACACAGCAAAAGCAAAATGGAGCACAGCAGCATACAATAAAAATGCAATAGCCTTAGCCCCACCAAAGATAACCACTAGACATATGGTTATATGCCATCTGACTGGGGGGTCAGACTGGGAGTGAACAAGGAAGCCGGGTTTTTATCCTGCCTAGCAGTTTTTCAGCTCTAGTTCCTCCCTATCAGCTATTAGATTACCCAACCATTATGAACCACTGTCCCTGAATGGACAACTTGACAGGGACAAAGGAAAACCAGGTGAGTTGGAACTATCAAGAGTCCCAACCGGAAAGTGGAGGGGTTCGTGTCCAGGATTAGGGATCCTCATGGTGGATGCCAGAGAAATTCCATGGCTCAATTTCAAGCTGGTTGTTGCATTTTGTCTGTGTTGCCACTAGGTGTTGTGGCAGGGTTAAATTTCCATCTGTTACAGCAGCCACTGCATTGATGGAGAGTAATTTCCCATCCATGCTAGGACTGCTTTAGGACATCCCTATTTGTAAGTAAAAAAAAGCTGTGGAGGTGAAAAGGCCGAAACCTATTCCTGACCGCACATGCTTCAAGATCTTCTACACAGAGAGAACTGTGGGTTTTCACACTGCTCAACCTCAAATAATGTGTCAGAATGTGTCCCTACCTGCTAGCCGGTCCCACTGCTCATCTTTTACCCGCAGTGCCAAAACGAGACTCTGGGCTGGCAGGTGGGCATGACCTGTGTATGGGAGGCTCCTACTGAAAACAATGGTCTCCTTCGTACATGAGAAACTGCCCATTAACTTGACTTATTCTCCTCCTAACTCAGGCAAGATGTTGTCTGCCCCGGGCATATGCACTGCAGAGAAACTTGTTTAAAATCTGTGTTGGCTTGGTCATCACTGAATTGCTTTTGACCACTGGCCTCAGAAAGGTCCTTCCCCTCTGAATCATTGACAACCAAAAGGGCTCTGACTGACATTGGGAGTCTAAATGCCCTTTTTAATAACTCGACCAACCTATCTATTTGTCTCGTATTTGGTGTAAAATTGTGCAAATGTGTCAGTGCCATCAGTTCAAATTCTATGAAAGGTCAGAGCCTTGGTTTTTACCAACTCAACTGTAGGAAGAAACGTATTACCTTGCCAACATGACACTCTCTGAAGCAGTGTGACAAGTACAACTTCCTGAAGCCAATTATGTAGAACTGATCATAGTTCACAATGCAATGAAACTCCCCAAAAGTTCCACAGTACCACTTCCAGGGGTTTCATCTCTAAACAGGACTTTCATCAAAGGCCCAGACAGACATTGTATAATGCCCCTTCTAGAAACAACTGCCACAAGGTTCTTTAACAGCTGTAGCAAACATGAACAACTGGGTCACACGCTGGTAGTGCTGTGGAGCAATTGCAAACTGTAGAAAACGTTGACACCTCGACAATGTGGAGACATAGCAGAATACCATCTCAACCTATTACCCCATTCAATAAGGCTGCTGCTGAACATACTGACTCCATTCTAAAATTCTAACGTTTATTCTGGGTTAAGGTGTCAACCCCCGCCCACAGGCAGCACATGGCTAACCACAACCTTTCCGAGCTGCAGCTCACAATAGTGATGGCAGGAGTTTGAATCTGACTAAAGGTATAAAACGGGAATAAACATTTGTAGCCACAGATTACCACCACTCTGACCCAGATTATCCACCCAGGTGTCTGAAAAAAGTAGTCCACCCCCCCCCCCCCACCACACACAGCTGAATGAGGTCACATATATAGGCCTGAGCGAACTTGTTTCCTGCTTTTGCTTTTAAAAGGGGGCTGGGATTTAACTGAGAACTTGAGGTAAACATCATAGTCGACCCTTCCAACTACCATAGACAGCTTAAACGTAGTACATCACTTCAGGGGCTATACAATACTAGGCCCACCTATCTTAAGTTGCCCTCTTGAGCAGTACATTGAAGATGGTATAGCCATAGGGGCACTGGATAGGTTTGGCCATTCAGGGGAAACTGCCTCCATTTTAGCTCACCTTCTGGGAATGTGTAACCTTTTCAGCATCTGGGAAGAGCAGGAAGCCATATCACTAATGCAGAATTTTAACAAAATCCTTATGGTTAGGAAATATCGCTTCTTCTGGCTACAGAAGCTGCTGAATTTTCTTTATTGCATGGCACGGCCCGCTTCGGTATTCATAACAGTTGGGTTATTCTGCCACAAGCTGGTGCAGTGGTACTGCAGAAAAGCTGTGGCTTGTCCCGGCTACCTATAAAAACGGCTTAACCATAGAGTTCCCCAGTGTTTCCTCTGCAGTGGACTGCAAAGTTGGCAGATGGCACTCTCTCTTGCGCAGGTGAGCGGGGCAACCAAGCCTGTGGCCCTGCAAGTCTATTTCCATCGGTTTCTGGACCCTCACTGCCTGCCAGCCTTGGCTGACAGATCGGGTGAAGGTAGAAGAGCACTAGGGTCAAGTGCTCCTGGAGCGCAGCTCCAAGCCGCAGACCCTGTAACACAAGTGGTAACTGGCCATAGGCTTTATGGTGAGCCTATTAGGGATGCAGAGTTTCTATCCTAGCTTCTGAGGGGGTAAGTAGTTTGGGGACTGTGTCCCCTCTTTTTCCTTTGGGTCCCCCCCTTCGCCTTCGTCAAGGTGTTCCTTCCTCAGCAGAAGGTGGAGGGGCTTCAGTTACAGGCTCAGGCTCTGCTGTCGTGTCTTCATCCCTCCATCCGTCAGGGGATGCAGCTGGTGGGCCTGATGGTGTCGTGCTTCAAGGCGGTCCCCTTTGCTCAGTTTCACATGAGACCTCTTCAGTTGCACCTCTTGTCAATTTGGGATCGGGACCCTGTGTCCCTGGATCAGAAACTTGTTCCGTCTCCCCTGGCCAGACAGTCTCTCTCGTGGTGGCTGGACTCAAGGAACCTTCTGGTGGGAAACAGTCACCACGGATGCCAGTCTGACCGGCTGGGGAGGCTTCTAGAAGTCCCTGAGGTTCCAGGGTGCCCCTGTGCTGGGAAACAGTCACCACGGATGCCAGTCTGACCGGCTGGGGAGGCTTCTAGAAGTCCCTGAGGTTCCAGGGTCGGTGGGGCCAAGAGGCCCATGCTTCCATCAACGTCCTGGAACTGAGAGCGATCAGGTTGGTTCTTTCTGGGAGGAAGTGCCGCACTCTTACCTCTATATTCCTGGGTGAGTGCACGGTTCGCGGTGACACCGCAATGTCCAAAATTTTTTGTGAAGAACCAGCACTCCAGTATATAGGTTTCATCAAAATCATATATTTGTAAATCCAACGAAATGCAAATGATGCACAACAAACTTCCAAGTCCTATGTCGATGTTTCGACATCAACGTGCGCGAGGGCCCCCTTCCTCAGGACCAACTTGGTGCCATGTGACCCCACACAGCATAACATCAAACAAGAAGACAAGGGTGCATGTGGCTTTATATATGTTATGGGGCCACCCCTGCCCCAGGAAGTAGAAGAGATCTCACCTGAGGTCAATCTGACGTCACTGGCTCCATGGCAACCATGTAACCATTGTTTACCACCATGTAAAAACATCTAAGGTGTAAAAAACAACAAATATAAACAAGTTGCAGGCCTCATACTTACCTTGCCCTGGACGCTCCCGTCCGTGCGCACCTCTCCTCCGCACGCTGGGACCAGCCGCTGACACAGCTAGGGGGCTGCAAAGCAACCCACAATGCTGTCCCCCTGTAGGGGGAAGGCTGGCAGCCACGCGTCATACGGGCAAATCTGCCCGGCGACGCATGACGCAGCATCACAGAGCCAGATATTGGCTTCCGGGTGCTGCGAGGCTGGTGCCCCATCTGCGGCCAGTGATAGGCCGCAGACAGCGCACCAGCAGCTTTCCAGTCTAGTGCGGCGGTGTCCCTCTTCCTTTCATATCTTTGTCCCTCTCTTCCCCCCCCCCCCCACTTTTCCTCTCTGTCCCCTTGAATATATACGTTTGTGAATTGTGTGCAGGATCCTCTTGCCTTGCCAGTGGGCGCGTTGACGAAGTCAACACCGCTGCACTAGACTGGAAAGCTGCTGGTGCGCTGTCTGCGGCCTATCACTGGCCGCAGATGGGGCACCAGCCTCGCAGCACCCGGAAGCCAATATCTGGCTCTGTGATGCTACGTCATGCGTCGCCGGGCAGATTTGCCCGTATGACGCGTGGCTGCCAGCCTTCCCCCTACAGGGGGACAGCATTGTGGGTTGCTTTGCAGCCCCCTAGCTGTGTCAGCGGCGGGTCCCAGAGTGCAGAGGAGTTCTCCTCGCACGGACGGGAGCGTCCAGTGCATGGTAAGTATGAGGTCTGCATCTTGTTTATGTCTATATTTGTTGTTTTTTACACCTTAGATGTTTTTACATGGTGGTTGTTAAAGGGTGGAACAGATTCATTTGATGTATGTATATATATCATATATATCTCATGTGTATGTATATATTTTGTATATATAGCTACCATTTGTGAGCAGATTCCCGGGAAACATAACACCTACACATTGACCAACAGCCTTTCCCCAAGTTAACACTTCCCTGTGGAATCCTGCGAAATGAACATAGTAAAGGATGAAAGGATGTAAATCCTGACAGCCTTTGGAAAATTTAGGCTTAAATATCTCATAAATTCTTTTTTAGATAACTTTAGTTACATTCATGGGATATTAATACAAATGACACAAACAGTTGCAGCAGGTATTGCACTTTCATGTGATACCAAACATTAATTTGCTAGTACACTGATCATGGCTAGAAAAGCATACTCATATATGGAAAGCCATAGACATTTGAAGCTTGGTATCAAATGAAGGGCAATATTTTGCCGAGTTAGAAAATAACGTTTTATTAATTGTGGGCATATCTGGGAAAAGTTATTATGTGGATCAGATTCGGATGAAATATTTACCTCTGCTTACTAGTCAACTCCCACAAGAGGTGTAGACTTTTCACACCTCTTGCTGTCAAGGGACATAAAAAGCCAGGGTGCAGACAGACTGAGGAAGATCTTCTCCCCCCCCACCACCAGAGACACCAACGGCCATTAACAACATACAAGAGAACTTCTATACGCTAAGTATCATTGCTTCCTCCCCATCTTGATCTCTCAATCTCTCTCTACTTCTCCCAATCCTTCTCTCTACCTCTCAATAAGCTACCTTTACCTCCCCTCTCAATCCTCTCACAATTCCTTTCTAAACCATCCCTATCTCTCTTTCCCTCTATACTTGTGTAACTCCCTTTCTGTAGAACCTAGGGACAGCTTAGTGTAGTAGGTGGGTGTGGGGCGGTAAATGTATGTGTTTATCAAGGTTTTAATAACTAGTTGTATAGTTTTCTTGTTATTGGGGGCTGGTTCTGTTTGTATATACAATCTGTATACTACAATATTGGGTTAAGGTTTTATCTAATAAATCTGTTGTGATTTTGCCTACATCTGTGTATATGTGATGTATATTACAGGACAAAGTGTGTTTAGATAGAAGACAAATACCCAGGGATACAATAGGATATAGACGGATATTAATAATTATAACCGATAATCATATTTCCGGTTATAATTATGAAATATTGATAATTTCCATTCATATTGATTATCATATTTCATAACTCTCCTATTACAGTGGTAAACAATGTTTACATGGTTGCCATGGCGCCCATGACGTCAGATTGACGTCAGGTGCGATCTCTTCTACATCCTGTGGCAGGGGTGGCCCCATAACATATATAAAGCCACATGCACCCTTGTCTTCTTGTTTGATGTTATGCTGTGTGGGGTCACACGGCACCAAGTTGGTCCTGAGGAAGGGGGCCCTCGCGCACCCCGAAACGTCGACATAGGACTTGGAAGTTTGTTGTGCATCATTTGCATTTCGTTGGATTTACAAATATATGATTTTGATGAAACCTATATACTGGAGTGCTGGCTCTTCACAAAAAATTCAGGTTGGTTCTTTCTCGCCTATCCACTCACCTCCGGGGTCAGGCTGTTCAGATTCGCTCAGACAACCAGACGGCGGTTGCCTACATCAACCATCAGGGAGGGACTCGGAGCAAGCCGAGCCTGCAAGGAAGCGTCTCTGATTCTGTCTTGGGCGGAACAGCATGTTCCCTGCATCTCATCGGTCTACGTCCCAGGGGTGGAGAACCAGGTGGCGGACTGCCTGAGCAGGGGAACGTCTCGTCTGGGGAGTGGTCTTTCAACAACCAGGTGTTTCTCTCCCTCTGTCACCGCTGGGGTCAGCCGGACGTGGACCTGTTTGCGTCCCGTCACAATCACAAACTTCCCAGATTTGTCTCTCTGTCTCAGGATCCTCTGGCCTTCGCCACGGATGCCTTGGCAATACCTTGGACAGAGTTTCAGCTTCTCTATGTGTTCCGTCTCCTGGGCAGGGTCATGCGCAAGATAGCCCAGGAGCAGGTACCAGCCATACTGGTGGCCCCTTGTTGGCCAAGAAGAGTTTGGTTCGCAGACATAGTGCGGTGGGCAGTAGACTGGCACGTCTTGCCCAGGGATCCAGATCTTCTCACCCAGGGGCAGCTACGCCATCCCAATTTACAAACTCTGGCTTCAACGGCTTGGCTGCTGAAACCTCCATATTGATGAAAAAGGGGTTGCCTGCTTCTGTTGTTGATACCATGATTTGGGCTAGGAAGAAGTCCTCGTCCTTTATTTATTACAGGGTCTGGCATGCTTAAATTGTCTGGTGTGAGTCCAAGTCTCTTCCCTGTCGGGGTTTTCTATTCCCGGGATTCTGAAATTCTTGCAACATGGTTTGGATCAGGGCCTTCAACTTAGTACCCTAAAAGGCCATGTTTCAGGTCTGGCAATTTTTTTCCAAAGATCTCTTGCCAATCACCAGTTGGTTAAAACCTTTTTTTCAGGGCGTTTCTCATGTGTATCCACCCCGTAAGCCTTTGCTACCAGTCTGGTATTTGAATCTGGTGTCTGCTCTGCAGGGGCCTCCCTTTGAGCCTATCCTTGATGCTACCTTGTCTATTCTGACCCTTAAGGTAGCCTTTCTGGTGGCTATCACTTCTGTAAGGCGAGTTTCTGAGCTAGCAGCACTTTCCATCAAACCTCCTTATTTTGAGAGACATCAGGATAAGGTGGTGTTCCGGCTCAAGCCGGACTTCCTGCCGAAGGTTGTGTCTTGCCTTCATTATGTCCTAATCCTGCTAATCCCAAGGAGCGGACTCTGCATTCCCTAGATGTGGTCAGGGCTCTGAAGTTTTATTTGGTTGCCACTGAGCCTTTCAGGAAGTCTGATGCTCTTTTTGTTCTCACTTCTGGACCTAGAAAGGGTTTGCCTCCGGCTAAATCCACTATCAGCAAGTGGATCCGTCAGGTGGTGGTTCAAGCCTATTCTGCTAAGGGAAAGGAACCTCCCTTTAGGATTACTGCTCATTCCACTCGTGCTATTGGTGCTTCTTGGGCTTTTCAGCACCAAGCTTCTGTTGAACAAGTTTGCAAGGCCGCTACTTCTGTTCATACTAAGTTTTACAAGGTTGATGTTAAGGCCTCAGCGGATGCTGCTTTTGGCCGCAAGGTGCTTCAGGCAGTAGTGACTTGAACAACTGGCCGTTACTCTTTGGAGATCCCACCCTACTCTGGACACGGTTTTTGGATGTCCCAACGGTTATGAATACCGAAGCGGGCCGTGCCATGCAATAAAGAAAAAAGCCATTCTGTGAGTACTCACCTGTAGAATTGTTTTTGTTCTTGCATGGCACGGCCCGCTTCGCCCCACCCTTGTTATCGTTATTCTTGGTTGCATCTTTATGGTGATTGTTCCAAGTCATTTGGGGTTTTTTTACCCTTTTCACATTTTTTACTTATTCTCTCCCGGCTTCTTGTCTCACTGCTTGTGTACGCTGGGGAACTCTTATGGTTAAGCCCGTTTTTATAGGGAGCCGGGACAAGCCACAGCTTTTCTGCAGTACCACTGCGCCACCTTGTGGCAGAATAACCCAACTGTTATGAATACCGAAGCGGGCCGTGCCATGCAAGAACAAAAACAATTCTACAGGTGAGTACTCACAGAATTGCTTTTTTGCTCACCAATTGGTCCAAGATGTAAAAAACAAAAATACCCAGCACAGCCTGAATTAGGACATTCCTAAAAATTCCCACTGCTCAGTCCCAATTCAAAGGGTGGCCCAAAAGATGCCCCTTGTCTTCCATTAGTTCCCTGTATCTTGACTTGATGGGATTTGCTCTCCTCCCCTATGGTAAAGGTAGTTTCCACAACTAAAATGGAGCTCCCAGAGGTATCTTACATGTTGCCTTGTCTTGTCCTCTAAAAGGGATTATATGACTGTCTGATAGAGGGCCACCTTCAGGTTAGCTCCAACCCTTTTATCAGCTAGAGAAAAAAAAAAAAAAGACAATTCTGTGAGTATTCACCTGTAGAATTGCTTTTGCCATGCATGGCACGGCCTGCTTCTCGAAGTCATAACATCTGGGTATTCCGCCACAAGGTGGCGCAGTGCACTGCAGAAGAGTTGTGGCTCCGCACGGTACCATATAAAAACGGAATCACCATAGACTTATCCAGTAGTTGACAAGCAGTGATACAAGAACCTGGAACTAATAAAAATAACAACCCCAACTAGTTTGGAACAATCACCATAAAGAGGAAACCAAGAACAACGTAACAAGGGTGGGGTGAAGCAGGCCGTGCCATGCATGGCAAAAGCAATTCTACAGGTGAGTACTCACAGAATTGTCTTTTTCCCAATGCATGGCACGGCCTGCTTCACAAAGTCATAACATCTGGGACTTCCAAAAGCAGTGTCCATAAAGTAGGGTGGTATCCCCAAAGAGTAACAGCAGGCAATTCAAACCACCACTGCCTGAAGTACCTTGCAGCCAAAAGCAGCATCAGCAGAGGCCTTAACATCAACCTTGTAAAACTTGGAAAAAGTATGAACAGAAGACCAAGTTGCGGCCTTACAAACTTGTTCAATAGAAGCTTGGTGCTGAAAGGCCCAAGACGCACCAATAGCACGAGTGGAATGAGCAGTAACCCTAAAAGGGGGAACCTTCCCCTTAGCAGAATAGGCCTGCTCCACCGCCTGACGGAACCACTTGATGATAGTGGATTTAGCCGAGGGCAGACCCTTCCTAGGTCCAGCAGGAAGAACAAAAAGAGCGTCAGATTTCCTGAAAGACTTAGTAGCAACCAAATAAAACTTCAGGGCCCTGACAACATCCAGAGAATGAAGTGTCCGCTCCTTGGAATTAGCAGGATTAGGACACAGAGAAGGCAAAACAATGTCCTGATTGAGATGAAAGGCACAACCTTAGGCAAGAAATCTGGCTTAAAACGAAACACCAATGAATTACAATATGGGAGGTAATGAACACCAGGACAAGACTATGTAATGCAATTCATGATTTAATGCTCAAATTAATAGTGCAATACAAAAGTGAACGATTATATACAGTGAAAGACAATCAGGTTCTATTGGGAAAGGCTAGCCGTATATATATCAAGCATGAACAAGGAAATACAAGTACAGGAGTTATGATACAAGTATGCAAGGCAAAAAATAGAAGCAAGTCAATCAGAACAAAAGTATATACAAATCTACAGTGTATTTCCCTTTAAGACATGAAATAGGCAAAACCTGAGGTGTCCTTGCAACCTGCGGTCAGCCTGTAAGCACTCTGTACTCCTATTGCAATCCTTATTCAATCATGTTTTGCCTATTTCATGTCTTAAAGGGAAATACACTGTAGATTTGTATATACTTTTATTCTGATTGACTTGCTTCTATTTTTTGCCTTGCATACTTGTATCATAACTCCTGTACTTGTATTTCCCTGTTCATGCTTGATATATATACGGCTAGCCTTTCCCAATAGAACCTGATTGTCTTTCACTGTATATAATCGTTCACTTTTGTATTGCACTATTAATTTGAGCATTAAATCATGAATTGCATTACATAGTCTTGTCCTGGTGTTCATTACCTCCCATATTGTAATTCATTAGTATATTCTCTATACCTATTTGGCAGAGGTATTTTGGAGGTGACTTTGAACCGTGACTCTAGCAATCTCTTATATGCTATCAATGACACAATAGATGTCATTTTTTTCCTTAGCAGTGTGCCACAACCAGTTTTACTAATTTTTAAAACGAAACACCACCTTATCCTGATGCCGCTCAAAATAAGGAGGTTTGATGGAGAGAGCCGCCAGCTCAGAGACTCGCCTGACCGAAGTAATGGCCACCAGGAAGGCCACCTTAGGAGTCATAATGGGCAAAGCAGCCCCACAGATAGGCTCAAAGGGAGGACCCTGCAGAGCAGACAACACCAAATTTAGACCCCAAACAGGTAGCATAGGTTTACGTGGTGGACGCACATGAGTAACTCACTGAAAGAAAGTCTTGACCAACCAGTGATTGGCAAAAGATCTTTGGAAGAAAATTGCCAGAGCTGAGACCTGTCCCTTGAGGGTACTAAGTTGAAGGCCCGAATCCTAGCCATGCTGCAAAAAATCCAGAATCCTGGGAATAGAAAACACCCTACAAGGCAGAGACCTAGACTCACACCAGGCAATGTAAGCATGCGAAATCCTATAGTAGATAAAGGACGAGGACTTCTTCCTAGCCCTAATCATGGTATCAACAACAGAGGCCGGCAACCCCTTATCCATCAAGGTGGAGGTTTCAGCAGCCAAGCCGTTAAAACCAGCGTTGGTAATTTGGGATGGCACAGTCGTCCCTGAGTGAGCAGATCTGGATCCTTGGGCAGGACATACTGATCTACTGCCAACTGCACGACGTCTGCGAACCACACCCTCCTTGGCCAACAGGGGGCCGCCAGAATGGCTGGTACCCATTCCTGGGCTATCTTGCGCAGCACCCTGCCCAGCAGGGGAAAAGGAGGGAACACAGAGGAGCCGGAACTCCGTCCAAGGCATTGCTAGCGTATCCGTGGCAAAGGCCTGAGACAGGGAGAAAAACCTGGAAAGCTTGTGGTTGTGGTGGGATGCAAACAGGTCCACATCCGGCTGACCCCAGCGGTGACACAGTGAGTGAAAAACCTTGTTGCTGAGGGGACCACTCCCCCAGCCGAGACATCCCCCTGGCTCAGGGAGTCTACATTCCAGGGGTGGAGAAGCTGGAGGCAAACCTCTGAGATGCAAGGCGCATTCTCTTCCGCCCAAGACAGTATCAGGGACACTTCCTTGAGGGCTCGCTTGCTCCGAGTTCCTCCCTGATGATTGATGTAGGCAACCGCCGTCTGGTTGTCCGAGCGGATCTGAACAGCCCGATCCCGAAGGTGTGAGGTCAGCTGAGCAAGAACCAACCTGATGACCCTCAGTTCCAGGACATTGATGGAAGCATGGGCTTCCTGGGGGCCCCACTTACCCTGGAGCTGCAGAGACTTCCAAAAGCCCCAACTGGTCAGACTGGCATCTGTGGTGACAGTCTCCCAACACTGGGGCAGAAATGTCCTGACCACTAGAAGATTCCTCGAGTCCAGCCACCACGAGAGGGACTGTCTGGCCAGGGGGGACAGAGCAAATCCCTGATCCAGGGAAACAAGAGTCCCGATTCCAAACAGACAGAAGGTGCAACTGAAGAGGCCTCATGTGAAACTGAGCAAAGGGGACCGCCTCGAAGCAGGACACCATCAGGCCCACTAACTGCATCCCCTGCCAGATGGAGGGATGGGGACACAAGAGCAGAGCCCGAGCCTGCTTCTGAAGGCCCTCCACTTTCAGCTGAGGCAGGAATACCTTGACCTGAGAGGTATCCAGAGTCATGCCCAGAAAGGACCTCACCAAAGACGGAGACAGAGAAGACTTGGGATAGTTGATCACCCAGCCGAAGGACTCGAGAGTGGAGGTCACCACCTGAGTATCCTTCTCGGCCTGATGAAGAGATTGAGCCGCAATCTGAATATCGTCCAGGTAAGGAAGGATGCGAATGCCCTGAGCAGCAAAGCCATCACGCCCGCCAGCACCTTGGTGAACACCCGAGGTGCGAAGGTGATACCGAACGGTAAGGCCACAAACTGGTAATGCTGATCCTCTAGAGCAAACCTGAGAAATCTCTGATGACCTGGGAAGATAGGCACATGAAGATAAGCATCCTTGATGTCCACAGAGGTCATGAAGTCGCCCGGGCGAAGGGTACTGACAGCCGAGCGAAGGGTCTCCATGCGAAAGTGCTTGAACCTGACAAACCTGTTGAGACCCTTCAAGTCCAGAATGGGCCTCAGGGACCCGTCCTTCTTGGGGACCGTGAACAGGTTGGAGTAGAAACCCTGACCCCGTTCCTGGGAAGGCACCAGGCAAATGACTCCTGATTCCAGCAGACGTTGAACCGCAAGGCGTAACCCCTGAGCTGACAGAGGGTTGTGAGGCATCCGGGATCTGATGAATCTGGGGGGCGGCCAGGCTGCAAGCTCTATCTTGTAACCGGAGGACACCACCTCCTGAATCCACCGGTCTGAGACGCGGAGCCTCCAGACGTGAGCAAAGAGACGAAGCTGCCCCCCCACCCCGATGGGTGAGGGCGCCTCCTCATGCCTGGGTGGGGCATGAGGGGGCGTGTGAGAAGGTTTGGACTTGGGATCCCAAGGGAGACCGGGACGACCACGGGATCTGCCACGGCCCCAAGAACCCCTGCGGGTACTTGAAAAAAAGGGCCCTTGACCTCCTCTGGGGGTACGAAAGGAGGAAACTGAAGCAGATGTCCCCCGAAAAGGCAGAGGCTGCCTCCTACGCTGAGGCAGCCTACCATCCTTGGCAAAAACATCCAGGCGCTCACCAAAGAGCCGCAGCCCCACAAAGGGGAGCCCAGTGAGAGCCTTCGTAGCAGCAGCATCAGCTGCCCACTGGCGCCAGTGGAGCGGCGCATAGCAACCAAGAGGGCAGAGGCCCTACTACTCAGCCGTACTACATCATCCATGGCAGTAAGTATAAAGGCAACAAATTCAGAGCACAGCAAGAGGGTCCTATACTCAGCAATAGCAGTTATGGCAGCGGCACAGGCCGGACGCAACCCAGGCCCCACAAATGCAAAGGCATGGCAGGCCAGCTGATCCATACGCGGTCCTCGCTGTCCCGCAGTGTAGTAGTGTCAGGGGAAGGCATAACAGAAGTGTTGGACAACCCAAGAACAGGCACGTCTACCTCAGAAGGGACCCGACCATCGCTTAATCAGATCAGCAGGAAAGCGATACTTCTTATCCAACCCCTTAGGCACCGCGGGCAATCTACTAGGACATTCCCACTCCTTGAGCACCATATTAGTGAAATTACTCTGCTCAGGGAGCTCCAGACGCTGCTTAACAGCACGAAAAAGCTCACCCTGCTTCCTCTTAGCCACCTCAAGGTGTGCAAAACCTTAAAAATGTGAGACAACAGATTAGCAGTGTCCTCAGGGAACCAGGAATCCTCAGACTCAGAATCACTGTCGCCGCCCACCAGCTGGTCCCCAGAGGAATCAGAGCCTGGGAAAAGCTCCCCTTCCTCTAGGGAGTAACGGTCATCAAAAAGATCTCCTTCTGCTCCTCAGTAAACAGGTCAGGCGTGGAAGCCAGGTGCCACTTCTTGCTAGAGGCCTTACGTGGAACAAGCCCGGAAAGCTGTCTTCAGCGCTGGCCACACAAAGTGCCAGATCAGAATGTGACCCCCTGCTAGTATCCCCCTCACTGGGGGCTAAATGCAGGCGCGGCGGGGTAGGCGATGCCAAGCTCTGCGCCCCCCTTCAGCAAAGAAGCAGGCAGCCCAGACTGAAGCGCAGAGACAGCTTGGGCGCACGGCCCACACACTGTGACGTCATTGCTGATAGGGGATACCCCACACATGGAACACCGCCGGGATTGTCCCGAAGGACCCCCGAGCACATTATCCCCAGAAGCCTCCATATGGTGATTAATACAGGCGCAATATGCCAGCACAGGGTAACGGCTAATAAAGCCACCCGGGATGCCCCCCCAAGGGATGCCCCCAGAATATTAAGGGGAGATGAAGGGGGGGTAAAGAGCAGGACCGGGAGAAACCACAACCCACGGGTGTCCCGCCTGAAAGACATAACCAAAATTACATAAGTATCCCGCAGAACATGCCCCAAGGACAACAAAAGAACCCCAGAGGGGACTCACTGACCAAGCAGGAGAAGGAGCGCCCGCCGCCAGACCACCGGAGAAAGCGACACAGGCAGAAATCACAGCCGCAGCCCAGGGATGAAGCAGCAGAAGCAAGATAGCGCCGACAGAGGAACCTTGAGGGGCGGGCCGCGGGAGAACGACGCGATACACGTCATCCGCCAGCCCCGCCCCCCGAAGAGCGCGAAAACAGTGCTCACGTGACCTCGCGGACGTCATCCGCACAGTAAAAAATGCCTCACAGATATAGCGCCGCCCGCCGCGGAGCGCAGTACAAAGCGGCGGCAAAAGTATACAAAAACAGTCTAAAAATAGTCTAGAAACACACACCACTACCACCCGCCCCCCCCCGGAACCCATCGGGGAGGGAGGGGGAGGAGAGTGAGCAGGCAGCAGCGAAGCCCAGGCCAAGGGGGGGGGGACCCCGAACACAGAAAAAAACATTCCATAAACTCCCAAAACACTCACCCCCTCAGAAGCCAGGACAGGAACTCTGCATCCCTAGTAGGCTCACCATAAAGCCTATGGCCGGCTACCCTTTGTGGTACAGGGTCTGCGGCTTGGAGCAGCGCTCCTTGAGCACTTGAGCCTAGTGCTCCGCTAGTCACCCGATCCGTCAGCCGAGGTTGGGAGGCACAGAGGGTCCGGAAACGGGTGGAAATAGACATGCAGGGCCGTAGGCATGGTTGCCCCGCACACCTGCGCATAGAGAGAGAGCCATCTTCCATCTTCGCAGTAAGCACTGCAGAGAACAACTGGATAAGTCTATGGTGATTCCGTTTTTATATGGTACCAGGCGGAGCCACAACTCTTCTGCAGTGCACTGCTCCACCTTGTGGCGGAATACCCAGATTTTATGACTTTGTGAAGCAGGCCGTGCCATGCATTGGGAAAATAAAGGAAATATAAACTAAAATAAATCTCCTGACAGCCCAGCTGCAAGTGTCCTATTACCAGACATGATTGGCAAATGTGAGTATGTAGGTTGTGAGGGAGGATTTTGCCAAGTTTTACTTTATAACAGTAAGTTAGGATAACTGTGTTCTCTCTAAGTGAAAGAGAAATAGATTTTTCTTAGCTTTTAGGATTGTCTTCAGGATGGTGCACGAATCAAGGGCTCTTCTTTCAAAGGGTAAATAATTCACAGGACAACAAAAGAAAAAAATCATTGCGCTTGTACCTTGTTACACATAAGCTGGTGAGCTCCCTGTAATAAACAGTAATGGCTTTATTCATTAAACATTCCTACATTTATTGCCTTATTAAAGAAACACGTTTGTTCAACAAACTAAAATAGCCTCTGATAAAGCAAAGCACAATTGTCTTTTCTTATAAATAGTATAAATTATTTTATTTACATAAACTTGTTACAAAACAAATAAGTATATAGTATTTTTTTCTTTTAAATATCCAAAGTAATTTGTTTTCTCTATCCCATGACATTGGTTTGTTCATGAGCTAAACAGCAGCCAAAAGTCCAGCTGATCAGATGCTCCTGATGATGTGTACAAATGATCAAATTATTCACACATTTTACAGAGAAGAAACACAGACAGAGCGTGGTGCTTTCCAAGAACTACATTCACATCGACAACCTGTAGTGCTTGAGTTAGCCCATAATGCAGAGTGTGTACACAATGTCATCCTATGGTATATCCTCTCAAAGATATAAAAAAAATATATATATATCAATGGGGTTTCTGGTACATCATTTGGCTTACGCCCAAGAGCTGGAAAACATCGGTTCACACACAGGCTTCTCCTACCTCAAACATCCAACAATAGGCAGAATTCCATTGCAACCCCCTCCCTCAAATGTCTGCAAATGATTGTGTGTCTGATGTAGGAGATCTTGCCAAGTGAGAACTCTATCCTTAAATAACCCTCATGGGTCAGGCACAATAGCATTCAAGGTTTTGTACTGTAGTCTACTGGAGAAAAACATCTTCATGTTGTTTGAGCATCAGGACCAGCAAGGCTGGTGTATGTTCTTAACCACATGCAAAAGCAGAAGCCATTTTGTCAGGTAAACCAGTGACCATGGGAATGCTACCAATTGGTTCAGTAGACTTTTCTCTGCAAAGCTTTCTGTGAGAGGACCATCACTAGTAATCTGATAGAGGGGACATCTTCATAGGTCAAATGCCGTAGTTCTCAAACTCACCTTTAGGCCTCATATATAGTGTGCATGGTTTGTAGACTTCAACTTATGAAGCTTCCGTGACCTGCTTAATGAAAGCAAATATATTGTAGCTTCTTTCACCACCTATGGCAGCAAGCTGACAAATGGAGGTCTTTGAACAAAAAACATTACTCCAATGGGGAACCACTCATGACTAAGCCATCACCTTATCCTCCTATATATTAAAAAGCAGGTGGTCAACCAGACTTGAAAATTAGAAGAAATCTTAAAGCAGACCTCCAGTTAAGAAAAATACAATTCTGTGATTACTCACCTGTAGAATAGGTATTATACGTATACAGCACGTCCTGTTCCAGAGTATTCCTTACTCCTGGGTAATACATCCTCAAGATGGCGCTGGACTGCAGAGACAGAAAAGTGGCTCCTCCCAGCCCCATATATACCAGGGACCTCCCACAAATTCCCCAGTATTGAAAAGCAGTTAAAATGAAGCCAGGAGAACTATAACCATGATCAAATATTGAACATAAGAACAATCACCATAAAGAGGTAACTAAAAATAATGATAACAAGGGCGGGGTGTAACAGGACGTGCTGTATACGTATAATACCAATTCTACAGGTGAGTAATCACAGAATGGTATTATTCTAAGTATACAGCACGTCCTGTTCCAGAATATTCCTTCTTAATGGGACATCCAATAGCAGTGCCCATAAGGTAGGGTGGGATCCCCAAAAGTAACAGCAGACAGTTTAAGCCACTGCCGCCTGCAGAACTTTGCGACCAAAAGCAGCATCAACTGAGGCCTTAACATCAACCTTGTAAAACTTAGAAAAAGTATGAACAGAAGACCAAGTGGCGGCCTTGCAAACTTGTTTAACAGAAGCTTGGTGCTGAAAAGCCCAAGAGGCACCAATAGCACGAGTGGAATGAGCAGTAAGGCGGAAGGGAGGCTCCTTCCCCTTAGCAGAGTAGGCTTGTATCACAGCCTGATGGATCCACTTGCTGATAGTAGACTTGGCTGGAGCCAGACCCTTCTTAGATCCAGACGGGAGCACAAAAAGAGCATCAGTCTTCCTGAAGGATTCAGTAGCCACCAAATAGAACTTCAGAGTCCTGACCACATCCAAAGAGTGTAAAACCCTCTCCTTAGAGTTACTAGGATTAGGACACAGAGAAGGCAAAACAATGTCCTGATTGAGATGAAAGGCAGAAACAACCTTAGGCAGAAAATCTGGCTTAAAATGAAACACCACCTCGTCCTGGTGTCTCTCAAAGGGGGGATTGATGGAAAGCGCCGCCAACTCAGAAACACGCCTAACAGAAGTAATAGCCACCAAAAAGACTACCTTAAGCATAAGAATGGACAAAGGGGCCCCCTGCAAGGGCTCGAATGGAGACCCCTGCAGTGCAGATAAGACCAAGTTCAAGTCCCAGACTGGTAACCTAGGATTACGTGGGGGACGCACGTGAGTAACTCCCTGGAAGAAGGTCCTGACCAGGGGCTGTTGAGCAAAAGATCTTTAAAAGATCATCTTTCTGCCTTGGCCATTTTCTTCCTGTACTGAGCTGAAGACCCAGATCCAAACCATGTTGCAGAAACTCCAGAATCCTAGGAATAGAAAACACACGACAGGAAAGCGACAGTATGGCTGGCACCCCTTCCTGAGCTATCTTGCGCAGCACCCTGCCTAGCAGGGGAAACGGGGGAAACACATACAGGAGCTGAAAACTCGTCCAAGACATTGCTAAGGCATTCATGGCTAAGGCCAGAGGATCCTGGGACAGAGAGACAAAGACTGGAAGCTTGTGATTATGACGGGACGCAAACAGATCCACATCCGGCTAACCCCAGCGGTGGCACAGGGAGCGAAACACCCTGCTGCTGAGAGACCATTCTCCCAGACGAGAGGTCCCCCTGCTCAGAGAGTCTGCCTCTAGATTCCCCGGAATGTACACAGCCGAGATGCAGGGAACATTCACCTCCGCCCAGGACAGAATCATAGACACTTCCCTAAGGGCCCTCATGCTCCGGGTCCCTCCCTGATGATTGATGTAGGCAACCGCCGTCTGGTTGTCCGAGCGGACCTGAACAGCCCGACCCCGAAGGTGTGGGGTTAAGTGGGCGAGAACCAACCTGATCGCCCTCAACTCCAGAATGTTGATAGGGGTGTGGGCCTCCTGAGGGCCCCACTGACCCTGGAATTTCAGGGATTTCCAAAAGCCCCCCCCAAACTGTCAGACTGGCATCCATGGTGACAGTCTCCCAGCAAGGGGCCAGAAAGGATCTGCCCCCCAGCAGGTTCCTTGAGTTCAGCCACCACGATAGAGACCGCTTGGCCAGAGGGGACAGAATAAACACCTGATCCAAGGACACGGGGGTCCCGATCCCATACTGACAAGAGGTGAAGCTGAAGAGGTCTGATGTGAAACTGAGCATATGGAACCTCCTCGAAGCAGGCCACCATCAGGCCCACCAGCTGCATTCCCTGCCTGATGGACGGATGAGGACAAGACAGAAGGAGCTGTGCTTGCTCTTGAAGACCCTCAACCTTCTGCTGAGAAAGAAAAATCTTGACCTGAGATGAACCCAGAATCATGCCCAGAAAGGACTTCACCATGAAAGGGAAGATTTGTGGTGGTTGATCACCCAGTCGAATGACTCCAGTGTGGACACCACCAGCTGGGTATCCAGCTCTGCCTGTTGGAAGGACTGAGAAGCGATAAGCATGTCGTCCAAGTGGGGAAGAATGCGAATGCCCTGAGATCTCAGCAAAGCCATCACTCCTGCCAGCACCTTGGTGAATACCCTGGGAGCCGAGGTAAGACCGAAGGGCAAGGCCACAAATTGGTAGTGCTGATCCTCCAGAGCGAACATGAGGAATCTCTGATCACCTGGAAAGATTGGTATGTGAAGATAAGCATCTTTGATGTCTACTGAGGTCATGAAGTCCCCTGGGCATAGAGAATTCACAGCTGAGCGCAGAGTCTCCATGCGAAAGTGTCTGAATCTGACAAATTTGTTGAGGGGCTTTAAATCCAGGATATGTCTGATGGACCCGTCTTTTTTGGGAACAGTGAAAAGTTGGAATAGTAGCCTTTGCCCCTTTCCCTCAAGGGCACCTGGCAGATGACTCCCAATTCCAGAAGGCCTTGGACAGCAAGGGACAGACCCTGAGCTGAAAGGGGGTTTCGAGCTAACCGGGATCTGATGAATCTTGGAGGCAGCAAGGCTGCAAACTATCTTGTAACCGGAGGACACTACCTCCTGAATCCACCAGTCTGAGACAGGACGCCTCCAGACGTGAGCAAAGAGCCGAAGCCGCCCCCCCACCCGGATGGGTGAGGGCACCCCTTAGGGGGCTTGGGGAAGGACTTAGGCTTGGGACCCCAGGAGGGACCAGGGCAGCCACGTCCTCTGCCCCAAAAATCTCCGCGGGCTCCAGCAAAGGAAGCTCCCCGTCCAATTCTGGAACCACGGAAGGAAGGAAGAAAGGCACCTGAACCCCGAAAGGACCGGGGCTGCCTTCTACGCTGAGGTAACTTGCCTCCCTTAGCAAACAAGTCCAGACATTCACCAAAGAGGCGCAGCCCCTTGAAGGGGAAACCAGTGAGAGCCTTCTTAACAGCATTGTCAGCTGCCCACTGGCGCAGCCAGACCGAGCGGCGTATCGCCACCAACAAGGCAGATTCCCTGCCACACATTCTAATGGTATCATCCAAGGCAGAGAGAACATATGCAACAAATTCCTTACAACGCAGAAGAGCTCTATACTCTTCACTACCAGCATCATCTGGGGCCCCATTCAAGAGACGCTTGAGCAGGCTTTTAATAGCAACAGCCGTAATGGCAGAGGCACAGACCGGACGCAGCGCGGTCCCTAGACAGGCAAAGGCATGGCAAGACAGCTGATCTATGCGCCTGTCCTCCCCATCCCTCAAGGTAGTAGAGTCAGGGGAATGCATGACGGATGTGTTGGACAACCCCAGAACTGGTGCATCCACCTCGGGAGGACATGACCAACGTTTAACCATCTCAGCGGGAAAGGGATACCTCTTATCCCAACTCTTTGGAACCCCGGGAAGCCGGCTAGGCCGTTCCCACTCTTTGAGCACCAGATTATTAAAATGAGTTTGTTCAGGAAACTCCAAGCGTGGTTTAACAGTATGAAACAGCTCCCCCTGCTGCCGCGGAGCCACGGCAGGAGGAGAGATACAGAGTACTTCAAAAATGGGAGCTAAAAGCCTGTCAGTATCATCTGAAGCCCATGGGTCAGACCCAGAATCGGCACCATAAACCCTAGGTTGTTCTTCAGATGATTCTGAATCAGAAAATAATTCCCCCTCTTCCAGGGGGGTATAACCGGTAACGTCAAAAAAATCCTCAGCCTCCATAGGAAAGAGAGTAACACCAGGTGATAAATGCCGCTTCTTAGCAGAAGCCTTACGCGGGCCAGAGCCAGCAATATGTCTCTCAATGCTGGCCACCCGTGCAGCCAAACCAGGTCGAGACTCCCCACTGGTATGCACCTCACTAGGAGTCAGATGTAAGCGTGGGGGGGGGGGGGTAGGCGAAGCCAGACGGGGCCACCGGTAACCCAGACTGCAGGGCAAGCGTCTGCTGGGCGCAGGGTACACACACCCTGACATCGTCACTTATAGGGGATACCCCACACGCCATACACAGCCAGGCTTGTCCTGAAGGAACCCCAAGCACATTATCCTGAGAAGCCTCCATATGGTGATTATTGGGGCACAACAGGCCAATTGGGATTGACGTTAATAAAGCTACCCGGGATGCCCCAATAGCCCGCTAGGGAAGTGGGAGACAATGGATCACGCTAAATAGAGTGGATAGGGCCGGGAGAAACCACAAAAAAGTTTAAACCGCCTGTAAGACATAAAGCAAAGATCCCGTAAGCATAATACAATGAAATACAAAGAAAAGCCAGGGGCACTTACGGACCGCGATAGGGAGACGCCAGACACGCAGCACAGGAGCTCCAAAATGGCGCCCACATATACCTCGAGGGGCGGGGCGCGGAGAAGTGATGCGAAAAAAGTCATCCGCAAGGCCCGCCCCCCCGAGGAGCGCAAAAAACTGCCCCTGTGACAAGGCCAGCCAATGACAGCGCGGCAGCGCCTGAGGCGGTCGCCGCCGTGCGCGGAGCGAAGTACAAGCGCGCGGCGGCGATAATAAAAAAACCCAGTGCAACCAAGGCAAAGCGGGATAACGACATGGATAAATACATAGTTAATACATACCCCCCCCCCCCCAGAGATCTACTGGTAAGCAGCGGCCAGCCTAAGAGGAGCCTAACTGAGGGGATAGGGGGCGAAGGGCAAATGGCCGCGGGAGGGACATACCATAAGGCTCACCACGGGCCTGTACCGCCTACCCTTTGGTGGGGGACTGAGGTAGGAGCAGCGCTCCTTAGCACCTGACAGCGGTGCTGCCTACCATCACCCGACCAGCGCAGCCTAAGCTGGGAGGCAGTGAAAAGGAACGGGTGGGAATAGTCCTACGGGCCACAGGCTAATAAGCCCCGCTCACCTGCGAGTAGAAAGAGCCATCTTCTAGTCATCGCAGCCCAGACTGCAGAGAAGAACTGGGGAATTTGTGAGAGGTCCCTGGTATATATGGGGCTGGGAGGAGCCACTTTTCTGTCTCTGCAGTCCAGTGCCATCTTGAACAGGATGTGTTGTATACTTAGAATAAAAATCTAGTAAAATTATTAAATTGCTCCCCTAAAGTGCCCCTCTGATGATCAGTGGCATACACCATTTGGGACGGCTTAATGCCGTGCACATGTCGTCAAATAGCTGAGCTTCTAGAATGACATGGGAGCGGCCATCTTCCTACACACCTGACAGCCTGCTAGCACATGATCATGAAGGGGAAGCTGTGCCAGCAGCAATTCACACAAGAGAGAATTATGCATCAGAAGCATGGGGAAGCTTGTCCATCATTTTACACACACACAGAATAATCAGCTGCTAAAAAATTCTGTGTGAGGGGGGAAGTGTTTACATTTTTTCTTCATGTTATGCAACTCAAGTGCCGCAGAACATTCAGTGTAGATAATGTATCTAGTAGCTCTCAGCTGTGAGAAGAGCAATGAGAATGCATTACAGCTGATGGATATATATTTCTGGCTAGAAATAAGGGATGGTTACAAAAAGATTTGGGGCGTTTGCCTTTTTTTCAGAAGAAGGGCTCCCAGGTAGTTCCAAAAGCACATCATTTACATGTCATTCTTCAATAGCTTCACAGGGTTAAGCCCTTTCAAATGGCTTACGTCACTGACTGCCAGAGGGAGCAATTTACTAATGTTTTGACTGGAGGTCCACTTTAACATGGAGCAATATACACAAGACAGTGGCTTAAACCAATTACTACTTTGCCCAAAACTATATTTTTACATGTCTGTATAGTTCTGCCTTAAACCTAAAGCTTATATCTATGCTGTCATGTTTGCATATTTGTTTTTCTGCATGCTTCGTATTGTGACTATTAATATTAAAATGTGCCAAATAAAATGACTAGGATAGGTTCTTTATGTTTGCTATTTTTACCTGGCATGTGAAGGACAGATCTAGTTTCCATCAAAATAATGCTGCCCTAACTGGCCATACCATGCAGGGCTGTCTTGGCCAATCCTGTTTGAACAGGATGAGCAGCAATGGCCTACAGTAGAAGTATTTTCCATTAAGCCTAAAGACTGGAAAGGTAAAGCCATGTCAACATTTTTATTCTGTGGGACTCTAGGGCTGGGTGATTTCCTGTCCTATGGGCACCCTAATTTGGCATTTCCTGCACAATCATCTTGACCCTCAATCCTATAGTAAATGTGGCATCCAAACTCTGCAGTCTGTTCGTGGGGTTGAGCTGGCCAAGGGAGGGGTGTTGGGGGTGATGCTTCGGAGTGCTGCAAAACTTTCCACAGCTGTTAAATAGGCTCAAAGGGGGTTTAGAGGGGAACCAAGGGGTTTCACACTGCTAGGGAAATCTTGTAAAGAGGGTCAACTCATTTTTATGGCCGAATTAGCAGTAAATGGCCATAGCTAAAACTATGCCTACCTCTAATAGCTAGCTAGCCTAGGATTGACATGTCTATAATAAGCCCAAAAATATTTTTTTCCAATTTTTTCGATCAGTGTTTAGCTCTCCATTGTCTCAGATAAGGAAGTCCAAAAACCAGACATCAATTGAGGCCTAAAAACAGGTTTGGGAATTCTACAACCAGCTCACAAGGTGGTCTCCATGTTGTGAGGTAACAGGTGCTATAAAATTCTCTAGGTGAGGCCAAAAGGGACCAGAGAAATTCCTTGGCAAAGGGAACTCGGGAGGAAGACCTTGTTAATAATTACGACATTCCACCTGGAATTGTGACATATTCAGGTTTCACGAGGTATCTGGCTCTCTTGAATCTAAATTTATTTTATAAAAAAATATTACATTTTCAGTAATGCAATTCCTTAAATAAACCACTTAAAAAAGAAAAAAAAACCTCTGTCCTTAAACAGCTACACTATACATACACGTTGGTCGCTAACCCTCAACGTCAAATCCCTGCATGATCACAGGTAAGGGAACATACTTAACTCAATTTAAATCCAGTGCCAAAGAGGCCAATCTGTAAATCACTGATCCCTTTGGCAAGAATGACATAAAAAACAAAAACAAAATGCTGCCATAGACCACAATGATATAACTGCCAATAGTACAAATTGTAGAAACTACAATTAAAAAAAAATCAAGCTCTGAAACACAACAGAACATTCAAGTGTTAAGATGAAGCAAAATCGTACAGCTTGGAAACTAGAACCAGGCACTTTTCATTTCCTCGGTAAGTTTAGGTCTAGAAATCACACTTGAGCACATGTGTGCCATCATTTGCACACGTAGAAAAAAGTAGAGAAAAAAAAAACAAATAGCCCCTTAGCTACAGCAACAGCTTAAAGGATAGGTTTACCTTAATATATTTTATTGACTGGCTACAACTCCCTCCATGCTACAAAAGTGATAACAGAACTGCCCACCCTTGGATTCATTGGCAGTTTTCCATTTCCGCTACAGCAACTATAATCAGAGTTGGCCTCCAACACTTAGACAGCAGGGGGGGGGGGCACAGTCTGGCTTATGTATATGGGTGGGTCGAAAACAGCCCTGAACACACCCTCTCCCATTGAGGGGGAGCAAAATTTGACCTGTTCCAGCAACACTCAGGGAATGGCTTTTTACAACTAATGTAACCAAAAGGTTTTTACTTTCAAGTTGCCATGCTCCACTCAAGTGTCCTCTGGGCCATGTCGGCACTTTATACATAAAAACTAAAGAAGGGGGGTGGTCAACTAAAATCTTAGCCCACTCACTGTAAACGTAAATCTTGATGCTTCCCCCCCTTAATAATGATCCACAGTAACTAGTCCCAAGACCCAGCAACAGGTCAGAGTTTCCACATTAACATTCTGTAATCTTAGCAATTAGCGTTCATGAAATGGTCAGAGAACCAACAGAGTTGAGTATTCTGTGACAAGGATTGCACCTGTAATAGCCCAGTCCTTTGTCTAAATCCAATTTGGAATTCTAATGGACTTTTGCCCACAGACCTGCAGCTGGACCTTGGGGCTTTAAACACAGCCAGTGGCAGCCATAATCTTCATCAATGAAGTTGACCAACTCAGGACGGGGGAGAGAGAAAACTGTGGTAACTTCTGGAATTGGGCACTCCTATGATCATATTTGTAATGCAGAGTGGGAGCTTATAAAAGAAAAAAAAGTAAACTTAAACTCGTCAGTTGGTTCAGGCAACGATTAGAAAACATGGCATACTGCATGATATGAATTCAGTCCACAGACACCAAAATGCAGACCCCGGGGCTCACAAAATGGAGGAACCCCATAGTACGGTTATAGAATTAGGTGTGTCAGAGAGGCTTGGCAGTGAATCACGTCAAATCATAAAGGTATTCTTTTTTTATTAACAAATAAATATTAGATGATCTCAATTGTACCAAAACTGGATATAAGGAAAAAAAGGCCTGTGCAAAAATACATATTTCAATATGTACAATCATTTTCTTTAACAAAATATGCTTTTTGAAATAGGGATACTTCAATTTTTCCATAAGATAGAAGAAATTTCAAAATAAAAGATACAAAATGTAGGGTTTCTGAAGGTTTTTTTCTGAGATTTTTTGTTCATAGACATTTCACATTTTTTTTTTTAGTCTTCAGGTTAAAGAAACAGTAGGAGTTTTAACGAATAGCTCTAGAATACAATCATATTGCCACCTTGTGGAGAATGGGATGAGATTTTTGCAAATAGGCTGGTCAGAAGCAACCTCCAAAACACAGATGGGAACGGGCAATCGAATACAGCCAGCAAGCATCGTCTTACTTGTGGACTAAAAGGGAAGCATACAATACATGACTTAGCAAAGTCAATTTAAGTGGTTTCAGACAAGTTGTTATCTCTTAAACAAGAAGTTCGCATGGTCTAGTCAGAATTGGTTAGAATAGGCCCTTGGCTACACTACATTTAAATTAGCTTCATCGATGCTTGGCACATTTACTGAGAAACTTTAGGCAGTATGAAGGTATTTAAAGGGGGCATCAGACCAGGGATGCATGAGGGCTTCAGCAGTGGTGACTGCGCTCCTACAGCCCAGGTATCTGACACCAAAAGCTGCACTTCCGGGTTCAAGCTAGATAAAGGTGTATTGCTGGCTACAAGCACAGCAGTGGCGTCTATTATAATAATGGCCAGCCTTGGTCTGATCTTGTACACTACACAAGCTGCTTTAGTTACCAGGCCTGCAGGAGAGCGAACACAGCCGCTGGACCAGGTAAAGGTAAGAAGGGGAACTCATGCCCCCTATGGTGCCCCTGATCAGAGAGGCCTGTTGGGAAAGTTCACACAACTAGATGTTTCCTTTAAAGGAATATTAAGGTCTAAATTGAAACTAAAACCCCAAATGCGTTCCTCATGTGACCTCAACTAACCCAGAGCTCCCCACACAACCCCTGCACTACCTTCTGTTGGTGGTCTTATGCATAACGCACTTCCAGACTAACCAGAGGACGCAAGAAACTTATGAACGGCTGTTACGGGGATGAGCAGCAAAAACTTTCCCCTGCATTTCTAGCCAGCATGTTCGTAGGTGCAGAATTCAGTCTATAACCTAGGCTACTGCCTGCATGGCATCATAGCCACCAACTGTAGGGCGCAAAGCATTAAGATTGTTTTTTTATTTTATTTTTCTGTAAAATATTTATCTTTTAAAAAAACTGGAAAATATTAGATTTTTACTTTTCTGTCTGTGACAACTATGACATTCTTTCATTACCAAAAAGTCTCATTAGAGTTACAAATAGTTTAAATAAAAGATGAACAATCTAATCTGCTCTCATTTGTTCTTTACTGACAGTCACCAACGGCTAACAATAACTTGGTAAATGCTTCAAACTACCTTCAGTCTCACTAGTTCGGGATGGTTTGGTAATAGACTTCCATTAAGTCAACAGATGCTCAAAGAATTCAAAGCGGATGAGGCCTTTCCGTTTTGTGACTTGACAAACAAAGAAAATACAATTCTGTGATTACTCACCTGTAGAATTGTTATTATGAGTAAACAGTACGTCTTGCTCCAGATAAGAATCATTACACTTGGGTATTACTCCGCCAGATGGCGCTGGACTGCAGAGACCGCAAAATTGGTTCCTCCCGGCCCCTCAAATACCCGGGACCTCCGACAAATCCCCAGCATTGAAAAGCAGTTAACGAGAAGCCGGGAGAATAACAGAACCAACCAGTAACTATAAAACAATGATGTCACCATTCAGGGGACCCAAGGATAATGCAAACCAAGGGTGGGGTGGAGCAGGATGTACTGTATACTCATAACAATTCTACAGGTGAGTAATCACAGAATTGTATTATTCTTAGTATACAGTACATCCTGCTCCAGATAAAAATCATTACTCTTGGGACATCCAATAGCAATGTCCATAAAGTAGGGTGGGATCCCCAAAGGTAACAACAGACAGGTCAGACCACTGCCGCCTGCAGAACCTTGCGGCCAAAAGCAGCATCAGCTGAGGCCCTAACATCAAACTTTGAAAAGGTATGAACAGAAGACCAAGTAGCGGCCTTGAAAACTTGTTCAACAGAAGCCAGGTGCTGAAAAGCCCAAGAGGCACCAATAGCACGAGTGGAATGAGCAGTAAGGCGGAAGGGAGGATTCTTCCCCTTAGCAGAGTAGGCCTGAATCCCAGCCTGACGGATCAATTTGCGGAAAGTAGATTTAGCAGGAGCCAAACCCTTCCTAGGACCAGAAAGGACAACAAAAAGAGCATCAGTTTTTCTGAAAGGTGCAGTAGCCACCAGATAGTACTTCAGACACCTAACCACATCCAAGGAATGCAAAACCCTCTCCTTAGCGTTACTAGGATTAGGGCACAAGGAAGGAAGAACAAGGTCCTGATTCAGATGAAAGGCAGACACGACCTTAGGCAGAAAATCTGGCTTGAAGCAAAAAACCACCTTGTCCTGGTGTCTCTCAAAGTAGGGGGGCTGGATGGAAAGCGCCGCCAACGCATAAACACAACAGAAGTGATAGCCACCAAAAAGACAACCTTGAGAGCAAAAATGGCCAGGGCAGCCTCCTGCACAGGTTCAAAAGGAGCACCCTGCAAGGCAGACAAGACCAAGTTCAAATCCCACACAGGCAACATAGGCTTACGTGGGGGATGCACATGAGTAACCCCCTGGAAAAAAGTCCTGATCAGAGAATGCTGGGCAAAGGTCCTCTGGAAGAAAACAGCCAGGGCAGAGACATGGCCCTTCAGAGTACTGAGTTGAAGTCCCAGCTCCAACCCATGCTGTAGGAACACCAGGATCCCGGGAATAGAGAACATGCGACAGGGAAGAGACCTAGACTCACACCAGTCAATGTAGGCACACCAAACCCTATAGTAAATAGAAGACGACTTCTTCCTAGCCTTATCATGGTATCAACAACAGAGGCAGACAGCCCCTTTTCCATCAAGATGGAGGTTTCAGCAGCCAGACCGTCAAAGCCAGAGTTTGTAAATTGGGATGGCGCAAATGACCCTGAGTGAGCAGGTCTGGAACCCTGGGCAGAGTGTACTGATCTACTGCCAGCTGCACCACGTCTGCGAACCACACTCTTCTCGGCCACCTGGGGGCCACCAGGATTGCTGGCACCCCCTCCTGAGCTATCTTGCGCAGAACCCTGCCCAGCAGGGGGAATGGGGGAAAGACATACAGGAGCTGAAAGTCCTGCCATGACATTGCTAGAGCATCTGTGGCCAAGGCCAGAGGATCCTGGGACAGGGAAACAAAGGCCAGGAGCTTGTGACGGGAAGCAAACAGATCCACATCTGGTTGGCCCCAACGGTGACACAGAGATTGAAACACCCTGTCGCAGAGGGACCATTCTCCCAGGCGAGCGGTCCCCCTGCTCAGAGAGTCTGCCTGCAGATTCTCCACCCCCGGAATGTACACAGCTGATATGCAGGGAACATTGTCCTCTGCCCAGGTCAGGATCAGAGACACTTCCTTGAGGGCCCCCTTGCTCCGGGTCCCTCCCTGATTGAGTGATGTAGGCAACCGCCGTCTGGTTGTCCAAGCGCACCTGAACAGGCCGGCCCCGAAGGTGTTGGGTCAAGTGAGCCAGAACCAACCTGATCGCCCTCAGTTCCAGAATGTTGATAGGTGTGTGGGCCTCCTGAGGGCCCCACCGCCCTTGGAACTGCAAGGACTTACAGAAGCCCCCCCAACCTGTCAGACTGGCATCCGTGGTGACCGTCTCCCAGCAGGGGGCCAGAAAGGATCTGCCCACCAACAGGTTCCTGGAGTCCAGCCACCACGAGAGGGACCGCCTGACTAGGGGGGACAGAACAAGGACCTGGTCCAGGGACGCAGGATCCTTGTCCCATACTGACAAGAGGTGGAGTTGCAGAGGCCACATGTGAAACTGGGCATAAGGGACCGCTGCATTCCCTGCCTGATGGAGGAATGAGGGCAAGATAGCAGGAACTGAACCTGTGCTAGCAGACTGTCCACCTTCTGCTGAGGACGAAAAATCCTTGCCTGAACTGTATCCAGATTCATTCCCAGGAAGGGTGTCACCAAGGAGGGAGACAGGAAGACTTGGGATGGTTGATCACCCAGCTAAATGACTCCAGAGTGGACACTATTAGCTGAGTATCCAGCTCTGCCTGTTGGAGGGACTGGGAAGTGATGAGCATGTCGTCCAAATAGGGCAGCAAGCGAATGCCCTGAGACCTGAGCAGAGACATCACTCCTGCCAGCACCTTGGTGAACACTCTGGGAGCTGAAGTGAGACCGAAGGGCAATGCCACAAATTGGTAGTGCTGATCCTCCAGAGCGAACCTGAGGAATCTTTGATGACCTGGAAAAACAGGAATATGAAGGTAAGTATCCTTGATGTCCACAGAAGTCATGAAGTCCCCTGGACGCAGGGAACTGGTGGCAGAGCGCAAAGTTTCTATGCGAAAACGCCTGCACCTGACAAATTTGTTGAGGATCTTCAAGTCCAGGATAGGCCTGACTGACCTATCTCTTTTGGGCATGGTGAAAAGGTTGGAATAGAAACCCTTGCCCCTTTCTCGGGGGACCTGACAGATGACCCCCAGCTCCAGAAGGCTTTGCACCGCCGGAATTAGAGCCTGAGCTGACATAGGGTCCTGAGACATCCGGGATCTGATGAATCGTGGGGGCGGCCAAGAAGCAAACTCTATCTTGTAACCGGAGGACACTACCTCCTGAATCCACCGGTCTGAGACATGAAGCCTCCAGACATGAGCAAAATGCTGAAGCCGTCCCCCCACCCGGAAGACTTAGGCTTGGAGGCCCAGGATGAGCCAGGGCGTCCACGTCCTCTGCCCCTACCCCAGAAATCTCCTTGGGCCCCAGTAAAGGAGACCCCCCCTCCCCTGTCTGGATCCACGGTAGGGGGAAGAAAAGGAGCCTTGGCCCCAAAAGGGCCGAGACTGCCTCCTGCGCTGGGGTAACCTGCCTCCCTTAGCAAACAGGTCCAGGCAGTCCCCAAACACGCGTGGGAGAACCAGTGAGAGCCTTCTTGGCAGCGTTGTCAGCTACCCACTGGCGCAGCCAAACCGAGCGGCGTATAGCCACCACTAGGGCAGAGGCTCTGCCACACATCCTAATGGTACCATCCAAGGCAGAGAGGACATAAGTCACAAAAACCTCACGAGAAAGAGCATTAAACTCTTCACTAGACACATCATCAGGAGCACCATCTAGGACACTTCTAAGCAGGGTCCTAATAGCCACCGATGTAATGGCTGAGGCACAAACCGGGCGCAGCGCCGTCCCCACACAGGCAAAGGCATGGGACGCCAGCTGATTAATACGCCAGTCCTCACCATCCCGCAGCATAGTAGAGTCAGGGGAATGCATGACAGAGGTGTTAGATAACCTAAGGACCGGGGCATCCACCTCCGGAGGGGATGACCAACGCTTCACCACATCAGCAGGAAAGGGATACCCGTTATTCCAACTCTTAGGGACTCCGGGGAGCCTGCTAGGACGCTCCCATTCCTTGAGCACGAGGTTATTAAAATGGGCCTGCTCAGGAAACTCTAAACGTGGCTTAGCAGTATGAAACAATTCCCCCTGCTGCCTAGGGGCCGCAACCGGAGGAGAGATAGACAGAACCTCAAAAATCTGAGCCAACAGCCTATCCGTATCATCTGAGGCCCAGGGGTCAGAGTCAGAATCATCATGGCCCCTGGGCCTCTCATCAGATGACTCCGAGTCAGAGAATAACTCCCCTTCTTCCAAAGGGGTATAACCAGACAGTTCAAAGAACTCTTCAGCCTCCATAGGGAAAAGAGTGACATCAGGCGTCAAGTGCCGCTTTTTAGCAGAGGCCTTACGCGCCATGGTATTAGCAAGCAACTTCTCAACACTAGCCAGTCTAGCAGACACATCAGGCTGAGAATCCCCACTGGTATGCAACTCAATGGGAGTCAAATTCAAGCTTGGGGGAGTAGGTGAAGGCAATACGTGGCGCAGGTCCAACCGCTGGTAAACCAGGCTGCAGCGCAATCACCTGCTGGGCACAAGTAATACAGACCCGCACATTGCCAGCACTAGTAGAGCACACCCCACAAGCTACACACAGCCGGGCTTGTCCCGAAGGAACCCCGAGCACATTATCCTGAGACGCCTCCATATAGTGATTATAGCGGCACAATAGGCCGATAGGGACTCACGCTATAACAGCAATCCGGGATGCCCCAATAGCCCGCTAGGGAAGTGGGAGCAATTTGCAAACTAGGCCTAACAAAGTTTAGTAACTAAACGAGGGGTAGGGCCGGGAGAAACCAATGGAGTTTGACCCGCCTGAAAGACATAAGCGAAGAGGACCCCATAAGCGACATGCACAATGACATAGGGTCAATAAAACCGCCCGCGAGGGCACTCACGGACGGCGGTAGGTAGATGCCAGCCATGCAGCAGACGGAATCCAGAGAAAAAATGGCGCCAAGCATCCCTCGAGGGGCGGGCCGCGGAGAAGGTGACGCGGAACTCGCTATCCGCAGGCCCCCCCCCCCCGAAGAGCACAAAGCAGCACACGTGACAAGCAGCCAATGAAGGCGCATCCGCGCCTGAGGTAATGCCGCCGCCCACGGAATGCAGTGGAAGCGCGCGTGGCATATTCAAACCGCAACCAGTGCAACCAAGTCAGTGCGGAGACTGAACAAAGTCAACAAGCACACCAGCCAAGTGAAGCACCAACGCATAACACCCCCCTCGAGAGCTACAAGGGAGAGCGAGGGAGGGCAGCAGCCACTTAACGTAGGGCCCACCGATAGAAGGGGCAACGTGCGGGAGGGGCATCCCATAGAGGCTCACCACATGCCTATACCGCCCACCCTTTGGTGGGGGATTGCGGTGGAGCAGCGCTCCTAAGCACCTGACAGCAGTGCTGCCTACCATCACCCGGACCAGCGCAGCCAAGGCTGGGAGGCACAGTAATAATGGAACGGGTGGAAATAGTCCCACAGGGCCGCAGGCTAATAGCCCCGCTCACCTGTGAGAAGAGAGAGCCATCTTCTTGTCCTTCGCAGTCCAGACTGCAGAGAAATTCAGGGGATTTGTGGGAGGTCCCGGGTATTTGAGGGGCCGGGAGGAGCCAATTTCGCGGTCTCTGCAGTCCAGCGCCATCTGGCGGAGTAATACCCAAGTGTAATGAATCTTATCTGGAGCAGGACGTACTGTATACTAAGAATAATCAATTTGAAAGAGAAGAACACCCATTAACTGAGATAGGGAAAAGATAGAGATGACTCAGTTCAGGAGAAAAAAGTAAATAGTGTTTTAACAACATGCTCTTCTACAAGGAGATGGGGGCATATAGAGTTATTTATGGTAATGCTTGAGTAGGTCATGACCAGACTGGGAGTAGGCAAAGTTTGCATATTTTAAGTTGACTATCAAGTCTCTTTGTGGTTAGAGCAATCTTACTACATCATCTACTATTGCGAACATTTGGCACCCAAATACTGCTCATCAAATACTGGCTAACACTGAGAAAATTCTGGGGCATGCACAAGCATATCAAAGGGGACATACAAGATATCAGGTATAAAATGACCACATCTGTGATGTTGTGTGGCACAGCAAAATGGTTATATCTAGGCTTTCTGTGTGATATATGTATGTTTTAGGTACTTCAGAATTAAAGGAGTTCATGCTAGGGACAAACTTGTTTTAATGACCTAACAACGACCTAAACATGATTTGGAAACTAATTTAATAACGAAAAATCTACCTGACCTACTTCAATTGCTTTTTCATGGGCAGAAGATTTATATGTATATTAGCAACTAGTGGTCTCATCTGTAAGTTTGCCTCAGTTATAAGGCTTAAGAACAGCCCTATTGTAAAGAAAGTTTTCAAAAACAAAAAAGTTGAACCTTCTTACATTGGCTATGATCACATAGAAGGCATGCAAACGCACAGCTACTACCTTTTATCAGAAAAGGATAAGCTATAAACTATAGAGCTCAGCTCCATGGCCTCGAGGCAAGAATAAGCCATTTAGATCTAGCACAAAAGTGTCCCAACATACGTCTATTTGGAAGCTACTGCAATGTCCTGTCCAGTTCAAGTGACTTTAGATGCCTTGCAGCATTTATAATGCATGTTGGTGTCAAAGTACTCTGCAGCTTTTCAGTGCCATGCAAGGTAGCAGCAGACACTTTCAATTTTTCAGCCATACATCTGAGATCAAAGATGTTCTATTTGGGTGTGGGGTTGTGGTAAGCATCATATGTATTTGTATTGCAAATATACAGGTCATTGGAGAGGAAAAAAACCCAACCCCACTGGGAAGCTATTTGTTCTGGTGACATCTCTCTTGTATAATGAAGTTTGTTTTTAGCTAGTAAGCCTCTGGGCAGTGATGGGAGGTTTTGCCAACAGTCATAGACTAAACCATCCAGTCAATAAAAGTAGAAATACTTTGCTGGGCCCTTTAATGTTTGTCAATACATAGAGAGCCAGCTGATCAGATTTCTGATGTTCAGCTAGTTATTGCTCAGTTTGGGTCACCTTTTAGCATCAGTTTTCAAGAAGGTGCAGTGCTTTCTTTTGTGGCTATGTATGGCTGCTTTACCGTACTACTGCCAAAAACACAAGTTGTTCTGGTAGCCAAAACATAGGAAAACTCTACTAAGGGATCCACCAGGGAGGATTTCTACTTTTATTGAAAGGTAAATTAGGTGCTTTGAAAATATTAGATGGTAAAATCACTAAGATGCTCATTAAATTTAAAGGGACAGTCTAGGCATAACACTGAAATGTATACTTCCCTTCTGTCCAACATAGTAGCCGATGGCGTGTACCTTTTAAACTGGTCATACAGCATGAATGCAACTGGGAATTCTATGTAAGCTTATCCACCAGTTTGCTAGATCCATTTGCTGTAACTTGTGCACTGCCTTCTATTCCCTCTGTACGAGGCGGCAGGGGCGCCAGACTGCCACTGTGTCCAAACTCTACACTCTAAACATGTCCGGTATTGAGCACAAGAGCAAGAAAGCTGCTGCTTGGGGCACAGAAAATGATCTGCTTTATTATCTGCAGGCATGGACTTAAAAGGTTTATGCCGATTGACAGAAAGTAATGCAGTAACTAAAAAAAAAAAAAATGACAGCTTATTTTAAGATATTTTTGCTGCGGTCAACTATGGGGGACTGCCCTGGCTGCCTCCGGACCCTGGGAGAACTACACCCTAAGATAAAGTGGTCTGGGGCCCAGAAGGCTTCTCCAGGGGCTCCTGGAGCTGAAAAAAAAACAAACTAATACAAGAAATGGCTGTAGCCTATCTGTCCAGTGGTTTCCTTAAGAAAACACAAAAAACTGAGGTGGAGGGGAAGGGGTGGGGTTGTAACCCTCTGTTCAGTTTGTGTTTCCTCCCAGGGGGAAGGACCGCTCTCCATGGGTGGTCCTGAAGGACGAAGGGAGAAAACTGCTTTGCTCCGACACAATATATCTGCCAATTGAGAGCTCAGAATTTATTCCGGCAGTGGAGTGGCAGTTGTTTTCAAAATGGGTAAAGCTTTGACACATAATGGAGTGGAAAGATCTGCCACATATTTAAGAGGCAATGCTATGACTGATCACTGAGCCAAAAAGAATACTAGACAGAGGAAAGGTGACAAAGTATTATGTAGCCATAGCTGTGGATTTCTCCAACCTTCGCAAAGTGCAATGGCTCAACTCGAACAGGCGGTCTAATTTTAGCACTTGCATTATCGGGACGTCCATAAACTGGAACTAGTGCTTCTTCCAGGATTGAGGAGTAATGTACAGTTTTGAATGAGAGTCTCAGTAGTACCAGTGAACCTGTGGCATTGCTTTCCAGAGCCAAAAGTTCTCTGCCTGAAACTAGCAAAGCATAATTAAAAAAAACAGGGCCTCAAAACCCACTACTGTTGCCCATCCTAAGCATTCTGTCCTTGTATTCATAGACCCTGTTGGGACAAAACAATAGGCTAAATCTCACATCCTGTCCTGTAGGCATATGCAGACCTGTTACAGTGCTGCTGGCTCTGTGTGGGCTCCTGCTTCCAGTCATGAGGGAACCCTGTTTGGTAGTAGGAGCACGCCGCATAAGCGCAACAGCCATGCTTTCAGTGGTGGCCGGGAGTTCTAATTTGTGGGCCAGCACCTTATAAAACACATTTTAAGTTTTTTTCTAAAATGGATCTATGCATATATGGCACATACTCGAACTTCAGGTAAAGAGCAACCTGTAATGTGAGTGGATGCTTTGTGTGGACATTAATACTTTTAATATGGACTACTAAACAATGTTTTATGATGTACTGGTTCGCAAGTTTAAAGTATTTATGTGGGAAAAGGAACCTAGGACAAGCACTCTGCTGTAGGTTAGGATATTGTTGGTTGGGCATACATCATCGAGTGGGCTCCCTCAGAGCAAGCCTGCAGGCAGTCAGGTAAGTGATGGTTTTTACTTTTTGTCTAGACAGCACCTTTAAAAATGGCCTTTAGAATAGAAAGTAGAAAGAGTGTGGGGGGATAGTGGAAGATAGAAGTTGTGCTACCATATGTCCGGGCTGAATAACACCTGAATAACAACGGGGGGAAATGTGTCAGAATTTGATGTGGCATTGGCTTTCACTTAGGTACCAATGAGGGGAGATTAAAGTAAATCTGTGGTGAGGGGCTGGTATGGCTGACCACCTTATAAAAATGGTGGTTGCCTGGTTGCAATCACTTCACTTCTTTCTAAACACATTTGGAAAAAAAAAACATGGATTGAAAGGTCAAATCTCCTAATTCACCCATCTATTCCTTGTTACTGGCTCAAAAGTATTACAGTGGGTGGGAAAGTTTTGCATTCATGCAAATTTATGGAATTGGCAGCCTCTGACACCACAAAATTCTAATCAGCAAAAAGCAAATAGCTAGACCTGCAGCAGGTGAGGGAAAGGGGGTGCAACAGGAAGAGGCAGGGAGGGGGTTTGCCTTATAGGGCGTTATGGCCGCAATACAAACCACGGCCCTTCATTTAACCCTCTGCCAGTGCTCAACCTCCACTTCCTTCTGCGGTATCTTACTACTGCTGGACCACTACAGATTAATTACCTATAACCAGTGATCTTTGGGAGCTTTAACTAGGTTACTCTGCATCTTCATTTGGTTTTTAGTCTGTAAAAACATTAATACAATCACAGTAAGTTTAGCGTAAGAGGTTTCAAAAGAAAAAAAAATACCAATTTACTAAAAGCTGACATTATGTTTCCAAGAAAATTATTGACATTAAAACTCCTCACAGCTTCTTAGCAAGTGTAACCTGGAAAATAAAGGCTGTCCAGCCCAACCAACAGTCTTGTTAATTTTAGAAACTTTTACGATTTTTTTTTTATTTTGTAGTTGTGCTATTTCTTTTCTTAGTAGTTAATCACTGAATTGCTGCTGTAAAAAGCATAAAGCCGTATTTCTCTCCATTGTTGCGTCTTCTCCCATGGGCGCTGTTGGAGGGTTACAGTGAAGTCTGCGTTCTCTCTCTCTCTCGCACTCTTGTCCGGGCTGGGGGGACAAAAGGCGGGTCTCAACGCAAACTGAAATCTCACAGGTTTGTAGCGAGAGGCTCAGTCCACTAACACTGACAGAATCGGAGGCGGGACTGACTGCTACACACATGGCTTCGGGAGGAGAACAAAAAAAAAACCTCATTGGGCTGATGCATCCAGGATCCCTCCACACCTGAGGACCACAGAGAGGGTGAGAAAACTCAAAAGGCAATGTGGAGCCCGCACAGCCTGCCGGAGGTTGCTGTTTATTATTGTACTTGTCCAGTTCCTGTAACAATAACTGTCAGGGACGAGCCTTTGGCTGGAAAGGAAATACAGGAAAGTCACAATGAAGCAATGCAAAAAGTGGGCAATCATGTCACGTCAATCGCCTTAGAGAACATAAGCAACAACTTTGGGAATTCTGTCTATTAAAAGCAACTAAAGGCAAAAATAAAAACTTATGGACATCTCAGATCAGGTGATGACGGTCCTTAAGTCTATTCAGATACAGCCCCCTGCCACTGAACCTGATTTTGCTGCACTGATTGGCTTACTAAGCAGTAAGTGAGCAGGCTGGCTGTTTGGAATGCAGAAATGCGGTTCCCGGGGGGAGGGGGGGACTTACCTCTGGCCTTTCCCCTTAAGGCACCTCTGCCGCCAGATCTGGCAACCCTCTGAATAAACAGCCCAAATACAAACTAATGCATAGTTGATATTTTTGCTTTTATTTTTTGAATGTCCCAACATTTTAAGATAGAAGGCAGGCCAATAGTAAGCAACCAGCTGGGAAAAAAATTGCTTACCTGTCAGCGGACATAGCTTGATCCCTGGAATGGCTGCAAGCTGCAGCTGTGAAGCTGAGGACGTGCTTTTGACCAGCGCATGGGAGCATCCACCACTGAAAACACAACAGTGGAGGACGCTCACGTGTATCGCTTTGTTGCCAATCAATGACGGAGCCGCTCCTGGTAAATGGCAGTACAGGTCCGCTGTTGGCCCCAGAGCAAAAAAGCACTGAAATCGGACAGCTGTTGGGATTATTACAAACCCAATGTGTATGTATAATCTATCATTTTTAAAAAGAACTCCAGAATGTATTTAACAAAAGGATATGCAGGCTAATGATAGAATCAATTGGTGAGGCCTGGAAAATGCCCTCTGCCTTCAATGTCCTCTTGCAGTGTCCCTAATCTCAGACTGGCAATATTGTGCTTTGACACCAATGGATGCTCTGGAGGAACTCTGGTATCTGAAGTTGGGAGCTGCACTTCCGGGCTCAAGCTGGCCGACAGGGGTACAAGCTGAGGCACCCATAGAGAATAATGGACCTCACACACTGCATACACCCAACTACAGAGAGGAAACGTTGAAGTGCATCACCTGGCTTGAGATACTAGGGTTGCCACAGGACCAACTGAAGGTAAGCACAGAGCTTTGTGTATCCTATGGAACCCCTGACCTGAGGTTGGGAAAGTCTTTCCTTAAAAAACACAGTTAACACCTGAGGTCACAGGAAATTGAATAGGTTTACAAATAGAAAATCGCTGTGTATTTTGTCAAGAAATTGCTTTCATGATTCTGTGAAATACCCATAACCCTTGGTCACACAATGTAGAGCGAGGCACATTTTTTATGCTCCACAGCCTAATGTCCATTACACAGTGCATTCTTGGCCATTTCATATTCAGAAGGTAATGGGTTAAAGGCTGCTCCAGACATTGGGAAATAGCAGTTACCATAGCGATGGCTGCAGTGCACCCCACCCCCTCCTCCCTACCCTGTCAAGTTGATGATCGTCTGTGCCATCAGCCGTTTCCTACCAGGAGCGGCACAGAGAGCCATGCATCATTCGGCTCTACTCTGCGGCCATGTTATCCAATTAGCACGGCTGCTCCTTACGCTTATTCAAAAGGACAGATACGATCAAGCCTGCTTTTTGGGAGTGGTGGGTGTAAGACATTGAAATAAGCCCATTTTGACTTGTTTGTGAGGTTCCACACAAGCCATTGGAACAAAAAGTGTTACAAAATGTATCTCTGAAGCCTAGGTGGAAAGCCCATTAGCTACTATACCAGTTTGAGCAATTTCCTTAAAGCAGAATTCCACCCCCCCCCCCATTTCCTGGCACCAACAGATCATGGATCTCTACATAGGCAATGCTGAAGAACAGACCAAGCACAGTTTTTCCAAGGCGGGTGTAGCTCTTCTTTAAAGTGATCCAAACCACATTTAAAGTCTTGAAGACTTTATGTCAAACAGAACCCCTCCTTCCCTGGGAAAATCCTAAACCAGGATAAGCTATACGAAAATGAAAGTGGAAGGCCAGTCATTCAGCAACCGCCTCTGTCCTTCGGCAATAAGGAGGGCAAACGGACAAACCCCTGCATCTTTGGGCTGTGCATGCGCTCGCTCTTCAGCCATTCAGATAGGCTGGAAGAGGAGCGCACACCATACTGGGGATGCAGCCACTTGCGCTCCCGATTACAGAAGGGCAGAGCTGCTTGCCAAATTACATAGGCATGGCAAAAGGCTATGATCAGACAAGAGCCCGCGCATGTGCAGTTGAACCGGGGAGAGGTAAGCCATTACAGACGAACTGGGTATTTCACACAGTGGGGCATCCCAAATCGGTTTAACCGCCGATTTCCTGGGTTGAAGTAACATGGAAACAATATATATTATGGGATTGTAGCACACAAATGTCCTTAGGTTATCACCAGTGATAAAGGCTGGCTAAATAACCTGTGTATTCTAGACCAAAGAATGGCTAACTGTGGGGAAAAAAAATGACTCCAAAAAGTTTTCAACTATATAGACAGCTTATGTGACAAGGTGGCCAACAACAGAACTCCTGCAGGTACTTAAACCGGACCTTCACCCTAAATAAGAGCCTATCCTCTGTTTCCCCCATGCTGTACATACAGATTGCTAACATTAAAAATCATCCTACTTGCATCTATTGCATTTTCTGAGACTTTAAAGTGGACCAACACCCAGGATTTTGACTATCCTGGGTCTTGGTCCACTTCGGTGGGGCATCCCCGATCGGGGTGCCCCGCTGTGTGAAACCCCCCCGAACCCCCCGAACTCACCTCTGTCCGCGGAGACGGACAAGCGGCTCCTCCGCCGCCGCCTCCCGTGCGTCCCTGTTGACGCGCGCGTGCCCGCGCCGGCCATTCACAGACGGCCAGCGCCGAAACTAAGGTAAGGAGTTTGGGGTGTTTGGGGGGGTTTCACCCCGCGGGACATCCCGATCTCGGATGTCCCGCGGGGAGGGAGGTGATCGGCCCGGGAATAGATTATTCTTATAGATTCCCATGCCGATCACCGGTGGGTGTTGGTCCACTTTAAACATCCAAGATGGCTGCCCATGGAGATGCAGGCGTGTTCTGACTGTGCCACTCTGCATTCTGGGATTGCTGACCTTTTCCTGACCCCAGCTCTGCTCTGTTTGTGCAAAGCACAGCTATAACCCCACCCTCTGCACTTTTGAACCCTCTCCCCTCCTCAGTATGTGATGCTACTGAACCAAGATGGCGGAACACGTATCCTAGAGTTCTGAACAGAGTTGCAGGCCAGCAAAGGAAAAAATAAAATGTAAGTGACTAAAAATGTTAAATATATTAATTTTAGATGTTGGGGAATAGTTTTTTAAAGGTTTGGGCTTTTCATTAAATAATGCTGAAGGTCCGCTTTAACCACCCACTGTAGCCACACTATTTATGGTCCTTTGTTTACCAACAGTAAGTTATCCTAACGTTTCAGAGACCGGACAATCATCTGAAAATTTGTGGGTGTCAGGTGGGCCAGATAAAATTTGTGGCACAATAAATAAAAAAAAAATACAATTCTGTGATTACTCACCTGTAGAATTGGTATTCTACGTATACAACACGTCCTGCTCCAGAGATAATTCCTTACCTTTGGGTAATACATCCACTAGATGGCGCTGGACTACAGAGACAGCAAAAAAGTGGCTCCTCCCGGCCCCTTATATTCCAGGGACCTCCCACAAATTCCCCAGTATTGACAAGCAGTTAGCAAGAAGCCGGGAGAATAACAACCATAATAAAACTATTTTAACCATGATAACCACCATACAGAGGTACTAAGAATAATGAAAACAAGGGCAGGGTGGAGCAGGACGTGCTGTATACATATAATACCAATTCTACAGGTGAGTAATCACAGAATTGTATTATTCTAAGTATACAGCACGTCCTGCTCCAGAGATAATTCCTTACGCTTGGGACATCCAATAGCAGTGTCCGTAAGGTAGGGTGGGATCCTCAAAAGCAACAATATGCAGATCAAACCACTGCCGCCTGCAGAACTTTGCGGCCAAAAGCAGCATCAGCTGAAGCCCGAACATCAACCTTGTAAAACGTAGAAATTTCTAAGTATGAACAGAAGACCAAGTAGCGGCCTTGCAAACTTGTTCAACAGAAGCCTGGGGCTGAAAGGCCCAAGAGCACGAGTGGAATGAGCAGGAAGGCGGAAGGGAGGATCCTTCCCTTTAGCAGAATAGGCCTGAATCACAGCCTGATGGATCCACTTGCTGATGGTAGACGTAGCTGGAGCCAGACCCTTCTTAGGACCAGAAGGGACCACAAAAAGAGCATCAGTCTTCCTGAAGGATGCAGTAGCCACCAAATATAACTTCAGGTTCCTAACCACATCCAAGGAATGTAGAGTCCTCTCCTTAGGGTTACTAGGATTAGGGCACAGAGAAGGCAGAACAATGTCCTGATTGAGATGAAAAGCAGACACAATTTTAGGCAGAAAATCTGGTTTAAAGCGAAACACCACCTTGTCCTGGTGTCTCTCAAAGTAAGGGGGCTTGATGGAAACTCAGACACACGCCTAACAGAAGTGATAGCCACCAAAAAGACTACCTTAAGAGTAAGAATGGACAAATCAGCCTCATGCACAGGCTCAAAAGGCGACCCCTGCAAGGCAGATAGGACCAAGTTCAAGTCCCAGACTGGTAACATAGGCTTACGTGGGGGGCACACATGAGTAACCCCCTGGAAAAAAGTCTTGACCAGATGATGCTGAGCAAGATCCCTGAAAGAAAACAGCCAAGGCAGAAACATGACCTTTCAGAGTGCTGAGTTGAAGCCCCAGATCCAAACCATGTTGAAGAAACTCCAGAATCCTAGGAATAGAAAACACACGACAGGGAAGAGATTTAGCCTCACACCAGTCAATGTAGGTACGCCAAACCCTATAGTAGATGGAAGAAGAGGAGTTTTTCCTAGCCCTAATCATGGTGTTAACAACAGGGACAGGCAGCCCCTTTTCCATTAAGATGGAGGTTTCAGCAGCCAGGCCGTTAAAGCCAGCGTTTGTAAATTGGGGTAGCATAGCCGCCCCTGAGTGAGCAGGTCTGGGTCCTTGGGCAGGGCGTACTGATCTACCGCCAGCTGCACGATGTCTGCGAACCACACTCTTCTTGGCCAACGGGGGGCCACCAGGATTGCTGGCACCCCTTCCTGAGCTATCTTTTGCAGAACCCTGCCCAACAGGGGAAACGGGGGAAAGACATACAGTAGCTGAAAACCCTGCCAGGCATCCATGGCTAAGGCCAGAGGGTCCTGGGACAGAGACACAATTACTGGAACTTGTGATTGTGACGGGACGCAAACAGATCCACATCTGGCTGACCCCAACGGTGACACAGAGAGCGAAACACCCTGTTGCTGAGGGACCATTCCCCCAGGCGAGAAGTCCCCCTGCTCAGAGAGTCTGCCTCCAGATTCTCCACCCCCGGAATGTACACAGCTGAGATGCAGGGAACATTGTCCTCTGCCCAGGACAGGATCAGAGACACTTCCTTAAGGGCCCCCTTGCTCCGGGTACCTCCCTGATGATCGATGTAGGCAACCGCCGTCTGGTTGTCCGAGCGTACCTAAACAGCCCGACCCCGAAGGTGCGGGGTCAAGCGGGCTAGAACCAACCTGATCGCCCTCAGTTCCAGAATTTTGATAGGGGTGTGGGCCTCCTGAGGGCCCCACTGACCCTGGAATTGCAGGGACTTCCAGAAGCCCCCCCAACTGGTCAGACTGGCATCTGTGGTGACAGTCTCCCAGCAAGGGACCAGAAAGGATCTGCCCCCCAGCAGGTTCCTTGAGTCCAGCCACCACGACAGAGACCGCCTGACCAGAGGGGACAGAACAAACACCTGATCCAGGGACGCAGGGTCCCGATCCCATACTGACAAGAGATGAAGCTGAAGAGGACTCATGTGAAACTGAGCATATGGAACAGCCTCGAAGCAGGCCACCATCAGGCCCACCAGCTGCATTCCCTGCCTGATGGACGGATGAGGACAAGACAGAAGGAGCCGAGCCTGCACTTGAAGACTCTCCACCTTCTGCTGAGGAAGAAAAATCTTGACCTGAGATGTATCCAGAGTCATGCCCAGAAAGGACTTCACCATGGAAGGAGACAGGGAAGATTTGGGGTGGTTGATCACCCAGCCGAATGACTCCAGTGTGGACACCACCAACTGGGTATCCAGCTTTGCCTGCTGGAAGGACTGAGAAGTGATGAGAATGTCGTCCAAGTAGGGAAGAATGCGAATGCCCTGAGTCTCAGCAGAGCCATCACACCTGCCAACACCTTGGTGAATACCCTGGGAGCCGAGGTGAGACCAAAGGGTAAGGCCACAAATTGGTAGTGCTGATCCTCCAGAGCGAACCTGAGGAATCTCTGATGACCTGGAAAGATAGGTACGTGAAGGTAAGCATCCTTGATGTATACAGAGGTCAAAAAGTCCCCTGGACGCAGAGAAGCCACAGCTGAGCGCAGAGTCTCCATGCGAAAGTGTCTGAATCTGACAAATTTGTTGAGGCGTTTTAAATCCAGGATGGGCTTGAAGACCCGTCTTTTTTGGGAACAGTGAAAAGATTGGAATAAATTGCCCTTGCCCCTTTCCCTTAAGGGCACTTGGCAGATGACCTTCAACTCCAGGACAGACCCTGAGCTGACAAGGGGTTTTGAGCTACCCGGGATCTGATGAATTTTGGAGGTGGCCAGGCGGCAAACTCTATCTTGTAACCGGAGGACACTACCTCCTGAATCCACCGGTCTGAGACATGACGCCTCCAGACGTGAGCAAAGAGCTGAAGCCGTCCCCCCACCCGCATGGGTGAGGGCGCCCCTTCATGCCTGAGGGGGCTTGGGAGAGGACTTAGGCTTGGGACCCCAGGAGGGGTCAGGGCGGCCACGTCCTCTGCCCCTGCCCCAAAAATCTCTGCGGGCCCCAGCAAAGGAAGCTCCCCGTCCAACTCTGGAACCACGGAAGGAAGGAAGACCTGAACCCCGAAAAGGCCGGGGCTGCCTTTTACGCTGAGGTAACTTGCCTTCCTTAGCAAACAAATCCACTGTGAGCCAGAAGTCTGTCAGTATCATCTGAAGCCCATGGGTCAGACCCAGACTCAGCATAACCCCTAGGCTGATCCTCAGATGATTCTGAATCAGAAAATATTCCCCCTCTTCCAGGGGGGTATATCCAGTAATATCAAAAAACTCCTCAGCTTCCATAGGAAAGAGAGTAACACCAGGTGCCAGATGCCGCCGCTTAGCAGGAGCCTTACGCGGATCAGACCCAGCAATATGTCTTTCAATGCTGGCCACCCGGGCAGCCAAATCAGGTTGAGACTCCCCACTGGTATGCACCTCACTGGGAGTCAGGTGTAAACGTGGGGGGGTAGGCGAAGCCAGAGGGGGCGCGGCACTAGGCCCAGCCGCAGGTAACCCAGACTGCAGCGCAAGTACCTGCTGGGCGCAGGGTACACAAACCCCAACGTCATCACTGACAGGGGATACCCCACACGCAATACACAGCCGGGCTTGTCCCGAAGGAACCCCGAGCACATTATCCTGAGAAGCCTCCATATGGTGATTATCACGGCACAACAGGCCAATAGGGATTGACGCTAATATGACGCAACCCGGGATGCCCCAATAACCCACTAGGGAAGTGGGAGGTAAGGGAATACAATAGCCCTCCAATAAGAGTTAACACTAAATAGAGGGGATAGGACCGGGAGAAACCACAAAAGTTTGACCTGCCTGCAAGACATTACCAAAAAGATCCCATAAGCAATATGCAATACAGAGAAATACAAAATAAATCAGCCAGCATCGGCACTTATGGACCGAGATAGGGAGACACCAGACACACGCAGCAGAGAACTAAAATGGCGCCCACATATACCTCGAGGGGCGGGCCACGGAGACAGTGATTCAGAACGCGTCAGCCGCAAGCCCCCCCCCCCCCCGAAGAGCGCGCACATGACCAGGCCAGCCAATGATGGCGCAGCAGCGCCTGAGGCGATGTCGCCGCCGGCTGCAGAGCGGAGTACAAGTGTGCGGCAGCGGCAAAAGAAACCAGTGCAACCAATTCAAAAGGGATCATCACCTAAATACATAAAATATTTAGTCAAGACATGTACCCCCCCCCCCAAGATCTACCAGGGAGAGCGAAGGGAAAGCGACGGCCAGCCTAAAGGGAGCCAACTGAGGAGACAGGGGGCAAGGGGCACAAGACGCGGGAGGGGCATCCCATAAGGCTCACCATGGGCCTGTACCGCCTACCCTTTGGTGGGGGACTGCAGTTGGAGCAGCGCTCCTTAGCACCTGACAGCGGTGCTGCCTACCTTCACCCGAACCAGTGAAGCCTAAGCTGGGAGGCAGTAAAAGGAAACGGGTGGGAATAGTGCTACAGAGCCGCAGGCTAATAGCCCCGCTCACCTGCGAGTAGAGAGAGCCATCTTCTAGTCATCGCAGCCCAGACTGCAGAGAAGATCTGGGGAATTTGTGGGAGGTCCCTGGTATATATGGGGCCGGGAGGAGCCACTTTTATGCTGTCTCTGCAGTCCAGCGCCATCTTGTGGATGTATAACCCAAGTGTATCTTCTGGAGCAGGGCGTGCTGTATACTTAGAATATAGTGGCTGGGGTTTGGGCTTCTATACAGAGCATAGGCCCTCGCTGCCTATTGCCTTATTTGACTGGAGAGTCACTTTAGATATGAAAAAGATTATAGTTCTCACCTGATGCCGAAGTGAATTATTGGCCAGCGTCGGCGTTCCTGAAATCCCACTATTGTGTTTTGAGTGTACGTTGTTGACTGGTGGCAATTTGGCAACCTTACTAGATTTACTGTTGTTTTTGGTGATGCTGCTGGGCCCCGCCGAGCACTTCCGCTTTTTCCCCGTGAGTTTGTCCAGGGAATCGTGAGAATGGGGAAATGCGTTGTGCGAGTTCACAGAATGCTCTGCGCCAGCCTGGTGAACAAAAGGCCCCAGCGAGAGCGTGGAGTCACTGCTGTTCATAACTACGCTCATGCGCTTTATGGATTCGGCGGGGTTCCCGGTCTGGGCCCCCCTCCCTGATTGGTCGTGTTTAAGACTCACAGATCGATTGTTCACATAGTTGTGGCCCACACTGTGCGGGCTGCCGTGCGTGGACAAAGTCGTGCCAGGGGAGTGGTACGTGCCAGAGTTCGCTACACAGTTTTTCTTAAAGGATTCAGTGGAATAGGAAGGGGGGTGCGCTAGCAGCTGGGGTGGGGAGTTGGTTTTCTTTTTCTTTCCTGAGCCACTGCTGCTGCTGTTTAGACTACTGCAGTTCGTGCTGCTGGCAGGGGATTCCTTAGGTTTCACAGCCTTATTGGATTTTAATTTTTGAGGTTTGCTGGAGACCGGGCTAGGCGATGACGAAAGCACTGACGGTGTGGATGCTGAAGAAGAAGACACTTGTCTGGATTGCATACTACTGGTGGCCTCAGTTGCAGTGTGAATGTTTAGTGTAGTTCCTTGGGGGAAGGTTTTGTCCACAGACGTACAGGGAGAGGCAACAGGGGCAAGAGGAGAGGTAACTGTGCTGGGCGGGAGGAAACCAGTGTTGTTCATACTCTGTGACACAGGCGCCGAGTTTGTGCTGGTCCGGTGTGGAGCATGAGTGGATGAACTGCTAGAGGCTGGAGGGATTTTCCTGGTAAGATAGAAAACAATGTGTGTCATTCTATGCCAAAGCTTTCATCTTATCACAATCTTGCCATTTTGCAACATACATTAAAAAAAAACAAACAAAAATAAAAATACAATTCTGTGATTACTCACCTGTAGAATTGGTATTATGAGTATACAGTACGTCCTGCTCCAAATCTAATACTTACACTTGGGATATACTCCGCCAGATGGCGCTGGACTGCAGAGACATCGAAAATAGGCTCCTCCCGGCCCCTCAAATACCCGGGGACCTCCCACAAATCCCCAGCATTGAAAAGCAGTTAATGAGAAGCAGGGAGAATTAAACAATCCTATCAAACTATCAACTATAACAATGATAATCACCATACAGGGGATCCAAGATAATGCAAAACAAGGGTGGGTTGGAGCAGGACGTACTGTATACTCATAATACCAATTCTACAGGTGAGTAATCACAGAATTGTATTATTCTTAGTATACAGTACGTCCTGCTCCAAATCTAATACTTACACTTGGGACATCCAATAGCAGTGTCCATAAAGTAGGGTGGAATCCCCAAGAAAAATCAGCAGCAGACAGTTTAAACCACTGCCACCTGCAGAACCTTTCGGCCAAAAGCAGCATCAGCTGAGGCCCTAACATCAACCTTGTAAAACTTTGAAAAGGTATGAAGAGAAGACCAAGTAGCGGCCTTGCAAACTTGTTCAACAGAAGCCTGGTGCTGAAAAGCCCAAGAGGCACCAATAGCACGAGTGGAATGAGCAGTAAGGCGGAAGGGAGGATTCTTCCCCTTAGAGTAGGCCTGAATCACAGCCTGACGAATCCACTTGCTGATAGTAGACTTGGTAGGAGCCAAACCCTTCCTAGGACCAGAAGGGACCACAAAAAGAGCATCAGTTTTCCTGAAAGGTGCAGTAGCCACCAGATAGTACTTCAGACACCTAACCACATCCAAAGAGTGCAAAACCCTCTCCTTAGCATTGCTAGGATTAGGGCACAAAGAAGGAAGAACAATATCCTGATTCAAATGAAAGGCAGACACTACCTTAGGCAGAAAGTCAGGTTTGAAATGAAACACCACCTTGTCCTGGTGTCTCTCATAATAGGGGGGCTGAATGGAAAAGCGCCGCCGACTCAGACACATGCCTGACAGAAGTGATAGCCTCCAGAAATACAACCTTGAGCGTAAGAATGACCAAGGCAGCATCCTGCACAGGTTCAAAGGGAGCACCCTGCAAGGCTGACAGAACCAAGTTCAGATCCCAAACAGGCACCATAGGCTTACGTGGGGGGCGCACATGAGTGACCCCCTGGAAAAATACAATTCTGTGAAATACTCACCTGTAGAATTGGTATCATAAGTATACAGTACGTCCTGCTCCAGATAGATTACTTACACTTGGGTTATCCTCCGCCAGATGGCGCTGCACTGCAGAGACATGCAAAACAGGCTCCTCCCGGCCCCTCAAATACCCGGGGACCTCCCACAAATCCCCAACATTGAAAAGCAGTGAAAATGAAGCCAGGAGAATTTAACAACCAAAACTGGTAACTATAACAATGATAACAATCACCATACAGGGGATCCAGAATAATGCAAAAAAAAAACAGGGTGGGGTGGAGCAGGACGTACTGTATACTTATAATACCAATTCTACAGGTGAGTATTTCACAGAATTGTATTATTCTTAGTATACAGTACGTCCTGCTCCAGATAGATTACTTACACTTGGGACATCCAATAGCAGTGTCCATAAAGTAGGGTGGGATCCCCAATAAAAAAGGTAACAGCAGACAGTTTAAACCACTGTCGCCTGCAAAACCTTGCGGCCCAAAACAGCAACAGCTGAGGCCTTAACATCAACCTTGTAAACTTTGAAAAGGTATGAACAGAAGACCAAGTAGCGGCCTTGCAAACTTGTTCAACAGAAGCCTGGTGCTGGAAGGCCCAAGGGGCACCAATAGCACAAGTATAAAGAGCAATAAGGCGAAGGGAGGATTCTTCCCCTTAGCAGAGTAGGCCTGAATCACAGCCTGACGAATCCACTTGCTGATAGAAGACTTGGCAGGAGCCAAAACCCTTCCTAGGACCAGAAGGGACCACAAAAGGAGCATCAGTGTTCCTGAAAGGTGCAGTAGCCACCAGATAGTACTTCAGACACCTAACCACATCCAAAGAGTGCAAACACTCTCCTTAGCATTGCTAGGGTTAGGGCACAAAGAAGGAAGAACAATATCCTGATACAAATGAAGGGCAGACACCACCTTTAGGCAGAAAATCAGGTTTGAAACGAAACACCACCTTGTCCTGGTGCCTCTCAAAGTAGGGGGGCTGAATGGACAGCACCGCCAACTCAGACACATGCCTGACAGAAGTGATAGCTACCAGAAACACAACCTTGAGCGTAAGAATGGCCAAGGCAGCATCCGGCACAGGTTCAAAGGGAGCACCCTGCAAAGCAGGCAAGACCAATTCCAAATCCCAAAAACAGGGACCATAGGTTGTCGTGGGGAACGCACATGAGCAACCCCCTAAAAGCAGTCTTAATCAAGGAATGCTGAACAAAGGACTTCTGAAAGAAGACAGACAGGGTAGAAACCTGACCCTTCAAAATACTGAGTTAGAGACTCCAACCCATGCAGTAAAACTCCAGATCCCTGGGAACTGAGAACACCCAATAGGGAAGAGACTAAGACTCAACCAGTCAATGTAGGTACGCCATACCATATAACAGATGGAAGAAGAAGTAATCTTCCTAGCCTTCACCATGGACTCAACCAACGAGGCAGACAAACCCTTTCTCCATCAAGATGGAGGTATCAGCAGCCAGGCCATCAAGGCCAGAGTTTGTAATTGGGATGGCGTAAGGGGTCCTAAGTGAGCAGATCTGGCACTCCAGGCAGAAGGCACTGATCTACTGCCATCTGCACCACGTCTGTGAACCACACTCTTCTTGGCCACCTGAGGCCACCAGAACCACTGGCACCCCTTCCAGAGCAATTTTGCGCAGAACCCCGCCTAGCAGGGGGAAAATAGAAAAGACATACAGAAACTGAATGTCCTGCCATGACATTACAAGGCATCCATGGGCATGGCCAGAAGATCCTGGAACAGGGGGACAAAGGCCGGGAGCTTGTGATTGTGACGGAACGCAAACTGATCCACATCAGGTTGGCCCCAACGGTGATACAGAGATTGGAACACCCTGTTGCAGAGGGACACCCCCCCCCCCCCCCCCGGAATGTATACCACTGAAAAGCAGGGAACATTGGCCTCCATCCAGACCAGAATCAGAGACACTTCCTGGAGGACCCTCTTGCTCAGGGTCCCTCCCTGATGATTGATGCAGGCAACTGTCATCAGAGTGACCGTGCGCCCCTGAACAGGCAGGCCCTGAAAATGAGTAGTCAAACGAACCAGAACTAACCTGATCGCTCACAACTTCGAGACATTGATAGGTGAATGGGCCTCCTAAGGGCCCCACCTCCCCTGGAACCGCAGGGACCTCCAGGAAGAAGCCCCCCAACCTGATAGACTGGCATCCGTGGTGACCGTCTCCCAGGAAGGAGCAACAAGGTTCCGCCCCCCAATAGGTTCCTTGAGTCCATCCACTACAAGAGGGACCCCCTCACCAGGGGGGAGGACACCCAGACCCTGTCCAGGGATGCCAGGTCCTTGTCCCATACAGGCAATAGGAGAAGTTGCAGAAGCCCCAGGAGGGACTGAGCACAAGGGGCAGCTTCGAAGCACGCCATCATCAGGCCCACCAGCTGCATCCCCTGCCTGGTGAAGGGACAGGGACAGCTAGGAGGAACTGAACTTGTGCAAACAGATTGTCCACCTTCTACTGAGGAAGGAATATCCTTGCCTGAACTGTGTCCAGATTCATTCCTAGGAATGAAGTTACCAAGGAAGGGGACAGTGAGGACTTGGGGTGGCTGATCACCCATCCAGATGACTCCAGAATGGACACCACCAGCTGAGTATCCAACTTTGCCAGGTTTAGAGACTGGAAAGTGATGAGGATGTCCAGGTAGTGCAGCACACGGACGCCCCTGGGCCTCATCAGAGACATCACCCCCACCAGCACCTTGGTGAGCACTCTGGGAGCTGAAGAGAGGCCAGATGGCAAGGCCACAAATCGGCATAGTTGATCTTCCAACGTGGATCTGAGGAATCTTGGTGTCCTGAAAACACAAGGATGTGAAGTAAGCCTTTTTGATATCCACAAACGGCATGAGGCCCCCAGGTCACAAGGAGCAGATGGCTGAGCGCAGAGTTTCCATGAGGAAAGCGCCTGTACTTGACAATTTGCTGAAGATCTGTGAATCCAGACTGACCCATCTTTTTTGGGAACTGTGAAAGGGTTGGTGTAGGGTCCCTTGCCTCTGTCTGTTAAGGGAAATCTGCAAATGACCCCCATACCCAGCAGACCTTGCACGGCCTGCGCCAGCATCTGAGCAGAAGCAAGGACCAGGAGTACCCGGGACCTGATAATCTTAGGGGAGGCCGCACAGCAAACACCATCTTGTAGCCGGAGGACACTACCTCCTAAATCCACCGGTCTGAGGCGTGATGCCTCCAGACTTAAGCACGGTGCCGCAGCCGTCCCCTCACCCAGGCGGGTGAGGGCGCCCCATCATGCTTGAGGGGACTTGGGAGAGGATCTGGGCTTAGCCCCCCCAGAGGAGCCAGGGTGTCTTCTGCTCCTGGGACAGCAAAGGACACCCCTGGTTCCTGTTTAACACCATGGTGGTGGGTGGAAGGGGAGCCCTGGCCCCGAAGGGCCTGAGACAGCCGTCTGCGCTGGGGTAACTTACCTCTCTTACCAAACAGGTCTAGGCGGGCCCCAAACAGATGTAGCCCCTTAAAGGGGAGCCCAGTAAGGGCCTTCTTCGCAGCATTGTCAGCACCCCACTGTCGCAGCCAGACCAGGCGACGTATAGCCACCACGAGGGCAGAAGTTCTTGCACACATTCTGATGGTGTCATCCAATGCTACTAGAACAAACTTTATTAATACATCACAACTGGAGAGTGCATTAAACACCTCACAAGGGAGATCATCAGAGGCACTATCAAGCATATTTCTGATGAGGGTTCTAGCGGCCACAGCAGTAATGGCAGAGGCACAGACGCACATGCAAAGGCGTGGGAGGCCAGCAGGTCAATGCACTGGTCCTCAGCATCCCGCAGGGTAGTAGAATCAGGGGGATGAATGATAGGGGTGTTAGATAGCCCTATTATCGGGACATCCACCTCGGGGGGGAATGACCAACATTTAACCACCTCAGGTGGAAAGGGATACTTCCTATCCCAATCCCTTGGAACCCCGGGAAGTTTACTGGGGCACTCCCATTCCTTGAGCACAAGGTTATGGAAATGTGCCTGCTCGGGAAATTCCAAACGTGATTTTGCTGTATGGAAAAGCTCCCCTCTTTGCCTGGGAGCCGCAACAAGGAGAGAGATGGACAGAACCTCAAAAATCTGGGTCAATAATCTGTCAGTGTCATCCGGGGCCCAGAGGTCAGAGCCAGAATCGTCATGACCCCTTGGTCTCTCATCAGATGAGCCTGAATCAGAAAATAGCTCCCCTTCATCAGACGGGGTATAGCCACAAAGAATCCAAAACTCCTCAGTTCCCATAGGGAAAACAGTGACATTAGGCGTCAAGTGCCGCTTCTTAGCAGGGGCCTTACGCGCTAAGGACTTAGCAATCAACTGCTCAACAGTAGCCAGTCTAGAAGACACATCAGGCTGAGAATCCCCACCAGTATGCAACTCAGTAGGAGTGAGGTTTAAGCTTGGGGGAGTAGGCGAAGTGAAACGAGGTGCAGCCACTGGCAGGCCAGATTGCAAAGCAAGCATTTGCTCAGCACAGGGAACATAGACCCGCGCCTTGTCGGCGTCAGTATGAGGCTGCCCGAAGGGACCCCGGTCACATTATCCTGGGATGCCTCCATATGGTGATTATAGCGGCGCATTCCGCAGATAGGGAATAACGCTATATAGCAACCCCGGGTGCCCCAATAACCCGCTAGGGAAGTGGGAGTATTATATTTACAAGGCCTACAAGTTATATACTAATACAGGGCCAGGAGAAGCCAAAAGGGTTTCGCCCTGCCTGACAGTAAAGGCAAGTTAGCGCGGCGGCTGACACAAGTCTAAACAGAATGAAAAAGAGTGTAAAACACAGAATGCATAGCATACACATTTACACCCCCCCCCCTTTTCCCCCGAAGGCTACAAGGAGGATGAGGTAGGACAGCAGCCACTTAAACAGGGCCCACCGATGGGCAGGGGCAAGGGGGCACTAGTGCGGGAGGGGCATCCCATAGAAGCTCACCATAAGCCTGAACCACCTACCCTTTGGTGGGGGATTGCGGTGGAGCAGCGCTCCTAAGCACCTAACAGCGGTGCTGCCTACCTTCACCCGACCAGCGCAGCCAAGGCTGGGAGGCATATTACTAGTGGAAAGGGTGGGAATAGTCCTACAGGGCCGCAGGCTAATAGCCACGCTCACCTGCGAGTAGAGAGACATTTCTCGTCCTTCGCAGCCAGACTGCAGAGAAATTCTGGGGATTTGTGGGAGGTCCCCGGTATTTGAGGGGCCGGGAGGAGCCTATTTTCGGCAGAGTATATCCCAAGTGTAAGTATTAGATTTGGAGCAGGACGTATTGTATACTAAGAATAAAAGTAAACCCTTACATTTTCCCCCTCTTGCAGCATTATGAAATTTCAAAACTTTCGAGATGGGATTCTGCACTGTACGTGTGATTCTATGGGACCTTGTGGACGAGACTCTGCCCCCTTGTCTTTGTCACATGGACTGGTGCATGCTGCTCTATTCACTGTAATAGAAGGGTGCACCAGGCAACACCTGAGTTTGTTCCTTCTGCATGAGAGGGAAGTGGCGTGGCAACCTGATCTGAGACCAATTCTCAGAGGGTGACAGGGGTCTCATGGACCCCTAACCAGTTCACAAAGGGTTAACAGTAAAAAAAAAAAAAAAAAAAAAAAAAAAAAGACACAAAAATGTCATTAAATAAAATAAAAAAAAAGCTCCTGTGTTGATCAGCTGTCAGATGCCTTGGTGATCGCTGGCCAGAGGGGGCGGGGGCAGGGGATCAGAGCATCCCCTGCCCCTCCACTGCTCTGCCCAGCGATCACCAGGGCATCTGACAGCTGAGCCGAATAGAGCCGCTACAGCAACAGTTAGCAGCTGCTGCTGCCGAAGCGGGGGGGGGGGGGGGGGGCGCTATTCCGGGGGCTCTCCTGAAGCCATTCCCAGGCCCCACGGGGGATCGGATGAAACCAAATTAAAGAGGAGACCGGTCCGGATCCAACGAGGGGTCAGGTGAGTATTTTTATTTTTTTTTTTTAACTGGCAGGGGGAAATGCCAGGCACGTAGTTTCTACATGCTTGGCACTTAACGGTAGGAGAAGCAACCACGTAGTTTCTACGTGCTTGGCATTTAAAGGGTTAAAGGGATTGACCACCCAACTAAAAAAAAGGGTACTCACCTTTTGTCTTCCGTAGCGCATCTTTCCTACTCCGGCGGCAACTCACTCGATCGCATCCTCCACCAGACACATTGGAACTTCCTTAGTTGGGATTGCGCCCTTCTTCCATCGAGCATGGGGTGCAGCCCTCAACATCAACTTCTCTGCCAAGCCCACTCCATTGTAGTAAACTGAGAGGGTGTGGCCGCATCCTTGTGACAGATGGCGGAAGGGCGCAATCCCAACATGTAGGTGCCAGTGAATGGAGTTCCGCCACAGCCAGCGCGGGATGTAAGCCAGCGATAATGCACACAGTGGGGCATCCCATATTGGGGGGAAAAACTCAGGCTAAGAGTCAAGGGAGAGTTGAGAGGAGTGTTTTTTTTTTTTTTTCAATTTATGTGCTGGACTTCCACTTTTAGGTGTTTTTTAAAGTGATGTTTTCTGGGACTCACAGAACAGCAAAGCTGCAGCATTCAAGGTTGGACTGGAGAACCTTGGGCCCACCAGAGAAAACATTCTTAGGGCCCACCAGAGGAAATTATCCTTGAGACCTGCCATTCGGGTAAAACATAATTAAAATCGTAAGAATATAAAAATACAATTCTGTGATTACTCACCTGTAGAGTTGGTATTATATGTATACAGCACCTCCTGTTCCAGAATATTCCTTACACATGGGAAATACATCCACAAGATGGACTGCAAAAAATGTCTTGTGGCTCCTCCCGGTCCTATATAAGTCAGGGACCTCCCACAAATTCCCCAGTATTGACAAGCAGTTAACAAGAAGCCGGGAGAACAATAATAACAAGAATTCAAAAAAGAACATATGAACAATCACCATACAGAGGTAACTAAAAACAATGATAACAAGGGCGGGATGGAACAGGACGTGCTGTATACATATAATACCAATTCTACCGGTGAGTAATCACAGAATTGTATTATTCTAAGTATAGAGCACATCCTGTTCCAGAATATTCCTTACACATGGGACATCCAATAGCAGTGTCCGTAAGGTAGGGTGGGATCCCCAAAAAGTAACAGCGGGCAGTTCAACCCTTTAAGTGCTAAGCACGTAACACCTACGTGCTGGCTTAGCTGGGCCTTAAGTGCCAAGCCCGTAGGTGTTACGTGTTTGACTTTCCCCGCTGCTAGTTAAAAAAAATAAAAAATACTCACCTGACTCCTCGTTGGATCCGGCCGGGTCTCCTCTAATTTGGTGCCATCCGATCCCCCGTGAATAGCCCCCCCCCCCGCTTCGGCAGCAGCAGCTGCTAACTGCAAAAAAAAAATAAAAAATTAAAATGACATTCACTTACCTGCGTGTGTGCTGGCTCCCGCTGTCCCTCCTCTTCACCTGGGGGGCCTCCGACCCCCCCCCCCACGACTTACCGATCTTCAGGAAAGAGCACGGGAGGCTCTCTCCCCTCTGCTCCTCCGACGGCGGTCGCCATCTTGCCGCCCAAAGGGGCGGGGCTAATGACGTCATCCCTGCCCCGATCACCGGCTTCAGCTCTCTCAGCTGTCAGATGCCAGTGATCGGTGCCCGGGGAAGGAGCCCCTTCTCTGGATGCCGATCACCGGCATCTGTCAGCACAGCGGCGAGGGACAAGAGCTTACAATCGGAGGTAAGTACAGTAAAAAAAAAATTTTTTTTTAAATAAAATACTTTTGTGTGGTGTTTTTTTTACAGTTAACCCTTTGTGAACTGGTAAGGGGTTCATGAGACCCCATATACCAGTTCACAAGGCTCTGGGTCTGGCAAGTCACCTGGGGCTAGTGGGTGACTTGCCATTAACCCCCAGCCCCCCCATTACCTGCCTCCCCAACGGCTGGGGGGGGGGGGGGGGTGCAGAAGGGCCACTTAGTGGCTATGTGGGCTAGTAGCCTGCAGGCCCAGGGGCCACCAACGCCCTGTTCTACAAGCCCCCATAGCTGGCCCGAGTCGGTAATGCTGGGTAGGGGGGACCCTACGTCATTTCTTGGGGGGATTAAGGGTCAATTTTTTTTTAATTAACCGCTTATGTCCTGTTACACAGCAGGTATAAAATGCTTCCAGCATTTTGTGGTGTGTTTGTTTTTTTTACATTTAAAGTGGACCAACACCCAGGATTTTGACTATCCTGGGTATTGGATCCTTTCCCCTGGGGCATCCCGATCGGGGATGCCCCGCTCTGTGAAACCCCCCCGATCGCCCACAATAACTCATTTCACCCCGATCCTATGGTGCATGCGTGGCCGCTCGTCCAATCAAGCTGGAGACCGCATCCCCCACTTCCCTCTAACAGGGAGCGTGCCCGCGCCAGCCATTCATAAATAGCCAGCGCGGGCAAGTGCCCTGCTAGAGGGATAGCGGGGATGCGGCCCGAGCATGCGCTGTAGGACCAGGATTCAGGTAAGTGGTAGCGGGTGTTCCGGGGGGTTTCACACAGAGGGGCATCCCGATTTTGGATGCCCCGGGGGGGAGGGAATAGAACGGTCTGGGAATCTTATAGATTCCCGGGCCGATCAGCCCTGGATGTTGGTCCACTTTTGGAGTCCATGAAACCCCTATACAAGTTCACAAGGCTGGGGGGCTGTCAAGTCACCTGCGGCTAGAGGGTGACTTGCCATTAACCCCGGCCCCCCTATTACCTGCCTCTCCGAAGTCCGGAAATCCTTTCAAAAATCACAGTTGAACATGTGTAGCGCAAAATAGTGAAACATGGTCTGGCAACAGAGGGTGACAAAAGCTGCAGGTAGGCTGGCAGCGAAAGGGTTAAACCACTGCCGCCAGCAGAACTTTGCGACCAAAAGCAGCATCAGCTGAAGCCCGAACATCAACCTTGTAAAACTTAGAAAAAGTAGTAACAGAAGACCAAGTAGCGGCCTTGCAAACTTGTTCAACAGAAGCTTGGTGCTGAAAGGCCCAAGAGGCACCAATAGCACGAGTAGAATGAGCAGTAAGGTGGAAGGGAGGCTCCTTCCCCTTAGTAGAATAGGCCTGTACCACAGCCTGACGGATCCACTTGCTGATAGTGGAATTAGCTGAAGCCAGACCCTTCTTAGGTCCAGACGGGAGCACAAAAAGAGCATCAGTCTTCCTGAAGGATTCAGTGGCCACCAAATAGAACTTCAGAGTCCTGACCACATCTAGAGAATGTAAAACCTGCTCCTTAGGGTTACTAGGATTAGGGCACAGAGAAGGCAAAACAATGTCCTGATTGAGATGAAAGGCCGACACAACCTTAGGTAGAAAATCTGGCTTAAAGAGGACCAACACCCAGGGGTGATCGGCCCGGAAATCTATAAGATTCCCGGGCCGATCACCTCCCACCCCGCGGGACATCCCGATCTCGGATGTCCCGCGGGGTGGGAGGTGATCGGCCCGGGAATCTTATAGATTTCCGGGCCGATCACCCCTGGGTGTTGGTCCTCTTTAAGCCAGATTTTCTACCTAAGGAAACCCCCCAGAAACCCCAAAAACACCTTACCTGATCCGCCGCCTCCCCCTGTGAATGGCCGGCGGGGGCGCGCGCGCGCCGAGAGTGACGCGTGGGAGGCGGCGGCGGCGGAAGCGGCTTGGACGTTCCTGATCCCCGCCTGGACGTTGGCGGGGATTGGCTGCGGCGTTCACGTGGGAGCATTGAGAGGTGAGTTTTTTGGGGTTTCTGGGGGGTTTCACACAGCGGGGCACCCCCGATCGGGGTGCCCCACCTAAGTGGACCAACACCCAGGATAGTCAAAATCCTGGGTGTTGGTCCACTTTAAAGCGAAACGCCACCTTGTCCTGGTGTCTCTCAAAATAAGGGGGCTTAATGGAAAGCGCAGCCAACTCAGAAACACGCCTAACAGAAGTGATAGCCACCAAAAAGACTACCTTAAGAGTAAGAATGGACAAATCAGCCTCATGCACAGGCTCAAAAGGCGACCCCTGCAAGGCAGATAGGACCAAGTTCAAATCCCAGACTGCTAACATAGGCTTACGTGGAGGACGCATGTGAGTAACCCCCTGGAAGGAGGTCTTGACCAGACGATGGTGAGCAAAGGATCTTTGGAAGAAAATAGCCAAAGCAGAAACACGACCTTTGAGGGTACTAAGTTGAAGACCCAAATCCAAACCATGTTGCAGGAATTCCAGAATCCTAGGGATAGAAAACACCGGACAGGGAAGCGACTTAGACTCACACCAGTCAATGTAAGCGTGCCATACCCTATAGTAATACCATTTTGTGAATACTCACCTGTAAAATGGGTATTATAAGTATGTCACACACCCCGCTTCAAGACATTCATTACACTTGGGTATACTGACCTGTAGATGGCGATCTTGCAGAGATGTCAATAAAAAAAGGTAAGACCCTCCCGGCCCATAAATACCTGGGACCTCCCACTCATTCCCCACTATAAAGATAGCAGTAAGAGAAAGGGACCAGGAAAGCCAATTAAAACTAACAAAGGTTCACCATATAAAGGATCCAGAATACAAAAGGGCAGGGTGAAGCGGGGTGTGTGACATACTTATAATAACCATTTTACAGGTGAGTATTCACAAAATGGTATTATTCTAAGTATCTCACACACCGCGCTTCAAGACATTCATTACACTTGGGACATCCAAAAGCGGGGATCCAAAAAACAAGGCACAAACTTAAACCACTGCAGCTTGCAGAACTTTGCGGCCAAAAACAGCATCCGCTGAGGCCAGAACATCAACCTTGTAAAACTTGGAAAAAGTGTGAACCGAAGACCAAGTAGCAGCCTTACAAACCTGCTCAACAGAAGCCTGGTGCTGGAAAGCCCAGGACGCCCCAACAGCACGAGTAGAATGAGCAGTAACACGAAAAGGGGGAATCTTCCACTTAGCAGAATAGGCCCCAACAATGGCCTGGCGAATCCACTTACTAATGGAAGACTTGGCAGGAGTCAAACCCTTCCTAGGCCCAGAGGGCACCACAAAAAGGGCATCAGTCCTACGAAAAGGAGAAGTAGCCACCAAATAGTACTTCACACAGCGAACCACATCCAAAGAATGCAAAACCCTCTCCTTGTCATTGCTAGGCTTAGGACACAAGGAGGGTAGAACAATATCCTGATTAAGATGAAAAGCCAAGACCACCTTAGGAAGGAAATCTGGCTTGAAGCGGAAAACAACCTTGTCCTGATGCCTCTCAAAGTAAGGGGCCTTAATGGACAAGGCTGCCAACTCCAAAACACGCCGAACAGAAGTGATGGCAACCAGAAACACAACCTTCTGAGTAAGCGTAGAAAGTGCAATATCCTGCAAAGGTTCAAAAGGAGGACCCTGCAAGGCAGACAAAACCAAATTCAAATCCCAAACTGGGAGCAAAGGCTTCCTAGGAGGCCGCACATGCGTAACCCCCTGGAAAAAGGTCTTAACCAGAGGATGAAGAGCAAAAGACTTTTGAAAGAAAACCGCCAGGGCAGAAACATGCCCTTTCAGCGTACTAAGCTTCCAATCTAGGTCCAGACCATGTTGCAAAAATTTCCAAGATACTAGGGATAGAAAACACCCTGCAAGGCAAGGCCCTGACCTCACACCAATCAATATAAAACCTCCAAATCCTATAGTAGATGGCAGAGGAAGACTTCTTTCTAGCCCTAACCAGAGTCTGAATGACAGCATCAGAAAGACCTTCCTCCTTCAAGATGGAGGTTTCAGCAGCCACGCCGTCAAAGCCAGCGTTGGTAAATTGGGGTAGAGCAGGGGACCCTGAGTGAGTAGATCCGGCAGAAAGGGCAGAACTAACTGATCCTCTGCCAACCTTACCACGTCTGCGAACCAAAGCTGTCTTGGCCACCTTGGAGCCACCAGGATTGCTGTCGCACCCTCTAGGGCCAGCTTGCGCACCACTTTGCCCACCATGGGAAACGGAGGGAACAGGTATAGAAACCCCAGATCCCTCCAGTTCAGAGACATGGCATCCGCTGCCAGAGCCAGTGGATACCGCGAGAGAGACACAAATGCCGGAAGCTTGTGACGAGAGGCAAAGAGGTCCACCTCCGGAGTCCCCCACCGGAGGCAAAGCGACCGAAAAACCTTGGGGCAGAGCGACCATTCCCCCCGGCGAGATGACCCCCTGCTCAGGGAGCCTGCCTCAGTGTTTGCCACTCCTGGAATGTACACTGCCGAGATGCATGGGACATTGCCCTCTGCCCAATCCAGAATCAAAGACACTTCCCTGAGGTCACGCCTGCTGCGAGTCCCTCCCTGGTGATTGATGTAGGCGACCGCCGTCCGATTGTCCGACCGAACTTGAACCAGTAGTCCCCGTAACTGATGAGACAAGTGAGCCAGAACCAACCTAATGGCTCTCAGCTCCAGAACATTGATGGGATTGTGAGCCTCCTGAGGCCCCCACAGCCCCTGAAACTGAAGATCCTTCCAAAATCCCCGCCAACCTGACAGGCTGGCATCCGTGGTGACCGTCTCCCAACGAGGGGCCAGAAAAGACCTGCCCCTCGTCAGATTGCTCGGTTTCAGCCACCACCGAAGGGGGGGGGGGCATCAGAAAGGACTGATCCAATGAAAACGGGGAACCGTCCCAGGCCGCCAAGAGGTGGAGCTGGAGCGTCCTTGTGTGAAACTGGGCAAAGGGAACCGCCTCGAACGATGCCACCATCAATCCCACCAGTCGCATCCCTAGCCAGATGGACGGGCGGGGGATGGATAGGAGACGCTGAGTCAATTCCTGAATCAGAAGAACCTTGGCTCGGGGGAGGAACACCCTGGCCTGAGAAGTATCCAGAGACATTCCCAGGAACTCCACCACCCTGGAGGGAGTGAGGCAGGACTTGGGATAGTTGATCACCCAACCGAAACTCTCCAGAGTGGACACCACTGTCCTGGTATCCAGCTGCGCCTGACTGAGAGAAGACGCCATGATGAGAAGATCGGCCAGATAGGGCACGATGCGGATAACCCTGGCTCTGAGGATGGCAATCACTCCTGCCAACACCTTGGTAAAAACCCTTGGAGCCGAGGTAAGGCCAAACGGAAGAGCCACAAACTGAAAATGTCGATTGTCCACGACAAACCTGAAGAATCTCTGGTGTGCCGGAAATATTGGAATATGCAGGTAAGCATCCTTGATGTCTATGGACGTCATGAAGTCCCCCTGACGAAGTGAGTGGATGGCTGAGAGCAGAGTTTCCATACGGAACTTCTGGGGACGAACGAACCTGTTGAGCAACTTCGGATCCAGAATGGGACGAACGGATCCGTCCTTCTTGGGCACCGTGAACAAATTGGAATAGAAGCCCAGGCCCCGGTCTGAGTGGGGCACCGGACAGATGACAGCCATGTCCAAAAGACTTGCTACTGCCGCCCGAAGTCCCTGGGCGGCCAGAGGATCTGACGGCACCCGAGAACTGAAGAATCTGGGAGGGGGCCGGAACGCGAACTCCAGCTTGTAACCGGAAGACACCACTTCCTGAATCCACCTGTCCGAGACCTCTTGGACCCAAACCTGGGAGAAGAGTAGCAGCCGTCCCCCCACCCGCAAGGGTGAGGGCGCCCCCTCATTGCTGAGCTGGCTTGGCAGCGGCTCTAGGCTTGGAGCCCCAACTGTGTCCTGGACGGGCCTGACCCCTGCCCCTGGTCCAGGAATCCCCTCTAGACGAGGGGAAAGCAGAACCCCTGCCGACTCTAGCCCCACGAAAGGAATGAGAGAAGGAAGCCGCCCCCTGAAAGGGCCGACGCTGCTTTTTACGCTGAGGTAACTTACCTCCCTTTGCCACCGAATCCAATCTCTCTCCAAAGAGCCGCAACCCCACAAAGGGAAGGGCCGTAAGCGACTTTTTGGACACAAAATCAGCCGCCCACTGGCATAGCCAAACCGACCGCCGGATAGCCACAAGCAGGGCCGCAGCTCTGCTACACATCACCAATGTGTCGTTCAAGGCGGACAGCACAAAGGGCAAAAATAACTCACAGCGCTTAAGGTCGGCAAACTCCTCACTAGCCGGGTCAAGCCCGGAAGAGGCCAACAGTCCTCTAACAACCGACCTGGCAGCTACCAATAAAAGCGCAGAAGCACAAACCGGCCGCAAGGCCGATTCAACACTAGCAAAACCATGACAAGCCATCTGGTCAATGCGTTTATCCTCACCATCCTTGAGAGTAGTGCACTCCGGAGAATGGAGGACTGAGGAGCTGGACAACCCCACCCTCGGGGTGGGGGACGACCAGTGCTTCACCGCGTCCGCCGGAAAGGGATATTTCCTGTCCCAACCCGGTGGGACACCCGGAAGCCGAGTCGGCCTCTCCCATTCCTTGAATGATACCATCAAAATGCTTTTGATAAGGAAATTCCAAGCGCGGCTTGGTCATTTCAAAGAACTCCCCCTTCAGCGGAGGAGCAGCCTCGGGGGGAGAAATAGCCAAGACCTCAAACATATGAGCCAGGACCCTAGGAGGTATCCAAGGAGTCCCCCTGGTCCTGCTCTGTATCAGCGCCCACAAACTGCTCATCATCGGAGCCCTCAGACTCCTCATACAGCTCCCCTTCCTCACGCGGGGAACAATCAGACCAATCCAGGGAGTCAAAATCCTCCCTATCAAGGCCCTGCGCGGCCGTATACAAATGTTTTCTCTTTGCCGTGGCCTTTTTAGCAACGGCACTGGAAAACAATTTTTCAAGATTGGCCAATCTGGCACACACCTCAGATTGCGACTCCCCGCCAATGACCACGTCACACGGGGTACGTATCAAGCGAGGGGGAGACGGAGAGGAGACTGGCGGAGCAGAACCGGACGCCTGAGATCCGGTCTGCCGCGTAATAGACCGCTGCGCACAGGGTACACATAGAAATACATCATCCCCCAAAAGGGATACCCCACACCCCAAACACAGCCTGGATTGCCCCGAGGGGGGCACAAGCCCAGTATCCGGGGAAGCCTCCATATGGTGATTTTTAAATAATATATATATATAAATATATGTGTACAATGCTCCGAGGAAATTACGCAATAATGCAACCCGGGATGCCCCTTTAAGTCCCGAGTGGGAGGATTTTAAGCCAGCTAAAATTTTAACCAGGGACCCTGGACCGGGAGAACCCCCCTTTAATATGATCAATGGTCCACCTGGAACACAAAACACAAGCACACGCTCAGACCATGCTAGAATGTATAAAGAGTTAAAAACAGATGAATCTGATGGCCATCAGGCCACTCACTCAAAATAGAAGGCCGGGAGTCATCCCGGCTACCTGCAAGGAGGAGACATCATCTTCTGACTTGCTCGCCACTGTAGAGATGAAAGACTGGGGAATGAGTGTGAGGTCCCAGGTATTTATGGGCCGGGAGGGTCTTACCTTTTTTTATTGACATCTCTGCAAGATCGCCATCTACAGGTCAGTATACCCAAGTGTAACAAATGTCTTGAAGCGGGGTGTGTGACATACTTAGAATAAATGGATGATGAGGACTTCTTCCTAGCCTGAATCATGGTACTAACAACAGACGCAGGCAGCCCCTTTTCCATCAAGATGGAGGTTTCAGCAGCCAAGCCGTCAAAGTCAGCGTGTGTAAATTGGGATGGGGTAGCTGCACCTGCGTGAGCAGGTCTGGATCCTTGGGCAGAGCATACTGATCTACTGCCAACTGCACGACGTCTGCGAACCACACCCTTCTTGGCCAACAGGGGGCCACCAGAATGGTTGGCACCTTTTCCTGGGCAATCTTGCGCAACACCTTGCCCAGCAGAGGAAAAGAAGGGAACACACACAGAAGCTGAAAGCTTTTCCAAGACATTGCTAGTGCATCCAAGACAGTATCAGGGACACTTCCTTGAGGGCCCTCTTGCTCCGGGTCCCTCCCAGATGATTGATGTAGGCAATCGCCGTCTGGTTGTCCGAGCGGACCTGAACTGCCCAACCCAAGGGCCAATTGGGCAAGAACCAACCCTATCACCCTCAATTCCAGAATGTTGATAGGGGTGTGGGCCCCCTGAGGGCCCCAATGACCCTGGAATTTCAGGGATTTCCAGAAGCCCCCCCCCAACCTGTCAGACTGGAATCTGTGGTGACTGTCTCCCAGCACGGGGCCAGAAAGGATCGGCCCACCAACAGGTTTCTTGAGTCCAGCAACCACGATAGAGACCGTTTGGCCAGAGGTGACAGAACCAACACCTGATCCAGGGACCAAGGGTCCCGATCCCATACTGACAAGAGGTGAAGTTGAAGAGGTCTCATGTGAAACTGAGCGTATGGAACTGCCTCGAAGGAAGACACCATCAGGCCCACCAGCTGCATCCCCTGCCGGATGGAGGGATGAGGGCAAGACATAAGGAGCCTGGCTTGGGCCTGAAGACTCTCCACCTTCTGCTGAGGGAGAAAAATCTTGACCTGAGATGTATCCAGAGTCATGCCCAGAAAGGACCTCACCATTGACGGAGACAGAAAAGACTTGGGGTGGTTGATCACCCAGCCGAAGGACTCCAGTGTGGACACCACCAGCTGGGTATACCCTCTCGGCCTGCTGGAGGGACTGAGACGTGATGAGAATGTCGTCCAAGTAAGGAAGGATGCGAATGCCCTGAGATCTCAGCAGAGCCATTACGCCCGCCAGCACCTTCGTGAATACCCTGGGAGCCAAGGTGATACTGAAGGGCAAGGCCACAAATTGGTAGTGTTGATCCTCCAGAGCGAACCTGAGGAATCTCTGATGACCTGGAAAGATTGGTACATGAAGGTAAGCGTCCTTGATGTCTACAGAGGTCATGAAGTCGCCCGGGCGTAGTGAATTGACAGCTGAGCGCAGAGTCTCCATGCGAAAGTGTTTGAATCTGACAAATTTGTTGAGGCACTTTAAATCCAGGGTAGGTCTGATGGACCCGTTTTTTGGGGGACAGTGAAAAGATTGGAATAGTAGCCTCTACCCCTTTCCCTCAAAGGCACCTAACTCCAGAAGGTTTTGGACAGCAAGGCACAGACCCTGAGCTGACAGGGGGTTTTGAGCCATCCGGGATTTGATGAATCTTGTAACCGGAGGACACTACCTCCTGAATCCACCGGTCTGAGACGTGAAGCCTCCAGACGTGAGCAAAGAGCCGGAGCCGTCCCCCCACCCGGATGGGTGAGGGCGCCCCTTCATGCCTGAGGGGGCTTGGGTGAGGTTTTTGGCTTGAGACCCCAGGAGAGGCCAGGATGGCCACGTCCTCTGCCCCTACCCCAGTGATCTCCGCGGGCCCCAGTAAAGCAGACTCCTCGGCCAGTTCTGGAACCACGGAAGGATGGGAGTGACGGCCTCCTACGTTGAGGTAACCTACCACCCCTGGCAAACAAATCCAAACGTTCACCAAACAGGCGCAGGCCCTTAAAAGGGAAACCAGTGAGAGCCTTCTTGGCAGCATTATCAGCTACCCACCCTAGCCAGACAGAGCGGCATATAGCCACCAACAGGGCAGAAGTCCTACCACACATTCTAATGGCATCATCCATAGCAGAAAGAATATATGCAATAAATTCCTCACAAAGCAGGAGAGATCTATACTCTTCTCTACCCGCATCCTCAGATACCCCGTCCAAGAGACACTTAATCACTCCTTTAATGGCAATAGCCGTGATAGAAGAGGCACAAACCGGGCGCAGCGCCGTCCCCACACAGGCAAAGGCATGACAGGCCAGTTGGTCCAAGCGCCGGTCCTCCCCATCCCGCAGGGTAGTAGTATTAGGAGAGTGCATGACAGATGTATTGGACAACCCGAGAACGGGCGCATCCACCTCGGGAGGACATGACCAACGCTTAACAACATCAGCAGGAAGGAAAAACCTCTTGTCCCAACTCTTAGGCACCCCTGGCAGCTTGCTAGGCCGTTCCCATTCCTTGAGCACTAGATTATTAAAGTGAGACTGCTCAGGGAACTCCCAGCGTGGCTTAACCGTATTAAAAAGATCACCCTGCTGCTGCGGAGCCACTGCCGGGGGAGAAATACAAAGCACTTCAAAAATATGACTCAGCAATCTGTCAGTGTCATCGGGGGACCACGGGTCTTCCCCAAAGGGAGTCCCAGTACCACCGTAAATCTTACGTTGTTCCTAAGAGGATTCAGAATCAGAAAATAATTCCCCCTCGGTGGGGGTCAGATGTAAGCGTGGGGGGTAGACGCAGCGCAAGCACTTGCTGGGCACAGGGTACACATACCCTGACATCATCACTTATGGGGGATACCTCCCACACAACACATAGCCGGGCTTGTCCCGAAGAAACCCCAAGCACATTATCCCCAGAAGCCTCCATATGGTGATTAGAGTGGCACAACAGGCCAATATAGGGTTAACGCTAATGACAGCGACCCGGGATGCCCCAAGAGCCTGCTAGGGAAGTGGGAGATATAATAGCAATAGCCTTAACAAAAAGGGGAAAGGACCGGGAGAAACCACAATGAGGTCTACCCGCCTGAAAGACATAAGAATACATTCCCATAAGAATACATACAATAAAATATATAAATGATATATAAAAAAGCCACCCCGCAGGGGCACTCACGGACCGCGATAGGAAACAGCAGACACGCAGCACAGGGAAGGTAAAAATGGCGTCCGCATATGCCTCGAGGGGTGGGCCGCAGAAGTGATGCGGAAAACGTCATCCGCAGAGCACGAAACACGCCCACGTGATCCCGCCGTCCAATGACGGCGTGGCAGCGCCTGAGGTAATGTCGTCGCCGTCCGCAGAGCGCTGTAAAAGTGCAAGGCGGCGGCTAACAGTAAAACACATTAGGCACAAGTAAAGTAAGCAATTCAGCCTGCTTGACATACCGCACACCCCCCCCCCCCCCCCGAGATATCCCCAGGGAGAGCGAGGCAAGGGAGCAGCAGTCACAACGCCCAAAGTGAAATAAAAGGAGAGGACACCTAAGGGGGATAGGGATTAAGGGGGAACCCCGGAAGCGGGAAGGGGCATCCCACAAGGCTCACCACAGGCCTATACCGCCTACCCATGTCAAAGCAGGGCCTGCGGTCGGAGCAGTGCTCCTCAAGCACCTGACCCCGTGCTGTCCTACCTTCACCAGAACCAGTCAGCCGAGGCTGGGAGGCAGTGGGTCCTGAACGGGTGGAAATAGTCCTGCAGGGCCGCAGGCTGGTAAGCCCCGCTCGCCTGCGTATATAGAGAGCCATCTTCTATTGTCGCAGCCCAGACTGCAGATGAAAACTGGGGAATTTGTGGGAGGTCCCCGACTTATATAGGGCCAGGAGGAGCCACAAGACGTTTTCCGCAGTCCAGCGCCATCTTGTGGATGTATTACCCATGTGTAAGGAATATTCTGGAACAGGACATGCTGTATACTTAGAATATCAGACTTAAGGCAAAACAACAAATATTAGTTGTCTGAGAAATAACGCCAAGAGCACTCCAGGTAGGCGAGAAACATTGATTTAGTCTTGGATATGTTGTATATGTAGGATGAACCTGGGTCAGTGCCTGGGGCCCACTGGTATTCTGGTGAGCTGGCCTGACACTGCTCAGATTGGTCCAAGTGTCTGTGAAGAAAGCGGGAAGTGCTTCTTTTTTTCCTTTGTTTAGCTAAACTACGAAGAATATTATTCTTAAAGTTTACTTACAAAGTGACATCATTTTCCATGGCGCTGTACAATGTAAAAGCATACATCAGAAAACAGAGACTTAGCCTAGACAATCATTTTTTGGGGACTGGAGGGCGATCTGCATGCACTATGCTAATTCATTTTTTGGGGGCTGGAGGGGATCTGCATGCAGTCCATTAATACATGTTTTGGGGGCTGGAGGGCGATCAGTATGCGACCTGCTAAATACTTTTGGGGCCCAGGAGAGATTCGCAATAACATAGATCTGGCAGATTTTGATGCCTTCTAGTGTTTCACTGTACTATTATGAAGAGTATCCAGTTGTATATTGTTCTATTTTGTTGATTATGATTATTTCAAATCAGTTCAATTGAGAACAACTCTCAGTGCGTAATGTGGCACTAATGGAAATATAAGTTGTGGGCCCTGCTTTAAACATTCAGAAAAACGTCCCAGACATTTTTAATGCCAGACAAATATATTGCAGAATGAGGCAAATACAAGTCAAAATGGCAATAATGATTTTGAAAATCCAGACCAAATTACCCATAGTCATTTTTAAGTTTAAAAATGGCTGCTTTCACCAATATGAAACCATGCAACATAGCTTACATATACACTGTAAAGGAGCGACCTACCTCCACATCTGGGAGTTTAGATGCTTGTCCACCATGAAGTTAAGTGCACATCGGATGTGGTCCCACCGCTTGTCAAAAACGTAATACCCCCTCCCAATCTGTCTGCTACCAAACGAGCAAAACTGTAAAAAGAAATGTCAAAAGTCAGATTTTGTAATTTCCAGCAAAAATAACATAACTAAAAAGTCAGAGAATATGCCCCCAACTGTCTCTCCCGTTTTTCCAGTGGCCCATGTGAATGGGGTTTGCGTGCCTGCAGCAACCATGACGGTGATGCAGTGGTGTGGAAGAGAGCTTTTGGAAGCAGACAGGCATCCTAGGTCGGTGGTTGAGGGTATAGAGGGGTTGCTGCTGGGTTTGGGACAGCGTTAAGAAGACGCTTAAGCAATATGAATATAAACCCACAATAACATACACTCCTGAACATTAAAATTGCACTAAACACTAAAGGTAGGAAGGAAAAGTCTTGTAAAATCCCAGATGGAGAGGCATGTTCTAAATAAACATCCTCCATGCCTTGGCAAGCTAAAGCTGAAGTAAATAATGGTTGTTTAAGGCATGCTTTGCCATGCTGGATGCACTTGGGAAACCAAATCATCGAGACTTTCTGGCGATAGCTCACTTTGCAATGGCAAAATGTAGAGTGTTGTTGCCTGATGACATTTCTGAGAAATTGCTGTATCACTGTGTCCACTGAGTGGGCAGTGTAAGATAAATAAAAACTAGATGGGTATGGCTACTGTACAGTTAGCCACATCATACCATATTGTTCTTGAGTACGGTACTTTTTAGAACCAGCATGATGCTCCCTTGTCGAGGTTTCTTCATTGAATTGCCCATGTGGTCTCAAGTCCAGTCTGTGGCTAAATATTAGTAACTGAGGCAAAAGTGGGGCTCTTCGGTGAAGAGGACAGATCTCCATTCTATCACTCTTTGCGTTCTAGATGTGAACTCTGAAACCTTTTAAAAGCGGTGGCATGAAGGCAAGTGAACACCTGTAGCTGGACATCTGGCTCATGGCTCAATCTTGTTGAGAACACCATCTGATGGTTCGTATCAACGTGGTTTGCAGTCCTAGGCTTGCAATGAGATGCTCAATTTCCTTTACAGTACAGAATGGATCACTACATGCCATTCTTCTAATAAGACGCTATGTATGTGCAGAGGTTAGTGTCTGTGCACCTCTTGCAGTTATTGCAGCTTGTACTCCAAGATTGAACAGTGCTGGTATCTCGGCCTAGGTGCACAGTGTCCCCGATGGTCTCTCATTTCAAGGATTTGGTCATTTGGGAATAACAGACATGCTCACAAACCGCAGGCAGCACACAATCATCCGCTTTTATGCCCCTCCCACATACCACAGAACGGAGCCATGTGTGTGAAAATGTTAACATTTGCACATCCTAAGCAACACAAATGTAATGCTGAGCTGTGTGTGTGTGTGTGTGTGTGTGTGTGTGTGTAATATATATATATATATATATATATATATATATATATATATATATATATATATATATATATATATTGCAAGGTGGAATGTAAACAAAGGAGCCCCTTACTGGAGCCATGGAGTCACCAGGCTAAACAAGCAGATCTAGCCGTTCAGAATATAGGTCCATTATGGCTGGGCACTGTCTGGAGTCAGATGGGAAAAAGGAAATTTGTGTACTCACTAGTAAATTTCCATTCCAGGGCACCACACCCGCCCTACTATTGTGTTAAAACTGCGTTGGTGGCGGTTGATACCTTCTATGTGGTTTTATTTTTATTTCACCGTTTCTAGTTGTCCACATTATGCGCAGGTTAGCAGTCTCTCCTCCTTGGGCTGTGGCTGAACTGCTTTTTAATCAACAGAGGATATCCTGCCACAGACTGCCCTATAAAGGCCGTGAGGAGTTAGTTTTCTCTATCTTGCAGTTCCCGCATACGGCTGAGGTTAACCCACGCATTGCTACTGGTGGTGCCCCAGGATGGAGGATGACGAGAAAAGAAATTTACCAGTGAGTAGACAAATTTCCTTTTTTCGCATCTCACGTGTGGGATATCACAAAGCAGTACCCTTAATAAGGGTGGGACCGTGCTAAAACAGCGCCAACATAACCGGGAACAACGGCACTGACACCTTGGCCAAAAAATCCTGCTCAACATAAAATACTGTCTTCATGCGGCACCAAAAATAGTTGGGTTGAGGGGGGGGGCCCTGAATTGCCGGTAGGACCAGATTGAGAACCCAGGGCGGAACTAGCGACCGTCGTGGAGGACGAACATGCACAGTGTCCTAAGTGAAAGTGCAGATTAACCTCTGCTCCGCGATCGTCCATTGGAAAGAAACAGACTGTAACCTGACCAGGGAATGGCCACCGCGTCGACCTCCATGGCCAGGGGGGTGATGAACCTCTGGACCTTCTTGTTTTGCCGAAATGTGAAGAGGTCCACCTCCGGCACTCCCCACCGGTCACAGAGGGCCTGCTCAAATAATCGGCATGCAGATTCTCCATCCCTGGAATGTGAACTGTGAAGTTCCGCCCACCTCATGATGTGACTCACGTTCTTGAACGCTTGTCAGCTCCTGGTTCCCCCCTGATGGTTTATTTAGACCACAGCTGTGGAGTTGTCCAACTGTACCCTGACTGGAAGGCCCCAGAGCTGAGCAGACCAATGCCTGAGAACCAGAGATCTGGTCCTAGAGACCCTGAACCGCCTGGTTGTCCAGAATGCCACCCCCCAAACAGACTGGTGTCTGTGGTTAGGATGACCCACTGGACCGGCAGGAAAGACCGACCAACCGTCAGCGACTGCTGGTCCAGCCACCAATTCAGGGATCATCGGGCTTCGTCTGTCAAGCGACAGTCTGTTAATCCAACGTCTGAACAGTCCCAGGCCATTTCGATAGTAGCAGCATTTGCAGAGACCTGTATTGGAACTGGGCATATGGAACTGCCTCAATGGTAGACACCATCAGGCCAAGGATGCCATGCCAGATCATGGAATGGTTGTCTGTCAGCAACGACCTCACCGCCTCCTGAAGAGTCGTGCAGCTCTACAAGGACCTGTGCCCATCGAGTATCCAATGTCAAATAGATAAGTCGCCACCATAGAGGGAACCACCTGGGACTTGGGGTAGTTGACCACCCATCCGGAATAGTTTCAGCGTGGGACAGGACTGTCCAAACATCCTGCAGTGCTTCTGCCAGAGTCGGAGCTCGGATGAGCAAGTCGTCCAGGTATTGGGTAATGCACACACCTTGCCTCCGCAGGAGTGCCAAAACTACTGCCAAGACCTCCGTGAACACTTGCGGGACAGTGGACAGTACGAACGGCAGTGCCACAAATTGGAAATGTTGGGCACTCACCACAAAGCACAGGTATTCTTGGTGACCAGGGAAGATCGGGACATGCAGATAAGCATACGTTATGTCAATTGTGGCCAGAAAATCCAGCGATGTCATGACCGCACCCCAACCTAACTCTTCAAATGCTAGAGATCCAGGATCACCAAACTGACCCATCCTTCCTGAGGATGATGAGTAGTATTGAGTAGAAGCCACATCCCCACTCTGAGAGGGGCACAGGTACTACAATTCCCCGGTCCACCAAGAGGCCATGGGAAGCTTCGGGATCCCCACCCTGCAACACCATAAACAAATGTCAGATTTAGGAAATGAATCAGTAAAAGTCAAAAGGCTTTGCCCCCAGAGGGAGCCCTATCTTAACAGGGGAAGGCTGTGGGGCGGGAGCTGCACTGAGACGATCCTCAGCCCAGGAACACATGGAAGCAGTGCAGGAGCTGCCAAGCCATGAAGAGAGAATGCAGCAGGGACCTCTGAGCACTACACAAGATGGCGATACTTTGTGCCGCTAGAGAGGAGAAAGCCCACCCCCTCCTCCTGCCTTACATTGTAAGGATGAAGTGACCCAAAGTCACGCCCCCTCACTGGCGCTGCACGCACAGCTGGCCCACCCACTCCCTGTGGTCCCTGTGGTTGCCAACAGGCAGGCCGATGGTCACGTGGCTGAATAAGCTCTGACCAGCATTGCAGCCAGCAAAAATTAAAAAAAAAAAAAAAGAAACCACCTGGGAGCCCGGACCCCCCCCCCCCCCCCCCCAGCAGCAATGGGGAAGGCAGACTGCAGCCAGGGTGGGTAGATCACCCAGGGGGTAGAGGGAAAAGGGGGCTTAGTGGAAGAAACACAGCAGGACCACCATGCAAGGCCCAGAGATTGGGTACCCTGCAGGCAGCGGGGTCCTGAACCTCTGGGCCCCAGTGCACTTAGCTGGACCCGTGCACGCACCCCTCACTCAGCACAATCCCACGCTATTGGCTTAGGAATGACTTCAGTCATCTATTGGGGGTCCCCAGGAACGATGCAGAAGGTGAGAGGCTGGGACATACCAGTCGAAGCCCCCACTCCCAGTCAGCACTGCAACGAAGAAAAAACATCTTCACAGTCCTGTGTGACTGCAAGAAAAGAACTGAGGATATTCTGCCACAGCCTGCGCTATATAAGCCAGGGGGGAGTTTGTTTTTTCTATCTTGCAGTCCGCGTCTACAGCTGAAGTTAACCCACACGATGCTACTGGTGGTGCCCTGGAACAGAAGATACTTTCCTTGTACGTACCTGCAAAATGGTTCTCCCTTAGCTGTCCATACAGGGACACCAAGCAATTACGATTGGGTATTCTAGTAGCCAGAACGCAGGACATTAATTAAAAAAAAAAAAAAAGTCAACTTGTCCAAGGCAGCGGAAACGGGCACAAATGTCAAGTTGTCAATAAAAGGGACACTGAGCAATTACGATTGTGATGTTCAAAGCAGTCCCCAAAAGGGTGGGAAGCAACCCCACACTTGCAAAACTAGAACAAATAAGGCAACTGTACCAAGAGTGCCATTTTCAGTCTGGCAAAGTTATGGTGGAGAATCAAGCCCTGGTCAGGGACTGAACTGCAGCCTGAAGCACCTTTTTTTCCCCAACACAATGTCCATGGATGCTCCGATATCCACTTTACGAAAAGAAGCAAAGGTCTGAATCGATGATCAAGTGGCAGCCTTGCACACTTGGTCCACTGAAATCCAGGAAACATCCACAACTCTAGGAGAGGGAAACAATACACGATAATTGGAACCTTAAACCTGGCAGAATAGGCTTGAGAGACAGCTAATAGCAGGCTTGGAAGGTGAAACCCCTTTTTCTGGTCTGATCGGAACGACAAATGGCGCATATGTTTTACGCATAGATGCTGAAAACTTTAGTGCATGTACTACATTAAGAGTGCAGAATTTGTTCCTTCGGATGAACAGGATTCAGACAATAGGAAGGTAAGACAATGTACTAATTCAGATGAAAAGCAAAATCAACCATCGGCAAGAAATCTTCCCGCATATGCAGGACTACCCTGTCTGTCCTTATGAACAAGGGGGAAGGGCGGCTTGCTAGATCAGGCCACCAGCTCTGATACTCAGAGAACCGAAATTATAGCCACCAGGAACACTACTTTCAGGGTTAAAAGGAATAAGGAAGCCTCAGCCACAGGCTTGAAAGGAGGCCCTTGTAATACAGGAACCAGAACCAGGTACCAGAACATTTGCAAGGAGGATGAACATGAGCAGTCCACTGCATAATGTGCAGACCAAAGAATTATCTGCTACCGGACGCTGAAGAAAATGGATAAGGCCTTAACTTGGCCCTTAAGGGTGCTTAGCTGCAACCCATTATCCAGACCCCTCTGCATAAATTCCATGGATAATGATTATGTGAATTGCACCAAGGGAAGTAGGTCAGCCATGTTCGGTAACCAATCTTGGTTCTTCTGACCCAAATCAGAGGGACCACTACCCAAGAATAAAGCCCTCAGTCCTGCAGCACCTGCGATTTAACCACCACGTGGTTAATGCCAGCGACTGTGAATTCGGATGAAATAGTGTTCCTTGAGACAGCAGATCTGGTCTGTCTGGAAGTCGAAGGCGCTGATCGTCAGTCTGACCACATCTGTAAACCAGGTTCGTCTTGGCCAATGAAGAGTGACTAAAATGGCTGAGATGCCCTCCATCAACCAAGGAAGCAACCACAGAATGGCATACACTAGTCTAAAGTGGGACCACAAAGTCACCAGAGCTTCCACGCGAATGCCAGAGGGTTCCGAGAGAGAGTTACAAAGCCTTCCTCACCTTCCTCTTGTGTATGCTCACAAACCGGTCACACATCTTGCAGAACACATCCAGATAGATAGCCACTCTCCTTGGTTGAATTTGCTGTTGTGAAATCCACAATTGTGGTCTACACCCAGAATGTATACAGACGAAATACAAGGAACATGCAACTCCACCCATGCAACAATTCTGCTTGTGGGGTCGGATTCTGATTGGGACACTTTGCAGAAAAAAAATCGACCCGAGTTCCAGGACATTGAGGAGAAAGCAGCACTTGCCTGGTAACCATCAATCTTGAACAGTCCGTTGGACAGATGTCTGTGATAATCACGGTTCACTGGACCATCACAATAGAGCGACTCTGATCCAGGGATCGAGACTGGAGGCACCATTCCCGAAAGATAACAATCTGTCCAGGCCCAAACAAGATTGAACTCAGTGGGACAGGATGTGAAACTGATGAGCACTGCTGTGAATCTAGGCATAAGGAACTGCCTCGATGGACGCCAGTATGAGACCCAGAAGCTAAATGCATTGCCGCTCACTGGGCTGAGGATTTAAGCCCAAGTTTACCATGCTCTACTGCAGTTTGTGGAGCTTGAGTTCCATCCAAAACACCGTGACCTGGGCTGTATCCAGGAGCACCCCCAGGAAACAAGCCTGTTAAGAGTGTTAAGTGGGATTTGGGAAAATTGATCAGCCACACAAATCTCTCCAGGGTGTCCAACACCATCTGCACACCCTGCATGTTTCCAAAAAAGAGAGCCCAGATTAGAAAATGGCCCAGATATGGCACAATGCAAACAACGAATTGCTACGATCGCTGCCAGCGCCTTGGTGAAGACCGTGGAGGTCCCAAATATAAGTGCCACGAACTGATAATGGCGTGGACCTGGCGCAAATTGAAAAAATCATATGGAAAATCAGGATGTGTAGATATGCATCCTTGATGGTGATTGTCGCCAGACTGATGGAGCACCGGCACCACCAACCTCAATGATTCCATCTTCAATCTGGTAACCAGAGGTCACAACCTCCCTGGCATCCGTCAGTTGGGCTTGCCAGATGTGAGCAAACTGGCATAGACATCCCTCCACCCGATACGCATGACTGGACTTAGGGTCTGACTTGGGCTTAGGGTGCCAGGGAGACTTGGGCTTACCTGTGGGCTTCTTCTAAAAGGAGCTTGATGCTCCTGCCCTTTCTAAAGACGCCATCCCATATTTTTGTCAAGAGTCCGCGCAGAGTCCGTTGTCTTGGTATTTCTGCTGCGGTAAGCAAGCACTTTTACCACATGTGGCTCATTTGGGCTTTTTGGACGCAGGATCTGCAGACCACTGACAGTGCAAGGTCCCTGCAGAGAAATTTAGAATCTTCCATTTCAAGGCGTCCACCCTTGCAAGGACCACTGGGGATTCTGTGCCCCCAGGTTCTACCTGCTAAAGAAGGCAGAGAAGTAGCAAATGTAGGCCACATAGCTGCAATCTTAAAATAATCTAAGAAAAAATACAATTCTGTGAAATACTCACCTGTAGAATTGGCATTATACGCATACAGCACGTCCTGCTCCATCTATAATACTTACACATGGGTAATCCTCCGCCAGAGGGCGCTGTTCACTGCAGACATGCAAAACAGGCTACTCCCGGCCCTTCATATACCCAGGGACGTTCCCACAAATCCCCAGTATTGAAAAGCAGTGAGAAAAGAAGCCGGGAGAAACCAACCACCAACTGGTAACAAAAGTAATGATAACAATCACCATACAGGGGATCCAGAAAAATGTAAAACCAGGGTGGGGTGGAGCAGGACGTGCTGTATGCATATAATACCAATTCTACAGGTGAGTATTTCACAGAATTGTATTATTCTAAGCATACAGCCCGTCCTGCTCCATCTATAATACTTACACATGGGACATCCAATAGCAGTGTCCATAAAGTAGGGTGGGATCCCCAAAAAACAAGGCACAGCAGACAGTAAAGGCGCTGTCACCTGCAAATCTTTGCAACCAGGTACGACATGAGCAGAGGCTTTAACGTCAATCTCATAACAAAACCTTTGAAAGGTATGAACAGAGACAAACAACAGTCTAGTAACTTATTCAACAGAAAAACCTGGTGCTGAAGGGCCAAAGGTACCCAAACACCAATATAACGGAATAAAATGAGAAAGGGAGATTCTTCCCCCTCAAAGGAATAGGCCAGTGTAATGGCCCAACCAGCCCACAGGCAACAGAAGCCTCGTGGAAAACGTAGAACTCTCCCCAAGGGGAATGAGAACTGGTCTCCCATCAGACAGGCGGGAATACTGACCCCTTCATTAGCAAGAAGCCGAAACCTTTACTCAGGACCAGGAAGGCATCCAAGTAAGATCAATCCAAAGGGCGCAGTGGCCCTGGAAGCAAGCGATATTAGGCGCATACATAAGGAGGCGCCCGCAGATCCCAAGGGCATCAGTCCCCCTAAGGGACAAGAAACCACCAGGAAAAATTGCAACACCTGTTGAGGGAATGTAGACCCTTTACTTCAGCATTATTAAGAATAAGGTCCATAGTTAGACTAAAAGGACTTAATGATCATAAAACACCACTTGGACAAAGGGATCCGGCGTAAGACAGAATACCACCACGTCATGGTGTGCATATAGATATATCTCGAGCTAAGGCTAAGTAATCAGATCCACCTTCTCAGGCACACGTCTGACTGAAGCAGGAGCCCCCAGAGAAGCGACTTGGACTACAAGACAGCATCCAGCATAAGTCCCAAGGGAACAATCCGCAGGGCAAAGAGAATGAAAATGGATCCCAACAGGAACCACAGAACTACTTGGGAGATGCCCTTGAGCAAACCCCAAGAGAGCTCCTCACAAGGAAGACTGAACCAGACTTCTACAGGAAGACAGACAGGACAGAACCTGAACATTCAGAGTACCGAGATGGGGAACCAACCCCAACCTATGCTGTAACGACTCTAGAACCCTGAGAACTGAGAACGTCTAACAGGGAAGAGACCAAGACTCATGCCAATCAATATGGGTACACAATAACCCACAATAGACGGAGGAAGAGGAAGCCAAGGAAGCTTGCTCCTAGCCCCCCATATACCAGGTCACCCAGAAGATAAGCCCGTCTCCAAGGGGTGAATGAATCAGCTGTCAAGCCCCAGACTAGAGTCTGTAGATTGGGACGACAAAGAAAAGGCCTGACAAGGGCAGAACCGCACTCCTGAGAGAGCGAACAGGTCAGCTGACCTTAGCAGAAGCATCTACGAACCACAGTTCACTAGGTCACCCGGGGGTCAACAAACTCACGGGTCTCTTAATCGGCACAACCGTTCGCAGAACCCCACATAGTAGGGTGAATGAAGAGAAGGCATATAAGATAGAAAATCCATGCATAATTTTACTAAACCCCCATGACCAGAGTCAGAATATTCTGAGACAGTAAACACAAGGGCGGAGCCCCTGTGGTATAAGCGAGACCCAACAGAGCCACCCTAGTTGGCTCTCAGAGGGACACCAGGATAGCAAAACCTGCCACTGAGAAACATCCATTGGAGCGAATACCGTTGAGGAGCAGGGGGCGTAGACCCCCGCCCAGATCAGGAACCCTCCAGAGGGATCATCCTGCTTCAAGCTCCAGACCAGTAATAAAACAGGCCATTGTCTTCCAACAGGCCAAGATTCCCCAAATAGACAGGTCCTAAAATAGGAGAAGTCCAGCCATATAGAGTCAACGGAAGGCTCATGTTTTAACAAACCAGTAGGTAAGATGGACCCTCTAAGGGACCCTACCCAGGAGCCACAGGGGGTTTTTTGGAAGAAATTCCCCCCCGCCAACCTGCGAGACTTGGTACCCAAGGCGACCATTCACAGGAAGATGCAAGCAAGGAAGGGGGTGCCCCCTGACAGGGTCCTTGGATATAATCAGCTCAAAAGGAACCACCGTACCAAGGGGGAATGAGCACAGACCTAGTTCCAGGGTGCTGGAACCCCAAGTAGGATCAGTAAACTACTGTGCAAAAGAGCCCAAGGGCTCTGCATATAAGGGGCATCATCTGATACGCCACCAACGGGCCCACCAGCTGCAATCCTGCCTGGTGAAAGTAAGATGTCAGTAAAGGGGGGACAGAGCCCCCGTGACCAGGAGTCCACTTGAGCCAAGGGAGAAGGCTCAAGCCTGAACCGAATCCAAGGAATGGAGATAGCGGATAAGGGACCATGAGGGATTGAGGTGACTGAGCACCCATCCAGTAACTCCCAGGGGACACCGCCTGCCAACTAATCCACTCGGCCTGACGTAGAGATTGGGGAGTAAGGAAAGACGACCCGGTAGGTCCTAGTGCGGACGCCCCCCAGGCATATCCGAGACATCACCCCCCTTTGCGCCGTGGCGAGCAGCTTGGGAGCGAAAGAGAGGCCAAAAACAAAGCCTCCATCCGCAGGGTTGGTCCTGCAACACCGACTAGTAACGGTCTTGGTGTCCAGCAGAGACAGGGGGAACTAATAAGATCTAGAACTGCACAGGAGGCCGGAGGCCCCCCTTGCACAGGGCGCCTGTGTCCCAAGACAGAGATGTCATATAGGGACTACCTGTGAGAGTAGAATTGGCAGGCCTACCATAGGCCAGCATGGTCCAGACTGCCTCATACTTTTGAGGAAAGGAGGAAGGTCAATATAGAGGCCATAGCCCCATTCTGTTAAGGGCAACCGGTAAGTAAGCCCAAACTCCGTAGGCCTAGCACGGCCTGCACCAAATCCTGATGGGAAAACAGGGGCTAGAGGCACCCTGACAACATTTGAGAGGGACCACCCAGCAAATGCTATCCTGTGTCCAGGGGGAACTACCTCCTGGAACCACCAGAAGGAGAAGGTACATTCCTAGATAGGAGTCAGCTGCTGCAGCAGTACCAGAAGGGGCGAGGGCGTCCCTTCATGCTTGGGAGGTCTTGGCAGATTTGGACTTAGTCCTACCAGAGGGCCCAGGGCGTTGCCTGCCCATCCCATGGTGAAAATCCACACCGAACAGTTGGAAGCACACCTCAGGTTCGCGTTTGACACTAACGTAGGGAGGTGGAGGGGTGGCCCTGCCCCGAAGAGGCCGGGACGGCCTTCTGCGTAGGGGTGCCTTACCCTTTTATTCAAAAAGGTCCAAACAAGCCCCAAATAGTCGCCGTCCTCTGAAGGGAAGGCCAGTGAGCGCCTTTTTCGTAGCATCATCAGCACCCCACACGGCGAATAGCTACACAGAGGTTCTAGAACACATCTTAATGGTTTCATCCAGCGCTGAGAGGATGAACCTCACAAACACATCACAGTCTGATAGCGCATTAAACACCCCCCAGGGGAGGTCCTCAGGTCGGTGGTCAAGTACTTTTCTAACGAGAGTCCTGGCGGCCACCGCCGTGATGGCCGCGGCACAGGCTGGGCGCAGAGCCGTCCCTGCACACAAAAAGGCGTGGGAAGCCAGTCTGTAAATGCGCCGGTCCTCAGCATCCCGAAGGGTACGGTAATAAGGAGCCGTCATGAAGGGGGGGTTAGTAACCCCTATAATCGGTGCATCCACCACAAGAGGTGCTGACCAAAAGTTAACCACATCAGGAGGGAAAGGGTACTTCCAATCCCAGACCCCAGGGACCCTTTTAAGTTTACAAGGCGATTCCCATTCTTGGGATATAAGATTCTGGAAATGATCCTGTTCCAGGAACTCCAAGCGCGGCGGCGCTGTATGGAAACTCTCCTTCTTAGGCTTGGGAGCCTCTCCAGGTGGGGAGATTGCCAATACCTCAAAGATCTTAATAAGAAGTTCATCTGTGTCACACAGGCCCCAAGAACCGGGCCCAGAATTATCACGGCTGCCAGGCATCTCAAACCAGACAGCACCTGCTCCGCCGTAGGCAGCCTGCGCGGCACGGCTTGCTGGTCATCCCCGCTCGAGTGAGACTCATCCGGAGTGAGATTTAGGTCCGGGGAGACGGGTGTATTGAAGGGAGGTGCAGCCACTGGCAAACCTGATTGCAGGGTCAGTGCCTGTTCAGCACACGGTCCGCAGATCCGTGCTCTGTCAGCATCAGCATGGGGCTGACCACACACTGCACACAGCCGGTCATGTCCCAGAGGGACCCCGGGTACATAATTCTGAGATGCCTCCATATGGTGATTATCTGAGCAGTATGCCCGCAGGGATTTACGCAATAGACTACCCTGAATGCCCCAAGACCCGCTAGGAAGTGGGAGAATTTATGTGGACCCGCTATAATATATGTTAGGCCGGGAGAAGCCACCGAAGTCCTGGCGTCTGAAAGACATAATGGGATAAGGGGGGGGGGGGGGGTGTCAGTGCCATGCGCAGCCGAAAAAAACACAAATAAACAGATACCGCCCCAGAGGGCGCTTACATGACCAAGGGAGGAGGCGGATCGCACCACGCGCGCGCGAAGATTGTCAAAATGGCGCCAAGCGAACCTCGAGGGGCGGGCCTGATCTGGCTGTGACGCGGAGCGAGTCATGCCGAGTCCCCGCCTCCCCCAAAGAGCGCGAGGCTCTAACCAACGAAAAGTGAAAAACAGTAGTGGATAGTACGCACATACATAATGTTGCTGTCACGCTAGAAAATGATGCTGCCGTCATGAGTACACTCATGTAATGAAAGGACAAACAGGCTTGCAACCATAAACTTATGTGGAGCAAGGAGCGCAACACTGACACCCGAGTACCATGAAAGATCAAAGGCCTTAAACGTGTTACATTACACTAGGACTGCCACACATACCCCCCCCCCCCACTTCCTTTTCCCCCGAGCTATGGGAGGAAGCGAGGGAGAAGCGGACCTGCGTCCAGGGATGAACTCTGTGAGGGGCACGGGCAACAATGCAGGAGGGGCATCCACTAGAGGCTCACCATCAGCCTAACCGCCTACCCTATGGTGGGGGATTGCGGTGGAGCATGGCTCCGTTAAGCAAACAAGGTGCTGCCTACCTTCACCCGACCAACGCAGCCCAGGGAGGCATATTCTTCATAAAGAGGACGGGTGGAAATAGTCCCACAGGGCCACGGGCTGTAAAGCCCCGCTCGCCTGCGAGAGCGTGATACTTCATGTCTTCGCAGTTCAGCACTGCAGAGAAATCTGGGGATTTGTGGGAGGTCCCTGGGTATATGAAGGGCCGGGAGGAGCCTGTTTTGCATGTCTGCAGTGAACAGCGCCCTCTGGCAGAGGATTACCCATGTGTAAGTATTATAGATGGAGCAGGACGTGCTGTATGCTTAGAATAACGTAACAGCATTATAACAGCTCTAGAAAACAGACAAACAAGGAAAAATACAATTCTGTGATTACTCACCTGTAGAATTGGTATTATACGTATACAGTACATCCTGTTCCAGAAGATATTCCTTACTCTTGGGTTATACATCCAGTAGATGGCGCTGGACTGCAGAGACAGAAAATTGGCTCCTCCCGGCCCCATATATACCAGGGACCTCCCACATATTCCCCAGTATTGAAAAGCAGTTAAAATGAGACCGGGAGAACTATAACCATAATATGAAAAACTGAACATAAGAACAATTACCATAAAGAGGTAATAAAAAACAATTATAAGGGTGGGGTGGAACAGGATGTGCTTTATACGTATAATACCAATTCTACAGGTGAATAATCACAGAATTGTATTATTCTAAGTATACAGCACGTCCTGTTCCAGAAGATATTCCTTACTCTTGGGACATCCAATAGCAGTGTCTGTAAGGTAGGGTGGGATCCCCAAAAGTAACAGCAGACAGTTTAAACCGCCTGCAGAACTTTGCGACCAAAAGCAGCATTAGCTGAGGCCTTAACATCAACCTCGTAAAACTTAGAAAAAGTATGAACAGAAGACCAAGTGGCGGCCTTGCAAACTTGTTCAACAGAAGCTTGGCGCTGAAAGGTCCAAGAGGCACCAATAACACGAGTAGAATGAGCAGTAAGGCGGAAGGGAGGCTCCTTCCCCTTAGCAGAGTAGGCCTGTATCACAGCCTGACGGATCCACTTACTGATAGTGGACTTAGCTGGAGCCCAACCCTTCTTAGGACCAGACGGGAGCACAAAAAGAGCATCAGTCTTCCTGAAGGGTTCAGTAGCCACCAGATAGAATTTCAGAGTCCTAACCACATCCAAAGAGTGTAAAACCCTTTCCTTAGGGTTACTAGGATTAGGACACAGAGAAGGCAAAACAATGTCCTGATTGAGGCAGAAACAACCTTAGGCAGAAAATCTGGCTTAAAACGAAACACCACCTGGTCCTGGTGTCTCTCAAAATAAGGAAGTTTGATGGAAAGCGCCGCCAACTCAGAAACACGCCTAACAGAAGTGATAGCCACCAAAAAGACTACCTTAAGCGTAAGAATGGACAAGGGGGCCCCCTGCAAGGGCTCAGAGGGAGACACCTGCAGGGCAGATAAGACCAAGTTCAAGTCCCAGACTGGTAACAAAGGCTTACGTGGGGGACGCACGTGAGTAACCCCCTGGAAGAAGGTCTTGACCAGGGGATGCTGAGCAAAGGATCTTTGAAAGGTCATGTTTCTGCCTTGGCCATTTTTTTCCAGAGTACTGAGCTGAAGACCCAGATCCAAACCATGTTGCAGAAACTCCAGAATCCTAGGAATAGAAAACACACGACAGAGAAGCGACTCGCACCAGTCAATGTAAGTACGCCAAACCCTATAGTAGATGGAAGAAGAGGACCTTTTCCTAGCACTGGTCATGGTATTAACAACCGAGGCAGGAAGCCCCTTTTCCATCAAGATGGAGGTTTCAGCAGCCAGGTCATCAATGCCAGCATTTGTAAATTGGGGTGGCGTAGGTGCCCCTGAGTGAGCAGATCTGGAACCCGGGGCAGGGCGTACTGATCTACTGCCAGCTGCACGATGTCTGTGAACCACACTCTTCTTGGCCAACAGGGGGCCACCAGTATGGCTGGCACCCCTTCCTGACATTGCCAAGGCATCCATGGCCAAGGCCAGAGGATCCTGGGACAGAGAGACAAAGACTTGCTTGTGATTGTGACGGTGCGCAAACAGATCCACATCTGGCTGACCCCAGCGGTGGCACAGGGAGCGAAACACCCTGCTGCTGAGGGACCATTCTCCCAGACGAGAAGTCCCCCTGCTCAGGGAGTCTGCCTCTAGATTCTCCACCCCCAGAATGTACACAGCTGAGATGCAGGGAACATTCACCTCCGCCCAGGACAGTATTAGGGACACTTCCTTGAGGGCCCTCTTGCTCCGGGTCCCTCCCTGATGATTGATGTAGGCAACCGCCGTCTGGTTGTCCGAGCGGACCTGAACAGCCCGACCCCGCAGGTGTGGGGTTAGGTGGGCGAGAACCAACCTGATCTCCCTCAGTTCCAGAACGCTGGTAGGGGTATGGGCCTCCTGAGGGCCCCACTGACCCTGGAATTTCAGGAATTTCCAAAAGCCCCCCCAACCTGTCAGACTGGCATCTGTGGTGACTGTCTCCCAACAAGGGGCCAGAAAGGATCTGCACCCCAGCAGGTTCCTTGAGTCCAGCCACCATGACAGAGACCGCCTGGCCAGAGGGGACAGAACAAACACCTGATCCAAGGACACGGGGTCCCGATCCCATACTGACAAGAGGTGAAGCTGAAGAGGCCTCATGTGGAACTGAGCATATGGAACCGCCTCGAAGCAGGACACCATCAGGCCCACCAGCTGCATTCACTGCCTGATGGACGGATGAGGACAAGACAGAAGGAGCTGAGACTTCTCTTGAAGACTCTCCACCTTCAGCTGAGGAAGAAAGATCTTTACCTGAGATGAATCCATGGGGTGGTTGATCACCCAGCTGAATGACTCTGGTGTGGACACCACCCACTGAGTGTCCAGCTCTGGCTGATGGAAGGACTGAGAAGCGATAAGCATGTCGTCCAAGTAGGGAAGAATGCTAACGCCCTGAGATCTGAGCAGAGCCATCACTCCTGCCAGCACCTTGGTGAATACCCTGGGAGCCGAGGTGAGACCGAAGCCACAAATTGGTAGTGCTGATCCTCCAGAGCGAACCTGAGGAATCTCTGGAAAAATAGGTATGTGAAGGTAAGCATCCCTGATGTCTACAGAGGTCATGAAGCCCCCGGGGTGTAGGAAACTCACAGGGGAGCGCAAAGTCTCCATGCAAAAGCGTCTGAATCTGACAAATTTGTTGAGGCGTTTTAAATCCAGGATGGACCCATCCTTTTTGGGAACAATGAAAAGATTGGAATAATAGCCTTTGCCCCTTTCCCTCAAGGGCACCCGGCAGATGACTCCCAATTCCAGAAGGCCTTGGACAGCCAGCGACAGACCCTGAGCTGACAGGGGGTTTTGAGCTAACCGGGATCTGATGAATCTTGGGGGTGGCCAGGCTGCAAACTATCTTGTAACCGGAGGACACTACCTCCTGAATCCACCAATCTGAGACATGACGCCTCCAGACATGAGCCAAGAGCCGAAGCCGTTCCCCCCACCGGGATGGGCGAGGGCGCCCCCTCATGCCTGAGGGGGCTTGGGGGAGGACTTAGGCTTGGGACCCCAGGAGGGGCCAGAGCGGCCACGTCCTCTGCCCCAAAAATCTCAGCAGGGTTCCAGCAAAGGAAGCTCCCCGTCCAATTCTGGAGCCACGGAAGGCTGCCTTCTATGCTGAGGTAACTTGCCTCCCTTAGCAAACAAGTCCAGAAGTTCCCCAAAGAGGCGCAGCCCCTTGAAGGGAAAACCAGTAAGTGCCTTCTTAGCAGCGTTGTCAGCCGCCCACTGGCGCAGCCAAACTGTGCGGCGTATCGCCACCAACAAGGCAGATGCCCTGCCACACATTCTAATGGTATCATCCAAGGCAGAGAACACATATGCAACAAATTCCTCACAACGCAGAAGAGCTCTATACTCTTCACTACCAGCATCATCAGGGGCCCCATCTAAGAGACCCCTGAGCAGGCTCTTAATAGCAACAGCTGTAATGGCGGAGGCACAGACCGGGCGCAGCGCGGTCCCCACACAGGCAAAGGCATGGCAAGCCAGCTGATCTATGCGCCTGTCCTCCCCATCCCTCAGTGTAGTAGAGTCAGGGGAATGCATGACGGATGTGTTGGACAACCCCAGAACTGCTGCATCCACCTCGGGAGGACATGACCACAGTTTAACCATCTCAGCAGTAAAGTGATACCGCTTATCCCAGCTCTTTGGCACCCCGGGAAGCCGGCTAGGCCGTTCCCACTCTTTGAGCACCAGATTATTAAAATGAGTTTGTTCAGGAAACTCCAAGCGTGGTTTAGCAGTATGAAACAGCTCCCCCTGCTGCCGCGGAGCCACGGCAGGAGGAGGGATACAGAGTACTTCAAAAATGTGAGTTAAAAGCCTGTCAGTATCATCTGAAGACCATGGGTCAGACCCAGCACCGTACCCCCTAGATTGTTCCTCAGATGATTCTGAATCAGAAAATAATTCCCCCTCTTCCAGGGGGTATAACCAGTAACATAAAAAAAATACAATTCTGTGATTACTCACCTTGTAGAATTGGTATTATAAGTATGCAGCACGTCCTGCTCCAGATAATAATTCATAACAGATGGGATTACCTCCGCCAGAGGGTGCTTGACTGCAGCGATGGCAAAAAGAGGCGCCCCTCCCGGTCCATATATACCCGGGACCTCCCACAAATTCCCCAGTATAGAAAAGCAGTAAGGAGAACCAGGAGGAGCCAATGATAATTAACAACGTTAACAAAGATAACAATAACAGAGTATCTAAGATAATGCAAACAGGGTGGGGTGCTGCATACTTATAATACCAATTCTACAAGGTGAGTAATCACAGAATTGTATTCAGCATGTCCTGCTCCAGATAATAATTCATAACAGATGGGACATCCAATAGCAGTGTCCGTAAACAGGGTGGGATCCCAAAAGCAACAGCGCGCAGTTCAAACCACTGCCGCCTGCAGAACCTTGTGGCCAGAAACAGCATCCGCCGAGGCCCAAACATCTACCTTGTAAAACTTGGAAAAGGTATGAACAGAAGACCATGTAGCAGCCTTACAAACTTGTTCACCACAAGCCTGGTGCTGAAAGGCCCAGGAGGCCCCAACAGCACGTGTAGAATGAGCAGTAACCCGGAAAAGAGAATCCTTCCCCCTAGCAGAATAGGCCCTAAAAATGGCCTGACAAATCCATTTGCTGATAGTAGACTTAGCAGGTGCCAGGCCCTTCTTGGGGCCCGAAGGAACCACAAACAAGGCATCAGTCTTTCTAAAAGGTGCCATAGCCACCAAGTAGTACTTCAAATTCCTGACCGCATCCAGGGAATGTAAGGCCCTCTCCTTGGAATTACCAGGATTAGGGCACAAGGAAGGAAGCACAATGTCCTGATTGGCAGAGGCAGAGACCACTTTAGGCAAGAAATCAGGTTTAAATCTGAAAACCACCTTGTCCTGGTGTCTCTCAAAGTAGGGGGCCTGAATAGAAAGGGCCTCTAACTCCGAAACACGCCTGACCGAGGTGATAGCCACCAAAAAGGCAACCTTAAGAGTAAGAAGAGACAGAGCAGCCTCATGCACAGGCTCAAATGGAGGGCCCTGAAGGGCAGACAAAACCAAATTCAAGTCCCAGACTGGCAACAGAGGCTTTCGAGGGGGACGCACATGAGCAACCCCCTGGAAGAAAGTCTTGATCAGAGGATGTTGAGCGAAGGATCTCTGGAAGAAAACAGCCAAGGGAGAAACATGACCCTTGAGCGTGCTGAGCTGAAGCCCCAGATCCAAACCATGCTGAAGGAACTACAGAATCCTAGGAATGGAAAACACCCGACAAGGAAGGACCCTAGACTCACACCAGTCAATGTAAGCCCGCCAGATCCTATAGTAGATGGTAGAAGAGGAATTCTTCCTAGCCCTGATAAGAGTGTTAACCAGACTCAGAAAGCCCCTCATCCCTTAAGATGGAGGTTTCAGCAGCCAGGCAGTCAAAGCCAGCGTTTGTAAATTGGGATGGCAAAGCTGCCCTTGAGAGAGAAGGTCCGGGACCAGGGGCAGAGCATACTGATCCACAGCCAGTTGAACAATATCTGCGAACCACACCTGTCCTGGCCACCGGGGGCCACCAGGATTGCTGGTACCCTTTCCTGGGCCAGCTTGCGCAGAACCCTGCCCAGCAAGGGGAATGAAGGAAAAAGATACAGGAGACGGACCCCTGCCAGGATAGAGTCAGAGCATCCACCGCAAGGGCCAAACAAATCCACATCCGGTACCCCCCAGCGGAGACATAAGGACATGAAGACCTCGTTGCTGAGAGACCATTCCCCCAGGTGAGAGGACCCCTGCTTAGGGAGTCCGCCTCCAAATTCTCCACCCCCGGAATGTACACTGCTGAGATGCAAGGAACATTGTCCTCCTTGAAGGCACTTTTGCTCCGAGTCCCTCCCTGATGATTGATGTAGGCAACCGCCGTCTGGTTGTCTGAGCGAACTTGGACCGGCCGGCCCTGAAGGTGAGGAGTCAACTGGGCCAGTACCAACCAAACCGCCCTCAGCTCCAGGACGTTGATGGGGGCATGGGCCTCCTGAGGGTCTCACAGCCACTGGAATTGTAGGGTTCTCCAGAAGCCCCCCAACCTGACAGACTGGCATCCGTGGTGACCAGGGGGCCAGAAAGGATCTGCCCCCAAACAGGTTCCTCGAATCCAGCCACCACAAGAGGGACCACAGGACCAGAGGAGACAGAACAAAAGCCTGATCCAGAGACAGGGGACTCTTGTCCCAGACTGATAGAAGATGGAGTTGAAGAGGTCTCATGTGAAACATATGGAACTGCCTCGAAGCAAGACACCATCTGCCCCACTAGCTGCATCCCCTGCCGGATGGAGGGATGAGGGCATGACAGCAGGGAATGAACTAGAGTCTGCAGAGAGTCCACCTTCAGTTGAGGAAGAAAGATCCTGGCCTGAACAGTATCCAGATTCATGCCCAGGAAGGAAGTCACCCGAGATGGGGATAGGGAAGATTTGGGGTGATTGATCACCCAGCCGAATGACTCCAGAACCGTCATCACCCGCTGGGTATCCAATATCGCCTGCTGGAAGGACTGAAGTGATGAGAAGGTCGTCCAGATAGGGAAGAATGCGATTGCCCTGAGGAGAGCCATGATACCCGCCAGCACCTTGGTGAAGACCCTGGGGGCCGAAGTGAGACCGAAGGGCAGTGCCACAAACTGGTAGTGCTGGTCCGCCAGGGTGAACCTGAGGAATCTCTGATGCCCTGCGAAGATTGGAACGTGAAGGTAAGCATCCTTGATATCTATGGAGGTCATGAAATCTCCTGGGCACCACGAACTGATCTCGGAGCCAGGGTCTCCATGCGAAAGTGCCTGGTCCTGATGAACTTGTTGAGCAGCTTTAAGTCCAGAATGGGTCTGACTGACCCATCCCTATTGGGAACTGTGAACAGATTGGAATAAAAACCCCAACCTCTTTCCACAGGAGGGACCTGACAGATGACCCCCTAGCCCAGTAGATTTTCCACCGCCAGAAAAAGTCCATGAGCTGCCAAGGGGTCTAGAGGAATCCGAGAATAGAGAAATCTTGGAGGCGGCCATGCAACGATAGCTTGTAGCCGGAGGACACAACCTCCAGAATCCACCTGTCTGAGACCTGTTGTCTCCAGACATGAGCGAAAAGCCGCAGCCGTCCCCCCACCCGGATGAGTGAGGGCGCCCCTTCATGGCTGAGGAGGCTTGGCAACAGATTTGGGCTTGGACCCCCAGGAAGATCCGGAGCGGGCACGAACTCTGCCGCTGCTCCAGAAGTCTCCCCTAGGGCCAGCAAAGGAGACCCCTCTCCCGGGTCTAGATCTTCGGTAGGAGGGAACAAAGGCCCCCAACCCCGAAAGGGCCGCAACTGCTTCTTACGTTGAGGCAACTTACCCCCTTTGGCAAACAGGTCCAAGCGATCACCAAATAAGCGCAGCCCGTTAAAGGGGAGTCCCGTGAGGGCCTTCTTAGCAGCGTTATCAGCTGCCCACTGGCGCAGCCAAACAGAGCGGCATATAACAACCACCAATGCAGAGGTTCGACTACACATCTTAATGGTGTCATCTAAAGCAGAGAGGACATATGCAATGAACATTTCACACTGTGACAAGGCCCTGAGCTCGGCACTAGCCGTATCATCAGGAGCGCCTTCCAACAGACCCTTGAGGAGAGACCTGATAGCAACAGCAGTAATAGCAGAAGCACAGACAGGGCGCAAGGCAGACCCCACACAGGCAAAGGCATGGGAAGCCAGCTGATCAATGCACCAGTCCTCACTCTCCTTAAGAGTAGTGGAATCAGGGGAATGGACCACAGAAGTGTTGGACAACCCCAATACTGGTGCATCCACTTCTGGAGGGGTTGACCAACATTTAACCACATCAGCGGGAAAAGGGTACCTTTTATCCCAGCCCTTGGGGATTCCCGGAACGCTCCCATTCTTTAAGAACAAGATTATTGAAATGGGCCTGTTCTGGAAATTCCAGACGTGGATTAGCCGTACTGAAAAGTTCTTTGGAAGAAAACAGACAGAGCAGAGACCTGCCCCTTCAAGGTACTAAGCTGGAACCCAAGATCCAGACCATGCTGAAGAAACTCCAAAATCCTAGGGATCGAAAACACCCTGCAAGGCAAGGCCCTAGCCTCACACCAGTCAATATAGGATCGCCAAGTCCTATAGTAAACGCCAGAAGAGGACCGCTTCCTAGCTCTAATCAAAGTCTGAACAACAGCCTCAGACAAACCTTCCTCCTTCAGAATGAAGGTTTCAGCAGCCAAGCCATCAAAGCCAGCGTTGGTAAATTGGGATAAAGTAGTTGACCCTGAGATAAAAGATCCGGAAACATGGGAAGCCGGTACTGATCTACCGCCAGCCTTACAACGCCTGCATACCAAACCCTTCTTGGCCACCTTGGAGACACCAGAATTGCTGGTGCCCCTTCCAGAGCCAGTTTGCAAACTACCTTGCCCAGCACGGAGAAGGGAGGAAACAGGTACAGAAACCCCAGATCCTTCAAGGGACAAGGCATCCACTGCCAGAGCTAGAGGATCCTGAGATAGAGACACAAAGGCCAGGAGTTTGTGATTGTGCCGTGAGGCAAAGAGATCCACCTCCGGAGTCCCCCACTTGCGACAAAGAAACCGAAAAACCCCGGGGTTGAGAGACCACTCTCCTTGGCGAGAGAACCCCCTGCTCAGGGAGTCCGCCTCCGTGTTCTCCACTCCCGGAATGTAGATTGCCGAAATGCAAGGAACATTGCTCTCCGCCCAATGCAGGATCAGAGACACTTCCCTGAGGGCACTCCTGCTGCGAGTCCCTCCTTGGTGATTGATGTAGGCTACCGCCGTCCGATTGTCTGGACGAATCTGAAACGGAAGACACTGTAAGTGCAACGTCAGCCGTGACAGGACAAGCCGGATGGCTCTGAGCTCTAAGACATTGATGGGGTTGTGAGCCTCCTGAGGATTCCACACCCCGCTGAACTGACGACTTTTCCAGAAACCTCCCCAGCCCGACAGGCTGGCATCCGTGGTAACCGTCTCCCAGCGAGGAACCAGAAAGGATCTGCCCCTCAACAGGTTGCTCGACTCCAGCCACCACCGAGGGGACTGCCGAACCCTGGGAGACATCCTGAATGGTTGATCCAATGACAGCGGACACCTGTCCCAATGCGTCAATAGATGTAGAGATCTCATGTGAAACTGCGCAAACAGGACCGCCTCGAAGGAGGCCACCATCAATCCCACCAGTTCCATCCTCTGTCAGATAGAGGGACAAGGATTGGCCAGAAGAAGGCGGATCAGATCCTGAATCCCCTGCACCTTGGTCTGGGGTAGAAACACTCTGGCCTGAATGGTATCCAGATTCATGCCCAGAAATGAAATCACCCGTGATGGCGAGAGAGAGGACTTGGGGCGGTTGATCACCCACCCGAACCTCTCCAGGGTCGACACCACCTGGTGGGTGTCCAGCTCCGCCTGACAGAGGGAAGAAGCTGAAATCAATAGGTCGTCCAGATACGGCACAATGCGAATTCCCTGAGCTCTGAATAAGGCCATTATGCCCGCCAGAACCTTGGTGAAGACCCTCGGCGCCGAGGTCAACCCGAAGGGAAGGGCTACAAACTGAAAATGTTGATCGTCCACCTCGAACCTGAGGAATCTCTGATGCGCTGTAAAAATTGGAACATGCAAATACGCATCCTTGAAGTCTATGGATGTCATGAAATCCCCTTGACGAAGGGAATTGATGGCCGAGCGCAGAGTCTCCATGCGGAACTTCTTGGTTCTGATGAATCTGTTGAAGCCGGTTTACCCGCAGGCTTGGGCTTGGAACCCCAGGCAGAAGTGAGACGGGCCCGACGGGAGCCTCTGACACCCGAGAAGGCCAAACCTCTACCAGCTCTGGCACCCCGAAAGGAAGGATTGAAAGAGCCTGCCCCCCGAAAGGGACGGCGCTGTTTCTTCCGCTGAGGTAACTTACGTCCCTTTGCCACAGCATCCAACTTATCTCCAAACAGCCGCGTACCGAAGAAGGGAAGCGATTTCTTGGCCGCAAAGCCCGCCGTTCACTGACGGAGCCATACCGATCGGCGCATGGCCACCAATAAGGCTGAAGTCCTACTACACATAACAATAGTGTCTTCCATAGCAGCCAAGACAAAATCCATGAACAATTCAAATCTTTTCAGCGTAGTGAACTCAGCGCTGGCCGTATCAAAGTGAGCGTTATTTAACCAGTCCCTAATCAGAGACCTAGCACCCACCAACACTAGCGCAGATGCACAAACAGGCCGCAAGGCCGAACCAACACAGGCAAAGGCATGGCATGCCATCTGATCAAGGCGCCTATCCTCACCATCCTTTAGGGAAGTGGCGTCTGGGCTGTGAAGCACGGAGGAGATGGTCAACCCCAAAACTGGCGCATCGACCTCGGGAGGAGAAGCCCAGCGCTTAACCACTTCCACCGGGAAAGGATACTTCTAATCCCATCCCTGAGGAACACCCGGAAGCGACTAGGTTTCTCCCATTCCCTAAGGATCAATGCATCAAAATGACCCTGGGTAGGTAGGGAACTCCAAACGGAGCTTGTGGGCCCCAAAAAATTCCCCCTTCTTGAGAGATGTGACAAAACCGTGGCCGTGGCAACAGCATCCCCCAGCGCCTGCTCAACATCAGCCTCGCCAAACCGTACATCGTCAGCCTCGGACTCCTCATACAATTCCCCCCTCCTCTAACGGGGAATAATCCGACATATCGCATGAATCATCATCAATATCCCAAATCGCCTGGACCGACGACAAATGTCTCTTTTTAGCCTGGGCCTTCTTGTCCACCGCGCTAACCATAAATTTCTCGATGCTGGCCAACCTAGCACAAACATCGGAATGCGACTCCCCGCTGGCACCAATGTCACTTGGGGTACGGAAAAGGTGGGGAGGGGAAGGCGATGAAGCGGGGGGCGCCGACCCAGAAGGCTGGACACCCAACTGCCGCGATATGGCCATTTGTGCACATGGTATACAAATAAGCACATTCTCACCCGTAAGGGATGCCCCACAACCCACACATGGCCGGGTTTGTCCCAGAGGGAGCCCGAGCTCGGTATCTTGCGGAGCCTCCATATGGTGATTCTTGTGGTCAGTCGCAAGACCGCAGGGAATTTAAGCAATAAGCAACCCGGGATGCCCCTTAAAAGTCCCAGTGGGAGGATTTGTGGTGATCTTTTTTAAGACTAGGGACCCCAGGACTAGGAGGATCCCCTTATCATGCACATATACGATGCAATCTGTAACACACAATGAAGGCAACATACAATCGCCTCAAAGTATTCACATATATCCATATAAATCTAAATCCACACATGCGAGAGAAAAGGAGGCCCCCCCTGCTAAAGAGGGGCGCCCTCATAAGCTAAGGAAGTGGCCAACAGGCCCTTACCGGCCAGGAGCACGCAGATCAGCCACAGCAGCACCAAGATGGCCCCGGAGAAGAGCCTCATGAGAAAAGGAGGAAGAGGAGGGGGGCGGCCCAGCGCAGAACGCACGCTCGCCAGGCCCCGCCCCCCTCCCAGCAACGTGGATCCCAGCCATGGGCTGGCCCGCAGCATCGCGCCAAACGAGGGGGCGGGGCTACCGAGGCCGCGTCGAGAGCCCGGCCCTCCCCCTCCCCGAACAAAGCCTGAGGGGGAGAAGCTCCCCAGGCTGAACGAAGGAGGCCAGCACCGTTAAGGCCCCATGTACAAGCAAACACCTGTCACAGTAAAGACACAAGTGAAAACACTCACACACACACACACAGTGTCATACACACATAAGACCAAGAAAACAACCCTAGAGGGAAGTAAGGGACCCGGAAGGGGGAAATCCCAGCCAGAATCTGGTCATAGTAATGAAAGGGACAGGGCATCCCACACCGGGATCACCAAACCCGGGCAACCGCCTACCCCTTGTGATGGGGTCTCACGGTGGAGCGATGCTCCTTGCACACCCATAAGGTGCTACCTACCCTTACCAGGACCCGCAGCCAAGGCTGGGAGGCTCAAATAGGGATAATTTAGGAAAGGTCCTGGCAGCAATAGGGACATTAATGGCCGGGAGTGAGCCCGGCTTACCTGCAAGGAAGAGAAGTCTTCATCTTCTGTCTTGCTCGCCTTCCTGCAGAGAAGAAACTGGGGAATTGGTGGGAGGTCCCAGGTATTTATGGACTGGAAGGAGCTCCTTTTTGCATTCATCTCTGCAGAAGTTCGCCCTCTACTGGAGAATAACCCAAATGTCATGAAGAGTTGAAGCGGAGTGTATGTCACACTTGGAATAACCAGTGCAACCAATGCCAAACACAAAGTAAATATAATATATATACCCCCCCCTCCCCCCAGAGATCTACCCAGGGGGGAGCGACGGGGAAGCAGCAGACCTGAGAGGAGCCTAACTGAGGGGTCAGGGGGCGAGGGGCAAATGGCCACGGGAGCGGCATCCCATAAGGCTCCCCACGGGCCTGTACCGCCTACCCTTTGGTGGGGGACTGCAGTAGGAGCAGCGCTCCTTAGCAGTTAGCAGCAGTTCTGCCTACCATCACCTGACCAGCGCAGCCTAAGCTGGGAGGCAGTGAAAAGGAACGGGTGGGAATAGTCCTACAGGGCCGCAGGCTAATAAGCCCCGCTCACCTGCGAGTAGAAAGAGCCATCTTCTGGATGTATAACCCAAGAGTAAGGAATATCTTCTGGAACAGGACATGCTGTATACTTAGAATAGTACTTTTCTGACAACTTTTCAAGCTACTACATTACCCCATTGTAATGGCTGTCCCTGTATGGACAGTCTGACAGGGAAATGAGGATTCTTTAAAAATAATGCTAACAACCAAGTAAAATAAGTTATGTAATATCACTTTTCTCTTACGGCTTACAATTCAAAGTTTATTAATAAGAACACTTGCAGGCGTTACTATCTGTAAGCCAGAAGGGAGAACATAGGACCACCTTTCCTTGCACAGAAGAAAAGGTTAAAGGATATCTGTATACACATCCTCAGTGTAGTGTTGACAACTGAAGTCACCTTCTCGTAAGTCACTCTAAGCTTTACTGCAGCTCCAGACCTGAAACGCTTATTTAAAAGGATTAAACTCTGCCAGTCTGTGTGAACGTTGTTGTTCCCCATGAACCTACAGCATGCACCTCACTGAATGATGCAAGAAACCCACTGGAAGCCTGAAAAACTTTTAAATTTAAAGCAATTCAAAAGTCTATACCATACACAGCCTATTTGCCATAAACAGTATGGCTTAACTAGCATAACTAAAAGGTGTGATTAAGTATTATGTATTAACACAGCATTGTATGTGGCAGATAATGGAGGTTGCAGCGCCGCACCTCTATTCAAGCTTTGAGCCAGCATTTTACCACAAATGGCTTTTTTTCTCAGTTTGTTTCAATGAACCTTCTCCGTATCCAAGCCTGAATAGGGACAATGGCTTTGATATTTATTGTCAGCCCCATAAAATTGTGTGTTCGCACATCTGGCAAGACAGCTTAAAGCAGGCCAACACCCGTGCAGTGTGTGTGTTGGTCTCCGCCACTATATGACAGGCTGCCCCCCCCCACCCCCGTACATCTTACCTTTACCTCAGTCACCAGCCAGGAATCCAGTGCAGCGATTGGCCGTCCAGCACCAGCGCCTATTTTGAATGCACCCCCCCTGTCATATAGTGGCAGAACAAGGCCTGTGAAGTCAAGAACTTTGATAAAATATGAATGGTAATGTTATCAACCATGCTGCTGCTGCATTTTCACAAGCTGTACACAACCATGGTACAAGCACTGTGTTTTGTGCATGGTGAGCCAATAAATACACAGGTGGAACAGCTGCTGAAAATCCTGTGACCAGAGGTTGCACTAGACCTTTTTCCAAGTAGTAGAAATATTCCTCCCATCATCCTGGAGGAGTATTTTCAGTCACAAAGGAGTACACAATTTAGTAACATTAGTATGTAAGGCTAAAAAACGACTAGTCCATCCAGTTCAGCCTGTTTACCAGTGGTCTAGTAGCCATAGCTGGTAATGTTCTTACATGTAAGGAAGGCATCCCGGCCACTTTTGTGGGAATTAAATTAATCGATATAGAGGTATAGCTTATTTTTAACGGGACACTCCAGGCAAAGGGTTAATTTAGTTCCTTCCTGCTCTCCCCATGCTGGCTATCAGGGGTGGCATATTTGATTCAGGCTGCTTTATATTTTCTCACAAGCCAAGGAAAACTGTCTTCCTTGTGCTCGTCCTCTCATGCTGGGATCAGTCATCAGTTCTGCATCTCTCTATGGTGTACAGGGAACCCTTAAAATTGAGTCAGCAGAAGAGAGTGAGTTGGTTTATCAGAGAATGCAAAGTTCTGGTAAATAAAAGATGCCGCCTCTGACAACCAGCGTGGGGCAAGCAGAAAGGAGCTTGTATCTGCAGAAGAGGAGTGTCACTCGAAAGCTCTAAAAAACTTGTCCGAGTCTGACTATAGAAACATAGAAGGATGGCGGCAGAAGGAGACCATACGGTCCATCTAGTCTGCCCCTATGTGTATACTGTATGTACTCTTTATCTTAGGATAGATGTGTGCTTATCCCAGGAATGTTTAAATTCAGTGACTGTTGATTTTTCAACTACCTCTGCTGGAAGTTTGTTCCAAGCATCTACTACTCTTTCTGTAAAATAATATTTTCTAACATTGCTCCTGATCTTCCCCCCGACTAGCTTCAGGTTGTGCCCCCTTGTTCTATCATTAAGCTTCTTCTTAAAAACACTTCCCTCCTGAACCTTATTCAATCCTTTCACATATTTAAAGGTCTCAATCATGTCCCCCCTCTCCCTTCTTTCCTCCAGACTGTACAAATTAAGTTCTTTAAGTCTCTCCTGATAAGTTTTAAGTTTAAGTCCTTCCACCATTTTTGTTGCCCGCCTTTGGACACATTCTATTTGAATAATGTCTTTTTGCAGGTAAGGTCTCCAGAACTGCACACAGTATTCTAGCTGTGGCCTTACCAGGGCTCTATACAGCGGCATCACAACCTCCCTCTTCCTACTGGTGATGCCTCGAGCTATGCAGCCGAGCATCCTGCTTGCTTTTCCCACTGCCTGGCTACACTGTCCACTCATCTTGCAGCTATCAGTAATCAGTACCCCTAAATCTCTCTCCTCCGAGGTCCTGGCTAACACAGTACTGCCCATACGGTACTCAGAGCAGGGATTCCTTCTACCCAAGTGCATGATTTTACATTTAGAGACATTAAACTCTAGTTTCCACAGTTTTGACCATCTATCCAGTAAAGCTAAATCATGTTCCATGTTGCAGACACCTCCAGGAATATCCACCCTATTACTAACCTTTGTATCATCAGCAAACAGACAAACTTTTCCTACCAAGCCTTCTCCTATGTCACTTACAAATATATTAAAAAGAATGGGGCCCAGAGCCTTGCGGCACACCACTTGTAACTCGCCTTTGTTCAGATAGCACACCATTTACAACAACGCTCTGATACCGATCCCTCAGCCAACTGGAAATCCACTGAACTATCCAGGGATTGAGTCCTACCTTCAATAACTTATCTATGAGCTCCTTATGTGGTACAGTGTCAAAGGCTTTGCTAAAATCCAGATAGGCAATACCACAGCACCACCTTCATCTAACACTTTAGTGACATTGTCAAAGAAATCAATAAGATTGGTCTGACATGATCTGCCCTCAGTAAAGACATGCTGTTTTGGGTCCAATAGGTCATTAATTTTTAGATGGGAAATTATCTGTTTTTTTAAGAGTGTTTCCATTAATTTGACCACTATAGATGTTAAACTAACTGGCCTGTAATTACTGGCTTCTTCTCTACTCCCCTTTTTATGGATTGGTACGACATTGGCCATTCTCCAATCATCTGGAACCTCACCAGTTGAAAGGGAATGGTTAAGTAAATCAGTCAGAGGGGCTGCAATCACAAACCTAAGTTCCCTTAGAACTGTGGGGTGGATTCCATCTGGACCCATTGCCTTACTTACCTTTAGATGTGCCAGCTCGGCTAAGACATCAGCCTCCAGAAACTCCGGAGCTGTACTCTCCCAGCTGGATGTTGTGCTATGACCATGCCTGCTACTATCTGAAAATACCGAACAAAAGTAGCTATTCAGATGGTCAGCCACAGCCTTATCTCCGTCAATATATTTATTTTCCCTATTTCTAACTTCTAACTTCTTTCTGTCACCAATATATCGGAAAAAGGTTTTATCTCCCCCTCTTCATATATTTGGCCATTTCTTCCTCCTTTTGCCGTTTAGCAGTCCTTATAATCAGTTTTGCTTCCCTCTGTTTAATTTTATACGCCTCTCTGTCAGCTACACTTCCACTTACTTTATACTTCTTATAGGCAGACTTATCTTTTATGATAGTGCTGACTTCCCTAGTAAACCATAATGGTTTCTTCTTCCTTTTATTCTTGCTAGTTTGTTTCACATATTGCTTAGTTGCCTTTAAGATGGCCATTTTTAATAGTGACCACTGGGCACTCACTTCTGCTACTCTGTTCCACTCACCTAATTTTCTTTCTACATACTCCGCCATTTCCTTGAAGTTTGTCTTCCTAAAGTCTAGCACTTTAGTTCTGGTGTGTGATTGCACAATGTCTGTTTTTATTCGGAACCATAAGCATTGATGGTCACTGGAACCCAGATTTTCTTCAACCCTGACCTCTGACACCAGATCCCCATTGGTCAGAACTAAGTCCAGAATGTTATCTCCTCTAGTTGGCAATGTCACAAGTTGTTTTAGAGACACTCCATTAAGTGCCTCAAATATAGTCCTGCTCTTGCATGTCGATGCACTTGAGATATTCCAGTCCACATCAGGCATGTTGAAGTCACACTATATAGAGATAGACTGTACAATCCTGTTTCTATATGGTCAGGCATCATGATCTTCTGCATATACAAATGGTGAGAACGGAGATAAAGAGATATATATTATACAGTGCTTTCCAGTGACACCCCTCTTTTACAGATAGAAGCAGTCAACATGGAGCCTATTTTGTAGGCTGTTCATAGTTCACATCTGTAGAACAGGGGCATCACTGGAAAGCTTTGTATGTTATACCCGATATGTATATAACATACACAGCCTATAAAATAAATGTTCCGTAGCTCTGTGCTCACCCTTTGTATATGCAGAAGAGGGGTCTTGCTGGAAAGCTCTAACAACATGATGTTTGACTATATAGATATAGAATTATTCAGTATAATCCTATCTACTTATAGTAGACATCATGTTAGAGCTTTCCAGTTACAGCTTGCATTTTGATGCAATGTTAAAAGACATGACTCAACTTCTCTGCACATCTGACATTATCCTTCCCCAGATGTAACAACTTTTAGCAGTACCCAAATGATACAATGTAGAAGTTTGTTTACCTTAGCTCAGCAGCACATATAACACATTGTAACAAATGACAGCTGTGCTCAGCCAGGAGAAATTCCTATTACTGTCATTCATGGGAGTGTTTGTACGTAGTCAAGGTTTCAGGCTTCCCAGCACATTCTTGAATTTTAATGATCACCTTTAAATGACAGCTAGAATCACTTGGCCAAGGCCAACTACAGACTACTTACCAGCCTTCTGCGCAATACAGTAATGTATACAAACAAAAAGACAATTCTGTGAGTACTCACCTGTAGAATTGCTTTTACTATGCATGGCACGGCCTGCTTCCAGAAGTCCTTACGTATACTGCAGAAGAGTTGTGGCTTCTCCCGGTACCATATAAAAACGGAATCACCATAGACTTATCCAGTGTTGACAAGCAGTTATACAAGAAACTGGGAGATAATAAAAGTAAAAAAGGTAATAAACCCCAACTAACTTGGACCAATCACCATAAAGAGGCAACCAAGAATATCGATAACAAGGGTGGGGTGAAGCAGGCCGTGCCATGCATAGTAAAAGCAATTCTACAGGTAAGTACTCACAGAATTGTCTTTTTCCGATTGCATGGCACGGCCTGCTTCCAGAAGTCCTTACGTATGGGACGTCCAACAACAGTGTCCGTAAGGTAGGGTGGGATCCCCAAAGAGTAAGAACAGGCAGTTCAAACCACTACCGCCTAAAGTACCTTGCGGCCAAAAGCAGCATCAGCTGAGGCCTTAACATCAACCTTATAAAGTTGCGGCCTTACAAACTTGTTCAACAGAAGCTTGGTGCTGAAAAGCCCAAGACGCACCAATAGCACGAGTGGAATGAGCAGTAACCCTAAAAGGAGGAACTTTCCCCCTGGTAGAATAGGCCTGCTCCACCGACTGACGGATCCACTTGCTGATAGTGGATTTAACCGAAGGCAAACCGTTCCTAGGTCCAGCAGGAAGAACAAAAAGAGCGTCAGATTTCTTGAAAGACTCAGTAGCAACCAAATAAAACTTCAGAGCCCTAACAACATCCAAAGAGTGAAGGGTCCGCTCTTTGGAATTAGCAGGGTTTGGACACAAAGAAGGCAAAACAATGTCCTGATTGAGATGAAAAGCAGACACAACCTTAGGCAAGAAATCCGGCTTAAGCCGAAACACCACCTTATCCTGATGCCGCTCAAAATAAGGAGGTCTGATGGAAACGCCGCCAGCTCAGAAACTCGCCTGACCGAAGTAATGGCCACCAAAAAGGCCACCTTAAGAGTCAGAATGGGCAAAGCAGCCCCACGGATAGGCTCAAAGGGAGGACCCTGCAGAGCAGACAACACCAGATTCAGGTCCCAAACCGGTAGCATAGGTTTACGTGGCGGACGCACATGAGTAACTCCCTGGAAAAAAGTCTTAACCAACCGGTTATTGGCAAAGGATCTTTGGAAAAAAATTGCCAGAGCAGACACCTGTCCCTTGAGGGTACTAAGTTGAAGGCCCAAATCCAAACCATGCTGCAAAAATTCCAGAATCCTGGGGATAGAAAACACCCGACAAGGAAGAGACTTGGACTCACACCAGGTAATGTAAGCATGCCATATCCTGTAGTAGATAAAGGACGAGAACTTCTTCCTAGCCCAAATCATGGTATCAACAACAGAAGCCGGCAACCCCTTATCCATCAAGATGGAGGTTTCAGCAGCCAGGCCGTTAAAGCCAGCAGTTGTAAATTGGGATAGCACAGTTGTCCCTGAGTGAGCAGATCTGGATCCTTGGGTAAGACATACTGATCCACTGCCAACTGCACAACGTCTTCGAACCACACCCTCCTTGGCCAACAGGGGGCCACCAGAATAGCTGGTACCCCTTCCTGGGCTATCTTGCGCAGCACCCTGCCCAGCAGAGGGAATGGAGGGAACACATAGAGGAGCCAAAACTCTGTCCAAGCCATTGCTAGCGCATCCGTGGCGAAGGCCAGAGGATCCTGTGACAAGTAGACAAACCTGGGAAGCTTGTGATTGTGGTGGGACGCAAACAAGTCCACGTCTGGCTGACCCCGGCGGTGACACAGTGAGTGAAATACCTTGTTGCTGAGGGACCATTCCCCCAGCCGAGACGTCCCCCTGCTCAGGGAGTCTGCTTCCTGGTTCTCCACCCTCGGAATGTAAATTGCCGAAATGCAAGGGGCATTCTCTTCCGCCCAAGACAGTATCAGGGACACTTCCTTGAGGGCTCGCTTGCTCCGAGTCCCTCCCTGATGATTGATGTAGGCAACCACCGTCCGGTTGTCCGAGCGGATCTGAACAGCCCGACCCCGAAGGTGTGTGGTCAGCTGAGAAAGAACCAACCTGATCGCCCTCAGTTCCAGGACATTGATGGGAGCATGGGCCTCCTGGGGGCCCCACCGACCCTGAACCTTCAGAGACTTCCAAAAAAACCCCCAACCGGTCACACTGGCATCCGTGGTGACAGTCTCCCAGCACGGCGGCAGAAAGGTCCTGCCACTACGAGAGGGACTGTCTGGCTAGGGGGACAAAACAAATTCCTGATCCAGGGACACAGGGTCCCGATCCCAAACTGACAAGAGGGGCAGCTGAAAAGGTCTCATGTAAAACTGAGCAAAGGGGACCGCCTCGAAGCAAGACACCATCAGACCCACTAACTGCATCCCTTGCCGGATGAACGGATGGGGACACAAGAGCAGAGTCTGTGCCTGCTTCTGAAGGCCCTCCACTTTCTGCGGAGGCAGGAATACCTTGACCTGAGAGGTATCCGGAGTCATGCCCAGAAAGGACCTCACCAAATACTGAGACAGTGAAAACTTGGGATAGTTGATCACCCAGCCGAAGGACTGGAGAGTGGAGGTCACCACCAGAGTATCCTTCTCGGCCTGATGAAGAGACTGAGCCGCAATCAGAATGTCGTCCAGGTAAGGGAGGATGCGAATGCCCTGATCCTGCAGCAGAGCCATCACGCCCGCCAGCACCTTGATGAACACCCGAGGCGATACCGAATGGTAAAGCCACAAACTGGTAATGCTGATCCTCTAGAGCGAACCTGAGAAATCTCTGATGGCCTGGAAAGATTGGCACGTGAAGGTAGGCACCCTTGATGTCCACGGATGTCATGAAGTCGCCCGGGCGCAGGGTACTGACAGCCGAGCGTAGAGTCTCCATGCGAAAGTGCTTGAACCTGACAAACTTGTTGAGACCCTTCAAGCCCAGGATGGGCCTCAGGGACCCGTATTTTTTGGGGACCGTGAACAGATTGGAGTAGAATCCTCGACCCCGTTCCTGGGAAGGCAACAGGGAAATGACTCCTGACTCCAACAGATGTTGAACCGCAAAGCGCAAACCCTGAGCTGACAGAGGGTTTTGAGACATCTGGGATCTGATGAATCTTGGGGGCGGCCTGGCTGCAAACTTGTCTTGTAACTGGAGGACACCACCTCCTGAATCCACCGGTCTGAGACGCGGAGCCTCCAGACGTGAGCAAAGAGCTGAAGCTGTCCCCCCACCTGGATGGGTGAGGGCGCCTCCTCATGCTTGAGGGGGCTTGGGAGAAGGTTTGGGCTTGGAATCCCATGAGAGACCGGACGACCGCGTGGCCTGCCACAGCCCCAAGGATCCCTGCGGGTAACCGAAAAGAAGGAGCCACAACCTCCTCTGGGAGCACGAAAGGAGGGGAGGGCCCCCGGAAAGGCCGAGGCTGCCTCCTACACTGAGGCAGCCTACCATCCTTGGCTAGAACATCCAGACACTCGCCAAAGGGCAGCAGCCCTGTAAAGGGGAGGGGTCACTGTTGTAACCCTCCTGCTGGTCCTCAGAAGAGTCAGAGTCCTGGAAGAGTTCCCCCTCCTCTAAGGGGTAAAGGCCACCAAAAGCATCAAGTCCCTAATCCTCCTCAGAAAAGAGGGATGGCACGTGAGCCAGGTGCCGCTTCTTGCCAGAGGCCTTACGTTGAACAGGCCTGGCAAGCTGCCTTTCAATGCTGGCCACACGCAGTGCCAGATCAGACTGCGACCCCCCGCTAGTATCCCCCTCACTGGAGGCTAAATGCAGGCGCAGAGGGGTAGGCGACCCCGAAGGGGGCGCAGAGCTGGGAAGCGAAGCAGGTAGCCCAGCCTGGGCCGCAACGATACCCTGGGCGCACGGCACGCACACTGCGGCACTGTTACTCAGAGGGGATGCCCCGCACATGGCACACAGCCGGGATTGCCCCGAAGGACCCCCAAGCACTCTATCCCCAGAAGCCTCCATATGGTGATTAACAGAGGCGCAATAGGCCAGCACAGGGGTAAGGGCTAATAAAAAGCCACCCGGGATGCCCCCCTAAGGGATGCCCCCAGAAGCCAGTAAGGGAAGATGAGGGAGGGTAAGGGGTAGGACCGGGAGAAACCACAACCCACAGTTGTCGCGCCTGAAAGACATAAGACACATAAGCATCCCGCAGCACATGCCCAAGGAAACCAAAAAAACTGCGCTCACGTGACCGCGCCGGCGTCATCACACAGCAAAAAAAAAAGGCCACACAGTTATAGCGCCGCCCGCCGCGGAGCGTAGTACAAAGCGGTGGCGAAAACAGTTAAAAAACAGTTAAAAGCACTTGCCGCTACCACCCGCCCCCAAACACAAGTCGGGGAGGGGGGGGGGGAGGAGAGCGAACAGGCAGCGCCGAGAGCCCAGGCCAGGGATGGGGGGCCAAAACAACAGTACAAGTCACATAGTCCCCAAAACACTTGCCCCCTCAGAAGCTAGGACAGGAACTCCGCATCCCTAGTAGGCTCACCATAAAACCTATGGCCGGCTACCCTTTGTGGTACAGGGTCTGCGGCTTGGAGCAGCGCTCCTTGAGCACTTGACCCTAGTGCTCCTCTACCTTCACCCGATCCGTCAGCAGAGGCTGGGAGGCACAGAGGGTCCGGAAATGGGTGGAAATAGCCATGCAGGGCCGCAGGCTTGGTTGCCCCCCTCACCTGCGCAATAGAAAGAGCCATCTTCTAACTTCGCAGAATCACTGCAGAGAGAACACTGGATAAGTCTATGGTGATTTCGTTTTTATATGGTACCGAGAGGAGCCACAACTCTTCTGCAGTACACAGCGCCACCTTGTGGCGGAATAACCCATACGTAAGGACTTCTGGAAGCAGGCCGTGCCATGCAATTGGAAAATGAATAAGATACATTGTGGTCATGGTCTCTGGATAAGTAGTTAGGGAAAGGATTATCGTTTCGTAAATTAGCCACCCAAAGCCAAGGCCGCATACTGCACAAACATTTTTTTTTTTACACTTACAGCTGCAGGCCGAGGGTGGTGGTCTGAATAATGACAGTCCAGTTTTTCAGCAGGTTCCTCCTTTTCATCCGCTTCCCCCTCATCGCTAGACAAGCGAGAGGCTGGCTCCGCCGCAGGTACAACGGGTTGAGGAGATTCGTGCACTGATGGCGAACCACTGGGAGCATTGCCGCTGTGCTGCGTTGGGTAACTTGACGTCCTATGAGTGTATGTACAGTAATAAGTAAAAGTCATTTAAAAAGAACACTATGCTAGGCAATATCCATTTAGAAATCAATCAAGCATACCAGCTATGTCTTGTATGTATGTGGGGAAGTAGAAACCACTAGACAATACCCAAACATTTAGGGTAAAACAGACACACATCCTAGTGCATCTGAAGCTTGCACTTAATGCAGCAGAGGACCGGTATAAGTAACCAGAGACAGATCAACTTCACTGACAAGTGTCTGTTCTCCAGGAGGCCAACACCAGCCACTGGTAAGGAATTAGGAAGGAATGTCCTGTTCAGTCGCTGCTTGCTCCCATCATTGGGAGCACTGGGCACACTAAGAGGCCAGAGCTGACAGAGCGTGCAGTTTCTTGGGGTGGAATTGTGCCAGTGGCTGAAGGGAGAGACCGTATACCCCAATGACTCGCCATACAACTACAGCTCTACAGCAAAGCAACAGATACGAATACTTTATTGGTCGCCAAGTATGTACAGAATACAACATGGAATACTTTTTGGAAGGGAGGTTCTCCATACAGCTTAGACAAACGCCAGACCTACGACTATATACATATATATATATCAACAGTAGCTAGTTTTACATCTTTACATATTTACAGTGGAACTATGTACATGCAATGATCCATTAAGTGGCTGGGGATCAGGGGTTTTCCAGGAGTCTTAGAGGTGGTTGTTCAGGGCTTTGACGGCTAGCGGGAAGAAACTGTTTTTATACCGAGAGGTTCTGGTCGAGATGGCCCGGTACCTTCGTCCAGATGGTAGAAGATTGAAGAAGGGGTTGCCTGGATGTGTGGGGTCGCCTACTATTCTCTTTGCCTTTGAGCGGATCCTTTCCCTAAATTGTTCATCTAGGTCCAATTTAGGGAAAGGATCCGCTCAAAGGCAAAGATGTACAGGCAAAGATGTACAGGCTTCCGTTTCGAGTGCGACATTGACAAAGGCGTATCACATAAAGTATCCCCCATGGTAAGCCCTGGTAAACATGATCACTTTTTCGCCACGTCAATCCTGATAAATTGGACCCCTTCAGTACTGTTGCCCCTAAGTGAACTGAGATGGATGCCATGGCTTTCTACTGCCTGCAGTGTATTGTCTGTGCTGCTCATCTCCAGCCAGGGGACACATGCAAAAGCGGTGAGATTTCCAAGCATCTAGCGGGGTGGGTTTGGGCAGCACAGCAGAGACTCTGCATGACTAAGCTCCCCATTGTCTGTCACAGAAGGCTAAGATGCCGGGGGGGGGGGGGGGGGGGGGGATACAGAAGGATGTTGGTGAACTGGAAGATGCAGACATAAAAGAAAACTCTATATGACAGTGGGGGGGGGGCTAATAGGACCTGATTGTGCAGAGGTTCATTGTTCCTCTTTAAAGCAACAGTCACCTCCCTTCCTAATCCAATCTTAAAAAATAAAAACCTCACCTTGGAAGACTGGAGTTGTGAGGCTTGACCTTGCTGGGTATTGAAGGCTTCGCTTCAGGAGCAGAGAGTCCATGAGAATTTTGGTGCGGTTCCTGGGAAGATTTTGAAGGAGAGGGATGCGGTTCCCTGAGCGCAGATGTCTGCTGCTGCTGCTGTTGTTGCTCAGCGTGACGAAGCAAATCTTTTTCCCTGGATTTATTTTTGTGCTCGGCTAATAACGCGTCAAAACCTTTCTTGCGCCCTTGAACTGCTCTCCGGTAGCCTAAGGAATGTGTCTAGAGAGGGCAGAAGTCACATTAGATAGGCTGAAGAGACAGTGGTACTTTCGCTATATAAAAGGCTTATACACCTACGGCCCACTTTAAATGTATCTATACATTTATTCTATTACTCCTATTATTGTTAGTGATATGTAGAATTTGGTAATGAAAGCATTAAAATATTGCTGTGAATTTTTTTAATTTATTCAACTGAACTTTGTTTTTAGTTCTAGTGGCAAGTTCTTAAAATAACAGAATGACAAGCCTTTATAGAGCCCTTCTGTATTATCAATTCAGATTCAAAAGGATCAGTGCTCTTTCTTTGGACAAAGACTTTTTATTCTGGTTTCTGGCTGACTGTTTAAGGGAGGTGTAATGTGAAACTGTGTAATACTACAAATCCATATATACACAGTGGCTAAGGGACGAAGGGGTTGGTTATATACCTGAACTTTGTCCCCCTGGTCTCCTCTTCCTTTCATTGAAAAAAAAAATACAATTCTGTGATTACTCACCTTGTAAAATTGGTATTATAAGTATGCAGCACGTCCTGCTCCAGATAATGATTCATAACAGATGGGATTACCTCCACCAGAGGGCGCTTGACTGCAGAGATGGCAAAAAGAGGCCCCTCCCGGTCCATATATACCCGGAACCTTCCACAAATTCCCCAGTATAGAAAAGCAGTAAGGAGAACCAGGAGAAGCCAATGAAATTTAACGTTAACAAGGATAACAATCACCATACAGAGGATCCAAGATAATGCAAACAGGGTGGGGTGGAGCAGGACGTGCTGCATATTTATAATACCAATTCTACAAGGTGAGTAATCACAGAATTGTATTATTCTAAGTATGCAGCACGTCCTGCTCCAGATAATGATTCATAACAGATGGAACATCCAATAGCAGTGTCCGTAAACAGGGTGGGATCCCAAAAGCAACAACACGCAGTTCACACCACTGCCGCCTGCAGAACCTTGCGGACAAAAACAGCATCCGCTGAGGCCCGAACATCAACCTTGTAAAACTTGGAAAAGGTATGAAGAGAAGACCAAGTAGCAGCCTTACAAACTTGTTGAACAGAAGCCTGGTGCTGGAAAGCCCAGGAGGCCCCAACAGCACGTGTAGAATGTGCAGTAACACGGAAAGGAGGATCCTTTCCTTTAGCAGAATAGGCCCTAAAAATAGCCTGACAAATCCATTTGCTAATAGTAGACTTAGCAGGTGCCAGGCCCTTCTTGAGACCCGAAGGAACCACAAACAAGGCATCAGTTTTTCTAAAAGGTGCAGTAGCCACCAAGTAGTACTTCAAATTCCTGACCACATCCAGGGAATGTAAGGCCCTCTCCTTGGAATTACCAGGATTAGGGCACAAGGAAGGAAGCACAATGTCCTGATTGAGATGGAAGGCAGAGACAACCTTAGGCAAGAAATCAGGTTTAAATCTGAAAACCACCTTGTCCTGGTGTCTCTCAAAGTAGGGGGCCTGAATAGAAAGGGCCGCCAACTCCGAAACACGCCTGACCGAGGTGATAGCCACCAAAAAGGCAACTTTAAGAGTAAGAATAGACAGAGCAGCACAATGCACAGGCTCAAAAGGAGGGCCCTGAAGGGCAGACAAAACCAAATTCAAGTCCCAAACTGGCAACGGAGGTTTGCGAGGGGGACGCACATGAGCAACCCCCTGGAAGAAAGTCTTGACCAGAGGATGTTGAGCGAAAGAATTCAGGAAGAAAACAGCCAAGGCAGAAACGTGACCCTTGAGTGTGCTGAGCTGAAGTCCCAGATCCAAACCATGCTGAAGGAATTCCAGAATCCTAGGAACGGAAAACACAAGACATGGTAGAACCCTAGACTCACACCAGTCAATGTAGGCCCGCCAGATCCTATAGTAGATGGTAGAAGAGGATTTCTTCCTAGCCCTGATTAGAGTATTAACCACAGAATCAGAAAGCCCCTCATCCCTTAAGATGGAGGTTTCAGCAGCCAGGCCGTCAAAGCCAGCGTTTGTAAATTGGGATGGCATAGCCGCCCTTGAGTGAGAAAGTCCAGGACCGGGGCAGATCTACCGCCAGCTGAACGATATCTGCGAACCACACCTGTCTTGGCCACCGGGGGGCCACCAGGATTGCTGGTACCCTTTCCTGAGCCAGCTTGCGCAGAACTCTGCCCATGGGGAATGAAGGAAAAAGATACAGGAGACTGAACTTCTGCCAGGAGCCACTTCCGGCACCCCCCCCCCCCCCCCCCCCCCCCCCAACGGTGACATAAGGGCATGAAGACCTCGCTGCTGAGAGACCATTCTCCCAGGCGAGAGGTCCCCCTGCTCAGAGAGTCCGCCTGCATATTCTCCACCCCCGGAATGTACACTGCTGAAATGCAAGGAACATTGTCCTCCGCCCAGGACAGAATCATAGACACCTCCTTGAGGGCACTCTTGCTCCGAGTCCCTCTCTGATGATTGATGTAGGCAACCGCCGTCTGGTTGTCTGAGCGAACTCGGACCGGCTGGCCCTGAAGGTGAGGAGTCAACTGGGCCAGTACCAACCGAACCGCCCTCAGTTCCAGGACGTTGATGGGGGCATGGGCCTCCTGAGGGCCCCACAGCCCCTGGAATGAAGGGTTCTCCAGAAGCCCCCCCAACCCGACAGACTGGCATCCGTGGTGACCGTCTCCCAACAGGGGGCCAGAAAGGATCTGTCCCCCAACAGGTTCCTCGAGTTCAGCCACCACAAGAGGGACCGCCGGGCCAGAGGAGACAGAACAAAGGCCTAATCCAGAGACAGGGGACTCTTGTCCCAGACTGATAGGAGATGGAGCTGAAGAGGTCTCATGTGGAACTGAGCATAAGGAACTGCCTCGAAGCAGGACACCATTTGTCCCACAAGCTGCATCCCTTGCCGGATGGAAGGGCGAGGGCAGGACAGAAGGAAATGATCCAGAGATTGAAGAGAATCCACCTTCTGCTGAGGAAGAAAAATCCTGGCCTGAACAGTATCCAGATTCATGCCCAGGAAGGAGGTCACCAGAGACGGAGACAGGGAGGATTTGGGGTGATTGATCACCCATCCGAATGTTTCCAGAGCAGTCACCACCTGCTGGGTATCCAATTCTGCCTGCTGGAAAGAATGAGAAGTGATGAGGAGGTCGTCCAGATAAGGAAGAATGCGAATGCCCCGAGCTCTGAGGAGAGCCATAACACCTGCCAGCACCTTGGTGAAGGGGCCGAGGTGAGACCGAAGGGCAGTGCTACAAATTGGTAGTGCTGGTCCTCCAGTGCGAACCTGAGGAATCTCTGATGCCCTGGGAAGACGGTACATGAAGGTAAGCATCCTTGATGTCTATGGAGGTCATGAAGTCCCCCGGGCGCAAAGAGCTGATCGCGGAGCGCAGGGTCTCCATGCGAAAGTGTCTGGTCCTGATGAACTTGTTGAGAAGCTTTAAGTCCAGGATGGAACCATCCCTTTTGGGTACTGTGAAGAGTTTGGAATAAAAACCCAGACCTCTCTCCCCAGGAGGGACCTGACAGATGACCCCCATGTCCAATAGGTTTTGTACAGCCAGAAACAGACCCTGAGCTGCCAGGGGTTCTAGAGGAATCCGAGACCTGAGGAATCTTGGAGGCGGCCAGGCATGAGCGAAGAGCTGCAGCCGCCCCCCCACCCGGATGGGTGAGGGCGCCCCCTCATGGCAGTGGAGGCTTGGCAACAGATTTGGGCTTGGACCCCCAGGAAGATCTGGAGCGGCACGACCTCTGCCCCTGAAGTCTCCCCTAGGACCTGCAAAGGAAACCCCTCTCCCAGACCTGGATCCACGGTAGGCGCAGCTGCTTCTTACGTTGAGGCAACTTACCCCCCTTGGCAAACAGGTCCAAGCGATCACCAAATAGGCGCAGCCCCTTAAAGGGGAGCCCCGTGAGGGCCTTCTTAGCAGCGTTAGCTGCCCACTGACGCAGCCAACAGAGCGGTGTATAGCAACCACCAAGGCAAAAGTTCTACTACACATCCTAATGGTGTCATCTAAGGCAGAAAGGACATATGCAATGAACATTTCACACTGTGACAAGGCCCTGAACTCGGCACTAGAAGTCTCATCAGGGACGCCTTCCAACAGACCCTTGAGGAGAGTCCTAACAGCAACAGCAGTAATAGCAGAAGCACAGACAGACCCCACACAGGCAAAAGCATGGGAGACCAGCTGGTCAATGCGCCGGTCCTCACTATCCTTGAGGGTAGTGGAATCAGGGGAATGGACCACAGATGTGTTGGACAACCCCAATATTGGTGCATCCACTTCTGGGGGGGGGGGGGGGGTAGACCAACATTTAACCACATCAGTGGGAAAAATACCATTTTGTGAGTACTCACCTGTAAAATGGTTATTACGAGTATGTCACACACCCCACTTCCAAATATTCATGACACTTGGGAACCCGGCCTGTAGAGGGCGATCTTGCAGAGATGACATGGAAAAAGGAGCCCCTCCTGGTCCATAAGTACTGGGTTCCTCCCACTATTCCTCAGTCTTTTTAAAAAGCAGTGAAGAACCAGGAAGAGCAAATTATATGGTGATTATTATTTTCAAACTATTTTTCAATCATCGAATATAAAGGATCCCTTAGAACAAAAAAGGGCTGGGGAAGTGGGGTGTGTGACATACTCATAATAACCATTTTACAGGTGAGTACTCACAAAATGGTATTATTCCTAGTATGTCACACACCCCACTTCCAAATATTCATGACACTTGGGACATCCAATAGCAGTGTCTATAATGGGTGGGGATCCCCAAAGAATAATGCATAACTTAAATTACTGCAGCTTGCAGAATTTTGCGGCCAAAAGCAGCATCCGCTGAGGCCCGCACATCAACCTTGTAGAGGTAAAGACCAAGTCGCATCCTTGCAAACCTGTTCAACAGAAGCCTGGTGCTGAAAAGCCCAGGAAACTCCAATAGCACGAGTAGAATGAGCGGTGACACGAAAAGGGGGAACCTTCCCCTTAGCCAAATAGGCCCCAATGATGGCCTGACGTATCCACTTACTAAGGGAAGATTTGGCAGGAGCAAAACCCTTCTTGGGCCCAGAAGGCACAACAAAAAAGGCATCCATCTTGCGGAAGGCCGAAGTAGTAACTAAATAATACTTAACACAACGAACTACATCCAAAGAATGTAAAACCCTTTCCTTGTCGTTACTAGGTTTAGGACACAAGGAAGGAAGAACTATATCCTGATTTAGGTGGAAAGCAGACACCACCTTAGGAAGGAAATCCGGTTTAAAACGGAAAACAACCTTATCTTGATGCCTCTCAAAATAAGGGGCTAGAATCGACAAAGCCGCCAGTTCAGAAACTCGGCGGACAGAATAGCAACCAAAAAGGCAACCCTCTGAGTAAGAATAGGAAGAGGAATATCCTGCAAGGGCTCAAAGGGAGCAGCCTGCATAGCTGAAAGCACTAGGTTAAGGTCCCAAACAGGAAGTATAGGCTTTCTGGGAGGCCGCACATGCGCGACTCCATGGAAAAAAGTCTTAACCAAAGGATGAAGAGCAAAAGAGCTTTGAAAGAAAATAGCCAAGGCAGAGACTTGCCCTTTCAAAGTACTAATCTGGAATCCCATATCCAGACCTCGTTGCATATTCCAGAATTCTAGGAATAGAAAATACTCTACAGGGCAAAGCCCTGGATTCACACCAATCAATATAGGACCTCCAAGTCCTGTAATAAATGACAGAGGAAGACTTCTTCCTAGCTCTAATAAGAGTCTGAATAACCACATCAGAAAGACCTCCTTCTTTCAAGATGGAGACTTCAGCAGCCATGCCGTCAAAGCCAGCGTTTGTAAATTGGGGTAACAAAGTTGACCCTGAGTGATGAGATTTGGAAGAAGAGGCAGATGGAAACTGTTGGGGCGTGGGAGTCGTTGCCGGTAAAAACAGTCCTCACTCAAGTCTTGGCAAAAATAGGCTTAGGTTTATTTTGAGCAAAAACAGAAAACAAATGAACAAAAAACAAAATTCATGAAAATAAGGGGTTAAGTTATAGCTACCGTAGGACCAAGTAGCACCCCAGCTCTCAGTTCATCCTGACTGACCTGAACTGAAAATCCCTCCACCTATATACAGGTGCACTTATCTACCAATTACCAGTTTCCAACAGCCCTTTATTCTTAAAGGAATATACATCTGGTTTTTAAACAGAAATATTACATATAAATCATACATTAAACCACATGAAACAAAGCAACAAAGCATGTCTCCTTTAAAAATAAAAAGGAGCTTATAATCTATATACATATTAACAAATTATACACAGGAACATAAACACACTAGGTTTGGCTGCAGCTTTGCCTCACCTGGCAGTAATTAGCAGCATCCTATATAAACCCAGCACACCCTCTGCTCTGGTTTGGTCTCTGCAGGTAAGTAGCTGGTCATGCTGTGTGTGTGTTGGTGGGGAATAGTGAACTAGTTTATCTGTGAAAGGATAGTGGACAGAGATGAAGATTTGCTGGCCAGCAGATAGAAAAGAGAGAGTAAGATACATACAGACAGACAGACAGACCTGCTCACTATTAACCCCTCAACATACCCCCCAACTCAAGTGGAAGCTTGTCCTTCCACAGAACACATCTCCTGGACCTGGGTACCGAATCGGGACAGGTGATCTGCATTCTTATGCTGACTTCCCGGTTTGTATTGGACCAAGAATCTGTATGGTTGTAGGCTTAAGTACCATCTTGTCAGGCGGGCATTGTTACCTTTCATTGTGTTCAACCAAAATAAAAGATGATGGTCAGAGATTAACACAAATTCTTTCCCCAATAGATAATAACGTAAAGACTCTACGGCCCACTTGATAGCTAAACATTCTTTTTCTATAGTAGAATATTTCTCCTCTCTGGGAAACAATTTTCTACTAATGTACAGAATTGGGTGTTCCTCTCCATTCTGAAACTGACATAGAACAGCTCCGATACCTCTTTCTGACGCATCCACCTGGACTAGAAATGGCAGAGAAAAGTTTGAATTTCTTAATACCGGAGCAGAACAAAGCTTCTCTTTTAGTTTATTAAATGAATTTTCACATTCAGGAGTCCATTCCACAAGGTTTCTCTTGGTTTTCTTGGTAAGATCACTTAGTGGAGCTGCCAAATTTGAAAAATTTGGAATAAATCGGCGGTAATAGCCAGCCAGTCCTAAAAATGATCTTACCTCTTTTTTTGTTTTTGGGATTGGGGCATCCATCACTGCTGCGACCTTGGACATTTCTGGTTTAATTTTCCCACCACCTATAACATAGCCAAGGTAAGCTTGGGCTTGAGCTATTGTACATTTTGTGGGATTGATTGTCAGCCCGGCTTTTGCTATGGCAGAAATTACATTGCCTAAATGCAACAGATGAGACTTCCAATCAGAACTAAAGACAATGACATCGTCCAGATACGCCGCACAGTATGAGCTATGTGGTTTTATAATTGTATCTATTAACCTCTGAAATGTAGCAGGGGCATTGTGTAAACCAAAAGGCATACGTGTGAACTGAAACAAACCTTGTAGGGTGGCAAAAGCTGTTTTTTCACGGGAATCTTCTGCAAGTGGTATTTGCCAATAGCCTTTAGTCAGATCAAATGTGGAAATGTATTGGGCATCACCCAGCCTAGTGATCAAGTCTTCTATATGGGGCATAGGGTAAGTATCAAATTTAGAGATCTGATTGAGTTTTCTAAAATCAATACAAAATCTCATTTCTCCATTTTTCTTGGGTACAATCACAATGGGAGAACACCAGGGGCTAGAAGATGGCTCAATGACTCCTAATTTTAGCATGTTTTGGATCTCTATGTCTATCACTGGTTTGAGTTTTTCTGGTACTCTGTAGGGTTTTTGGCGTATTGGTTTTACATCACCAGTGTCAATGACATGCTGGACTAAGTTAGTATGCCCGGGTGTAGTAACAAATGTGTGTTTATATTTCTGAATTAATAGATCTACATCTCTATTTTGTTTTTCAGAAAGTTCTCCACCTCTTTTAATCTTAGAGATTTGTGAAGAACTAGGAGACAATACAGAGTAGGCCTGCTCGAGTATATTTGGGTGACATTCTGACAGGATAGTACAGGCCACATTTGGTCCATCAACCCATTTTTTAAGCAGATTGGCATGGAAAATTTTCTTCTTTTGAATTCTGCCTGGCATAGAAATCTCATAATCTACAGGACCAGTTTGGCGTAAGACTTCAAATGGTCCCTGCCATTTTGCTAGCAATTTGTTATCAGAGGTTGGCAGTAACAGCAAAACCTTATCACCTGGCAAAAAAGATTTTTGCTTGGCAGATTTGTCATACCAGCGTTTCATGCGTGACTGTGCCTCTGAAACGTTGATTTTCACAAAATCAGCTAATTCCGCCAGTCTGTCCCGCATAGAAACTACATAATCCACCAGGTTTTTTTGGTTTGGGCTAGGTTCTTCCCAGTGTTCCTTTATTACATCCAGTGGTCCTCTTGGTCTTCTCCCATAGAGTAACTCAAATGGAGAGAAGCCAGTGGCTGCTTGTGGAACCTCCCTGTATGCAAATAACACATATGGAAGCAGTTCATCCCATTGCTTTGGATACTGTACCACAAATTTACACAGCATCTTTTTAAGAGTTTGGTTAAAACGTTCCACCAAGCCATCAGTTTGGGGGTGATAAGAGGTGGTCCTCACAGCCTCAATACCAAGGAGCTGATGGATTTGCTTCATTAAACTGGACTGAAAGTTTGAACCTTGGTCTGTGAGAATTGTATGAGGAATACCCATCTGACTAAAGAACTTAATCAGTTCTTCTGCAATTCTTTTTGTGGTGATAGTTCTTAAAGGGATAGCCTCTGGATACCGGGTCATATAATCACTTAGTACAAGAACATATTGGTTACCTTTTTTACTTTTTTCAAGAGGACCAATGATATCCAAAGCTATCCTTTCAAAAGGGGTATCAACCACGGGGATGGGAAGCAATTTACATTTTTTGTCACCTGGAGCAATATATTGGCATTCTGGACATGATTCACAAAACATTGCCACATCTGCATGTATTTTAGGCCAAAAGAACCGGTTCAGTATTCTTGACAGAGTTTTATTTCTACCCAAATGTCCAGAGAGTGGAATACTGTGAGCAATATTCATAATTGACTCTCTGTACTCAGAGGGTACCACAATTTGCCACACTTGCTCTGCTGTTTGTGGGTGCTGGCAAACCCTATACAGGATCTTATTTTTTAATGTGTAATAGGGATACTGTTTGGGTTCTTCTGTGTCCCCTTTCACCTGAGAGAACGGTAAGGCAAGGGTGTTATCTTGTCTTTGTTTAACAGACATATCCTCCCAATTTAAAGGTTGATTAGGTCCTTTTCCCAAGAGACAATGTTCAGACCGCCATTTTTCACGGGCAAGTCGCTTTCCTCTCTTAGAAAGATGACTTTTACCATTACCATCGAATACATCACCATCAAATGGAAACACATCACCTAGAGGTTGTACAGTAGATAGTGTTTTAACTTGTGACCTAGTTGTTATTGCTGAAATCAAACTGCTATTTTTGATCATAGTACCGAATCCAGGTATGTCCTGACCCAAGACTACAGAATATGGCAGCGTAGGTACTACCCCCATTTCTACTGACACTTGCATATCATCTATTTGCACAGGTATAATAGCCTTAGGGTACACCTTTTTATCACCATGCACACATGTCAATAGCAAATGACCTGTTATATTAGCAGAGTCCACCAAGTCTGATCTAATCAGAGACTGCTGGCTCCCAGTATCAATTAAAGCAGTCACCATTTGGGAGTTCACAGTAACAGGCTGCAAATATTCTTTCACAAGTCCCGCACAATTTGCAGATCCTTTTACTTTTCTACTGGTTACCATGACACAGTCCTTAGCATAATGTCCAGTTTTACCACAGGAAAAACAAGTAATCTCCTTATGCTGGCCTTTATACTTAACAGTCTCAGCCCTTTGCTTATCAGTAACAGTAGTAAAAGGAATAGGTCTTACCACACTTGGTTTCTGGATCAGTCCTTTCCTTGCAAGCAAAAAGTTTTCAGCGAGTGTCACTGCTTGCTCACCATCATCAGGCTGATGTTCCTTGACCCAGATTTGCATAGGTGCAGGTAGAACATCCAAGAATTGCTCCATAATGATAGTCTCCATCACCTGTTGAACCGTCTTGCCCTCCGGAGCCATCCACTTGGTGCACAATTCCGTCAGCTGGGTGTAGGCCTCTCTTGGCCCTTCCCTGTCCTGGTATCTGTAGGTCCGGAATTTTTGGCGAAATGTCTCTCCATGTATATTGTAGCGTCTCAGAATTGCAGCTTTAACTTTTTGGTAGTTTCCTGCATCCTCAGTGCGCATTTGGCTATAGGCCTGCAAAGCTTTGCTGGTGAGGAATGGTGCAAGATGAAGAACCCACTGATCCTCAGGCCACTTATTTGCTTGAGCCACTCTTTCAAACACTTTAAGAAATGACTCTATATCATCAGTCTCTGATAGCTTAGTAAGCTTTAAATTTGTAGTAGGAGGTATATTGCGCTGCATGGCTTGCAGCACCTGTAAGAACTGTTCATCTCTCCTTACCCTTTCCTTTTCTTGTTGCTGCAGCTCAATTTTACGCTGCTCCTCCTCTTTTTCTCTCCTCCATTGCTCACGCTCATAAGCATACTTTTCCTCCTCTTTTCTACGCTGGTCACTTAGCTCTTGGCGGTGAACCAACCACACAAGGAGTTCCTCTATATTTTTTGGAGTAGTTACACTCACCGGTGGATCCGTACCGCTCCCAGCTGCAGCGCCCTTCTCTGGAATCTTAGCTTTAGATTCTTCAATCTGGGTGCCTTCCATTTTGGATTTAGGGACCACTGGTTGGCGTCTTTCTGCAGGTCTGGGTGGTTGTATAGATCCCTTGGTTTGCTGAGATCGCCTTGGAGAAGAAGTTGTTATAAATCTCCTGGCATGACCTCTTCCAGCCATGGACTGAGTTTGACAGCTGCGCTTATGAGTCCAGTGCAGACAGCAAGCATCCCACTTCTGACACCATATGTTGGGGCGTGGGAGTCGTTGCCGGTAAAAACAGTCCTCACTCAAGTCTTGGCAAAAATAGGCTTAGGTTTATTTTGAGCAAAAACAGAAAACAAATGAACAAAAAACAAAATTCATGAAAATAAGGGGTTAAGTTATAGCTACCGTAGGACCAAGTAGCACCCCAGCTCTCAGTTCATCCTGACTGACCTGAACTGAAAATCCCTCCACCTATATACAGGTGCACTTATCTACCAATTACCAGTTTCCAACAGCCCTTTATTCTTAAAGGAATATACATCTGGTTTTTAAACAGAAATATTACATAGAAATCATACATTAAACCACATGAAACAAAGCAACAAAGCATGTCTCCTTTAAAAATAAAAAGGAGCTTATAATCTATATACATATTAACAAATTATACACAGGAACATAAACACACTAGGTTTGGCTGCAGCTTTGCCTCACCTGGCAGTAATTAGCAGCATCCTATATAAACCCAGCACACCCTCTGCTCTGGTTTGGTCTCTGCAGGTAAGTAGCTGGTCATGCTGTGTGTGTGTTGGTGGGGAATAGTGAACTAGTTTATCTGTGAAAGGATAGTGGACAGAGATGAAGATTTGCTGGCCAGCAGATAGAAAAGAGAGAGAAAGATACATACAGACAGACAGACAGACCTGCTCACTATTAACCCCTCAACAAACGATCCACTGCCAGCCTTACGACGTCTGTGTACCACCTTGGCGCCACCAGAATTGCTGGCGCCTCCTCCAGTGCTAACTTGCGCACCACCTTGCTGATCATGAAGAATGGGGGAAACAGATAAAAGAACCCCAGATCCTTCCAAGCCAGAGACATGGCATCCGCTGCCACTGCCAGAGGATCCTGGGATAGAGACACAAAAGTTGGAGCTTGTGATTGTGGCGAGAAGCAAACAGGTCCAACTGTGGAGTCCCCCACTTGTGACAGAGGAACTGAAAGACCCTTGGATTGAGAGACCATTCTCCCTGGCGAGAACATCCCCTGCTCAGGGAGTCTGCCTCCACATTCTCTATCCCCGGAATGTAAACTGCTGATATGCAGGGAACATTGATCTCTGCCCACTGAAGGATCAGAGACACTTCCCGGAGGGCACCCCAACTGCGAGTCCCTCCCTGGTGATTGATGTATGCAACAGCTGTTCGGTTGTCTGACCGAATCTGAACTGGCAGACCCTGTAAGAAATTGGTCAGTCGAAGTAGAACAAGACGTATGGCCCGAAGCTCTAATACATTGATTGGAGAATGAGCCTCCTGAGGCCCCCACAATCCTTGGAACTGATGCTTCTTCCAGAAGCTGCCCCAGCCCACCAGGCTGGCATCCGTGGTAACCAGTTCCCAACACGGAGTCAGAAATGACTTGCCCTTCTGGAGGTAGAGCGATATTAACCACCACTGAAGGGACTGCAAAACGTGGGGAAACAATAGACAAGTCTGATTCAATGATAGTGGGCACCTGTCCCACTTTGCAAAGAGGAAGAGCTGAAGCGTCCTTATGTGAAACTGGGCAAACGGGACTGCCTCGAATGCAGCTACCATCAATCCCACAAGTCTCATCCCTAGACGGATAGACTGACGAGGGTTGGACAAGAATAGACGAATCAAGTCCTGAATCAGAACCATTTTGGACTGAGGAAGAAAAACCCCGGCCTGAAATGTATCCAGAATCAGGCCCAGGAAGGGATTTTCCCTGGACGGACAGAGAGGATTTGGGGTACCTTATTACCCATCCAAACCTCTCTAGCGTAGAGACCACCGTCCTGGTGTCCAACTCCGATTGTTCGAGGGAGGAGGCCGCGATAAGAAGATCATCCAGAAAAGGCACAATGCGGATGCCCTGGACCCGGAATATATATTGATCGCAGAGACTCCATGCGGAATTTTCTGAAACTGATAAATTGATTGAGTCTCCTTAGGTCTAGGATAGGCCGACAGAGCCGTCCTTTTTGGGTACCGTGAATAGGTTGGAGTAAAACCCCAAACCCCTTTCCGCTGGAGGCACTAGGCAGATGACAGCCATGTTTAACAGATTTGCTACTGCTGCCCGCAGTCCCTGCGCAATTGCCGGATCTAACGGCATCCGGGACATGAAAAATCTGGGAGGAGGCCGGAACTCAAATTCCAGTTAGTAACCGGAAGAGACTACTTCCAGAACCCAATTGTCTGATACCTCCTGACCCCAGACCTGGAAGAAGAACCGCAGCCGTCCCCCCACCCGTAAAGGTGAGGGCGTCCCCTCATTGTTGAGCAGGCTTAGTGGCAGATTTGGTTTTGGACCCCCAATTCTGACTTGGACGGCCACGTCCCTTTCCTCTATTCCATGCATTCCCTCTAGGGCTGAAAAGGCCGATCCTCTACCGGATCTAGACCCCCGAAAGGAAGGGTTAAAAGAGGCCACTCCACGAAAGGAACGACGTTGTTTCTTACGCGGAGGTAATTTACCTCCTTTAGTGACAGAATCCAATTTTTCTCCAAAGAGGCGCAATCCCACAAAATGGAGCGCTGTAAGCGATTTCTTGGCTACAATATCAGCTGCCCACTGCCGCAACCATACTGACCGCCGAATGGCGATTAACAAGGCAGAGGTTCTGCTCACATGAGCAGAGTATCATCTAAGGCAGAAAGTACAAAAGATGCAAACATCTCACATCGCTTAAGAGTGGCGTACTCATCGGAGGCCGGATCAAGCCCTGAGTAGGTCTCACAACAGACCTAATAGCCACTGTCATGAGTGCAGAAGCACCAACAGGCAGCAAGGCCGAGCCCACACTGGAAAAAGCGTGGCACGCCATTTGATCAATAGGCTTATCCTCTCCATCTTTAAGTGTAGTGGAGTCAGGAGAATGCAGCACAGAAGAATTGGATAAATAAAGCACAGGGGCATCCACCACAGGTGGTGATGACCAATGCTTAACAGTATCAGCTGGGAAGGGATATTTCTTGTCCCAGCCCAAGGGAATGCCAGGAAGCCGCGCAGGCTTCTCCCATTCTTTAAGAATACTTTCATCAAAATGCTTTTGATTTGGAAATTCTAAACAAGGTTTAGAGACTCCAAAGAATTCCCCTTTTTGAGGAGGGACTACTTCAGGAGGAGTGATAACCAAAACCTCAAATAACTGAGCAAGAGCCTTAGGGGTATCCACAACACTAGCTTCGCCCTGCTCAATCACAGTACCAACAAATTGCTGTTAATCAGAAACATCTGAATCCTCATATATTTCTCCTTCTAACTGAGAAGGATCAGACCAATAAAGCATTTCACAATTATCCAACTCACTTACCGGAACGGCCTGAGTCAAATGTTTCCTTTTAGCTGAGGCTTTCTTGGCCACAGAGCTAGACATTAATTTTTCAAGATGAGCCAATCTGGCACATAAATCAGAATGCGACTCACCACCCATGACAATATCACTGGGGGTACGGACAAGACACGGCGGAGTAGGAGATAAGGCAGAAGCCGCAGACACCGAAGCCTGGGACCCAGTTTGCTGCATAATAGTTAATTGAGCACAAGGGATGCAAAGAATTGCTTTATCCCCAACAAGGGATGCCCCACATCCAAAACATTGCCGAGTCTGTGCAGAGGGAACTGCATGCCCGTTGTCCTGAGATGCCTTCATATGGTGTTTAGTATTATACTATAATTGATTATAGTCGCCAAGTATATATGGGATTTACGCAATTGCTACCTGGGATGCCCCTTTAAATAGTCCCAAGTGGGAGGATATTAACACAAATGGACCCCCAAATAAGGCTTTAAGGGCTAAAGACCAGGAGAAACCCCTTTAAAATTAAAGAGTTTCCACCTACAAGGAAAACAGTCACCAATGCACACAATACAATAAATGGCAAAGCATGAAAAAAATGGCAGAAACTCCCTTCAGCAAGCTGAGGGGTACTCACAGCACCTTTAAATATGGATTGCTTCACGAATTTGCGTGTCATCCTTGCGCAGGGGCCATGCTAATCCTCTCTGTATTGTTCCAATCTTAGTATATGTGCTGCCAAAGCAAGCACAATGAGGGAAGACCATAGGGAAGCAACAGGAGCCAGGAAGACAAAGAGAGCACCCAGGTGCTCTTGAGAATGAAATGATTGCTGTGTGCCAAAGCCCCGCCCTCCCCCAGAATCACATGACCAAGAATGGAGGGAAATTCAAATCTGAACATAGCCAGAAAACAAAGAGCTTTAAAAGGTAAGCAAAAGAATGCTGCCTAGATGGAAATAGGAAAATCTAAATAAAACATATCCTATTAAATAGTATAGTAAACATACATAATAATATATATGTAATAAATATTTTTTGATATATCTTTTTTTTTTTTGTTTATTATTTGTGTGCATGGTGACAAATAAGTCCAGATAACGCCCCCCCTCCTTTTTACCCCAGCAGCCATAAGGCACAAGGGGATTATAAAGGGACAGGGGCATCCCATGCCGAGAACACCAACCCGGAAACCGCCTACCCACATTTGGGTCTCACGGAGGAGTAAAACTCCTGTATACACCAGAAGGTGTATGTATCTACCTTTGTGAAACCGAGCCAATACTGTACTTGGGAATGCCTCAATTGAGGTAAAACCTTGTTTGGAATTGGTTTAGGCCCGCTTGAACCACGTGTCAGAAATAATGCTCTGCCTAGTCAAGGATATATGAATTATCCACACAGGACAGCTATTCTCTGATGTGTTGATATATCTGCCAGGGTAAACTTTAGTACCGATTTATCAGTATATGACTAGCAGAATAATAATTTCATATAACTGCTTATATCATCCACAAAAGGCAAGATATTAATGTAGTACAATATTATGAAACAATGGTTTTGTTTGGGCACTTACCGCCGCGGCCCGGGGGTTCGTAACCTTCTCAGGGCCTCTGATGGTGTGTGTCTCAGGTAAGTGCAAAACCGCAGTGTGAAGATCCCTTTTAGTTGGTTATGGTTTCAGGTGTCTGGATGTCTGGATAATCCTTAGATGAATCGGTGGTTGATTTTTACCTTCAAACACACTTTTAAGTCCAGGTATAAAGCAAACCTTAATTGTGCTGGTTTTAGATCATCTTTAGTTGGATCTTCCAACTCTCAATAAACACACCTTGAAGTAAAGTGCGATTTCTTTATTTGATTTAAAGTGGACCAACACCCAGGATTTTGACTATCCTGGGTATTGGTCCACTTCCCCGGGGCACCCCGATTTGGGGTGCCCCGCTGCCTGAAACCCCCCCAAACACCCCGAAAACTCACCTCTCCACGCTCCCACGTGAGTGCGCTGTCCAATGCCCGCCGACGGACAAGTGACGTCCGTCGACGGACAAGGGATCGCGCCCGCCGCCTCCCGCGCGTCACTCTTGACGTGTGCGCGCCCGCGCCGGCCATTCAGAGACGGCCGGCGCGGGCACGTCTAGAGGAGCACGAGAGAGGCGGCGGCGGAAGCAGCGGCTGGAGAGGTAAGGATTTTTCGGGGTTTTGGGGGGTTACACCCCGCGGGACATCCCGATCTCGGATGTCCCGCGGTGTGTGAGGTAATCTTATAGATTCCCGGGCCGATCACCCCTGGGTGTTGGCCCACTTTAAAAAAGCTTAAAGGTGCGCCAATAAAAATATAATGGGAATAGGAATGGGGGAAGGGATAAGGGTCAGTGAGGGAGTGTGGGCTCCAACAATCCTCCAAAGTAAAGCACTCTGTGGTGTTCAATGTGAGTGAACACCGAAACGTTGGGATGAGTGAGTGAGCTGTGCTTGCATTGGCAGGGAGGAGTAAAATGAATATAAAAAGTCCACACTCTTTTCAGCGCTCTCTCTCACATTACTTTTTGCAATGTATCTACCTTTGCCTGAACCATACAGCCAGGGCTGGGAGGCATACAATGTAACCAAACAGGTTTAAAGAGTATCAGACAGAAATAGAGAAAAAAAGGGGCCGGGAGCAAACCCGGCTACCTGCAGCTTGAAGGAGAGTCATCTTCTGAATGCTTCGCCGACTGCAGAGACGAAAAGACTGAGGAATAGTGGGAGGAACCCAGTACTTATGGACCAGGAGGGGCTACTTTTTCCATGTCATCTCTGCAAGATCGCCCTCTACAGGCCGGGTTCCCAAGTGTCATGAATATTTGGAAGTGGGGTGTGTGACATACTAGGAATAGGGTACCTTTTATCCCAGCCCTTAGGGATTCCAGGAAGCCGGCCGGGACGCTCCCATTCTTTGAGAACAAGATTATTGAAATGGGCCTGTTCTGGAAATTCCAGACGTGGTTTAGCAGTACTGAAAAGTTCCCCCTGTAGCTTGGGAGCAGCAGCAGGAAGGGAGATAGAAAGCACATCAAAAATCTGAGTTAACAGTCTATTGGTGTCATCAGCATCCCAATGATCAGAGCCATAGTCAGCACCACTGAAATGCTGATCATCAGATAACTCTGAATCCGAGAATAATTCTCCCTCCTCAAGTGGGGTATAATCAGACAAATCAAGGAAATTCTCAGTCTCCACAGGAAAGGCAGACGCACCCGGCGCCACATGCCGCCTTTTAGCCGGGGCCTTACGGGCCGCAGAGCTAGCAATCAGCCTCTCAATGTTAGCCAACCTGGAAGACACGTCAGGCTGAGATTCCCCACTAGTATTTAGTTCACTGGGGGTCATAATTGCCCAGAATGCAGCGCAAGCGCCTGCTGGGCGCAGGGTACACAGACCCACACATCATCGCTCACAGGGGATGCCCCACACACTACACACAGCCGGGCTTGTCCTGAGGGGACCCCGAGCACAATATCCTGTGAAGCCTCCATATGGTGATTAAGGTGGCACAACTGGCCAATAGGAATTACGCCGTATAAGCAACCCGGGATGCCCCAAATGTCAGCCAGGGGAGTGGGAGGATTAAACACTGTAGGCCTCTAATAAAGTTATTAAAACTAATAGAGGGGACAGGACCGGGAGAAACCTCTTAATACAGTTATCCCGCCTGAAAGACATGATAGAGACACCCCATAAGCACACAGAAATGACAAATAAATAAGAGTCAAGCCCGCAGGGGCACTCACGGACCGCGGTGGGAAGCCAGCAATCACACCAGGAGAGGACCAAAATGGCGCTGGAGGAACCTCAAGGTGCGGGCCGCAGGAGGGTCCGACGCCGAACGCGCCAACAGAGCAAGCCACGCCCCCTCCAAGAAGCGCAGAGACAGGCCAGACGCTACAGCCAATGGGCGCACAGGGATTCTTGATGATGATGCCGCCACTGACCGCGGATGCCAGAAGGCGTGCGTGTCAGTGGCGGCAAATTCAAAATGACAAAGTAAAAGACAGAGCGCGGAGCCCTGAATGAAGTGCAATTACACACACACAAAAGGCAATAAGCGCACATACACCCCCCCCCCCCCCCGAACGGGATAACGAGAGAGGGGGGGGGGGGGAGAGTGGATGTCAATAAAAGACCCACCAATGACCAGGGCAGGGAAGGGCTAGAGCGGACGGGCATCCCAAATCAGGTTTATCATAACCTGCACCGCCTACCCTTTGGTGGGGGATTGCGGTCGGAGCCAGGCTCCGCAAAGGAGAGCACCTGTAATAGAATAGTCCTACAGGGCCGTGGGCTGTTAAGCCCCGCTCACCTGCGATAAGAGAAGCCATCTTCTGACCTTCGCAGCCGACTGCAGAGAAGAAACTGGGGAATCTGTGGGAGGTCCCGGGTTTATATGATTTAAGATGCCTATACACATACAATGGCCTTGAGATGCATCCAGCTTCATGAAGGCCATATTCTGTACTGTACTTCTGCTTCCCATTCTTAAAGTCAGAAAACAGTTGTAATGCATTAGCAAATCTGGAAGTCCTATGACCTGTTAGCAGGGCCACTGAGAGCTGTAAGTAAGCCCAACTTACTCTGGTGCCTGAATAGCCGTTCTTTGTCCTCTTAGTGGCTTTAGTCTTGATTATAAAAGACAAACTTACCCCACCCATTTAGCTTTCTCAGCATAGAGCTGAGGTGCATGAAGAACGGGTTGGCTTTTCCCAAGTGGTTGGCCCCCAACACAATAGTTACCATCTTCTCACACAACTTCATGATAATGGCTTCCTTTTAGCTTCCTCATTCAGTGGTGTACTATTTTTTCTCCTTCAAAACAGATATCTGGTTCTAAAGAGGTTTTCCCCCACCTTAACCATAGTCTGTCCTTTAGGGTACAGAACTGTATCATTCAACCAATCCCTAAAGTGGTCTAACAGTCAAAAACAAAAAAAAGAAAAAAAAGCCCAGAACCTACTCACCTTTTCGGCACAGGTCTGGGTGTCCCTGCAGCCACACAGTCAACTGATGCATACCCGAGCATACTCCCGGGTGTAGCAAGATGGTGCCTATATACAGCTGCTAGGGAGGTGGCTCCTATTACTAGAAGATCCCTCCCTTTAAATCATCAGGCCCCTTTTACCTTGGAGTAGATATGCTCAAAATGTGTCAATGGGAAGAAAAACAGCCCATGAAAGTAAATGAACCCTTACACATCAGTGCATTGTGTTTTGTAAAACACTGCATGCAGCGTTTTGCCCGCAGCACGGACCCCAGACGCCTAATGGCACCACAAGAACATTTCATGTGCCCAAACACAATACAATTCTGTGAAGTACTCACCTGTAGAATTGGTATTATACGCATACAGCACGTCCTGCTCCATCTAATAATAATTACACATGGGTAATCCTCCGCCAGAGGGCGCTGTTCACTGCAGACATGCAAAAACAGGCTCCTCCCGGCCCTTCATATACCGAGGGACCTCCCACAAATCCCCAGCAGAAGCCGGGAGAAACCAACCACCAAACTGGTAATAATAACAATGATAACAATCACCATACAGGGGATCCAGAACAAAGTGAAACCAGGGTGGGGTGGAGCAGGACGTGCTGTATGCGTATAATACCAATTCTACAGGTGAGTACTTCACAGAATTGTATTATTCTAAGCATACAGCACGTCCTGCTCCGTCTAATAATAATTACACATGGGACATCCAATAGCAGTGTTCATAAGGTAGGGTGGGATCCCCAACAAAAAAGGCACAGCAGACAGTAAAGTCGCTGTCACCTGCAAACCTTGCTACCAAGTACGACATGAGCAAAGGCTCTAACGTCAATCTCAGAACAAAACCTTTGAAAAGGTATGTACAGAAAACAAGCAGCGGTCTAGCAAACCTGCTTAACAGAAACCTGATGCTGAAGGGCCAAAGGTACCCAAGCACAAGTAGAACAGAATAGAAAGAGAGGGAGGTTCTTTCCCCTTAAAGGAATAGGCCAGAGTAACTGCCTAACCAGCCCAAATGCAACAGGAGCCTCGGTGAAACTCAGAACTTTCCCCAAAGGGGAATTGAAAACTGGTCTCCCGCAAACAGGCGGGGATACTGACCCCTTCACTAACAAGGATCAGCAAGAAGCCGAAACCTTTACTCAGGACCAGGAAGGCAAACCATCCAAGTAAGATCAGTCCAAAGGGCGCATAGGCCCGGGAAGCAAACAAGATCAGGCGCATGCATATGGAGGCGCCCGCAGACCCCAAAGGGCATCAGTCCCCCTAAGGGACAAGAAACCACCAGGAAAATTTCAACACCTGATAAGGGAATGTAGACCCCTTACTTCAGCATTACTAAGAATAAGGCCCATAGGCAGACAGACTAAAAGGAATTAAATAATGACCATAAAAATACCACCTTGGACAAAAGGGTCCGGCGTAAGGCGGAATACCACCACATCATGGTGTGTGTAATAATATATATAATATAACAAGAGGACAAGCCGGAGAAAACCAAGAAATAACCACCCACATCTAACAGAAAATGTGACTTACAATCAATACGACCGCCAGCCCGCTGCCCCTGCGTCAGGCTTGTCCTCTTGTTACAATAGAATATAGGTGTATAGGTATAGGTTTATGGTATGCTTGGGTTAAGTCCTAATGTTTAGTGGTATTTGTAATATAGATTAAATTTATATATACTTTTGAATTAAATTTGCACTGTAGCACTTTACTATGTAGGAGCCGGTTTGCACAACAAAGTTTTACAAAATCAAATGTAATTTTTGCTATTTAACCCCCAGCCCTCTGCCCCCCCTTCTGTATAAGATTCTGCCCTTCCCTTGTACTTATGTCTTTGTCAGTGTGTTTTTTAATGAGTCCTTAGTGTATATAATTATGTTTACATTGTGATTAATAAATTAATATTTTACTATATTGTCGCAGTGGTGCCATATTCTGTAGTAGGGTGTTGGAAGGTATGGGACCTTCAGTTTTTCTGTAATTAGATTGTATACCCCTATGTGCACACTGCATTCTGTGATAAGTGATAGTCCGGTGCAGTCTCATTTTTGTCTTTTTTAGTAATATATAAAATATAAAATATAAAATATATAAATAAATATAATATATATAAATAAATATAATATATATAAATAAATATAATATATATAAATAAATATAATATATATATATATATATATAATGAGGGCTCTAAGTAATCAGAGCCATCTTCTCATGTACACGTCTGACTGAAGCAACAGCCCCCGGAGGGGCGACTTGAACTCCAAAACAGCTCAGACAGCATCCAGAATAAGTCCCAAGGGAACAATCCGCAGGGCAAAGAGAATGAAAATTGGTCCCAACCGGGACCATAAAACTACTTGGGAGATGCCCCTGAGCAATTCCCAAAAGAACTCCTAACAAGGAAGACTGAACCAGACTTCTACAGAAAGGCAGACAGGACAGAACCTGAACCTTAGAGTACCTAGATGGGGAGCCAACCCCAACCTATGCTGTAACAACTCTAGAACCCTGGGAATCGAGAAAGTCCGACAGGGGAGAGACCAAAACTCATGCCAATCAATATGGGTACACCATTACCCACAATAGACGGAGGAAGAAGAGACCAAGGAAGCTTGTTCCTAGCCCCCCATAGACCAAGCCACCCAGAAGATAAACCCATCTCCAAAGGGGTGAATGAATCAGCTGTCAAGCCCTCAGACTAGAGTCTGTAGATTGGGATAAGAAGGAGCCTGACAAGGGCAGAACCGCACTCCTGAGAGAGCGTACAGGTCAGCTGACCTCAGCAGAAGCATCTGCGAACCACAGTTCACTAGGCCACCCAGGGGCCATCAATCTCACGGGTCTCTTTCTCAGCACGATCGTGCGGAGAACCCCACATAGTAGGGTGAATGAAGAGAAGACATATCAATAGAAAGTCTATAAATAAATATACTAAGCCCCCATGACCAGAGTCAGAATATACTGGGGCAGTAAAAACAAGGGCAGAGCCCCTGTGATATTAGCGAGGCCCAACAGAGTCACCCTAGTTGGCTCTCAGAGGGACACCAGGATAGCACAACCTGCCACTGAAAAACATCCATTGGAGCGAATACCACTGAGAAACAGGGGACGTAGACCCCCACCCAGATCAGGAACCTTGCAGGAGAATCATCCTACTTCAGGCTCCAGACCAATAATAAAGCAGGCCATTGTCTTCCAACAGGCCAAGAGTCCCCAAATAGACAGATCCTGAAGAGTCCAGCAGTAGAGAGTCAACTGAAGGCTCATTGTTTTAACAGAGCCAGTAGGTAAGATGGACCCTCTAAGGCAGTGGTCCTCAACCCTGTCCTCAAGGCCCACCAACATGTCATGTTTTTAGGATCTCCAAATAGCCAGCTCTATTGCTCTGCAGCTGCACTAATTACTCCACCTGTGCATCTTTGTGGAGATCTGCAAAACCTGGCCTGTTGGTGGTCCTTGAGGACAGGATTGGGGACCACTGCTCTAAGGGATCCTACCTAGGAACCGCGGGGGGTTTTGTAAGAATTTCGCCCCCCCCGCCAACCTGCGAGACTTGGTACCCAAGGTGACCATTCACAGGAAGATGCAAGCAAAGAAGGGGGTGCCCCCTGACAGGGTCCTTGAATATAACCAGCTCAAGAGGAACCCCCATACCAAGGGGGAATGAGCACAGACCTAACTCCCGGGGTGCTGGAAACCCCATCTAGGATCAATAACCTACTGTGCTGAAGAGCCCAAAGGCTTTGTATATAAGAAACATCATCTGATGTCATGCCACCAACGGGCCCACCAGCTGCAATCCTGCCTGGTGAAAGTAAGATGTCAGCAAAAGGGGGACGGAGCCCCCGTAACCAGGAGTCCACTTGTTGCCAAGGAAGAAGGCTCAAGCCTGAGCCGAATCCAAGGAAAGGAGATAGGACCACCACACACATACCCCCCCCCGAGCTACGGGAGGAAGCGAGGGAGAAGCGGACCTGCACCCAGGGAACATCGCTATGAGGGGCACGGGCAATAATGCGGGAGGGGCATCTATTGGAGGCTCACCATCGGCCTAAACCGCCTACCCTATGGTGGGGGATTGCAGTGGAGCGTAGCTCCGTGAGCACACGAGGTGCTGCCTACCTTCACCCGACCAACGCAGCCCAGGCTGGGAGGCATATTCTTCACAAAGAGGACGGGTAGAAATAGTCCCGCAGGGCCTCGGGCTGTAAAGCCCCGCTCGCCTGCGAGAGCATGATACTTCATGTCTTCGCAGTTCAGCACTGCAGAGAAATCTGGGGATTTGTGGGAGGTCCCTCGGTATATGAAGGGCCGGGAGGAGCCTGTTTTTGCATGTCTGCAGTGAAGAGCGCCCTCTGGCGGAGGATTAGCCATGTGTAATTATTATTAGATGGAGCAGGACATGCTGTATGCTTAGAACAACAACATATTATCTTCCTGGAAATCTCTTGAAATTCCTGCAAAAATCAGTTACACATGTATAGTGCAACATGGTCTCACAATAGAGGGTGACAAAAGCTATAGGTAGACTGAGCTATAGAATTGTATTGCAGTAGGACTTGTATGTCCCATGCTCAGGCCTACCTTGCATGTCAGAGATCTAGTGCAGGGCTTCTTTGTTTCAACATCGACAACTCCACAGTGTATGTCAGGGTCAAACTCTCGATCTAAAAAAAAAAAAAAAAAAAAGTTGGTACAAAACAAACCAGAAATCTGGTAACAAGTATGTAAACGTGGCTTTTTCTTGTTTAGTTAGGAGTAGGAGAGGGTTAGAAATTCCAGTCTCTTCCTGTGCGACTATAACTGTAACTTAAAACAGGAGGGGGGGGGAGGGAATCTTGGTTTCAGTCCTTTCTTTGCAGGTTCTGAAAGCCCTCTAGGCTTAGGACTGAAACTAAGTTCAGATGTGGAAATCATACTGTGCTCTCAAGCTAATTTGCCAGTTTTGGATTGGGGGGGCTTCGATTTAGTTGCAGCAGAGATTGCTGGGCATAGGGGCCAGCCTCTTTGGCAGGGAGTTTAAAGTGATTTGGATGCCCTTCAAGATAAACAGAAAGACCAAAATAAGGCAAAATGACTTACCCATTTTACACTTCTGCTCCCACTGCTGTGACCAGCAGTGGCCAATAGGATAAAAATCATTGAAGCAGATAAAGAAAACCTAATCAAACAAATGACTTTCATGATTAATGATCCAACTAATTAACTATCCGATATCCCGTATCTACGAGTGGCAAAAGTATGTGATCCTTTGCATTGAGTATTTTGGTTTAATCCTCTTATGTAGCAATAACTGTATCCAGAGGTTTCAGGTAATGGTTGATTAGTCCTGTACATTGGCTTGTAGGAACCCAAAACAGCTTCAATTGAGTTATGTTGCTGGGTTCGCTCTTATGAACTACCTGCTTCAGATCCTTCCACAACATTTCTATTGCATTAAGGTCAGGACCCTGACTTTCCCATTCCAAATATATATATATATTTTAACAATTGTTTGGTAGAACTGCTTGTGTCCTTTTTGTCATTATGATAATCCATCCAAAATCATTGTTCCAAAAGCCTTCTGGCTTGTCCAGGTGATATTTAGCAAACTGTATGAGCATAAATGTACTATTTGGAGAGCAGTGGCCATCATCTCGCAAACCTGTCGTGCACACAATTGTTTTCGTGTCCGCCTGATCATTTTTAAGGTATGCTTAAAAACTTCCTAGCTTCATGGATGCATGGAGAGAAGTGGTGGACTTATGAAAGTTACCATCAGCTAATGTGAGAGGCTTTTAATTGCTTAGAACAGGGGTCCCCAAACCTCCTTCTCTAGGCCCACTAACAGGTCACATTTTGTGGATCTCCACACAGATGCACAGGTAAAGCAATTAGTCCAGCAGCAGAGCTATAGTGGCAGCTGTGTGGACATGTACAAAAATACCGTTTTGTGAGTACTCACCTTTATTATGAGTGTGCCATACACTTCGATCTTCATGACATCTGGGTAATCTCCAGTAGAGGGCGAACTTCTGCAGAGATGGATATGCAATAAATGAAAGCCCCTCCCGGTCCATATATACCTGGGACCTCCCACCAATTCCCCAGTGTATAAAAGCAGTAAAGGGACCAGGAAGAACCAATTATAACCTTAACAATCAAAACCAATGGTTCACCATATACAAGCCCCAGAATACCTGAAAAAAAATAAAAGGGGTGGGGCGAAGTGGAGTGTATGGCACACTCATAATACCCATTTTAAAGGTGAGTACTCACAAAACGGTATTATTTTAAGTGTGCCATACACTCCACTTCGATCTTCATGACATCTGGGACATCCAATAGCAGTGTCCGTCATGGGTGGGAATCAGAAACAGTAAAGAATGCACCAACTCAAACCACTGCAGCTTGCAGAACCTTGCGGCCAAAAACAGCATCCGCTGAAGCCCGCACATAAACCTTGTAAAACTTGGAAAAAGTATGAACGGAAGACCAAGTAGCAGCCTTACAAACTTGTTCAACAGAAGCCTGGTGCTGAAAAGCCCAAGACGCTCCAACGGCGCGAGTAGATGGAGCAGTGATACGAAAAGGGGGAACTTCCCCTTAGCAGAATAGGCCGCAGTAACGGCCTGACGTATCCATTTGCTAATGGCAGATTTGGCTGGTGCCAAACCCATCTTAGGCCCACAGGGCACAACAAAAAAGGCATCCGTCTTACGAAAAGGAGACGTGATAATCAAGTAGTACTTAACACAGCGTACTACATCCAAACAATGCAAAACCCTCTCTTTGTCATTCTTAGGATTAGGACACAAGGAGGGCAGAACAATATCCTGATTCAAATGAAAAGCAGAAAGAACCTTAGGAAGAAAGTCTGGCTTGAACCGAAAGACCACCTTATCCTGATGCCTCTCAAAGTAGGGCGCCTGGATAGACAAGGCCGCAAACTCCGAGACACGCCGGACCGAAGTGATGGCTACCAAGAAGACAATCTGAGTCAGGGTAGACAAAGCAATATCTTGCAGAGGCTCAAAAGGAGGAGCCTGCAGAGCAGAAAGAACCAAATTCAAATCCCAAACCGGGAGTAATGGTTTCCTGGGAGGCCGCACATGCGTAACCCCCTGGAAAAAAGTTTTAACTAAAGAATGAAGCGCAAAACGCTTCTGAAAAGAGATAGATAAGGCAGAAACTTGCCCTTTCAAAGTACTTAGCTGAAGACCAGAGTCCAGGCCAGATTGTAAAAACTCCAGAATCCTGGAGACCGAAAAGACCCTACAAGGAAAAGATCTCATCTCACACCAAGCGATATAGGCTTTCCAAGTCCTATAGTAGATGATAGAAGAAGACCTCTTCCGGGCACTGATCAAAGTCTTAACGACTGAGTCAGAAAGACCCTCCTCCTTCAAGATGGAGGTTTCAGCAGCCAGGCCGTCAAAGCCAGCGCTGGTAAATTGGGGTAACACAACCGACCCGGAACACCCCCGCAGACAAATCGCCAATAGCATCAACCTCAAGCTGATCTGCAGGCTCATCTGACTCCACCAGAAATTCTCCCTCCTCGTCCAGGGAGCAATCGGACCAATCTACAGGCTCACATACTTCATCCTGTGAAGCCGGAGGTACAGGAGACAGGTGCTTCCGTTTCGCAGTGGCCTTTAACCCTGCTTTAACGGAAATTATCTTCTCGAGGTTGGCCAACCGTGCCGCCACCTCGGATTGCGAATCCCCACCTTTGACAATGTCACGCGGGGTCCGGAACAGGGAGGGAGGGGTAGGGGATGATGGAAGTTGCGAAGAGCCAGCAGCCGGAGCAACGGACTGACGCGCAATACTCTGCCTTGCACAAGGAATGCATACAAAAACATCATCGCCTGGGAGCGGAGTCCCACAGCCTCCACACACCCTAGATGGCCCAGAAGAACCATTTCCGGTATTATCGGAAGCCTCCATATGGTGATTTATGGTATTCGCAAAATTTTGGGTTTAAGGCATAAGCCACCCGGGATGCCCCTTTATGTTAATGTCCCGGGAGGGAGGATTTAATTAATAATAAAGATCCCCTTAAAATAGCAGTAACTATATATTATTATTTTTTTTTTAAATATATATACAAGTATACATATATAAATATGTCCCAATTTGGAGGAAAAGAGACTAGTCAGGCAAAATAGAACCGGGAGGCCACTGTATTGAGGAAATCCCAGGATCTGTGGGGAAGAGACAAACCAACAGTAAGACCCCCAGAAATGGCAACATGCAAAATGACATACATACAGAGCACCAGGGTGCTTTGAAGAGGCAAGGAAAAACTGGCCTCTGATTTTCCTCTTTTTTACTTTTCTTTTTTTTTTAAATAAAAGTATTAGTCCATATAAATATTTAACCTCCTTTTTTCCTTTTTAAATAAAAGTATTAGTCCATATAAATATTTAACCTCCTTTTTTCCTTTTTTTAAAAAACAGTCAGAGACCATAAAAACTAGACGGCCTCACGCCAGGTGAGGCCGCTTACCTGTCAAAATAAGGCTTACAAAGGCCCAGCACCTGACCGTAGAAGAGATGAGGGAATGGCCGCAAAAGTCAGCGAAGGCGCAATGGCAACGGTGGAAGCCGAAGCTGCAGAGCTCGTACCAAGGGAAGAGGCGGCGGAGCGGGCAGCAGTAGCAGCAACAGCAGACACATGCGGCCACGAGCCCCACACGCAGCCTCCTAATGAACCGGGAGGAAGTGCGGCTGGGGGCGGTAAACGACGCGCCGCCGGACCACGCCCCCACCCCTGACGTCATCCGGGCCCCGCTCCCCTGCCAAATATGAAAAGTGCGGCCCGCCAAACGGCGGAGTAAAAGCAATCAGAGGGCTAACAAGCCCTCAGAAGAAAGGGGAAAAACGGAGACACTAGGCAGCCTGTGCTGCCCCCAGAAAAACGAAAGAGACAAGGGGAGGGGGAGCTGAAAAAGTGAGAAGGGCGCAAGCAGCAAGCCTGAAACCATACAGCCCGCCCCGGTCACCTCTAAAGCTGACCCAAAGCTTTGGCCCTACAGGCCAGCAGCAGCAGCCCCTATAAGGAGGAATAAGCAAACATACAGTAGACCAAACACACATTACACAGCCCTCTACCCCCCCCCCCCCCATAGTGAAGGGAGAAGGGACCGAAATGGCAGAGCAAGGGGCAAAGGGGACCCTCGGGACAGGGGCATCCCACCTCCGGATCACCATGCCGGATAGCCGCATTGCCCCCAAAACAGGGGGTCGAGCGGAGGAGATAAGCTCCTAGGCACCTATAGTGCCGTCTACCAATTGCCCAGTGAGCAGCCTAGGCTGGGAGGCTTCCATTCCACCACAAAGGTAACAAACAATCAAAACCGAGCAGAAATAGACCAAAAGGGGGTGCCGGGGTAAGACCCCGGCTACCTGCAAGCAGGAGACTTCAATCTTCTGTCTTGTCGTCATGCAGAGAGAAAAACACTGGTGATAAATGGAAGGTACCAGGTATATATAGGCCGGAAGGGGGCTCGTTACAAGACTTCCTCTCTGCAACAGCGTCACCTGGCGGTGAGTAACCCAATCGTCAAGAATTAAAGGTGAAGCGGGGTGTGTGGCACACCAAGAATACACTCTGGCCCGAATGGTATCCAGATTCATGCCCAGAAATGAAATCACACGAGACGGGGAGAGAGAAGACTTGGTGCGGTTGATCACCCACCCGAACCTCTCCAGGGTCGACACCACCTGGTGGGTGTCCATCTCCGCCTGATGAAGGGAAGAAGCTGATATCAACAGATCGTCCAGATAAGGCACAATGCGAATGCCCTGAGATCTGAGCAGAGCTATTATGCCCGCCAAAACCTTGGTTAAGACCCTCAGTGCCGAGGTCAGACCGAAGGGAAGAGCTACAAACTGATAATGTTGATCCTCCACCGCAAATCGGAGGAATCTCTGATGTGCCTGAAAAATCGGAAACATGCAGATACGCATCCTTGATGTCCATGGATGTCATAAAATCCCCTTGGTGAAGGGAATTGATAGCCGAGCGCAGAGTCTCCATGCAGAACTTTTTGGCTCTGAGAAATCTATTTGAGAACCTTGAGATCTAGAATGGATCTCACTGAACCCTCCTTTTTGGGAACCGTGAAAAGGTTGGAGTAGAAACCCCTGCCTCTCTCCGACAGGCACCGGGCATATAACCCCCATGTCCAGAAGGTTTTTTACTGCTAACAGGAGCCCCTGTGCAGCCTGAGGGTCCGAGGGTACTCGAGACCTTAAGAATCTTGGGGACGGCCAGAACTCGAACTCCAGTTTGTACCCGGAGGAGACCACTTCCAAGATCCAATTGTCTGTCACCTCCCGGGCCCAGACCTGGAAGAAGAGCTGCAGCCGTCCCCCCACCCTTGCGGGTGAGGGCGCCCCTTCATTGCTGAGCCGGTTTAACGGCAGGCTTGGGCTTGGAACCCCAGGCAGGCGTGCCCGACCTCTGCCTCTGTTCCAGGACGAGCCCCTGACACCTGAGAAGGCAAAACCCCTAGTCGCTCTGGCCCCTCGAAAGGAAGGAGTGAACGAGCCCGCCCCCCGAAAGGGGCGGCGCTGTTTCCTTCGCTGAGGTAACTTACCTCCCTTGGCAACAGCATCCAGCCCCAGTTATATACTAAAAGAGGTCTTAATTATAGATATTAAAAACAAGCCATAATGGAACTAAGTAAAGGGAACTAATCTTCCACATAAAACCAGAATTGATCCAATCAAAGAACGTTAATATCAAACAAATAAATCAACAATATAGTGCATAAAATTATAAATGATCTTTCAAATTCATATATAAATAAATGCAATACAACTTTAAATGTTTATATAATATTCATAAAGCCTAAGAGTTATCTAAAAAGCAATTTTTTCTCTATGTTTTCTTTTATATGACCAATTGAACATTATGGATTGAGTTTTTCTGGAAATATTTTGAATACCTTTTGGAATTATTTACGGAGCACATTATCTATAAGGAGTTTTTTATACTTCGCTCTGGTAAGCGCATATTGAGTGGAGGTGATCACGTGTGAAGGGTGCATGTCTTCTTGGGATATTCACCGAATCTAATGAAATTTTTCCTGGAAGAGCTGCTATATTTACACTGGTGCATGCACTTTGGGACATTTTTGAGATATGTATTGAAGAATTTTGTAAATGCAATTAAGTGTGTTTTCTATTGATTAATTGTTTGGATTGATGAATTGTTTTTAATCACTGACAGTTTATACCTCTTTGGGCTAATTGTGGGCTCTTTTTGACCAATCAATGTGAATACAATTTCATTTCTCTTTGCTCTGTACCTTAAATTTGATACACTTAGTCTGAGGCTTATTAGGGATAGAAGTCTGGTACGTTGCAGCATCATTATCATTGTATGCTTAGTTAACCCCTTAGGAGCGCGGTGTTTGTATATACATAAATCAATAACCTTACAGTATATAAGACCACAGCATTTGATCTTGCAGTCACTAATATATATTATATATATATATATATATATATATATATATATATATATATATATATACACTGTATCCCAGCCAGACATGCGAAACACACACGCTCGCGACCAGTGGGGGCCCCCGCTAGAGAGGAGCCCACACACAAGCTAAGGAAGTGGCCCTCCGGCCCTTACCACACAGATCCTGATAGAAGATGGCCGCCGTGAAGCCTCATGTATGAAGAAAGAGAGCAGGGGGAGGGCGGGCCAGCGCAGAACACGCTCTTGCCAAGGCCACGCCCCCTCCCAGCAACGCGGATCCCTAGAAACGAGCACAGAAATCGTGCCAAAGAGGGGGGGGCGGGGCTACCCTTCCCAAACGCAGCCAGAGGGAGAGAAGCTCCCCCAGGCTGCCACAGCCCTGACATGCCCGTAAAAAACACTTCCCGTATGTCACACTCACACACACACAGTGTAAAACACACCAACATACACAGGGACATAAGCTGGGAAAAACGAAATAACGTCCAGGCCAGGCAACCCCCCCCCCCCCCGGGAGGGGAATAAGGCCCTGCCAGAATCCGGCCATAGGCATAGAGGGACGGGGCATCCCATACCAGGATCACCAAGAAACCTGGATAACCGCCTACCCATAGTGAGGTCTCACGGTGGAGCAGTGCTCCTTCTGCACCCATAGGGTGCTCCTACCTTCACCAGGACCTGCAGCCTAAGCTGGGAGGCTCAATATAGGGGCAATTTAGAAAGGGTCCTGGCAGTAATAGGGACAATAGATGGCCGGGCGCGCCCGGCTTACCTGTAAGTAAAGAAGTCTTCATCTTCTGTCTTGTCGCCTTCCTTGCAGAGAAGGAACTGGGGAATTGGTGGGAGGTCCTAGGTATATATGGACTGGGAGGGGCTTTTTTTTTTGCATATTCATCTCTGCAGAAGTTCGCCCTCTACTGGAGATTACCCAGATGTCATGAAGACCGAAGTGGAGTGTATGGCACACTTAGAATATATGACCTGCTGGTGGGCCTTGAGGAGCAGGGTTGGGGAACACTTATTCTGGGTTCCTTTGTGACATCACGGACTACTCAAGGCCTTGCTCTGGGCCTGATATTTGGTGGTCAACTCCACTCCTGGGGAGGGCAATAATAAGTGGCTTAGATTTTCCTCCATTTGTACACAACCTGTCTGACTGTGGAGTTTTGTAACCGTTTTTATCCTGAAAATTGTGAAAAATCAGACTTTGATTGAAAACAACAGAATCTAATTTTACATTCACATTATCTGAGAATTCCAATTGTTTTCATACATTTGTTACTTACAGATATGCAATATTGGAACATATTCCTCAAAAAATTATCAATATTTTTGATTTGTTTAATTTAGTTCATTGCATTTTTTTAGAACTTGTGTGAGAATTAAAGTGGACCTTCACCCTGAATAAGAGCATATCTTATGTACATAAGTACATACAGATTGCTCACATTAAAAATCATCCTACCTGCATCTACTGCATGTTATGAGCCTTTAAACTTCCAAAATGGCAGCTCATGGAGCATCAGGCAGCCTGCAAACAGGAAGTGCGTTCTGACTGTGCCACTCTGCATTCTAGGATTGCTGTCCTTTTCCTGGCCCCAGCTCTGCTCTACCTGTGCAAAGCACAGCTATAACCCCACCCCTATACTTTAGCCCGCTCTCCTCTCCTCAGTATGTGATGCTTCTGAGGCAAGATGGCGGCGTCGGAGTCCTGAACAGAGTTGCAGCCCGGTGGGGGAGAGAATAATAAGGGACTAAAAACTTAAATTTTATTAATTTTTTAGATGCTGGGAAATAGTTTAAGGGTTTGGGTTTTTCATTACCTCATGCTGAAGGTCCGGTTTAAAGTTTTAGGTCAAATGTATGCAAAAATAAAGACAATTCTGAAGGGATCCAAACTTTCAAGAACCGCTTTACTAGGGAGGGGTTGGGAAATTGATACAAGCCACCTAAAGTTATTTTAGACTACAGGTCAACTTTAAATAAAATCAGATTAAGGCGCTGAATGAGATCTACACAGAGGATGTATGCAAAGGGTTTATCCAAAAAATATACCAGTAAGATGTACCAGACGTACCAGACAATCTTTTATGTAGGTATTTTCTACAGTTTGTATCTTCTTTCTTTTCCACATTCGGAGGAGTCGAGAGAATTCCTTTACCATTTGGTATCTGTCCAGGGGAAGGCAAAGGTGGCTTTGGTATTGATTGCCAGTTAAGGCCAGTCTTTACGGAGGAGCTGACAGAAGAGGAACAGGTAGACCCAGCAGCCGATTTTAACAACACACCATCTGTCTTCGGGACTGGATGCATCTTCTCCACTTTCACAGATGGGGTCATTCTAGAGGGACAATGTTAGTCAACTTTAAATCTCAGTTTTGAAGAAGAGAACAGCTCAGTCATGTCATGACAGCATTCCATTTTGTTTTAAGCAATAAGATGGCTCACATTAAAATACAAGCCTGGCTGTATACCTCTCTAAAGCCCATCAGGTAGCATTTCATTGGTTATTAGAAAGCAGATTGACCACTTCACACATTTAAAAACTCAGATTTCTGAAGAAAAAGCAGAGGGTCAGGTTTTCGAAAATTATTAATTGTATAAACCCGTTTTATAAGTAGCTTTCTTTGAATAGGATTAAAAAAAATGGTGCAAGACGTTGATTGGGAAAAGATGCCTTGGGAAAAGAGGCTTGGTAAACCGTAAATATGTCAAACTAGCAGAAAATAATCCACTGAAAAGGGTCCCTAAGGAGCATGCCACATGTCATACAGAAAACTTGGCCTGGTACTTACTTCTTTCGCATACACCAGACAGTTAAATGTGTGAGGTATCCTGGCTCCCGCCACTCTGCATGCCTCTCAGCCTGATGCTCTGCTTGCTGTGCATTGAGAGCAGAGATGCTTCTGTGAAGCACACTATATGCTGAATGCTGCATTTGATAGTTACAGGGAGGACCAAGAAAAAGCAGGTAGCTTGATTTTGGGCTTTTCTGTATACGTACACCCTGTCGGGCATCGTAAATCAGATGCCCTCTAGGTACCTTTTTGAGTGGACCAAGTGTCTTTCCATGGCTGCCCTCAAACTGTGCCTCTTATGGGTGAATGCTGCCACACACTTCCCCAGAGCCATTGCTGGTTCTCAGCCATGGGTAGGCGTGGCCTGTATAGGGCCGGCTTCCAATGAATCTAATGGAAGCTGGCCTGAGTCACAGAGTACGCCCACCCACGAACTAGCACTAACTGTAGAAATGTGTGGTGGAGCTGGGAACATGTGTGGCAGCGGAAACGGATGGCAAACACTGGTAAGCCGTGTGTGTCTGTGGTCTGTCTCAGTGGTGGTGGCAGCTAGGCATGTTGGGGGGAGTGGAGATGGCGCAGATGCTGTGAAATGGGGCACGCTGCCCACCGACTGGCTGCAATGGGACACGCTGCCCACCAACTGGCTGTAATGGGGCCACGCTGCCCACTGACTGGCTGTAATGGGGCCACGCTGCCCACTGACTGGCTATAATGGGGCCACGCTGCCCACTGACTGGCTGTAATGGGGCCACGCTGCCCACTGACTGGCTGTAATGGGGCCACGCTGCCCACTGACTGGCTGTAATGGGGCCACGCTGCCCACTGACTGTAATGGGATGATTGGGGGAATTCTGCACACTGTCTATAATGGGGTGATTGGGAGAGTGAATTTTAGCACAACATTTGGTTCAGAATATTTTTATTCTTATTTTCCTTCTCCAAATTCAGGGTGCGTCTTATGGGGTGTAAATACAGGTACTGGGGCTGTGTTACAGGGAAACGCCTGTGGGGTATTACTGAGAAGGCATCAACATTTTTTTTGAATACCCATTACCAGCAGCATGTTGCGAGCTGTATCTCCTCTCCAGCTCTCCCCTTTTTCCTTTGAACATTCTTGAGCCCTTCTGCTTCGGTAGGCCTGACAAAAAAACTTGCAAATCTGAAAGGGGAACAAAACCAGGCGCAGCCGGCCCTGGAATCAACGGCCTTCTCTGGGAGATCCTGAATTTGGGTGCCCAACTGTGTGAGACCCCCCCGGGGTGCCAGTGATCACCAACCTTTCCCAAGTCCACCAGCACATGAGTGGGCTCTTGTCTACTTAGAGTGGCTTGCCTTTCGGCAAATGCTCTGCTTATTTACAATAAGGAGCGAGCGCATCCCCTGCATCTTCAGGCTGTGTGCACCCCTGCCGCAGCCATTCAGATGGGGCAGGAGCATGCGCACCGCTGGGAGCGTGGACGCTTTTTCTCCCCATTGAAGTCAATGACAGCCTGCCGAATGATAAACACGGCAAAGGGTTCTGATTGGATGAGAGTCTGTGCATGTACATGACTGAGGAGAGGAATTTTACTGGGTGAACTGGGGTTTTTTGGAAGGACAAACTCTTCCATATATCTAGACATCTATTGAAGGCTACCATGGCACAACCCTCTACTAGCACTGCAAACTCAGCATTTCCCAGGCTCACAATAAAGGAGGTTACTTACATCTTGTCTTGTGGTGCTTTGCCGTGTTGCGCAGGATGCATTGACCTGTTGTTTCCACCTATCTGTAGCTTTTCTTTGGGAGATTTTATCAGCTTGGGGTTGGAGGAGGCACTACTGCTTGCTCCACTGGACGTACGTGTGCTGCTGCCGCCCGCTTTGCTTTTTGTTGAAGGCGTGGAGGAATAAAGGGAAAATGCAGACGACGATGGAGGTGTTAGAGGGGGCTTGCTGGAGGAACCATGTCTTCTTTCTGCAACACAAAAAGAAAGAAAATATATAGGTTTTTCTATGACCTGTAGCTGAGGAACAGAAAATGCAAACTTTGCCCTCTTAGTAGGAAAACAAATCCTGGCATCAAATGGAGGTAAGCAAAGATGGCAGCTTCTATAGACTCACATCCAAGCCAACCTAAAGAGTAATTCCACTTTCTATGGCCTTTTTAAAAGATTCCATTAGTGTGTGCCACCTCTGCGGAGACCTGCAAAACATGACTTGTTGCTGGGCTTTCAGAAGGAGGGTTGGAGACTCCCGCTTTAAGGAATCCAAGGGAAGTGGCCATGACCAAAGGATTGATTTAGGGATTTTGATAAAGCAGTTGGTGGGTGGGGGGCACCTTCCTGTTCTCACTGTATGTTACAGCACAGTGTAACCGAACACTTGTGCCAGCAATGTAGTCTAGCCTGGAACCACTGTCATGAATTATATCATTAGGCCTACCCAAAATGCATCTAACCCACCGATACCGGTACCATTGTAGTTCTCCATAAAGAAGGCCAGCTATACTATCCACTTTCCAGCCATGTAGCATAACTACTAGTAGAGCTTCAGGTCCTTGAATTTTGGTATTTAGGGGTAGGCACTTACCAAGAAAAAGATGAGAAGGCTGAAAAGTGTGTACAGGTACTGTGTATATAAATGTAGTCAGGCCGCCATTTAGGTTAGGTTGCCTTTAATTACACACCAGTCTTGTTGACTACTATTTTTATGGCTCCTTTTACATGTAATGCCCTGCCATAAAACATTCAATATTGCAGATTTATCGAGAGCACAGTGATAGACATGCCTGGCAGCACTCAAATGCCACAATCTTAGGAGTCCAAGATATGGTTACTCTGCAGCCAGATGCTTTGTCTCATAAAACAACTATCTCCATGGTCTCCAAAAACAACTGAGGAACAGACACATGGAAGTACTAAGACCTCTATGTGCAATATCTGGTTTGTTTCACACAACTGTATTGGTGAAGACAACACCTGCAGCCACCAATCAATCAGATGCTTGGTTAAAGTTAGAATCAACTCAATAGGTCTCCTTGGTTACTGGAGAATGTCCATGGGTGGCATCAGGACAGGAGATGTTGGTGACTAATACAACTGGGGGGGGGGGGGGGGGGGGGGGTGTCTGTGCCAGTGACACCCATGGCTTCCAGGTTTTGGCTGGTGCTGGGATTTAAACCATCACTAGGAGAACAAAGTGGCTGGATCGCTCTTTCATTTGTTATTAGGAGTGAGGTAAGATTTGGCTATACAGTATGTCACACTTGTCAGCTCAGGCACCCAGAAGCTAACTAGGTGCACCACTGAGAAGTCAACCTCCAAGGAGCCAATGATAAAAATCCATATAAATATGCTGGATGTTGGGAGGAGGGGTCACTTATACACCTACAGTCAAGAAATATCCAGGCAGGCTTGTTTTTTTTTTATGAAAAGAAAAGAAAAATCGGTGTGACAGATCCTGTCACCCTGCATACCTTCAAACCTGGAACCTCTGGATTTTATTCCTACCAGCAGAGAATAAACCACAAGCTTGACAGGAGTTTTATTTAGTTCAGGTGTATAAGTGACTCCTCCTCATTATCAGACAAGTTCATATGGATTTTTATATTACACAATTATGCAATAATGGTCATTCAGCAGAAAAAAAAACAAACCAAAAAGGATCCTAACGTTTTGTCCTGTGCTGGTCCACAGAGATCAGCAACTCACCTGATCGCTGGATTCCAGCCTCTGTCTCCGGTTTGCCAGGGGCCTGAACTATTCTTTCATGTTGGCTCACGCCCCCTGCTATCAGTTGCAGGGACATGGCCATGCCCTATCCCTTCACTACAGTGGAGGGAGGCGTGACAGGTCTAACCCACTACCTCTACTGTAATGAATGGCAGCATGTCTGTGACTAATGGCTGGTCGCTGGACTAGCAACGATCAGCTGCGCCAAAGATAAGAACGCCTTTGAAAGCCAAAGAGACAGATGCAAACAAAACTGATAAAAACAGACTGAGTAGGGTCAAAACGATTGGAAGCTTTGTTTGTATGGCACTGAATCAATAAAAATAACTAAGATGCTAGACACTGAATTCAGATGCTGCCCCCTGCTGGCTATACTTGGCCACTTACTAGCATTTGCATTTTTACCACACTTCTCATGAATCCAGCATTGGCTGGAAAAAAAATTTCCAGCCAATAAATTAGTTGGGCTAATGCAAGATCTTAAGCCAATGACAGACAAGGGGTTAATACTGCCAAGTTTCAGTCAATGCTGTTAACTGCCACACTGCACTAACTCAGTAAACATAATTATATTGCGATGGAATTCTCTTTAGGCATCATAAAAGCATACATGGACAGTTAAAACCACCTCAAAACACACACAAAAAAGTAAACAAGCAAAGCACTGCCAAATACAAACATTCATAATTGTTAATTCAATTAGGATAATGTTTTATCTATATAATAAACTAAAAGAGGTGGACCAACACCCACCGCTGATCTTACAGATTCCCGGGCCGATCAGCTCCCTGCCTGCGGGGCACCCCGATCGGGACGCCCGCAAATCCTACCTGTTCCTCGTTCCAACGGCGCATGCGCGGGCCGCCGCCGCCGCCTCTCGCGCATCCCTCTAGCAGGGTGCGCACCCATGCCGGCCGTTTGTGAATGTAAGAGGGACGCGCGAGAGGCGGCGGCGGGCGCTCTCACCTTGTCCGTTGATGGACCTCACTTTAAACCCACACTGTTCTCCCAGAACCCTGACATCCAGACTAACCGTGTCTGTGCTTCCTTTCTAAGATGGCAGTGCCCAGGACCCAGAGAACCAGGAGAACAGCACTGGACAACAGGCAAGGCTAGGCTAGGTTAGGATTGCTTTTCTTTGTAGGATGGGAGGGGGGTTACCAGTACATTGGAATTGCACTATAAAGCTGAAGGGGGAGGGGAAGCATACTACACTGGTATCACCCATAGCAGCCAAGTCTAACTTTACTTTTTCAATGTTGGATTTCCTCCAAGCTGGGGGCAGGAAGCTACTGCATGTTGTGCCAGCCACAGACCAACTCTCCATTATGGGGGACACCAGAGGTTCAGGTTTCTTGTTCCCCAGCTAAAGCATGAAGCATTTGGCACATGGCAATAGAGACAGGTTTGTATAGTCATTTCAATTCCAACCTACTGGCTAGATTCCCCAACCCCCACGCCTCTCACACATTTGCAGATGCAGAGCATTAACAGTTTTGGAAATCAGGCAATCTTGGATTAGGGCACCTGGATCATCCATTTTTTTTTTATAGATGCACGCAGGTAAGTATTTACGGACCCTTTTCCATATTTTTCAGCTACTCCAATAATTCAGGTGCACTGACAGGAAGTGGCTAGTCCAACCCAGATGAGACCTTCAGTCTACCCTTTAGAAGAATGCATTGCAATTCTGGAATTTCCTTTTTACATGCCGTCAACAAATAATCAGCTCCCATAAAGTGGGGTCTAGAAGAATTATTACCCCCCTCCTAACTCCCAAATATAAGACATAACTTTTTCTTAGGGAGGCTTTGTAAAACTAGGCAACAGGAAACAGCTGCACCCTTCCTGTAGTGCAGGAGGTGTACAGCTTTTTTTCAGTCCCTATCATTACGGAAAAGTTCTCTCTAAAACAATTCTCACTGATGCCAAAAAGGGATAGATTGGGTTAGTGCCCCTTTGGACCAGGACCCTCCCTGGCACAGTTGCCCAGAGCATTTAGATCTGCTTTAAATTGTCTGGTCTATCTTGGATTAGGCCTGTAAATCAGCAGAAGCTTTGACATGCAGGTAAGCAGTGGACACCATATTTATTCACTCATTTCCAAGTCATTGCAGCAATTCTGTCGAATTCTATCGACAGATAGATAGCGATTCTATCAACATAAAATCAGAAAAATTAGGATGTCGCCATAAAAAGGACTCTATTTGTTCACACCTCTATCATATTCTGGACTGGTGTTGTAAGAAAGTAAGGGAAATGAATGAACAGTCAGCTCTTTAGCCCAGGACTCCTGACACGGATAGTTCCCCCCCCCCCCCCTCAAACATCCTGCAGCCACTGGCGCTGACAGGAAACACGACTCCTACATTTGCTTTTGAACTTTGGCCAAGATCGCTCAAATGACATTTCAGAATGGCTTATGCGGCCCGCCTGTGAACGCTTAATCCCTCGTTTGCCAGATTATCCACTTTGATCAACTCTGCTCGAGAGACGTCCTTACAGCGCTGCAAGGTGCAACCCCCAACAAGTAAGCGTGAGAAACTGCAAGGGGAGAAAAGGCAACAGGACAGGGAAGATTGGAATGCAACATGACAACAGCAGTGATAAGCGAGCATGTAGAGAGACGCTTCCCTTCCCGCAGTTCCGTGTTGTGCTCGAGCTCAGCTATACCCACCTTCTGCAAACTCCATGCAGAGCTGGGCGTGCAGCCAATTCCAGCCTTGTGTTTGGGAGCGAGAAGAAGAAACAAAACAAAAAAGCCCTCCCCTTAACCCAGAGCGTGATGAAACCTTCCCAGCGGCTTCCCATTCACATATTGTGCCTGCGTTGTGCCGCACACCCTGTTCCTGACATGTCAGAGCGGGCTGTCAGGCTTCGAGCGTGCTCTCCGGGGTCCATGTTTGCGCTTATGTAAGATCGGCTAGAACGGGAAAGTGAAAATCAGGCACACACAGGTCCTGGCAGATAAAGAGGAAAGAGGAGGGATAAAACGAAAAATGAAAACACGGGGGTGTGGCATCAGGGCTTTTTTTTCCAGACCCGACAGTTAGGAGCTACAGGGCGATTCTGTCTTCAAACACAAACAAATTGGAATTGGAGGCTGGGAGCTTACGTGTGACAGATCTGATCGCAGCAAGAAATTATAATGCTCAGCTGTAACTGGGCTGTAATTTTGCAATATTGTATATTGTAATACTATAATATTGCAATGCTAAAATTCTGAAAACATTCAAACTAGGAGGAGTGCTTAAAAAAATAATAGTTCTGAGCCATGCTTGCCACACACTTCACACACTAGGGCTAAGCTCACACTGTGCTTCTTATGCGTTTGTGGGGCGTCTTTGACAACTAACATTTTTTGGAACAGTTAATACAGTGGATATAAAGAGTTACACACCCTGGTAAATAATCAGAACCTGAAGAATCAATTCAGAATTTTTCCACTTTCAATGTGAATCTGTACAAATTCATTGAAATCATTTGGATGGGGGGGGGGGGGGGGGGGGGGTGTAAAAATAACAACTGAAATAATGTGGCTGTATTAGTGTGAGCACACTTATAATTGGGGCTGTGGCTAAATTAGCCAATCACATTTAAAAGGGGCCAAAACTGGACTCCTATAGTCCATTTATACAAACAGATAAATCGTCCGTTGGCTGAGCAACTGAACAGGCCATATGCAAGCATACAACTTAATTCTGACACAGGCGATCTTTCAACTAGTTCGTTAGAGCGATTCTAATTAAGAGCATTTGTGCAAATTCAAGGCATTTGTATAGTCCCAAATGCAGTTGATTTTGCTTTTCACATTCTGGCTTTCAATGCTTCAAACAAGAACCTTAAAGTGGACCAAAATCCACGGCGATCGGCCTGGGAAAGTATAAGATTCCTGGGCCGATCGGTTCCCTCCCCAGGGGCATCCAGAATCAGGATGTGATCGGGTACCTCGGGGGCAAGGACCAAAACCCAGCATAGTCAAAATGCTGAGTTTTGGTCCACTTTAATATTAGCTAAAAATGATAAGACAACAAATTTTTTTCATGGATCAATTATTGATCTCGTTAGCCACACATTTATGTGCACGGGCAAAAAATACCGTTTTGTGAGTACTCACCTTTAAAACGGGTATTATGAGTGTGCCATTCACTCCACTTCGGTCTTCATGACATCTGGGTAATCTCCAGTAGAGGGCGAACTTCTGCAGAGATGAATATGCCAAAAAGAAAGCCCCTCCCGGTCCATATATACCTGGGACCTCCCACCAATTCCCCAGTGTATAAAAATACCATTTTGTGAATACTCCCCTATAAAATGGGTATTACAAGTATGTCACACACCCCGCTTCAAGACATTCATTACACTTGGGTATACTGACCTGTAGATGGCGATCTTGCAGAGATGTCAATAAAAAAAAGGTAAGACCCTCCCGGCCCATAAATACCTGGGACCTCCCACTCATTCCCCACTATAAAGATAGCAGTAAGAGAAAGGGACCAGGAAAGCCAATTAAAACTAACAAAAGTTCACCATATAAAGGATCCAGAATACAAAAGGGCAGGGTGAAGCGAGGTGTGTGACATACTTCTAATACCCATTTTACAGGTGAGTATTCACAAAATGGTATTATTCTAAGTATGTCACACACCCCGCTTCAAGACATTCATTACACTTGGGACATCCAATAGCAGTGTCCATAAAGGGCGGGGATCCAAAAAAACAAGGCACAAACAAACCACTGCAGCTTGCAGAACTTTGCGGCCAAAAACAGCATCCGCTGAGGCACGAACATCAACCTTGTAAAACTTGGAAAAAGTGTGAACCGAAGACCAAGTAGCAGCCTTACAAACCTGCTCAACAGAGGCCTGGCGCTGGAAGGCCCAGGAAGCCCCAACAGCACGAGTAGAATGAGCAGTAACACGAAAAGGGGGAATCTTCGCCTTAGCAGAATAGGCCCCAACAATGGCCTGGCGAATCCATTTACTAATGGAAGACTTGGCAGGAGCCAAACCCGGCCTCTCCCATTCCTTAAGAATGATACCATCAAAATGCTTTTGATAAGGAAATTCCAAGCGCGGCTTGGTCACTTCAAAGAACTCCCCCTTCAGCGGAGGAGCAGCCTCGGGGGGAGAAATAGCCAAGACCTCAAACATATGAGCCAGGACCTTAGAGGTATCCAAGGAGTCCCCCTGGCCCTGCTCTGTATCAGCGCCCACAAACTGCTGATCATTGGAGCCCTCAGACTCCTCATACTGCTCCCCTTCCTCACGCGGGGAAACAATCAGAGTCAAAATCCTCCCTATCAAAGCCCTGCGCGGCCGTATACAAATGTTTTCTCTTTGCCGTGGCCTTTTTAGCAACGGCACTGGAAAACAATTTTTCAAGATTGGCCAATCTGGCACACACCTCAGATTGCGACTCCCCGCCAATGACCACGTCACACGGGGTACGTGTCAAGCGAGGGGGAGACGGAGAGGAGACTGGCGGAGCAGAACCGGACGCCTGAGATCCGGTCTGCCGCGTAATAGACCGCTGCGCACAGGGTACACATAGAAATACATCATCCCCCAAAAGGGATACCTCACACCCCAAACACAGCCTGGATTGCCCCGAGGGGGGCACAAGCCCAGTATCCGGGGAAGCCTCCATATGGTGATTTTTTAATAATATATATATATATAAATATATGTGTACAATGCTCCGAGGGAATTACGCAATAATGCAACCCGGGATGCCCCTCACCCGACCTTCAGTACCGCACGCCAGGCACAATGAAGACGCGCAGTGTGCAGTAGAAGGAGGGAGGGCGGGCGCGGGTCGCGCCCGGCACCTCCCCCATCTCTCCCGGCCAGAAGCCGGGACATGAAAACGCTCCCGCAGCACGGGAGAGGAGAAGAAGCCCTCATGGGCGCTCACCGCCGCCACTGCAGAACGCCGGAGGCCGAAAAAAGTAAAAGCACACACACACAATAAATGAGAGGAATCCATAAGGGATCCCCCCCCCCCCCCCTCTAAGGGTATCCAGGTGAGGGGGAATCCATGCCAGGGTAGGGCCAAGGGACGGGGCATCCCAAACCGGGATCACCAACCCGGATAGCCGCCTACCCCTTGTTATGGGGTCTCACGGCTCCTAAGCACCAGGGGTGCCAACTACCTTTGCCCGGACCAGCAGCCTAGGCTGGGAGGCAAGTAATTTAAATAAGGGGATCCGGGCAGGAATAGAAGAAGAGAAGGCCGGGAGTCATCCCGGCTACCTGCAAGGAGGAGACATCTTCTGACTTGCTCGCCACTGCAGAGATGAAAGACTGGGGAATGAGTGGGAGGTCCCAGGTATTTATGGGCCGGGAGGGTCTTGCCTTTTTTAATTGACATCTCTGCAAGATCGCCATCTACAGGTCAGTATACCCAAGTGTAATGAATGTCTTGAAGCGGGGTGTGTGACATACTTAGAATAGCAGTAAAGGGACCAGGAAGAACCAAATATAACCTTAACAATCAAAACCAATGGTTCACCATATAAAAGCCCCAGAATACCTGAAAAAAAAGGGTGGGGCGAAGTGGAGAAGTGGCACACTCATAATACCCGTTTTAAAGGCGAGTACTCACAAAACGTTATTATTCTAAGTGTACCATACACTCCACTTCGGTCTTCATGACATCTGGGACATCCAATAGCAGTGTCCGTCATAGATGGGAACCAGAAACAGTAAAGAATGTACCAACTCAAACCACTGCAGCTTGCAGAACCTTGCGGCCGAAAACAGCATCCGCTGAAGCCCGCACATCAACCTTGTAAAACTTGGAAAAAGTATGAACGGAAGACCAAGTAGCAGCCTTACAAACTTGTTCAACAGAAGCCTGGTTCTGAAAAGCCCAAGACGCACCGACCGCACCAGTAGAAGTGACCCTAAAAGGGGGGAGTCCTCCCCTTAGCAGTATAGGCCCCAACAATGGCCTGACGAATCCATTTGCTAATCGTAGACTTAGCAGGTGCCAAACCCTTCCTGGGCCCGCAGGGCACCACGAAAAAAGCATCCGTCCTGCGGAAGGAAGAAGTAGTCACCAAATAGTACTTCACACAGCGAACAACGTCCAAATTGTGCAGAACCCTCTCCTTGTCATTGTTAGGCTTAGGGCACAAGGAAGGGAGAACAATATCCTGATTGAGGTGGAAAGCAGACACCACCTTAGGAAGAAAATCCGGCATAAAACGAAAAACCACCTTATCCTGGTGTCTCTCAAAGTAAGGGGCCTGAATCGACAGGGCCGCCAACTCCGAGACACGCCGAACAGAGGTAATAGCCACCATGAAGGCAACCTTCTGAGTAAGAACCGAAAGAGCAATATCCTGTAGCGGCTCAAAAGGAGGACCCTGCAGAGCCGAAAGAACCAAATTCAAATCCCAAACAGGAACTACAGCCTTCCGAGGGGGGCGCACATGCGCCACCCCTTGGAAAAAGGTCTTAACCAGCGGGTGTAAAGCAAAAGACCTCTGGAAGAAAACCGACAGAGCAGAAACCTGTCCTTTCAAAAGTACTAAGCTGGAACCCAAGATCCAGATTATGCTGAAGAAACTCCAAAATCCTGGGTATAGAAAAAACCCTGCAAGGCAAGGCCCTAGCCTCACACCAATCAATATAGGACCTCCAAGTCCTATAGTAAATGCCAGAAGAGGACCCCTTCCTAGCCCTAATCAGGATCTGAACAACAGCCTCAGACAAACCTTCCTCCTTCAAGATGAAGGTTTCAGCAGCCAGGCCGTCAAAGCCAGGGTTTGTAAATTGGGGTAAAGTAGCAGACCCCGAGATAGCAGGTCCGGCAACAAGGGAAGCCGGTACTGGTCTACGGCCATCCTTACAACGTCTGCGTACCAAACCCTTCTGGGCCACCTTGGAGCCACCAGAATCGCTGGTGCCCCTTCTAGAACCAGTTTGCGAACTACCTTGCCCAGAATGGAGACGGGTGGAAACGGGTACAGAAAACCCTGACTCCTTCCAAGCCAGTGACAAGGCATCCACTGCCAGAGACAGAGGATCCTGAGAAAGAGACACAAAGGCCGGAAGTTTGTGATTGTGCCTCGAGGCAAAGAGATCCCCCTCCGGAGTCCCCCACTTGCGGCAAAGATCCAGAAAAACCTTGGGATTGAGAGACCACTCTCCGTGGCGAGAGGATCCCCTGCTCAGGGAATCCGCCTCCGTGTTCTCTGCTCCCGGAATGTAGACTGCCGAAAGGCAAGGAACATTGCTCTCCGCCCAGTGCAGGATCAGAGAGACTTCCCTGAGGGCACTCCTGCTGCGAGTCCCTCCTTGGTGATTTATGTAAGCTACTGCCGTTCGGTTGTCCGAACAAACCTAAACCGGAAGACCCCGTAAATGTGGGGTCAGCCGAGCCAGAACCAGTCGAATGGCTCTGAGCTCCAAGACATTGATGGTGGTGTGAGCCTCCTGGGGACCCCACACCCCGCTGAACTGATGACTCTTCCAATAACCTCCCCAGCCCGACAGGCTGGCATCCGTGGTAACCGTCTCCCAACAAGGGATCAGAAAGGATCTGCCCTTCACCAGATTGCTCGAGTCCAGCCATCCTGAAAGGTTGATCCAATGACTGTGGGCACCTGTCCCAATACGTCAATAGGTGAAGTTGAAGAGATCTCATGTGAAACTGTGCAAACGGCACCGCCTCGAAGGAGGATACCATCAAACCCACCAGTTTCATCCCCTGTCGGATAGAGGGACAAGGACTGGCCAGAAGAAGGCGGATCAGGCCCTGAATCCCCTGCACCTTGGTCTGGGGCAGAAACACTCTGGCCCGAATGGTATCCAGATTCATGCCCAGAAATGAAATCACACGACACGGGGAGAGAGAAGACTTGGTGCGGTTGATCACCCACCCGAACCTTTCCAGGGTCAACACCACCTGGTGGGTGTCCAGCTCCGCCTGATGGAGGGAAGAAGCTGATATCAACAGATCGTCCAGATAAGGCACAATGCGAATGCCCTGAGATCTGAGCAGAGCCATTATGCCCGCCAAAACCTTGGTGAAGACCCTCGGTGCCAAGGTCAGACCGAAGGGAAGAGCTACAAACTGATAATGTTGATCCTCCACCGCAAACCGGAGGAATCTCTGATGTGCCTGAAAAATCGGAAACATGCAGATACGCATCCTTGATGTCTATGGATGTCAAAAAATCCCCTTGGCGAAGGGAATTGATAGCCGAGCGCAGAGTCTCCATGCAGAACTTTTTGGCTCTGATAAATCTGTTGAGAACCTTGAGATCTAGAATGGGTCTCACCGAACCCTCCTTTTTGGGAACCGTGAAAAGGTTGGAGTAGAAACCCCTGCCTCTCTCCGACAGAGGCATCAGGCATATAACCCCCATGTCCAGAAGGTTTTTTACTGCTAACAGGAGCCCCTGTGCAGCCAGAGTGTCCGAGGGCACCCGAGACCTTAAGAATCTTTGGGGCGGCCAGTACTCGAACTTCAGTTTGTACCCGGAGGAGACCACTTCCAAGATCCAATTGTCTGTGACCTCCCGGGCCCAGACCTGAAAGAAGAGCCGCCCCCCCACCCTTGCGGGTGAGGGCGCCCCTTCATTGCTGAGCCGGTTTAACGGCAGGCTTGGGCTTGGAACCCCAGGCAGGCGCGGGATGTGCCCGACCTCTGCCTCTGTTCCAGGACGAGCCCCTGACACCTGAGAAGGCCAAACCCCTAGTCGCTCTGGCCCCTCGAAAGGAAGGATTGAACGAGCCCGCCCCCCGAAAGGGGCGGCGCCGTTTCCTCTGCTGAGGTAACTTACCTCCTTTAGCAACAGCATCCAATTTATCTCCAAACAGCCACGAACCCAAGAAGGGAAGAGCTGTGAGCGACTTCTTGGCCCCAACGTCCGCTGTCCACTGGCGGAGCCAGACCAATCTGCGCATAGCCACCAGTAAGGCTGAAGTCCTACTACACACGACAATGGAGTCTTCCATCGCAGCCATGACAAAATCCATGAACAATTCGCATTTCTTAAGGATAGCGAACTCAGCGCCAGCTGGATCAAACGGAGCGTTATTCAGCCAGTCCCTGATAAGAGACCTGGTAGCAAGCAACACCAGGGCAGATGCACTAACAGGCCGCAGGGCCGAGCCCACGTTGGCAAATGCGTGGCACGCCATCTGATCAAGGTGCTTATCCTCGCCATCCTTAAGGGAAGTGGCGTCAGGGGTGTTCAGCACAGAAGAGTTGGTCAAACCTAAAACAGGCGCGTCGACCTTGGTAGGAGAAGACCAGCGCTTAACCGCCTCCACCGGAAAAGGATATTTCTTATCCCATCCCTGAGGCACACCAGGAAGCCGACTGGGCCTCTCCCATTCTCTAAGGATCAGCGCATCAAAATGACCCTGGGTAGGGCATTCCAGATGGGGCTTGTAGGCCCCAAAAAATTCCCCCTTCTTAAGAGGGGGCGCCTCAGGCGGTTCAATATCCAACACCTCCAATAAATGTGACAAAACAGTGGCCGTATCTACGGCATCCCCCATCGCCTGCCCGACATTGGAATTCCTAGACTGAACATAGTCGGCCTCTGTTTCCTGATACAATTCCCCCTCCTCTAAAGGGGAATAATCTGACAAATCAGCGGACTCGTCGTCAACATCCCACAATGGCTGGGCTCGACAACAAATGTCTCTTTTTAGCCTGGGCCTTCTTGCCCACCGTGCTAGCAATAATTTTCTCGATGCTGGCCAACCTAGCCCAAACATCAGAAAGCGACTCCCAACTGGTACCAATGTCACTTAGGGTACGGATAAGGTGGGGAGGGGAAGGCGATGAAGCGGGGGACTGCCGCGTTATGGCCTTTTGTGTGCATGGTATACAGATCAGCACATTCTCCCCCGTAAGGGATACCCCGCACCCCACACATGGCCCGGATTGTCCCAGAGGGATCCCTCCATATGGTGAATTTTTGTGGTCAGTCGCAAGACCGCAGGGAATTACGCATAAGCAACCCGGGATGCCCCTTAAAAGTCCCGGTGGGAGGATTTTTGGGTGGACAATTTTACACTAGGGACCCCAGGACCAGGAGGGACCCCTTAATATGCACATATACAGGGCAACCTGTAACACACAAAACAGGCAACATAAGTGCAGAGCTGAGTAAAAATGGCCATAACCTTACATTATAAAAGACCACAGCATTAGATCTTGTAGCCACACAATATATATATACATGTATATATATTAACTATATCCCAGCCAGACAGTGTAAATAACACACACATGCTCTAGACCAGTGGGGGGCCCCGCTAAAGAGGAGCCCCCACACACAACCTAAGGAAGTGGCCATCGGGCCCTTACCACACTGATCTGCTATGCGGCCTGCTCAAGAAGATGGCCCCCACGAAGCCTCATGCATGAGGAGGGAGAGCAGGGGGAGGGCGGGCCAGCGCAGAACGCGCTTTTGCCGAGGCCACGCCCCCCTCCCAGCAACGCAGACCCCTAGAAACGAGCACAGCAATCGCACCAAAGAAGGGGGTGGGGCTACCGTGGCCGCGCCGAGAGCCCGGCCCCGCCCCCTTCCCGAACGCAGCCTGAGGGGGAGATGCTCCCCCAGGCTGGTACTAGTCCCTGGTATGTCAGTAAAGGCAGTCTGCCAGACACACACACAGACAGTAAAAACACACTAACCACACAGGGACACAAGCTGGGGAAAACGAAATATCGGCCAGGCCAGGAAACCCCCCCCCACCTGGAGGGGAATAAGGGACCCGGAAGGGGGGGGGACCCTGCCAGGAGCCGGCCATAAGCCTAGAGGGGCGGGGCATCCCACACCAGGATCACCAAGAAACCTGGATAACCGCCTACCCCATAGTGAGGTCTCACGGTGGAGCGGTGCTCCTGCGGCACCCACAGGGTGCTCCTACCTTCACCAGGACCCGCAGCCTAAGCTGGGAGGCTCAATATAGGGCAATTTAGAAGGGTCCTGGCAGTAATAGGGACAACAGAAGGCCGGGCGCGAGCCCGGCTTACCTGTAAGTAAAGAAGTCTTCATCTTCTGTCTTGTCGCCTTCCCTGCAGAGAAGGAACTGGGGAATTGGTGGGAGGTCCCAGGTGTGTATGGACCGGGAGGGGATTTCTTTTTTTCATATTCATCTCTGCAGAAGTTCGCCCTCTACCGGAGATTACCCAGATGTCATGAAGACCGAAGTGGAGTGTATGGCACACTTAGAATAGAGCAGATTGGTGCAGAGCTACAGCCTCATGGCGGAATCACCAGAAAGGTATGTATAGCAGCGACGGGCATGGTTTCACAAAGCAGAACACAGAGGGGTATAGGACAAAACGGAGGATAGTAAAAATCCTGTGCTTTAGTCCACTTTAAAAACACAGTATAAAGTAGTCCTATCACCATATAAAGTGGCCCAAAAATCCTGGGTTTTGGTTCCTGCCCCTGGGGCAACGATCAGGGGTGCCCCACTGTGTGAAACCCCCCAGGTCGCCTGAACAAACTTACCTCTTCCCGGTCCTACGATGCATGCCCAGCTGCTCGTCCAATCAGGGCGCTTGGATCCGCTTGAGCCCCTTCGTCCAGTAGCTTGTCTAATAGGAGCAGATCTGAGTGCACTGGAGGCTCTAACAGGGAGCGTGCCTGCGTCGGCCATTCACATATGCCTGGTGTGGACACGTGCCCTGCTAAAGGGATAGTGGCCGCTGCTTATGCATGCGCGGATGGACCGGGAAAGAAGGTGAACTTTTAGGGGCAGCCGGGGGCTTCACGTAGCCTGCGCTACCATCAGTTGCGGCACCCAGCATCCTTAGAGAGTTGAAGAGCTAGGCTTGCCTTGCCTGCAGTGCAGTCAGCTGGCTACTAGAGGGCAGTGTGTTTATCATTCATGCAAAAGCAAGTAGTGAGGTGCTGATGAACTTCTCTATAGAGATGACTGACACACATGTGCTACTGCCATGTTTTGGAGATGCCTATGTAGACTCTTCACAGCTCACCTCTGCTCATGTCTTACCTGTACTCACTTAACCATCTTCACCTCTTCCCAATTCTGTTCATCCCACCTATGCTCACCTAGGCATATGTAAAAAAAAAAAAAAAAAAATAATATATATAATGCTTTAGGTTAAAGGTTGCCTGCAGTAAACTGTATTTTTCAGTTTACATTTTATTGCGACCCCCTTGAAGTGGAACAATAGGACAATGCGGCTCATAGACTAAAAAAGGTTGTGCGTTCTGCATTTAAAATAATTCTGATTAACCAAATATAAAGTTATGCTGTTCTAATAGAATTTCCTGCTATTTTCTCTGTTTTACACCAAAAGCCATTATCCGTAAGCAAAGGGATCTCAGTGTTGGACAGTATCAGTTAGAAAGATACAAAAGAATTACACCTGTCTGACGTGCATTTATGCAGCAGTGTTTGTGCTAGGGATTTTGTTTAGCATTTTAATTTTGTTTGAATGCGTCTACATTACCACAAAATTCCTATCTCTGGGTCCTATGCCCAGCCTGTCCATTAAATCGCATTATAATCTAAGGTACCACATGAAGTATGAACATGTGTTTGTGTCACCATAGACTTTAATAGGGTGCGTTTGCGGCCCGGATGCAGCAGGAAGGACTTTTCTTCTGTCTGCCGCACCTGGAGAGGTCTTAAGGGGCCATAGAGGTGTCATTTTTGGATTTATTTAGTGGTATCTGCTGCAAATGCATAAATGCTTGCGGTACCTGACAGATTTGAACCAGGGCTTAAATATACCATGGAACACAGTGAAGAAGTGAATACAATTTGGCAAAACAGAGAAGAAAAAAAACTGGTTCTGGAGGCTGCCAAGCTATAGCAACATTAAAGGAGCTGAAATCCTTCATTTGGATTCTGTGGGGCAGGGCACCAAATAGAAGAACATCCAAGCCTGCCTATGTTTTGCCAAAACCTACATCAAGTCTGCCAAAAGCATGCAGGAAAATGTGCTATGGTCTGATGAGAACTCTTTTGGCCATTTGTTATAAAAAGTTATGTTTGGAGCAAAGCTAACCCTTGCATATTACCAAAAATACAATTCTGTGAGTACTCACCTCTAGAATTGATTTTGGTGGTGTCCTGTTCGGGTCGCTCCTTTCTTGACAATTCGGTTATCTGCCACAAGGTAGCGCAGGGACTGCAGGATGAAACTTGTGGCTCCTCCCGGCTCATATAAAGGCATCTGTCTCCCAAAGAATCCCCAGTGGTTGAAAAGCAGTAAACACAGAGACATGCTGGGAGGCCTGAGACCATGTTACTTCACACAGCCCCAGATTGAACTCTCTCAGAAAAAGTGATACAAAAGTAATCACCATAACAGGCAAAAGAGGATAACAGAACAAGGGTGGGATGGAGCGACCCGAACAGGACACCACCAAAATCAATTCTACAGGTAGGAGTACTCACGGAATTGTATTTTTCATGGTGTCCTGTTCGGGTCGCTCCATTCTTGACAATTGGGACATTCAAAAGCAGTGTCCAAGAAAGGGTGGGATCCCCAGAGGGCAACAGCACGTAGTTCATGACACAACCGCCTAAAGCACCTTACGGCCAAAAACAGCATTAGCTGAGGCCCTAACATCAACCTTGTAAAACTTAGAAAAAGTATGAAATGAAGACCAAGTAGCGGCCTTACAAACCTGTTCAATCGAAGCCTGGTGCTGAAAAGCCCAAGAGGCACCAACAGCTCTAGTAGAATGAGCTTTAACACGAAAAGGAGGTTCCTTCCCCTTGGCAGAGTACGCTTGCACCACCGCGTCTGATCCACCTGCTGGCAGGTAAATTTGTCAAGGGGCAAGCCCTTCCTAGGGCAGTCAGGAAGAACAAAAAGAGAATCCGATTTCCTGAAAGATTCCGTAGCAACCAGGTAGTACTTAAGGGTCCTGACCACATCCAGGTTCCTCTCCTTAGAATTAGAAGGCGCGGGGCACAAGGAAGGTAAAACAATGTCCTCATTGAGATGAAAGGCAGAAACAACCTTGGGTAAGAAGTCTGGTTTAAGACGAAAAACCACCTTATCCTGATGCCGCTCAAAGTAAGGAGGCTCCATACAAAGCGCCGCCAGTTCCGAGACGCGATGCACCGAAGTTATAGCTACCAAAAAGACCACTTTCAGAGTCAAAATGGATAAAGCAGCATTGCACAAGGGCTCAAAGGGAGGACCCTGGAAAGCACCAAGTGCAAATCCCACACCGGTAGCAAAGGCTTACACGGTGGACGCACATGAGTAACTCCTTGGAAAAAAGTCTTGACAAGTCGATGACTGGCAAAGGACCTTTGGAAGAAAATTGCCAAGGCCGAAACCTGTCCATTGAGGGTACTGGGGTACTGGAGTCCCGAATCCAAACCATGTTGTAAGAACTCCAAAATCCTAGAAAAAGAAAATGTGCGACAAGGAAAACGCTCAGACTCACACCAGGCAATGTAAGCGTGCCAGACCCTGTAATAAATCATGGAGGAGGATTTCTTCCGAGCCTGAACCATGGTACGCATGACCGAGGCAGACAGTCCCTCCTCCGTCAAGATGGAGATTTCAGCAGCCAAGCCATCAAAGCCAGCGTTTGTAAATTGGGGTGGCGTAACAGCCCCTGAGTGAGAAGCCCTCTATCGTCGGGCATGACATAGCGATCCACTGACATCTGGACTATGTCCGCGAACCAACACCGCCTCGGCCAACGAAGAGCCACCAGGATGGTCGGCACCCCTTCCTGGGCTATCTTGCGCAGCACACGACCCAGGAGAGGAAATGAAGGAAAGTCGTAGAGGAGTCGGAACTCCGTCCAAGGAATTGCCAGCGCGTCCGTGGCGAAGGCCAGAGGATCTCTTGACAGGGAGAAGAACCTTGGGAGCTTGTGATTGTGTCGGGATGCAAACAGGTCCACGTCCGGCTGACCCCAGCGGCGACACAGAGCCTGAAAGATCTTGTTGCTGAGAGACCATTCCCCCAGACGAGAAGTCCCCCTGCTCAGGGAGTCTGCCTCCCGGTTCTCGACCCCGGGAACATTCTTCTCCGCCCAAGAGAGGATCTGGGTCACCTCCTTGAGGGCTCGCTTGCTCCGAGTCCCGCCCTGGTGATTGATGTAGGCGAGCGCCGTCTGATTGTCCGAGCGGACCTGGACCGCACAACCCCGTAGATGGGGGGGTCAAATGAAACAGAACCAACCGGATCACCCTCAGCTCCAGGAGATTGATAGGCAATTGAGCCTCCTGTGGGCTCCACTGGCCCTGGAACTTCAGCGACTGCCAAAAGCCTCCCCAGCCGGTCAGACTGGCGTCCGTGGTGACAATCTCCCAACGAGGGGTCAGGAAGGACGTGCCCACTAGAGGTAGAGTCCAACCACCACGAGAGAGACTGCCTGGCCAGAGGAGACAGAGAGAAATCCTGCTCCAGGGACTCCTGTGACCAGTCCCAAACGGTCAGAAGATTCAACTGAAGAGGTCTCATGTGGAACTGGGCGAAGGGCACAGCCTTGAAACAAGACACCATGAGACCCACCAACTTCATCCCCAGATGGATGGATAGACGATGGCGTCTGTGCCCTGAAGGCCCTCCACCTTCAGCTGGGGGAGGAACACTTTGACCTGAGAGGTGTCCAGCGTCATGCCCAGGATCGACCTCACCAATGAAGCAGTGATCGAGGACTTGGGGTAATTGATCACCCATCCGAAGTCCTCGAGAGTGGACAACACCATCTGAGTGTCGCTCTCAGCCTGCTGAAGAGATGGAGCAGCAATCAGCAGGTCATCCAGATAAGGAAGAACGCGAATGCCCTGGCTCCTCAGCAGGGCCATAACACCCGCCAGCACCTTGGTGAACACCCGGGGGGCTGAAGAAATTCCAAACGGCAGAGCCACAAATTGGTAGTGCTGATCCTCCAGTGTGAACCTCAGGAACTTCTGATGTCCCTGGAATATAGGAATGTGCAGGTAAGCATCCCTGATGTCCACCGTGGTCATGAAGTCGCCTGGTCGAAGAGAGCTCACCACTGACTGTAAGGTCTCCATACGGAAGTGCTTGAATCTGACAAATCTGTTGAGACCCTTCAGGTCCAGGATAGGTCTCAGAGTACCGTCCTTCTTGGGCACCGTGAATAGATTGGAATAGAACCCTCAACCCCATTCCTGGAGGGGCACAGGACAAATCACCCCGGACAAAAGAAGTAGTTGGGCAGCCATTCTTAGGCCCTGCGCCGTCAATGGGTTCTTGAATATCTGCGACTGAAGAAATCTTGGTGGCGGCCAAGCTGCCAGCTCTATTTTGTAGCCGGAGGACACCACCTCCTGAATCCACCAATTCGAGACGTGCTGTCTCCAGATGTGAACAAATAGCAGAAGCCGCCCCCCCCTACCCGGATGGGTGAGGGCACCTCCTCATGCCTGAGGGGCCTTGGCGGGGGGCTTAGACTTGGACCCCCAGGCAGGGTTGGGACGACCGCGGGATCTACCTCGTCCCCAGGAATCTCGGTGGCCACCAGAAAAGGAAGAGCCTCTTTCCCTTCGCTCCCCGAACAGACGAAGACCCAGGAAGGGAATACCAGTGAGAGACTTCTTAACAGCGGCATCAGCCGCCCACTGTCGCAACCAGATAGAGCGATGAAGAGCAACCAGCAGGGCAGAAGCCCTGCCACCAAGCCAGACAGAATCATCCATGGCCTAGATTACAAAGGCAATGAAGTCAGCGCAAGCCAAGAGTTCCTTATACTCCTCTGCTCGCTTGCGAGATCTGGCGATATCCACAAGGCGTCTCACCTTCTTCTTGATGGCTATGGATACAATGGCCGCGGCACAGACAGGACGAAGACCAGCACCCACCAAAGTGAATGCGTGACATGCCAGTTGATCCATGCGCCTGTCAGTATGATCACAAAAGAAAGAAGTGTCAGGAGATGGCATGACCGTGGAATTGGAGAGCCCCAAAACAGAAGCATCCACCTCCGGAGGACGGTCCATAGACGAATCAACTCCTCCGAAAAGGGATACCGTCTGTCCAGGCCCTTAGGCACCGACGGCAATTTGTTAGGCCTCTCCCACTCCTTAAAAACCATTTTGGAGAAGTGGCCCTGCTCAGGAAAAACAAGACCCTGTCGCTCAGGCCCGAAAAAGGTCCCCCTGCTTCTTTTAATCCGCCTTCGGGGGAACAATGTGCAAGGTTTCAAACACCTCAGACCACAACTTCTCCGTGTCATCAGGTAGCCACATGTCCTCATCCGAGGAAGACCCAGGGTCACTGTCAAAGCCACCCGGGCGGTCCCCTGAGGAGTCAGAGTCATGAAATAACTCACCCTCCTCCATGGAGTCTCGGCCACCAAAGGCCTCATAATCATCATCATCATCATCAAAAAGCGAATAATCCGGCTCCAAATGCCGCTTCTTACTCACGGCTTTGCCAGCAGCCGAGCGTGGTAACTGTTTCTCTAGACTGGCCTCACGTAGCGCCAAGTCCGTTTGAGACCCCCTGCTGGCTTCCCCCTCACTGGGGGCCAAATGCAGACGCAGGGAAGGCAGGAAGTAGAATGGAACTGGGGAGAGTAGCGCTCGCCTCATCCTGTTCCGAAATGACACTTTGGGCGCAGGGTACACAAACCGCGCTGCGGCCGCTCAGAGGGCATGTACCACACAAGAGACATAACTTAGTCCGCCCCGAGGGGCCCCAAGCTCGCTATCCCCAGAAGCCTCCATTATGGTGATTATTGGTAAAAATAAACGGGTTACAAGGCATTGACGGCCTAAACCCGGACGGTCCCCCACAAGCCCGAAATAAACAACCCCCTTGTCAATTGTAGAGAGTGTGGGAGGGGCGGAGGGGGGGGGGGGGGGGGGGCGAGACCGGGAGGAACCACAACAAAAACAGAATGGGACCAGTCTGGAAGACATAAGGGGACAAAATCATAAGCATCCCACAGCGCATGCACAGAAAAAATACGCATGAGAAAAGGGCTGGACTCACGGACCATCAAAAGCGGAGCAGACCGCAGTGAAGACCTTAGGCAAAGTCAGCGTTGCAGACCAGAAGCGCTCGAGGCCGCAGCAGCAGAGGGAGTGACCACAAGCACCCAAGCAAGCACCTCAAGGGCCGGGCCGCGCTCCCCCCCCCCCCCCCAAGTGCGCGAGAAGGAGTAAAAAATGGCGCCCGGAGGGAAAGAGACCCACGAGAGGGGCCCCTCCCAGCCGCGCCGGGACAGCAACGGTCCGGCCGGGTGCCTGAAGGACGGACCCCGCAGCAGGCACCCCTCCTCACAGCCGAAGGAGGAGAGGCAAAGAGGAACAGGAGCGAGGGAGGTGGGTAGAAAAGACCATCAAAAGAAAAAGTGCACAAAAAAAAAAAATCACACTCATAACATCATCAGTGAGAACACAGACAAGCAAAATAAAGCATGTGGGATACATGGCAGAAGGGGTCCCTGGGTGGTCCCCCCCCCCCCCCAATAGGCTCACCATTGCCTATGGCCGGCTACCCTTTGGGGCAGGGTCTGTGGCCCAGAGCCTAGCTCTGTGAACGCCCGACCCTAGGCGTTCCCCTACCGTCACCTGAACCGCAGCCAAGGCTGGGAGGCAGGATGGGTCCCGGAACAGGTGGAAATAGGTCTGCAGTGGCCGACAGGCTTGGGATGCCCTGCACGCCTGCAATATCCATAGAGAGATCGCATCAATCTTCGCAGTCCAACTGCAGGAAGAACTCTGGGGATTCTTTGGGAGACAGATGCCTCTATATGAGCCGGGAGGAGCCACAAGTTTCATCCTGCAGTCACTGCGCCACCTTGTGGCAGATAACCCAATTGTCAAGGATGGAGGGACCCGAACAGGACACCATGAAAAGAACACCATGCCCACAGAGAAGCATGGTGGAGATAGAATTATCATTTGGGGGTGTTTTTCTGCACCTGGAACTGGGGGTTAGTCAAGGTGGAGGGAATTAGGAAAAGTTCCAAATATCAGTCAGTTTCTGCAATACCTTCAAGCCTCTGCTAAAAAGCAAGGCAACGACCCTTCACATAAACAGAAAGAAAAAAAAACTTTGCCTGCAGAGGATCAAAGCTTTGGAATGGCCCAGCCAGAGCCCAGACCTGAATCCAATAGAAAACCTGTGGATTGATCGGAGGAGGCTGTAAAGGGGAAGTCTGATAGATTTGGAGCACTTTTGCAAAGAGGAGTAGCTATAGGATGCCAAATATAGACGTGCCACACTAATGGCACCTACCTCATTTCAAAGTGTCACAAATTAGTGTAAGGGCTTGGAAAATTAAAAGGGCATACCAGGCCCACTTTCCACTTTCTTCTTGCCCCATGCTGGCTGTCAGGGGCGGCATATTTAATTCCCCAGCACTTTGCATTCTCTGGTAAACCCTGTAGAACTTGCTCCCTTCTGCTGATTCAGCAATTCAACCCCTTGCGTAGAATCTCCCTTTAAGTCTGGGGTGCTCAACCTTTTGACAAGTGCAGATCACATAAAGGATTTGGAACCTAGTTGTGGGCCACAATGAATAGGTTTCGATTTTTTTTTTGTATTTGTAAGAGCATAATGAAGATTTTCTACATCAGGATACCCATTGACTCCACATACTCCATCCGTATTTTCTTCCACCACAGCCCTACATTCATATGCAACGATTACCACATGCTAGTAATACGCAAGCCAATTGGCTTACCTTTCTGGAAATATGGGTCCAAAGAAGGGGTGACCAATTTATAGCTAACCTGGGAGGTGCACGTGAGCAGGGCAATTAGGATACACAAGTCTTAAAGGAGCCACAGCAATCAACCCTGTTAGTTTGCACCTCCCAGGTTAGTTATAAATTGGTCTGAGCGGCTGCCACCCCTCCCTTAATTTTTTGCAAGCACATGGGGTGGGGGGGTCTAGGCTGTACTGCGAGGTCTTCGACCCTTCCGCCCCATGGGCTGCACTCAAGGTTATAGGGCAACCTCAGATAAGCCTGCTCTCAATTTATCTATTGCATTGTATGTCCCAAAGGGGGCTCTCAGAGATTAGAGTTAGGACTGCGCCCCACAGAGGCACCTTGGTGCTTGGTGGTGCAGTTTCAGCATACTTCTGCATATGTGTGCCAACCGAGTCTTCTGTTTTTAACCAGATTTAGAGACAGATTATAGGTTTGTCTGCAAGCTAACAGGGTTGAGTTCTGTGGCTCATTTAAGACTTGAAAATATGGGTCCCTAATTTTACAGCTCTCCCCCACCAGTCCCACATCTTAACCATTCGCTCAAAACTCAAACCAGCTAAGCTCCCACCAATTCTAAGCATACAAATATTATAGAAAACTATTTTACCAAATTATTGTGCCAAAGGTTTCACCAAGAGATAGAGTTGTACAATCAATGTGCTCCGCCATCGACAGCTGTCACTTCTATTTGCTAATGAGCCCTTTCTGTAACACTCCCCACGCAATCGCACATCCTTATTGTACCCTTGTTTAACTAACTTTACACATAAGTTCTATTTACCCCTCCCACATTCCCCACAGCAGGTGAGGGGCCACATCAGATGGTTCTGAGGGCCATAGGCTGAGCATGAGTGCTTTAAGCAACCACTATATTTAAATTGATTGAACAAATGATGGGAAAAAAAACATAACTACTTTACTTGTCTTTGTCCAACAATCAACAATGGATCACTAGATCCATTCCCACGCCACCCGAGCCGTTCACCTGGGCTTTAGTGTCCGACTCATGTCTTCAGTCATTGGGACGTGGCCCCACCCTCTCTATTCAGTACAATGGACAGAGGGGGGGGGGGGGGGGGCTGTCAGACCTCGGCACATCCCATCCATTGCAATGAACGGATGGGGTGTGGTAGCGCTCCGGTTCTACAGATGGATTTATTTGTTTATATAAATAAATAGTAAGTGACTGATGCAGGTTGCAAGTCTGACAAGCCATCAATCCCTATCCTATGTTCAGGATCCAGAAATACGGCGAGTAGCTGATCGCTGGACTTGGGGACAAAAGGAGAGTACCCCACATTTTTATTATCAGGTGGCTAATCACTTTAATGTATTTATTTTCATTTTTTCATACTTTGTTTTGAATTCTCGCGTTTATGTGACATTAAAAGAGGAAAAGGTTCGGAAATTATTCTTTTTTATGTGACAAGAACCTGAAATGTAACCAGGGTATGTTTACTCCTCTCACGCAACGCATGCATTTTACTTGCATTGCTGTGAACTACTGGCCTACCCTATCCTTGCACAGAACATGCTGCATGCAATGTTTTCCAGTATAGGCAACAATGCAATGCACATATGTGAATTGGCCTAGTAAAAATAATAGTCAGCGTTCCCCTGAGTCGTGATGGATGTGAACAGAGCCTGCGTCTTCTTTGAGGGCAGAATGGCTGCGACACAGTACACTATTTGTACTGTGTTTTACATGTGTTGTGGCTTTTTTGTAGACTTACAAAGTGCAATGCAGGTAAAACGCAGGCAGGCAGAAGGCTGAAAATTGGCAAATATCTATTGAATAGAATAAAAATAATCCAACGCAAGTTGGCCAAACACCATTCAACCTGCTTGTGCAATATATTGGCCTTCATTCTCAAATGTGCCTGAATGGCAGGTAGAGAGATCAAGCAGTAAACGTCTACAAAATATGCACAAATACAAAAAAAAAAAATACTTTTGTTGACTTTTCCTTTAGACACCAAAATCGAGAGTGGTATTTTGTGGCACTCTGGGGCGGGGGGCTTCCCTACAGTTCCAGTGTCACCACGGGAGTGCTCTGTCCTCTGAAGAACAAGATTTAAATGTTTGCATTAAAGTATAATGTCTATACGTTGGCACCTCCTACTGGTGCACAGTTTGTCTGGAGGGTTTCAGGAGAAAACATTTTTTGGATGAACAGTAGATTACTTCCTTTTCCTGCAAAGAAAATCAGAGGCTTATGGGAAGAGGACGGACATTTCTCTCCATGCTTACAACACAGAGGAAGCTTTGTTAGTGCATAGCCTGTAAGTGGATGGCCATTTCTGTATCTCTGTCTGCAGCCCCTGAATATAGATATGGACAGGGTAGGCCAGTACCAGCTTGGTATTTTATAGATGCACCATGATCTACAGTTACAGCTAATATCAGTTATTGCAGTTACTTGCTGTTCACTGTATATTTTGTTGTATTATGTTATACAATTCAGTTTATTGATTGCATAATTATGTTTCTTCACAGTTTTACACCGTTCTCATGGCTGATTAATATCTACAGACTTTAATCCAGTCTCATTTGTTAATCTGTGGGAGGGGGTTTAGCTTCCTGCCAAGCCCCACATAGATCCAGGGGATACTTGGAGCGGGGGCAGGACATGGAGTGTACACAGAACAGAAGCCAAAACTGAGGTGCTCATTATTTGCTATGAGTACCTTGGGCAGATTGCGTACTTCCCATACTCCTCCTTACAGGTGCCACAGGAGTGATGGCAGGGAAGAGGGTTCAGAAGCACACCTGGTCTATAGGAAAAGTCCTCATTTACTTGCCATATAAAAGAAAAGCTATCGTTGCCTCAAACAGACCCAAGAAGCCATCAATACATATTTAAAACCGGTTTAAAAAAAAACTGGGCACATTCACTAAGTACAGGGATGCTGGTATTTACCTAAAACAGATTAGATTTACTTAGGAAATCAGGGGCCATGTCCTGAGACTCTCAGAGGAGCTTAGTTACTGCAGACATGTCTTCCCCTCACATTGGTGTTTGCACGTGGGTAAGTATGCTGTGAAGCCTTTACAATCTTCTGGAAACTTACTGTGAAGGCTTCACAATCTCATTATCTGTATACTGCCCGTTTGTTATTAAATTGACTCAACACCTCTCTGGTACAGTGCGGTCTAATGTTACAGACAGAAGCAGGTTGCACATTAAAACTATGTAAGAAATTAAATATTTTAAGCTGGAATCAAATAGACAAATTAGCCCTATTTCCCTAGAACTGCCTTTAATAGACTATAATGAGAGCTTTCATTTTAATACAAAAGAAAAAGAAAACTAAATGCATTTCCATTATTAAGCGGTAAAAAGTGAAATTAGGGGGCTTTTTAGTTATGCCTACAGATCCTCAGGGCTCTGCTTTAAAGCAGAACAAAACCCAGGAATTTGACCTTCCTGGGTTTGTTCCGTGCTCCTGGGGAATGCCAAAACAGGAAACCCCCCAGTTCGCCCATGAGAACTCACCTTGCCACGCTCCAACAGCACACGTGTGGGTTCTTGTCCAATGAGAGCTGCCTGCTGTGACTACATAATTTGGCAAGCGGCTTTGATTTGACTTAAAGCGGGCCAAAACCCACATTTTTAACTAGCATCCCCTGAATTGCTTCCCCCATGAAGAGGACCTTATGCCAGTTTTTAGTGCTCCTGCTTCAGTCTAATCCCAGATAATGACGTCTGTTTTAGCTGTAAAGCCCCACCTCTTCCATTCATTGCCCTTGTCATGTGTGGCAATGATGTCATTGCCACACCTATGCTAAGACTGATCGCCTACCGTCTCACAGAGAGGGGCAGCCAAATAAACAGTGCCCCAGAATGATTTGAAAAGGGAAAATATCAATTTCTAGTTTTACAGCTGAAGAAGGGAATACTGGCACGGGTTTTGGCCAAATGTATTTCACAAGTTCGGGTGGGTTTTGGTCCGCTTTTCACATTGTAAACAATAAGAGCAGAATGACAGAGTTGGACAAGCCCGTACATGCACCATTGGAGCCTGGAAAGGTCACTTTTTATGGACAAACTGGGGGATTTAACACAGCAGGTCATCTTGATTCAGGATGCCTCAGAGAAAAGCTCTTTTAGATTCCAGGCCGGCAGCTGGTGGGTTTTGTTCCGCTTTAAAGTAGACCAAAAGCAGCCCGATTTCCCCCCCCATGGCATTCAGATTCGGGATGCCCAACTGTCCGACACCCCCGAGGCACCATGTACCCAACCTGTTCTCGGATCCAAAGGTGTATGTGTGAGCCACAGTGAGCTATAAACTTATCCTGGTCTGCGGCAGGCTATTGTGATTGGCCGACGCAGGCATGCACCCTGTTATAGGCTAGCGGGGATGTGGCCGCTGGCGTCGGCTGCTTTCAACTAGATTTGTCCCTTAGCCGAGTTCTAGCCAAGCGCGCCGATTGGACGAGAGCCTGTGCATGCACTGTAGGACTGGGGAAAAGGGAGTTTAATGGGGCAACCTGGGGGGGGGGTCACACAGCAGGGCATCCTGTCAAAATTCTGAGTTTTGGTCCATGTTAAGCAGAGCTAAATTTGATAATAATGTATTGGTTTTGAAATATATATATATATATATATATATATATATATATATATATATATACCTGACCCATTTGAATGACTTTATTTTACCATGCTGGTGAGGAGACAAGAGGCCTTTGTATGAGTAAGGCTCCCTTTGTAAGGGCCACGCGTCACTATGATTCATACTCGGAGCGCACAGACTCATCACAAGAGCAGTCATGCCAGTGTAAGGCTTGTGCACGTCTCAATAGGCAGCTGACGAAGCTATTTAAGTACGTCAGTGCTGTGTGCACCCCCTGCTGTTCAGTCCTGCTAGAGCATCAAACCATCCAACAGGTGCTATATGCTTGGGGGGGAGGGGGGGCAATTGTTGTTCAACAATGCACCAGTTATTGTGCCTTGACAAGCAATGAATACTCCTTAAAGGGCCACTCCAGCCCCTAAAGTACTTTTTCAGACAAAGACAAAAGAGAAAATACAATTCTGTGATTACTCACCTGTAGAATTGGTATTATGAGTATACAGTACGTCCTGCTCCAGATAGATTACTTACACATGGGTATTACTCCGCCAGATGACGCTGGACTGCAGAGACATCGAAAACAGGCTCCTCTCGGCCCCTCAAATACCCAGGGACCTCCCACAATCCCCAGCATTGAAAAGCAGTTAACGAGAAGCCGGGAGAATTAAAACAACCCAAACTGGGAACTATAACAATGATAACAATCACCGTAGAGGGGATCCAAGATAATGCTAAACCAAGGGTGGGGTGGAGCAGGACGTACTGTATACTCATAATACCAATTCTACAGGTGAGTAATCACAGAATTGTATTATTCTTAGTATAAAGTACGTCCTGCTCCAGATTGATTACTTACACTTGGGACATCCAATAGCAATGTCCATAAAGTAGGGTGGGATCCCCAAAGGTAACAGCAGACAGGTCACACCACTGCCGCCTGCAGAACCTTACGGCCAAAAGCAGCATCAGCCGAGGCCCTAACATCAACCTTGTAAAACTTTGAAAAGGTATGAACAGAAGACCAAGTAGCGGCCTTGCAAACTTGTTCAACAGAAGCCTGGTGCTGAAAAGCCCAAGAGGCACCAATAGCACGAGTAGAATGAGCAGTAAGGCGGAAGGGAGGATTCTTTCCCTTAGCAGAGTAGGCCTGAATCACAGCCTGACAGATCCATTTGCTGATAGTAGACTTGGCAGGAGCCAAGCCCTTCCTAGGACCAGAAGGGACCACAAAAAGAGCCATCAGTTTTTCTGAAAGGTGTAGTAGCCACCAGATAGTACTTCAGACACCTAACCACATCCAAAGAATGCAAGACCCTCTCCTTAGCATTACTAGGATTAGGGCACAATGACGGAAGAACAATGTCCTGATTCAGATGAAAAGCAGACACAACCTTAGGCAGAAAGTCTGGCTTGAAGCGAAACACCACCTTGTCCTGGTGTCTCTCAAAGTAGGGGGCTGGATGGAAAGCACCACCAACTCAGAAACACGCCTAACAGAGGTGATAGCCACCAAAAAGACAACTTTGAGAGTAAGAATGGCCAGGGCAGCATCCTGCACAGGTTCAAAGGGAGTACCCTGCAAAGCTGACAAAACCAAGTGTAAATCCCAAACAGGCAACATAGGCTTACGTGGGGGACGTACACGAGTAACCCCCTGGAAAAAAGTCCCGATCAGAGAATGCTGAGCAAAGGACTTCTGGAAGAAAACAGCCAAGGCAGAAACATGACCCTTCAGGGTACTGAGTTGGAACACCATCTCCAACCCATGCTGCAGGAACTCCAGGATCCTGGAAATAGAGAACACACGACAGGGAAGAGACCTAGACTCACACCAGTCAATGTAGGCACGCCAAACCCTGTAGTAAATGGAAGAAAAAGACTTCTTTCTAGCCTTTATCATGGTATCAACAACAGAGGTAGACAGCCCCTTCTCCATCAAGGTGGAGGTTTCAGCAGCCAGGCCATCAAAGCCAGAGTTTGTAAATTGGGATGGCATAAATGACCCTGAGTGAGCAGGTCTGGCACCCTGGGCAGAGCGTACTGATCTACTACCAGCTGCACCACGTCTGCGAACCACACTCTTCTTGGCCACCTGGGGGCCACCAGAATTGCTGTCACCCCCTCCAGAGCAATCTTGCGCAGAACCCTGCCAAACAGGGGGAATGGAGGAAAGACATACAGGAGCTGAAAGTTCTGCCGTGACATTGCTAGGGCATCCGTCGCCAAGGCCAGGGGATCCTGAGACAGGGAGACAAAGACCGGGAGCTTGTGATTGTGACGGGACGCAAACAGATCCCCATCTGATTGGCCCCAACGGTGACATAGAGATTGAAACACCCTGTTGCAGAGGGACCATTCTCCCAGGCGAGAGGTCCCCCTGCTCAGAGAGTCTGCCTGCAGATTCTCCACCCCCGGGATGTACACAGCTGATATGCAGGGAACATTGGCCTCCGCCCAGGTCAGGATCAGAGACACTTCCTGGAGGGCCCTCTTGCACCGGGTCCCTCCCTGATGATTGATGTAGGCAACTGCCGTCTGGTTGTCCGAGCGCACCTGATCGTCAGAACCAACCTGATCGCCCGCAGTTCCAGGACGTTGATAGGTGTGTGGGCCTCCTGAGGGCCCCACCTCCCTTGGAACTGCAGGGACTTCCAGAAACCCCCCCAACCTGACAGACTGGCATCCGTTGTGACTGTCTCCCAGGAGGGGGTCAAAAAGGATCTGCCCCCAACAGGTTCCCACGAAAGGGACCGCCTGACCAGGGGGGAAAGCGCAAAGACTCGGTCCAGGGACGCAGGATCCTTGTCCCATACTGACAAGAGGTGGAGTTGCAGAGGCCTCAAGTGGAACTGAGCATAAGGGACCGCCTCGAAGCACGCCACCATCAGGCCCACCAGCTGCATTCCCTGCCTGATGGAGGGATGATGACAAGATAGCAGGAACTGGACCTGCACAATCAGACTGTCCACCTTCTGCTGAGGAAGAAAAATTCTTGCCTGAACTGTATCCAGATTCATTCCCAGGAATGGAGTCACCAAGGAGGGAGACAGAGAAGACTTGGGATGGTTGATCACCCAGCCTAATGACTCCAGGGTGGACACTACCAGCTGAGTATCCAACTCTGCCTGATGTAGGGACTGGGAAGTGATGAGAATGTCGTCCAGATAGGGCATTCACGTACTGCCCTGAAACCTGAGCAGAGACAGCACTCCTGCAAGCACCTTGGTGAACACTCTGGGAGCTGAAGTGAGACCAAAGGGCAATGCCACAAATTGGTAGTGTTGATCCTCGAGAGCGAACCTGAGGAACCTTTGATGACCTGGGAACACAGGAATATGAAGGTAAGCATCTTTGATGTCCACAGACGTCATGAAATCCCCTGGACACAGGGAACTGATGGCAGAGCGCATAGTTTCCATGCGAAAACGCCTGCACCTGACAAATTTGTTGAGGATCTTCAAGTCCAGGATGGGCCTGACTGATCCATCTTTTTTGGGCACGGTGAAGAGGTTGGAATAGAAGCCCTTGCCCCTTTCTCTTAAAATGACCTGGCAGATGACCCCCAGCTCCAGAAGGCTTTGCACTGCCTGCAATAGAGCCTGAGCTGACACAGGGTCCTGAGAAATCAGGGATCTGATGAATCTTGGGGGGGGGGGGGGGGGGGGGGGGGGGGGCGGGGGGGGCAGGCAGCAAACTCTATCTTGTAACCGGAGGACACTACCTCCTGAATCCACCGGTCTGAGACATGAAACCTCCAGACGTGAGCAAAGTGCTGAAGCCGTCTTCATGCCTGAGGGGGCTTGGGAGAGGACTTAAGCTTGGAGCCCCAGGAGGAGCCAGGGCGTCCACGTCCTCTGCCCCCTACCCCAGAAGTCTCCTCGGGCCCCTGTAAGGGAAACCCCCCTCCCTTGTCTAGCACCACGGTAGGGGGAGGAAAAAGAGCCCTGACCCCGAAAGGGCCGAGACTGCCGCCTGCGCTGGGGTAACCTGCCTCCCTTAGCCAACAGGTCCAGGCGGTCCCCAAACAGGCGTAGTCCTTTGAAGGAAAAACCGGTGAGGACCTTCTTGGCAGCGTTGCCAGCAGCCCACTGGCGCAGCCAAACCAAGCGGCGTATAGCCACCACAAGGGCAGAGGTTCTGCCACACATTCTAATGGTGTCATCCAAGGCAGAGAGGACATAAGTCACAAAACATCACAACGAGAGAGTGCATTAAACTCCTCACTAGACACATCATCAGGGGCACCATCAAGGATACTTCTGAGGCACAGACCGGGCGCAGCGCCATCCCCACACATGCAAAGGCATGGGACACCAGCTGATCAATGCGCCGGTCCTCAGCATCCCGCAGTGTAGTAGAGTCAGGGGAGTGCATGACAGAGGTGTTAAGAGAACCCTAGGACCGGGGCATCCACTTCAGGAGGGGATGACCAACACTTCACAACATCAGCAGGAAAGGGATACCTCTTATCCCAACTCTTAGGCACACCGGGAAGCCTGCTGGGGCGCTCCCATTTCTTGAGCACAAGGTTATTAAAATGGGCTTGCTCAGGAAATTCCAAACGTGACTTAGCAGTATGAAACAATTCCCCCTGTTGCCTGGGGGCCGCAAGAGGGGGAGAAATAGACAGAACCTCAAAAATCAGTATCATCTGGGGCCCAGGGGTCAGAGCCAGAATCGTCATGACCCCTGGGCCCCTCATCAGATGACTGAGTCAGAGAATAGCTCCCCTTCCTCCAAAGGGGTATAGCCAGACAGTTCCAAAAACTCATCAGCTTCCATAGGGAAAAGAGTGACATCAGGCATTAAGTGCTGCTTTTTTACAGAGGCCTTACGCGCCAAGGTATTAGTAATCAACTTCTCAACACTAGCCAGTCTGGAAGACACATCAGGCTGAGAATCCCCACTTGTATGCAACTCAATGGGAGTGAGATTTAAGCTTGGGGGAGTAGGTGAAGCCATACGAGGCGTAGGCCCAGCCACTGGAAAACCAGGCTGCAGCACAAGCACCTGCTGGGCACAAGGTACACAGACCCGCACATTGTCAGCGCTAATAGGGGACACCCCACAAGTTACACACAGCCGGGCTTGTCCCGAAGGAACCCCAAGCACATTATCCTGAGACGCCTCCATATGGTGATTATAGCGGCACAATAGGCCGATAGGGATTGACGCTATAAAAGCAACCTGGGATGCCCCAATAACCCGCTAGGGAAGTAGGAGTAATTAACACTAGGCCTCACGAGTTAATAACTAAATAGAGGGAGTAGGGCCGGGAGAAGCCAATAGGGTTCTGCCCGCCTGAAAGACATAAGCAAAGGGAAACCGTAAGTGACATGAAATGACAACGGTAAATAAAGCCGCCCGCGAGGGCACTCATGGTCCGCGGTAGGTAGATGCCCGTCACGTAGCAGCCGGATCCAAGAAAAAATGGCGCCGGGTATACCTCGAGGGGCGGGCCACGGAGACAGTGACGCAGAACGCACCAACGGCGGGCCCCGCGCCCCCCTGAAGAGCGCGAAGCCGTACACGTGACAAGCAGCCAATAACGGTGCCGCAGCGCCTGAGGCGCGGAACACAGTGGAAGCACGTGCGGCAAATTTAAAAAAAGACAATCAGTGCAACCAAATCAGCGCGGCGACTGACACCAATAATAAGAACATAATACAGTTAAGCACAAAGGCAAATACACATACACCCCCCCTCCCCCGAGGGCTACAAGGGAGAGCGAGGGAGGACAGCGGCCACTTAACAGGACCCACCGATAGACAGGGGCAAGGGGCAATAGTGCGGGAGGGGCATCCCATAGAGGCTCACCATATGCCTATACCGCCTACCCTTTGGTGAGGGATTGCGGTGGAGCAGCGCTCCTAAGCACCTGACAGCAGTGCTGCATACCATCAACCGACCAGCGCAGCCAAGGCTGGGAGGCACATTACTAATGGAACGGGTGGGAATAGTCCTACAGGGCCGCAGGGTAATAGCCCCGCTCACCTGCGAGAAGAGCCATCTTCTTGTCCTTCGCAGTCCAGACTGCAGAGAAGATCTGGGGATTGTGGGAGGTCCCTGGGTATTTGAGGGGCCGGGAGGAGCCTGTTTTCGATGTCTCTGCAGTCCAGCGCCATCTGGGTAATACCCAAGTGTAAGTAATCTACCTGGAGCAGGACGTACTGTATACTAAGAATATTATACTACCATTTTCTTCCACACAGACAAAAAAAGTTATACTCACCTTTTCTCCCACTAGTTCCAGACTGCAGCGCTTACCAGAAAGCCTGGATGCAGGTCTCTTGCCCGCCGTGCACCATATGCAGTGCCGCTCTCTCACCGTGGTTCTCTTCCTCACTCCCTCAGACGTAGCGACGGCCCTGCCATCAGCTACGGTGAGCTGCCTAGCCCCCCTCCATGACAAGTGAGCAGGTCTGCGTATGGTGCCGGGAGGCAAGGGACGTGCATCCAGCCTTTCATGTTGGCAATTGAACCCCGGACTAGGAGCGAAGGTCTGTATGGGAGAAAAGGAGAGTATAGATTTTTTTTGTTTTTGGCTAAAAATGTAAACGCAACACAAAAGAGGGCTAAGGGACTGAAATCCAGCTCCACCCTCACCAATAATCAAGCCAAAATGTAAAACTTAATAATAAAATGATTTTATTGGAGTAACACAGACAACACAATACAAAAGACCAACAATTTAAAAATACAAGTCTGTGAGTACTCACCTGTAGAATTGTTATTATAGGTATACAGCACGTCCTATTCCAGAATAATCCTTACACATGGGTTATACATCCACAAGATGGAGCTGGACTGCAGAAAATCCAAACCATGCTGCAAGAATTCCAGAATCGTGGGAATAGAAAACATCCTACAGGGAAAAGACTTAGACTCACACCAGGCAATGTAAGCATGCCAGACCCTGTAATAGATAAAGGACGAGGACTTCTTCCTAGCCCTAATCATGGTGTCAACCACAGAGGCAGGCAACCCCTTTTCCATCAAGATGGAGGTTTCAGCAGCCAAGTAGTCAAAGCCAGCGTTTGTAAATTGGGATGGCACAGCTGCCCCTGAGCAGATCTGGGTCCTTGGGCAGGACGTACTGATCTACTGCCAACTGCACAATGTCTGCGAACCACACCCTTCTTGGCCAACAGGGGGCCACCAGGATGGTTGGTACCCCCTCCTGGGCTATCTTGGGCAGCACCCTGCCCAGTAGAGGAAACGGAGGGAACACACAGAGGAGCTGAAAGCTCTTCCAAGACAATGTTAGTGCATCCATGGCCAAGGCCAGAGGATCCTGGGACAGAGAGACAAAGACTGGAAGTTTGTGATTGTGACGGGACGCAAACAGATCCACATCCGGCTAACCCCAGCAGTGGCACAGGGAGCGAAACACCCTGCTGCTGAGGGACCATTCTCCCAGACGAGAAGTCCCCCTGCTCAGGGACTCCGCCTCCAGATTTTCCACCCCTGGGATATACACTGCCGAGATGCAAGGAACATTCTCCTTCGCCCATGACAGAATCAGAAACACCTCCTTGAGGGCCCTCTTGCTCCGGGTCCCTCCCTGATGATTGATGTAGGCAACCGCCGTCTGGTTGTCCGAGCGGATCTGAACAGCCAGACCCCGAAGTTGAGGGGTCAATTGGGCGAGAACCAACCGTACCGCCCTCAGTTCCAGAATGTTGATAGGAGTATGGGCATCCTGGGGCCCCCACTGACCCTGGAATTTCAAGGACTTCCAGAAACCCCCCCAACCTGTCTGACTGGCATCTGTGGTTACAGTCACCCAGCAAGGGGACAGAAAGGTTCTGCCCACCAAGAGGTTCCTTGAGTCCAGCCACCATGAGAGGGACCGTCTGGCCAGGGGGGACAGAGCAAACACCTGATCCAGGGACACAGGGCCCCGATCCCACACTGATAAGAGGTGCAGCTGCAGAAGTCTCATGTGAAACTGAGCATAGGGCACCGCCTCGAAGCAAGACACCATCAGGCCCACCAGTTGCATTCCCTGCCGGATGGAGGGATGACGACAAGAAAGAAGAAACTGGGCCTGAGCTTGAAGACTTCTCCGCCTTCTGTTGGGGGAGAAAAACCTTGACCACCACCTGGGTATCCAGCTCTGCCTGATGGAAGGACTGGGACAAGATCAGAATGTTGTCCAAATAAGGGAGAATGCCCTGAGATCTCAGCAGAGCCATCATGCCCGCTAGCACCTTGGTGAATACCCTGGGGGGCGAGGTGATACCGAAAGGCAGTGCCACAAATTGATAATGTTGATCTCCCAGAGCAAACCTGAGGAATTTCTGATGACCTAGAAAGATTGGCACATGAAGGTAAGCGTCCTTGATGCCTACTGAGGTCATGAAGTCGCCTGGGTGCAGCGAATTGACTGCTGAGCGCAGGGTCTCCATGCGAAAATGCTTGAATCCGACAAACTTGTTGAGACACTTTAAATCCAAGATGGGCCTGAGGGACCCATCCTTTTTGGGGACCGTGAAGAGATTGGAATAGAAGCCTATGCCCCTTTCCCTGAAAGGTACAGGGCAGATGACCCCCAACTCCAGAAGGTTTTGGACCGCAAGGCACAGGCCCTGAGCTGACCAGGGGTTTCGAGCCATCCGGGATCTGAGGAATCTTGGGGGAGACATGGCAAACAAGTCCAAGCGTTTACCAAAAAGGCGCAACCCCTTAAAGGGAAAACCAGTGAGAGCCTTCTTAGCAGCGTTATCAGCTACCCACTGACGCAGCCAGACAGAGTGACGGATAGCCACTAACAGAGCAGACGTCCGCCCACACATTCTAATGGCATCATCCATAGCAGATAGAACATATGAAACAAATTCATAGCCAAGCAGGAGATCTATACTCCTCTCCTCCCACAACATCAGAAGCCCCATCTAAGAGACTCTTCAGCAGCACTTTAATAGCAATAGCTGTAATGGCAGAGGCACAAACCAGGCGCAGCGCAGTCCCCACACAGCCAAAGGCATGACAAGCCAGCTGATCCATGCGCCGGTCCTCACTATCCCGCAGGGTAGTAGTGTCAGGAGAATGCATGACAGATGTATTTGACAACCCCAGAACGGGCGCGTCCACCTCGGGAGGACATGACCAACGCTTAATCACATCATCAGGAAAGGGATACCTCTTGTCCCAACTCTTGGGCAGCCCAGGCAGCTTGCTAGGCCATTCCCATTCCTTGAGCACCAGATTATTAAAGTGAGTCTGCTCAAGGAACTCCAAGTGTGGCTTCACTGTATGAAAAAGCTCACCCTGCTGCGGAGCCACGGCAGGAGGGGAAATACAAATCACCTCAAAAATGTGAGGCAACAACCTATCAGTGTCATCTGAGGACCATTGGTCTTGTCCAAAAGGAGACCCGGTATCACCATACACCCTAGGTTGTTCCTCAGATGATTCTGAATCAGAGAGTAGTTCCCTCTCCTCAAGGGGACCATAACCCGAGATATCAAAAAATTCCTCAGCCTCAACAGGGAAGAGGGAAACAGCGGGGGATAGATGCCGCTTCTTGGCAGAAGCCTTAGGTGGGCCCAACCCAGCAATATGCTTTTCAATGCTGGCCCCCCGTGCAGCCAAATCCGATTAAGACTCACCGCTAGTATGCCCCTCGCTGGGGGTCAAATGCAAGCGTGGGGGGGTAGGTGAAGCCAGAGGGGGCGCCGCACCAGGGCCCGTAGCAGGCGGCCCAGACTGCAGCGCAAGTACCTGCTGGGCACAGATTACACATACCCTGACATCTTCACTAATAGGGGAAACCCCACACGCAACACACAGCCAAGCTTGTCCCGAAGGAACCCCAAGCACATTATCCCCAGAAGCCTCCATATGGTGATTTTTACAAAAGTATGCACAATAATCAGAACAGGGACACAGCTAAAAAGCCACCCCATTTGGGATGCCCCCCGAGACCCACTAGGGGAAGTGGGCAATAGGCAGGGCCGAGAGAGCCACAGTCAAGGGACCCGCCTGCAAGACACAATAATGTACACCATAAGCATCCCTAGCCATACAATAATAACCAAAGGTAAAAACCCCCGTAAGGGACTCACGGACCAAGCCGGCAAGCGCCCAAATAAGCCGATCACCGACCGCGTCGCAGCACTGCAATGGAAGGACCACAAAATGGCGCCGACAGCAGTGCCTAGAGGGGCGGGCGCATGACACGGAACACGTCAGCCGAAGAGCGCGAAAACAAGACCACGTGATGCGCCGGCGCCATGACAATTAAACCAAAAACAGTAAAAGCGCCGACCACCGCGGAGCGCCGTACAACGGCCTCCACACACACCAAAAACAAGTGACAAAAAAACAGAGTACTAAAAACACAATAGTGTACTCCCCGGGCGTCCCCTGCCGATCACGCGGAATGCAATGAGGGGGTCCTGCACAACCAATAGCGTGAAAAGGAGGGGGGGGGGAGGAGGGGCTGGGGGCTTCCCAATGAGGCTCACCATAAAAAGCCTGTCTCCGACTACCCTTTGGTACAGGGTGTTGCGGCCCAGAGCAACACTCCTTCAGCACCTGACCCTAGTTCTGTCCTACCTTCACCCGAACCGTCAGCCGTGGCTGGGAGGCAGTGGGTCCAGAACTGGTGGAAATAAGCCTGCAGGGCCCTAGGCAAAGCCCACACCCTGCGCAGAAGAGAGCCATCTCCATCTTCGCAGTCCAGACTTCAGAAAGGGACTGGGAATTAGTGGGAGGTTCCTGGCTATTTAAGGGGCCGGTACAAGTATTTTTCTGCAGTCCAGCGCCATCTTGTGGATGTATAACCCATGTGTAAGGATTATTCTGGAACAGGACGTGCTGTATTACTTGGAACAACAATGCGCATGCCCAAATGCTTCCAGTGCTAACAATAGTCTAATGAGCAATAAATGACTGGGAAACCCCCTAATTATAAGCGTGATAGGAATAAGGTAAGTACATTATTTTGTGCCGGCACAAAAACCTCATATGGAAATGCAAGGAACTACCTAGCCAATATATCAAGCAATACTAAAGTGACGGTGCATAAGTTACAAAAGTGTTATAACAATTAATGTAGAACTACTGACCCTACAAGAGCAGTAAAGACATAACAATAATGATACGAGAAGAAAAAGATATTAATAAATACACAAAGTATATAAACCAACTGGTCATACATACCTATGAATGCAAAAATGCAAGCATCAAATACCATATCAAACAGTGAATAAAGGTAAATATAAAAATCGTGAGCCTGGCAACGGAGTCCAAACATGCAATATTGAGCAGGAGACTAGCAGGTGGGACACCTGCGCATGCGGCTGCCCGTGCTGCTTCGCTGGGTGAGGAAAACATGAGGAAACTATTGTTAGCACTGGAAGCATTTGGGGATGCGCAGTGTTTTTAAATTGTTGGTCTTTTGTATTGTGTGTTGTCTGTGTTACTCCAATAAAATCATGTATTATTAAGTTTTACATTTTGGCTTGATTATTGCTGCTCCTGTGGTCAGGGTGGAGCGGGATTTCAGTCCCTTAGCCCTCTTTTGTGTTGCATTATCTCATTGTACAGTGTAGCACAAGATTATTTATATAGGTGGTGCCCCCCTTTTTGTGTATACTTTAAATAGTAACATTATTATGGGGCATTTTGAATCTTTGCCCCAGGTGCCAGAAAACCTAGCTACTTTTCTGCCCCCATCCCCTCCTATTAGCACTAAAGCACATGTAATGGAGCAAATTTTTAAAAAAGGGACATTTGTGTACTCACCGGTAAATTTACTTTCTCATCGTCTTTCATTCCAGGGCACCACCATCAGCAACGCGTGGTTCACCTCAGCCATATGTGGGAACTGCAAGAAAACAAACTAAGCTCCTCCCAGCCTATATAGGGCAGGTTGTGGCAGGATCTCCTCAGTTAGTTAAAAAGCAGTCGAGCCACAGCCCCAGGGAAGCAAAGCTACCTGTGCATACAGTGCCTAACTTTGTTCAGAATTTCGTAAAAATCGTAAAAAACAATGAAGAAGGCATCAACAGCAACCAACGCGGTCACAATAAAATAGTAGGGTGGGTGGGGCACCACCAGTGTCTACGAGGGGGGGGATGTCCCAAAGCAGTACCTGCAAGGGTGGGAACATGCTAGAACAGCAACTGGCCAACTGTGTCAACATAACCAGAACAGTGGCACTGAAAACCAAAGACTAGACCCCTGCAGGGGGATTCACCACTGTCTGCAACACCTTATGTCTCAGGGCAGCATCGCCCGATGCCCAGACATCAACTGTGAAACTCTGTGAAGGTTTGGAGAGTGGATCAGGTCGCCGCTTTGCAACCAGGTCCACAAATGCCTGGTGTTGAAAAGCCCAAGCCCAAAGCCCAAAACGTGGCAATCGCCCTGGTAGAGTGGGTGACTCGGAAGGGCGCCTCCTTGACCCTGCAAGCGTAAGCTTCAGCTTGTATGACCTACCGGTCTGATCCATCTGCTGAGAGTGGGCAAGCGCCAGGCCCCTCCATGGTCCTTCCTGGATCACAAAGACATCTGTATTATGTAGCTCTCGAGTAGCGGCCAAGTAATACTTTAATGCCCTGAGGACATCCAGGGAATGCAGGAGCAGCTCCTTATAATGAGTGGGATGTGGACCCAAAGATGGCAGCGCTATCTCCTGATTAAGATAGAAGGGAAGGACCCTCTTGGGCAAAAATCCTGTTTAACATGGAACACGGCTTTGTCTGCCTACTGCACCAGAAAGGATGACTTGATAGGCAGTGCAGCAAGCTCCAGCGCCCGATGGATGGAGGTGATCGCCACCTGAAAAAAACTGTTAAAGTGAGCATCATCAGAAAGCGCCTCTGCCATGGGTTCAAATGGGGGCCCCTGTAGCGCCGATAGGACGAGGTGGAGATCCCAGTGTGGGACCAACGAGCACCTCAGAGGCCAAACATGCGCAGCGCCCTGCATGAACGTATGGACTAACCTGTGTTCCTTGACTGGCCTCTGGAAAAAAATGGACAAGGCAGAGACCTGGCCTTTGAGGGTGCTTGGCTGCAGACAAGTGTCCAGAACCTTCTGAAGAAACTCCAGTAACCTGGGCAATTAGATCCTCCTACAGGAATAGCCCTTCGACTTACACCAAGCCAAAAAAGCCCTCCAGGTCCTGTAGTAAATTCTGGAGGATGACTGTTTTCAAGCCCGAATCAAGGTTCAAATAATTGTGACGGATAGGCCCCTCCTCTAAGATGCAGGTCTCCACAGCAAGCCGCTAAGTGAGCACTTGGGAATTGGGGTCTTACAGAAGACCGTGCTGTAGAAGATCTGGACAGCTGGAGAGTCACCATGGGGCTCTGCTGCGGGGTTTACCAGATCCGCGAAACACACCCTTCTGGGCCAGTGTGGGGAGATCAGGATGATGGTAATCTATTCGCTGTTGACTTTTTTTTTTAGACATGGCCCAGTAGTGGAAACCAGTACAACAGGTTGTACCCTGACCAGGGGGATGGCCAGCGTTTCGACCCCTAGTCTTTGACAAAAAAACAAAAGCAGATGGTGAAAAACTACCATCCTATCCCTAAGAATGGAAGCACCACATATATTAAAAAAAAAATCAAAATAAAAAACAAGATATTAACAGCATGATACACTGTGAAGTGAAGTAGACAAACCAATATAATGTGGATCATGGATACAAATAGTATCAAATGCATGAGAGAAAAAATAGAACATGAAATAATACCACCAAAGGAAAGCTAGAGAGCCGGCAACCACATGTCCTGAGGGGAAGGGGGGAGGGACGCTTGAACACTCCACCTTTTGGTTATATCTCTGCTCAAAAAAAAGGCCTGGCATGAAACTGGGAATATGGAACTTCGTCTATGGTGGATACTAGGTGGCCCAGTAGGAGCATGCAATGTCAGATCGCGGGATGGTCATCCATCATCCTCCTGCAGGGACGTGCACTTTTGAACCAGAAGGCGGACCCAGGCCAGGTGAGTATGCAACGTCATGTCCAGGTAAGCTGCCTCATCGACTTCCCCCTCTGGCCTTTCTGACCAGGTCATCCAGAGGTTCACCGAAAAGGTGACCCCCCCAGAGAAGTGGAGGGCAGTAAGAGTCTTCATGGAGGCAGTGTCAGCCGTCCACTGCTCCATCCAGGGCGTGTGTCGCTATGTGACCAACAGGGCCAGACCCCCAGCCACCAGACGCACCATGCAATCCACTGCAAGCATGATGTATGTGCAAAGGAGTTAAATTGGAGCGCGGAAGATTGCGAAGCACCATTCTGCAGATACCTCCTCTGCCACTTCATCCAGGCCTTGCCCACCATGGATGTGGCACAAACTGGCCTGGCCCACCTCACCATGGGCAACGCATGATGAACTGCATTGCAAACAAACCCCTACCCGACAGCTGAGATAAACCCATGCCAGAATGTAGCAGCTTCAGGACCCCCACCGAGGAACATACAAAAATACAATTCTGTGAAATACTCACCTGTAGAATTGGTATTATTGGTATACAGTACGTCCTGCTCCAGATATAATACTTACACTAGGGTTATCCTCCGCCAGATGGCGCTGTACTGCAGAAGCATGCGAAAACAGGCTCCTCCCGGCCCTTCAAATACCCAGGGACCTCCCACGAATCCCCAGCATTGACCACCAGTGAACAAGAAGCCGGGAGAATTAAACCACCCAGAACAATTGTAAAGATAACCATGATAACAATCACCATACAGGGGATCCAGAAAAAGCAACAACAGGGTGGGGTGGAGCAGGACGTACTGTATACCAATACCACCAATTCTACAGGTGAGTATTTCACAGAATTGTATTATTCTTAGTATACAGTACGTCCTACTCCAGATATAATACTTACACTCGGGACATCCAAAAGCAGTGTCCATAATAAGGGTGGGATCCCCAACAACAATACGACCACAGCAGACAGTAAAAGCACTGTCACCTGCAGAGCCAGACGGCCAAGACAGCATGAGCTGAGGCCCTAACATCAACGTTGTAAAAAGAAACCTTGCAAAAGGAATGAAACAGAAGGCCAACGTTAGTGGCCTAACCAATCCGTTCAACAGCAAAACCGGAGCTGAAGCCCAAGAGGCATTAAGCCCGCATATAAGGAATCAAGGCGACAAGGGAGGTTCTCCCCCTTGCCTGAATAGGCCTGAGTAATAGCCTGACAATCCGATTAGCAATGAATTTGGCAGAAGCCAAGGCCAAAAAACAAGGTACCAGGAGTAACATCCATTAAGGTAACAACCAGGACCAAACCGCCCAACTCCGAGAGCGGCGAGAATGAGCACATTCAGGGTGTAATGAACCCAAGCCCCAAGGAACCTTGGGGTCATTACAGTGACTTCTAAGAAAAAACTGCCAACACCTGCATAAGGAATGCAGAACCACTTCCTCGACGTTGCAAGGAAGGGGGACAGCCGTGGAAAACAATATCTCAGATAATTGAACATACGACACCTACAGATGTAGAGAATCCGGCTTCAGGCGGAACTCCACCTTATCTTGGTGTATCTCAAGGAAGGAGAGCTAGGTAGACCGAACCCGCCCGCTAACACACACCTGACCAAGGCAACAGTCACCAGAAGGACAACCTTGAGGTTAAGGACATCCAGACAGCGTCCTGAATAGGACCAAGGGACAATCCTGCAAGCAGACGGAATGAATTCAACCTTAATCCCAACAGGGACCATAGGAGTACATGGAGGACGCACATGAGCACCCCCTGAAGAAGTCTTAACCAAGTAAGACTGAACCAGAGACTGCTAAGGCAAGGTGGACAGGGCAGAGCCTGACCCCTCAGAGAACTGAAAGCCACACTGGAACCTGGGAACCGAGAACATTCAACAATAAGAGAACTAAACTCGCCCCAATAAATGTGCGTATGCCATACCAAACAACAATAGAAGAAGACGAGGAAGAGGCTTACTCCTAGCCTTCCCATAGTCACCAACACCGAGACAGCTAAAACTTGTCTCCAACAAGATGTAGGTTTTAGCAGACAGATCAACTAGGCCAGGGACCATGAATTATAGTGACGTAAAGGGGGGCCCTGAATGATCAACTGTCACTCCTGGCAAGATGCAGAACTACTGACCGCAGTACCATGTTTGCAACCACACTATACTAGGTCAACTGGGGGCCACCAGAATCACTGGTCCCCTTACCAGAGTAATCTTCCGCATAACCCTGCCTAGCAGAGGGAATGGAGAAGGACATACAGAACCGACATCCTGTCAAGACGGTACTAAAGGCATCCGGACCACTGACATAGGATCCTGGGACAGGGAAACAAAGGCCGATAGCCTGTGAAGGTGACGGGACCCAACAGATCCATGACTGGTTGGACTCCATAACGACACGGGGATTAGCACATCCTGTCGCAGAGGGACTAACATGCAGGGAGCATTGTCTCCCCCCAGAAGGGAATATAGACACTCCCTGGCCCCTTCCAATGGTTAATGTAGTACGTCTGTCGTCAGACGAACCGAGCACCCCCAGCCTGGCAATTCCGGAGGGGGAAAGGCCAAGCGAGAAGAGCCAACTGAAAAATGCTTTCTGCTTAGACTTCCATAGACGTAATGACCCTCTAAGGCCCCACCAACACCAAACTCGCCGGGAGTTTTGGGAAGAAACCATCCCTTCAACCTGAAAGGTTGGCGTCCATGGTGGCCGCCTCCAGGAAGGCAAGAGGGAATTGCCCCCAGACAGGCACCACGAGTTCATCCACTTTCAAGAGAAAGAACGTCATACAGGAGGGAAAGCCCACAGGCCCTGCTCCCAGAGTGCTGGATCCCTGTCCTATGCTTACCACTAGAAGATGGCCCAAGGGAACTAAGCATAAGGGACCTCTTTAGCTGCTCGGCTCCTGCCGAGCAAGTTAACCATGGCCCACCAGTTGCATCCCTGCCTGGTTAAGAAACCGGGACAGTAGTGAGGGACTGGACCCATGAGACCAGAATGCCCACCTAATTGCTGAAAGGGGGAGAATCTGGTTTGAACCTGGTCTGAATCCTATTAATGGAGTCACCACTTTAGGGAACAGCGAGGACTCGAGGTGATTGAACACCCATCCAAATGACTCCCAATGGCCCGCCAGCCGGGTATCCAACTATCCTGACTCAGAGACAGGGAAGTGAGGAAGGGCGTCCGGGTAAACATCGCGCGGACGTCCCTTGGTCTCATCAGAGACATCACCATCGACAGCACCTGAGTGACACTCTAGGAATTGAAGAAAGGCCAGATAGCAGGACCACAATTAACAGTGTTGGACTTCCAACACGAACCTGGAGAGCCTCAGAGATCTGAGGGCACAGGGATGTAAACATAAGCATTGAAGAGTGCCCCAGGCGGCAAGACGCCCACTGGGCGCAAGGTGCTGATGGCCAAACTCAAGAGTATCCATGCAGGAAACTGCCTGTAATTAGAGAATTGCTGTGAATCCAGAATGGGCCACCTGACCCATCCTTTGGGGGGCTGTGGGAGGCGGTATATCGGCCCTTGCTTCTGCCTATTACAGGCAATCTGCAAGAGACCCTCAGACCTTGCAGGCCTAACATGGCCTGAGCCAGCAACCAAACAGGGGCAGAGACCAGGAGTACCTGGGGTCTGATAAAGAACCGGGGAAGGCAGTGCAGCAAACTCTATCCTGTATCTGGAGGACACCACCTCCTGATCCGCCAGAGTGAGGCGAAATGCCTCCTGATAAGAGCAAGGTGCTGCAGTCAACCCCTCACCCAGCCGGGCGAGGGCGCCCCATCATGCTTGAGGGGGTTTGGTGGAAGATTTGGGCTTAGCCCCGCCGGAGGGGCCAGAGCGTTGCCTGCTGCTCGTGGGAAAGGAGTCTGCCCCAAAAATCCGGAAAGACACCCCTGGTTCCTGTTTAACACTAAGGTAGGGGGGAGGGGGTTGCTCCTGCCTCGAGGGGGCCGGGACGGCCGTCTGCGAAGGGGTGATTTGTCCCTTTTCCCAAACAGGTCTAGACGGGCCCCAAATAGGCTTCGCCCTCTGAAGGGGAGCCCAGTAAGAGTCTTTTTTGTAGCATCATCAGCACCCCACTGTCGCAGCCAGAGCAGGCGACGAATAGCCACCGCAAGAGCGGAAGTTCTTGTACACATTCTAATCGCGTCCTCTAGCGCCAATAGAATAAACTTCACAAATACATCACAATTGGAGAGTGCATTGAACACCTCCCAAGGTAAATCCTCGGGGTGATGATCGAGCAATTTTTTGATGAGGGTTCTAGCGGCCACCGCAGTAATGGCACAGGCAGGACGCAGCGCCATCCCGGCACAGGAAAAGGCATGGGAGGCCAGCAGCTCAATGCGTCGGTCCTCAGCATCCTGAAGGGCGCTAGAGGCAGGGGTTGTAATAAAGGGGGGGTTAGGGACCCCTATGATCGGCGCATCCACCACGGGGGGTGACGACCAGCAATTAACCACCTCAGGGGGAAATGGGTATTTCCTATCCCAGTCCCCTGGAACCCCTGGAAGTTTACTGGGGCATTCCCATTCTTTGAGGACAAGAGCATTGAAATGAGCCTGCTCTAAAAATTCCAAACGTGCAGTCGCAGTATGGAAACGCTCCCCTCTAGGCTTGGGGACCTGACCGGGGGGAGAGATAGACAGTGCCTTAAAGACCTTAAGCAACAGGTCGTCAGTGTCACACTGGCCCCAGTATTCCGGGCCAGAATCGTCGTGAGTCCTCGTCATCTCATCAGAAGAGCTGGAGTCAGAGAACAATTCCCCTTCTTCAGAAGGGGTATAGTCACACTGAGTAGCAAACCCCTCAGTTCTCATAGAGCATACAGAAACATGGGGCGACAGGTGCCGCTTCCTACCAGGGCCCATACACTCTGACAACCTAGCAATAACCTGTTCAGCCGTAGGCAGCCTGGAAGGGCCGGCAGGCTGCAATTCCCCACTTGTAGGCGACTCAGCAGGAGAGAGATTTATGCCTGGGGAGATACGTGAATTGAAGCTAGGTGTAGCCACTGGCCGACCTGATTGCAGGGCCAGTGCTTGCTCGGCACATGGTACGCAGACCCGTGCCCTCCCAGCATCAGCATGGGGTTGTCTACACGCTATACACCGCCGGTCTTGTCCCGGAGGGACCCCGGTCACATAATTCTGAGATGCCTCCATATGGTGATTAATCAAAGGCACAATATGCCGGTAGGGATTTACAATCTAAGTAACCCTGGATGCCCTAAGACCTGCTATGGAAGTGGGAGAATTTAACAAGGCCCGCTATAATTTAACACCGGGCTGGGAGAAGCCAATGGTGTTCACCAGTCTGAAAGACATAATGGGAATAAAGGGTGTCAGAACCATGCGCAGTAAGAAGGATCATGAAAATCGCCCGCTAGGGCACTTACAGACCAAGGGAGGAGGAAGACCGCCACCACGCGTGCGACCAGCATCAAAATGACACCAAAGCGAACCTCGAAGGGCGGGCCAGAGCGTCCAGTGACGTGGAGCGCGCCAACCTATGTCCCCGCCCCATCCCCCCCCCCCCCCCCCCCCCCGAAGAGCGCGAAGCTCTGAGGTGGATACAAACTGTTATAGGAGTGGAGTGAATGGGACACTAGAGGAGATGATTTGCCAATGAAGACGCCGTAGCGTCTGAGGCGACGTCGCTGCCCGGCGCCGCACATCCAGCAAAGGAAGAAGTGCGCGCATCAGCGACAATTACACAGTAGGAACTAACTGCGCGGTCCTGACCCCTGGGATACTAGTCCGGTCAGACTAAGGCCATAACGTGTAAAACATACACAAGACCTTGCTACACCAACACATACCCCCCCACCTTTCTTTCCCCCCCGGACTACGGGGGGGGAACGAGGGAGGATGGCGACCCTTTGTATAGGGCCCACCGCTACACGGGGCATGGGATAATAGCGCGGGAGGGCATCCTCGAGAGGCTGTACTGTATACTAAGAATAACCTCAGACTCCGTGACAAGAAGCCTCGATTATAAAAGTGCCCCCCCCCGAAGAATACCTACCTGACCAGGTGGCTGAGAAACACTGGAGTTGGAAGGAGCAGAGCAGAACAGGAGCAGTGCCGGGCACCAAAGGGACCAAGCAGGGGTCCACACATGGCAACAGGAAACTCTGGGCACCACTCCAAGATGGCAATGCCTTGTGACTCTGAGGGGGGGGGGGCGTAATCCTGGACCATGTGAATGCGGACGTCCCACCCTCCTCTCCACGTCCTCCACACCTAGGGCAGAAGCTGTCCGAAGCCATGCCCCCAACACTCCAGAGCCAGGCCAGTAAGCTCAGGCCGAAGAAGCAGCGACTGGGGAGGCAGACTGCGAACAGGATGGGTAGATCAACTGGAGGGGGAGGGGGGGGGGAATCCCTCAGACCTGAAACTGGCCAAGCCCTGACACGCCGACCTTGACCCATGCGCCAACCGAACCGCTCTCAATTCCAATTCTGACCCTGGACCGCCCTTGAGTGTCCTGAAAGCCACCCCAACCCATCAGACTGGCATCTGTGGTCCGGATAACCCACTGATGACCGGCTGGAGGGCCAACCCACCGCCAGCGTACGCTGGTCCAACTAACAAACCAGGGATTGCTGGACGGTGTCCGTCAAGGTTACCGACAGGCCAAGGCCTACACCTTCCCGTTCCATTGTGATGGGAAAAGCAGCTGTAGTGGTCTGGTAATAAACTGGGCATATGGAATTTCACCCTTCTCAATTTCACCGGAAAGAGGGGCCAGGCCAGGCAGGAATCCAACATCATGTCCAGGTAAGTTGCCTCCGCTGGCCTTTCTGACCAGGTCATCTGGTGGTTGCGGAAAAGGGCGAAAACCATTCCGCAATCGCCTCCTCTGCCGCTTCATCCAGGCCTTGGCCACCATGGCCATCATGGATGTGGCGCAAGCCAGCCTGGCTGACCTCACCATGGGGAACGCATGATGAACTGCATTGCAAAACCACTACCCGACAGCTGAGAAAATAAAAAGAAGCAAATAAATCTCCTGAACCTCTTCACAGTCCCGTCGACTGCAGAAAATCCTGTGGCGATGTTGGCGGTGCAGCAGATTCCACAGCGATCGCCCACCAACATTTTCTTAAAGTCCTTGCCAGCCACCAGCACTGCAGAGAGCACTGTAGCAAGGACTTCAAGTAAATGTCGGTGGACGTACGATGCGGCACTGCCAACTTTGCCACAGCATTCCGGGTGAAAGCGAGTGTCTTTTTTTAATTTGCTATATTACATGTGCTTTAGCACTAATAGGAGAGGGCGGGGGTATGTTAACACAGGGGCCGGAGTGGCCCTTTAACTAAGAAACTGAAACACCAAGAAGAGAAAGTCATTCTAAAAATCACAGGATAATAATGATACAACAAAATCTAACTATGTGCAGAAATACACACACTTACACACCTTGCCATGCTACCAATAAGGTTATGAATGGTTGTCTGAGGAATGTTATGCCACACTGGATGTACTTTGCCGTGCAAATTATCCAGATTGGCTACTGGCAGCTCCCTTTGCAATTGCGGACCAAAAAACTCTCCAGGGCCTGCTGAAAGTCTTTTCTAAGGGCATTAATATTAAAGAGCAACATATTCAAATCAAAGTGGAGCCTACACATTTGCCATGGAAGGGTGGAGGGAGTAACTTTGGGCCATTCTGACACAGAGGCATCTGGAGGTAAAATAAAGCACCAGTCGATCTAAACATCCAGGCAGGATGCAAGCGAAGCAAAAACACATGGAAGGCAGACATGGGACATACATTAAGCTCGGTTTCATGCTGAATAAAAAAAAAATCATAAAAAAACTTTGAATTCATTATCATTCTACCCATCCAATTTTTACAAGCTGAAAGCCTCCAATGGCTTTCCTAAAGGGGGAAAAACCTATTTGACCACCTTTCTTTCAAGCATGCCAATGTACCATGAACCACTGAAACTGAGCTACAGGAAATATCTTCCCCCAGCCAACTAGAACAATTCTGGGAGCCCAATATTATTTGATAAATATAATTTCCAGGCTAGCAGACCTCAGTGGACCTGAAGGCCGATGTGGTCATTTTGATAGGATATCTGCTTTAAGCACACCTATATCTTGCCTTGCAACACTGCTCCATAGAAGATTCTAATCCACCCCCTCAAGCTATTAGAAAGCCCTGCATTCATATTTTCCTTGTCTAGCTTCATCTAAGGGTCTGGAAACAGTTGCACACATGTGGCAACCTTACCTCCTCTAGCAGGAGGCGTGCAGCACTGCAGTGCACATTTTTTCATGCCTCATTTTGGCTTCTTAAAGGAATTGACCACCAACAGAAAAACAAAAGGGTACTTGCCTTCATTCTGAGACAGACGGTCAGCAATTCATTCGATTGCTGGCTCTCAGCCCGTGCTGTCCTGGTCCGAACACGTAGTCAGGATTGATGGGGTTCTGGGCTTGTGACCCGCCATCAGTCACAAGAGAGCTACCCACGCACTCTCCATACATTGCAAGGACACAACCCCGTCCACTGTAGTGAATGGAGAGGAGTTGCCCACACCCGGGCTAAACACAGAAGGGAGCAAGGGCGGTGGCGCAGCAATGAGGTGGTGATCACTGGACTCAGACCAATCAGCTGCTGGGGACAAAAGGTGAGCACCCTTTAGTTTTACTATTGAGTGGTCAATCCCTTTAAGAATCTTTACCTGGAGGAGCATCTCAAATCAGGGTCCCACTTGGGGGCTATAGTAATTTTTGACCGTCAGCTTTAAATCCTCAATGTCTAGGCTAGCTGACGATGGCCAATGCTGCAAAAATTATTAAAAGGGATAAATAAAAATGTGTTTTAAGCGTATCTAAAATGTGCTTTAATCTAAAAGATTACAGGACCGGCCACTAGCCTCCCCCCGGGGAATCCTATACCTGATGCCCTGCTGTGTGAACCCCCCCCCCCCCAGTGCTGAAAATAATACATGATCCTGGCGCTCCAGCGCATGCTCCCCACACCCTGTCATGTAGCTAGTATGGGGAACTTGGGAACAGGGAAAGCTAAGTGAAAGTAGGAGATTTGAGGAGCTTCACACAAAGCATCGTACATCAGGATGCCCCCAAGGGGCAGGGACCAATTAGCTGTGCTAGAATGGTAGCTCTGAGGGTGTCATTCAAGCCATCAATACAGAGAGGGGGGGGGGGGGGTTAACTAGCTCCTTGAGTTAGTATCGGTGGCCCAGATCGGCAGAGAGGCACTGGAGGGGCAGGTGAGGAACTTTATTTTCTCATTCATGGTGACGTGGTGAATGGAAGCAAAGCAAGCTGCCGTTTATTTTTTTTTATAACGGTTTGCATGAAAAGTACCTTTAAGTACTTACCATAATGTGATTGAAATGCTTGTGGCTTTATGACCTGATTACATTGGTTACACACAACCAGATAGAACTCATCGTAGGCCGGGCACAGTCCAAATATAGGCATGTCTGCAAAAAAAAAAAAAAGTGGCATTTTTTAAAATTCCAATATAGACAAACACAAAAATTATATTCAACACCTGTAACATTTTTATAGGCTGGCTGATGTTATACCCACATACTGAATGCAGTAAAGGTCCTTGTCCTGGCTCCTTTTTTCACAAGCCTGAGACTGTCATTTTAAAGGGTCTATACATAAAATACAATTCTGTGATTACTCACCTGTAGAATTGGTATTATATGTATACAGCACGTCCTGCTCCAGAGATAATTCCTTACGTTTAGGTAATACATCCACAAGATGGTGCTGGACTGCAGAGACAGCAAAAAAGTGGCTCCTCCCGGCCCCTTAAATTCCAGGGACCTCCCACAAATTCCCCAGTATTGACAAGCAGTTAGCAAGAAGCCGGGAGAATAACCACCATAATAAAACAACTTTAACCATGATAACAACCACAATACAGAGGTACTAAGAATAATAAAACAAGGGCGGGGTGGAGCAGGACGTGCTGTATACATATAATACCAATTCTACAGGTGAGTAATCACAGAATTGTATTATTCTAAGTATACAGCACGTCCTGCTCCAGAGATAATTCCTTATGTTTGGGACATCCAATAGCAGTGTCCGTAAGGTAGGGTGGGATCCCCAAAAGAAAGAATATGCAGATTAAACCACTGCCGCCTGCAGAACTTTACGGCCAAAAGCAGCATCAGCTGTAGCCCGAACATCAACCTTGTAAAACTTAGAAAAATACAATTCTGTGAAATACTCACCGGTAGAATTGGTATTATAAGTATACAGTACGTCCTGCTCCAGATAGATTACTTACACTTGGGTTATCCTCCGCCAGATGGCGCTGCACTGCAGAGACATGTAAAACAGGCTCCTCCCGGCCCCTCAAATACCCGGGGACCTCCCACAAATCCCCAGCATTGAAAAGCAGTGAAAAAGAAGCCGGGAGAATTTAACAACCAAAAACTGGTAACTATAACAATGACAACAATCACCATACAGGGGATCCAGAATAATGCAAAAACCAGGGTGGGGTGGAGCAGGACGTACTGTATACTTATAATACCAATTCTACAGGTGAGTATTTCACAGAATTGTATTATTCTTAGTATACAGAACGTCCTGCTCCAGATAGATTACTTACACTTGGGACATCCAATAGCAGTGTCCATAAAGTAGGGTGGGAGCCCCAATAAAAAGGTAACAGCAGGCAGTTTAAACCACTGCCGCCTGCAAAACCTTGCGGCCAAAAAACAGCAACAGCTGAGGCCTTAACATCAACCTTGTAAAACTTTGAAAAGGTATGAACAGAAGACCAAGTAGCGGCCTTGCACACTGGTGCAATAGAAGCCTGGTGCTGGAAGGCCCAAGGGGCACCAATAGCATGAGAAGAAGAGCAATAAAGCGAAGGGAGGATTCTTCCCCTTAGCAGAGTAGGCCTGAATCACAGCCTGACGAATCCACTTGCTGATAGTAGACTTGGCAGAAGCCAAAACCCTTCCTAGGACCAGAAGGGACCACAAAAAGAGCATCAGTTTTCCTGAAAGGTGCAGTAGCCACCAGATAGTACTTCAGACACCTAACCACATCCAAAGAGTGCAAAACTCTCTCCTTAGCATTGCTAGGGTTAGGGCACAAAGAAGGAAGAACAATATCCTGATTCAAATGAAAGGCAGACACTACCTTTAGGCAGAAATTCAGATCTGAACTAAACAACACCTTGTCCTGGTGCCTCTCAAAGTAGGGGGGCTGAATGGACAGCACCGCCAACTCAGACACACACCTGACAGAAGTGATAGCTACCAGAAACACAACCTTGAGCTTAAGAATGGCCAAGGCAGCATCCTGCACAGGTTCCAAGGGAGCACCCTGCAAAGCAGGCAAGACCAATTCCAAATCCCAAAAACAGGGACCATATTGTCGTGGGGAACGCACATGAGCAACCCCCTAAAAGCAGTCTTAATCAAGGAATGCTGAACAAAAAAACTTCTGAAGACAGACAGGGTAAAAACCTGACCCTTCAAAGTACTGAGTTAGAGACCGACTCCAACCCATGCAGTAAAACTCCAGATCCCTGGGAACTGAGAACACCCAACAGGGAAGAGACCAAGACTCAACCAGTCAATGAAGGTACGCCATACCATATAACGGATGGAAGAAGTCATCTTCCTAGCCTTCACCATGGACTCAACCAACGAGGTAGACAAACCTTTCTCCATCAAATGGAGGTATCAGCAGTCAGGCCGTCAAGGCCAGAGTTTGTAATTGGGATGGCGTAAGTGGTCTTAAGTGAGCAGATCTGGCACTCCAGGCAGAAGGCACTGATCTACTGCCATCTGCACCACGTCAGCGAACCACACTCTTCTTGGCCACCTGAGGCCACCAGAACCACTGGCACCCCTTCCAGAGCAATCTTGCCTAGCAGGGGGAATGTAGAAAGACATACAGAAACTGAATGTCCTGCCATGACATTACTAAGGCCTCCATGGGCACGGCCAGAGGATCCTGGGACAGGCAGACAAAGGCCGGGAGCTTGTGATTGTGACGGAACGCAAACGGATCCACATCAGGTTGGCCCCAACGGTGATACAGAGAATGGAACACCCTGTTGCAGAGGGACCCCCCCTGGAATGTATACCTCTGAAATGCAAGGAACATTGGCCTTCACCCAGATCAGAATCAGAGACACTTCCTGGAGCACCCTCTTGGTCCGGGTCCCTCGCTGATGATTGATGTAGGCAACTGCCATCAGAGTGACCATGCGCCCCTGAGCAGGCAGGCCCTGAAATGAGTAGTCAAACGAATCAGAACTAACCTGATCGCTCACAGCTTCAAGACATTGATAGGTGAATAGGCCTCCTAGGGGCCCCACCTCCCCAGAACCGCAGGGACCTTCAGAAGAGCCCCCCAACCTGATAGACTGGCATCCATGGTGACCGTCTCCCAGGAAGGAGCAAGAAGGTTCCGCCCCCCAACAGGTTCCTTGAGTCCATCCACTACAAGAGGGACCTCCTCACCAGGGGGGAAGACACCCAGACCCTGTCCAGGGATGCTGGGTCCTTGACCCATACAGACAATAGGAGAAGTTGCAGAAGCCCCAAGAGGGACTGAGCACAAAGGGCCGCTGCGAAGCACGTCACCATCAGGCCCATCAGCTGCATCCCCTGCCTTGGTGAAGGAACGGGGACAGCTAGGAGAAACTGAACTTGTGCAAGCAGATGTCCACCTTCTGCTGAGGAAGGAATATCCTTGCCTGAACAGTGTCCAGATTCATTCCTAGGAATGAAAATACCAAAGAAGGGGACAGCGAGAACTTGGTGGTGGCTGATCACCCATCCAGATGACTCCAGGATGGACACCACCAGCTGAGTATCCAACTCAGGTAATCATAGGAGGGGGGGAGGGGGGCACAGCAAACACCATCTTGCAGCCAGAGGCCACTGCCTCCTAAAACCACCGGTCTGAGGCGTGGTGCCTCCAGACTTAAGCAAGGTGCCGCAGCCGTCCCCTCACCCAGGCGGGTGAGGGCGCCCCATCACGCTTGAGGGGACTTGGGAGAGGATTTGAGCATAGCCCCCCCCAGAGGAGCAGGGGTGTTGTCTTCTGCTCCTGGGACAGGGAGTTGCAGGAACCCCCACGAAGGACACTCCTGGTTCCTGTTTAACACCATGGTGGGGGGTGGAAGGGGGGCCCTGGCCCCGAAGGGCCCGAGACAGCCGTCTACACTGGGGTAACTTACCTCTCCTACCAAACAGGTCTAGGCGGGCCCCAAACAGACGCATCCCTTTAAAGGGGAGCCCGGTAAGGGCCTTCTTCGCAGCATTGTCAGCACCCCACTGTCGCAGCCAGAGTAAGCGACGTATAGCCACCACAAGGGCAGAAGTTCTTGCACACATTCTAATGGTGTCATCCAATGCTAATAGGATACATTTTACAAACTCATCACAATTGGAGAGTGCATTAAACACATCCCAAGGGAGATCATCAGGAGAACGATCAAGCATTTTCCTGATGAGGGTTCTAGTGGCCACAGCAGTAATGGCAGAGGCACAGACCGGGCGTAGCGCCGTCCCCGCACATGCAAAGGCATGGGAAGCCAGCTGATCAACACGCCGGTCCTCACCATTCCTCAGGGTAGTAGAGTCAGGGGAATGCATAACAGAAGTGTTGGAAAAACCCAGAACAGGTGCATCCACTTCGGGAGGGGACGACCAACGCTTAACCACATCAGCAGGAAAGGGATACCTCTTATCCCAACTCTTAGGCACCCCAGGGAGCCTACTAGGTCGCTCCCACTCTTTAAGCACGAGATTATTAAAGTGAGTTTGCACAGGAAACTCCAAAAGAGGCTTAGCAGTGTGAAACAACTCCCCCTGCTGCCGAGGAGCCGCGGCAGGAGGAGAGATAGACAGTACTTCAAAATATGTGAGACAAAAGCCTGTCAGTATCATCTGGAGCCCATGAGTCAAAACCAGAATCAGCATAACCCTTAGGCTGCTCATCAGATTATTCTGAATCCGAAAATAATTCCCCCTCTTCCAGGGGGTATAACCGGTAACATCAAAAAATTCCTCAGCCTCCATAGGAAAGAGGGAAACACCAGGTGATAAATGCCGCTTCTTAGCAGAAGCCTTACGCGGGCCAGACCCAGCAATATGTCTCTCAATGCTGGCTACCCATGCAGCCAAATCAGGTGGTATGCACCTCACTAGGAGTCAGATGTAAGCGTGGGGGAGTAGGCGAAGCCATACGGGGCACAGGCCCAGCCACCGGTAACCCAGATTGCAGCGCAAGCGCCTGCTGGGCACAGGGTACACAAACCCGCACATTGTCATCAATCGTAGGGGACACCCCACACGCCACACACAGCTGGGCTTGTCCCGAAGGAACCCCAAGCACAATTTCCTGAGAAGCCTCCATATGGGGATTATCGCGGCCCAACCGGCCAATAGGGATTTACGCTATAAGGCCACCCGGGAAGCCCCAACAGCCCGCTAGGGAAGTGGGAGGTAAAGGCAGAATAGGCCTCTAATAGCAAAATAAATAGAGGGGATAGGCCGGGAGAAACCACAATTAAGTTCGACCCGTCTGCAAGACAAACAGAAAAGTCCCGTAAGCGGTATGCATACAGAAAATATAAAAAATAAGCCAGTCCGCAGGGGCACTTACGGACCACGGTAGGTAGACGCCAGCCACGCAGCACAAGGAGAGCAAAATGGCGCCCGCAGATACCTCGAGGGGCGGGCCGCAGAGACAGCGATGCAGAACGCGCCATCAGCAAGGACTGCCCCCCCTGAAGAGCGCGAAGGCCCCCACGTGACCATGCCAAGCCCATGATGGCGCAGCAGCACCTAAGGCAAAGTTGCCGCCGACCCCGGAACGCCGTACAAGTGCTCAGGCGGCGCCATTTTTAAAAAAGGCAACCAGTGCACCAACACACGTGGCGACACAAGCGAAGCATACCACGGAATACAATCCCAAGGAGTGAAGAATACACATACACACACCCCCCCTAGAAATACCAGGGAGAGCGAGGGGGGACAGCGGCCAACCTAACAGGAGCCCACCGATGGACAGGGGGCAAGGGGCAATAGCGTGGGAGGGGCATCCCATAAGGCTCAACATGGGCCTATACCGCCTACCCTTTGGTGGAGGATTGCGGACGGAGCAGCGCTCCCTAAGCACCTGACAGCGGTGCTGCCTACTGTCACCCGACCAGTGCAGCCAAGGCTTTGAGGCAGAACAAAAAGGAACGGGTGGGAATAGTCCTACAGGGCCGCAGGCTAATAGCCCCGCTCACCTGCGAGTGTAGAGAGTCATCTTCTTGTCATCGCAGCGCTGACTGCAGAGAAGAACGTAGAATATAAGGGGCCCGGGAGGAGCCACTTTTTTGCTGTCTCTGCAGTCCAGCGCCATCTTGTGGATGTATTACCCAAACGTAAGGAATCATCTCTGGAGCAGGACGTGCTGTATACTTAGAATAAATCTCCAGCAATCTGGATGCCCCCCGTTCATTGAGGGAACAGGCGTGGGCTTTAAAGAAGATGCACAACCTGTGGAAAAACAGCCAATCAGGTTCACCCAGTGGCCATGAACACCACTGTGCAACTGCATGTGGACCCCTCTTCTGCAACACAGACGAAGATAGTAGCAAGCTGGGGCATGCCTGAATCCTTAATACAGATGCCCAGGTGCTATTACAGTTGGGAGACCTTCAGTCAATTTTGACTGGAGATTCCCTTAAAGTGGACCAAAACCCAGGATTTTGACTATCCTGGCTTTTGTTTCTTTCCCCGGGGGCATCCCGCTGTGTGAACCCCCCCCCCCAGATTGCCGCAGCCATCTCACCTTTTCCCGGTCCCACAGTGTGTCTAAGAGCAGCAACTCTGATGGCCGCATCCTCTGCTTCCCTCTAGTAGTGGCCAGCGCGGGCACGCTCCCTGTTAGGGGGCGGCGGAGGATGCGGCCGACAGAGCCACTGCTCTTAGACGCGCCGTGGGACCGGGAAGAGGTGAGCTGGCTGCGGTGTCCTGGGGGGGTTTCACCCAACTCACCTTTCTGCCATTCCCATGACAAATGCGTGGGCTCCTGTACAATCAGCACTTCATTGCGTGCATACTAATGCTTTGAAGCGAGCAGCCGCATCCCCAGTTTCTCTGCAGTTTGGGGCTTCAGGGATGTGGCCACGGCTGTGGTGCTGGATTCCCAGGGTGGTAGGTGTACACAGAGTGGGGTATCCTAAATCCCCAAGGGAACTTAATCGGCCTGCCCTGTAGTCTTTTTGACGCCAGGGCCAGCCTTGGCCAGTGATAGGTGCACTTTAAGGGCACCTTTACACTTATGAATATACCGCTGTGGTTTTGCAATCTATGTAAACACAAGGAACACACAAATACAAAGTCCCAAAATGTATCCTCTATTGGCCTGCTGCATCAGGCACCCCCTAGAGGAATGGTGGGTCCAGGCCAATGGTCATCATTCCTTTTTGCTCCTCCAGTGTCCCAGAGGGAGTGCATGCAGTCTGACAGGGGTATCAGCAAGCTGCCTACTACAACATGTGGACACTTGGCTTTTTGGGCCCAATCTTTTAAACTAGAATAGGAGGTTCTTGGGATCCTTTACCAGCCCATAAACAGGGAAAAATACAATTCTGTGAAACTCACCTGTAGAATTGTTTTTGAATATATCCAGTCCAGGTCGTCCCAGAAGTGATGACAGTTGGGTAGTCCGCCACCAGGTGTCGCAGTTACTGCAAGATCCAGAGCTGTAACTCCTCCCAGCCCCCTATAAAATGAGCTGTCTCATAGAATTCCCAGAGTGACAAAAAGCAGTAAAAGGAGACAAGAAACCATGTTAACGTACATAGCTTCAGCATGTACTCTCTCCAACAAACGGTCCAATATAAAAGCTAATCACCATAACAGGCAAACGAGAGATAATGAAACAAAGGGCGGGGTGGGACGACCTGGACCGGATATATTTAAAAACAATTCTACAGGTGAGTTTCACAGAATTGTATTTTTCACTATATCCAGTCCAGGTCGTCCCAGAAGTGATGACAGTTGGGACATCCAAAAGCAGTGTCCACTAGGGCGGGATCCCCAGTGCGGAACAGCATGTAGTTCATTTCACTACCGCCTGAAGCACCTTTCAGCCAAAGGCAGCGTCGGCTGAGGCCCTAACATCAACCTTGTAAAACTTTGTAAAGGTATGAACAGAAGACCAAGTAGCGGCCTTACAAACTTGTTCAACAGAGGCCTGGTGCTGAAAAGCCCAGGAAGCACCAATAGCTCTAGTAGAATGAGCTGTGACACGAAAAGAGGGATCCTTCCCCTTGGCAGAGTATGCCTGCACCACCGCCTGTCTGATCCACTTACTGAGAGTGGACTTGGCCGGAGGCAAACCCTTTCTAAAACCTTCAGTGAGAACAAAAAGACAATCCGACTTCCTGAAGGATTCAGTCACAACCAGGTAGTACTTAATAGCTCTGACCACATCCAAGGCAAGGAGGGTCATTTCCTTAGAATTAGCCGGTTCTGGACACAGGGAAGGCAAAACAACTTCCTCATTGAGATGAAAGGGAGAAACAACCCTAGGCAAAAATCAGGTTTAAAGCGAAAAACCACCTTATCCTTATGCCGCTCAAAATAAGGGGGCTTCATACAAAGTGCAGCCAGTTATGACACACGGCGCACCGAGGTGATAGCTACCAAAAAGACAACCTTTAGGGTCACGATAGACAACGCAGCGTCGCACAAAGGCTCAAAGGGAGGACCCTGGAGAGCAGAAAGCCCCAAATTCAAATCCCACACTGGTAATAGAGGCTTACGCGGTGGACGTACATGGGTAACTCCTTGGAAAAAGGTCCTGATCAGTCTATGATTGGCAAAGGATCTTTGGGAAAGAAAATGGCCAAGGCTGAGACCTGACCCTTGAGGGTGCCCAGCTGTAGACCCAAGTCTAAGCAGTGTTGTAAAAATTTCAAAATCCTAGAAAAAGAAAATGTGCGACAAGGGAAACTCTTGGACTCCCACTAAGAAATGTAGGCATGCCAAACTCTGTAATAAATCACAGAAGAAGACTTCTTCCTCGCCTGAATCATGGTCTGAACAACCGTGGCCGACAGCCCTTTTTCCGTTAGGATTGAGGTTTCAATAGCCAGCCGTCAAAGCCAGCGTCTGTAAATTGGGGTGCCACAGCGACCCCTGAGTGAGAAGCCCTGGATAGTCGGGCATGATGTAGTGATCGACTGACATCTGAACTGTGTCCGCGAACCAACTCCGTCTCAGCCAGCGAGGAGCCACCAGGATAGTTAGTACTCCCTCCTGGGCTATCTTGCGCAGCACTCGGCCCAGGAGTGAAAAAGGAGAAAATACATAAAGGAGCCTGAACTACGTCCACGGAATTGCCAGAGCGTCTGCGGCGAAGGCCAGAGGATCTCTTGACAGAGAGACGAACCTTGGAATCTTGTGATTGTGTCTGGACGCAAACAGGTCCACATCCGGCTGACCCCAGCGGAGACACAGAGCGCGAAAGATCTTGTTGCTGAGAGACCATTCCCCTAGACGAGAGGTCCCCCTGCTCAGGGAGTCTGCCTCCTGGTTTTCTACCCCCGGGGGATGTAAACCGCCGAGATGCAGGGAACATTCTCCTCCGCCCAAATCAGAATCTGGGTCGCCTCCTGAAGGACTCGCTTGCTCCGAGTCCCGCACTGGTGATTGATGTAAGCGACAGCCGTCTGATTGTCCGAGCGGACCTGGACCACACGACCCCTTAGATGGGGAGACAATTGAAGAAGCACCAACCAAATGGCTCTCAGTTCCAGGAGATTGATGGGTAAGTGGGCCTCCTGTGGCCCCCACTGACCCTGGAACTTCAGCGTTTGCCAAAAACCTCCCCAGCCGGACAGACTGGTGTCCGTGGTAACTATCCCACCGGGAAGTCAGAAAGGACTTGCCCACCAACAGATTTCTGGAGTCCAACCACCACAAGAGGGACTGTCTGACCATGGGTGACAGTGAAAATTCCTGATCCAGGGACTCCTGCGTCCGGTCCCAACCAGTCAACAGATTCAAGTGAAGAGGTCTCATGTGGAACTGGGCAGCACTGCCTCGAAGCAGGACACCACGAGACCCACCAGTTTCATACCCAGACGGATCAATGGCCACTGACAAGCCAGTAGGGCCTGCACCTGCGTCTGGAGGCCTTCCACCTTCTGTTGGGGGAGAAATACATTGACCTGAGAGGTGTCCAACGTCATGCCCAGGAAGGACCTCATCATTGAGGGAGTGATAGAAGACGTGGGGTAATTGATTACCCATCCGAAATCCTCGAGAGTGGATAACACCGTCCGTGTGTCGCTCTCAGCCTGCTGAATGGACTGAGCTGCAATCAGCAAATCGTCCAGATAAGGAAGAACACGAATGCCCCGGTTCCTCAGGATCGCCATGACGCCAGCCAGCACCTTGGTGAACACACGGGGAGCTGTAGGCTATGCCGAACGGCAGTGCCACAAACTGGTAATGCTGATCCTTCAGCGCAAACCTCAGGAACTTCCGATGCCCCTGAAAAATCATGATGTGCAGATAAGCATCCTTGATGTCCACCGTGGTCATGAAGTCGCCGGGGCGAAGTGAGCTCACCACGGACCGTAAGGTCTCCATGTGGAAATGTCGGACTCTGACAAACTTGTCGAGACCCTTCAGATCCAGGATAGGTCGCAGCGTTCCGTCTTTCTTGGGCACCAGATTGGAGTAGAACCCTCGACCCCACTTCCTGGCGAGGCACAGGACAAATCACACCTGATAGCAGAAGGCTCTGAACGGCCATCCTTAGGCCCTGCGCCGTCAATGCGTTCTGGGAAATCTGCGACCGAAGAAATCTTGGGGGGCGGGCAAACTGCCAGCTCTATTTTGTACCCGGAGGAAACCACCTCCTGAATCCTCCGAGACGTGCTGTCTCCAGATGTGAGCAAAAAGCAGGAGCCTTCTCCCCACTTGGATGGGTGAGGGCGCCCCCTCATGCCTGAGAGGGCTTGGCAGGGGGTTTGGATTTAGCTCCCCAGGAGGGATTGGGTCAGCCGCGAGACCTACCTCGACCCCAGGAATCTCTGCGGCCACCTGAAAATTAAGAGCCTCTTCCTCCTCGAAAGGAGCGATAGGCAGAAAAACCCTGAAAGGGCCGCGTAGGCTTCCGTCTTCCATCCTTGGCCAGAAGGTCCAGACGCTCCCCGAATAACCCGAACCCCAGGAAGGGGATACTAGTGAGGGACTTTTTGGCTGCAGAGTTAGACGACCCCTGCCGCAGCCAGAGCAAGCGACGAAGCGCAACAAGCAGAGCCGAAGCCCTGGCGCCAAGCCGGACACTATCGCCCATGGCCGAGACTACAAAAGCAATAAAATCCACACAGGCTTTGAAGTCTTTATACTTCTTTGCCCGCTTGCAAGATTTGGCAAAATCAACAAGGCGCCTCACCTTCTTCCTGATGGCCAAAGAGACAATGGCTGCGCCACAGACAGGGCGAAGCCTAGCACCCACAAAGGTGAACGCATGACAAGCCAGCTGATCCATGCGCCTGTCAGGGTCGCGCAAGGAAGCAGTATCGGGTGACGGCATAACCGTAGTGTTGGATAACCCCGACACAGGGGCATCCACATCGGGGGGACGGGACCAGAGGCGGACCAGCTCCTCAGGGAAGGGATATCACCTGTCCAGGCCCTTAGGCACTGATGGCAATTTATTAGGTCTTTCCCATTCCTTAAACACCATATTGGAAAAAAGGGCCTGCCCCGGGAAGACAAGCCTCTGTCTCTCAGGCCGGAATAAATCACCCTGCTTCCACTTAGCCGCTTTAAGAGGGACAATATGCAAAGTTTCAAACACAGAAGACAGCAACTTTTCCGTGTCGTCAGGACTTCTCCTCATCCGAGGAGGAACCAGGCTCGCTGTCATAGCCAACCGACCGATCCCCTGAGGAAAGCGGAGTCCTTAAACAACTCACCGTCCTCCATGGCGTCCCGACCTCCAAAAAGATCATCATCATCGTCGTCAGCAAAATCCGAGTAACCCGGCTCGATGTGGCGCTTCTTACTCGTGGCCTTCCCAGGGGACGCCCGCCCTATCATGCTCCAAAAATATACTCCTGGCGCAAGTGACACAAACCGCGCTGAGTCCGCCCAGAGGGCTGGTACAGCACATGGGGCAGAGCTTAACCCGCCCAGAAGGGGCCCCTAGCTCATTATCCCCAGAAGCCTCCATTATAGTGATTATGGTGATAAAAATACAGGTTACAAGGCACTAACGGCCCAACCTAAGTGACCCCCAATTTAGTCCCTCTTTTTAGTAATCCTTCTTTAAGGGGAGAGGGTGCGGAGAGAGGGGGGTGTAGGAGACCGGGAGGAACCACAACCTAAGCTGGCAATGGGGGAGCCCACCTAGAAGACACAAGCGAAGGATTCATGAGCATCCCACAGCAAATGCACATGAACAAAACCAACATAGAAAAAAGAGGGACTCACGGAACCCGACCGGCCTAGAAGAAGCCCCGACAAACGCCGCTCCCCCCCCCCACCCACCTCACAGCTCTCAAGATGGAGTGGGAATGTGAAGAGGCGAGGGAACGAGGGAAGGTGAGTAACATGGGACAGAGCTTTCCAACACAGCTGCCAACAAGTAAAATCTGAGGTAAAACATGAAGCACAACATATGAATAAAGCTTGTGGGCACAGATAAGAGCATAACCCCAGATATTTTAATTGGTTCCCCCCCTCCCCCATAGGCTCATCATCGCCTATGGCCGACTACCCTTTAAGGGAGGGTCTGCGGCCCAGAGCCTAGCTCTGTGAAGGCCTGACCCCGGCGTTCTCCCTACCTTCATCTGTCCCATCAGCCGAGGCTGAGAGGCATATGTGGGTCCACGGGAACAGTGGTAACAGGGGTGCAGTGGCCGACAGGCTTAAAATGCCCCGCTCAGCTGCCGTATCCAGAGAGAGTTCCAGACGATCCTCGCAGCAGTACTGCAAGACGAAATCTGGGAATTTTATGGAGACAGCTCATTTTATAGGGGGCTGGGAGGAGTTACAGCTCTGGATCTTGTAGTAACTGCGCCACCTGGTGGCGGACTACCCAACTGTCATCACTTCTAGGACGACCTGGACTGGATATAGTGAACTGGATATAGTGAAAAGTATAAAACAAAAAAAAAAGTGCTAATATACTGGGTTGGTCAGCCAGACCTTCCATACAGCTCCTGAATCTGGAACATATTGTACTTACTGCTCTGCACTTCCATCCTTCTGTAATTAGGCGATGGGCTGCTAGGTCATGTGACGTAGTAGGGTAACTGCTCCAAAACAGGGAGCCTGGAGGCAGCGAAATCCCATACAAGTCAACAGAGCTAGGTCTGGAAGTGGCAGGGTAACCAGCATATGATCAGGGATAAATAGCATAAGTACAGGAGAGCAGACCAGTATTTCCTGACACAGGGTCTAAGGGATGGAGGGAACAAAGAAATTTAGTCCTCAATATTTTTTTCTGATCATGTGGTCACATCATCCCACTGTCCACACGAATACAGTTCTTAGAGTCCGCTTCCTAATATAAAGAATTTTTTTTTCCATTCGGGGGTTGTGCATTAAAGAGGACCTAATCCTTTCCTCCATCTCTAAGGGAGTCACAGGGACACTAAACTAACCTACCCCCTCACACAATTGGCAAGCCCTGCTGAGGTTCATTTTTTTCTGGCAGAGCTTCCTCTGACAAGGAACTGAGCACACAAGGCAGCTGAACCTCTTCCAATAGAAGACATGCATCACTGCAGTGTGTAGCCCTGTCCCCCCATCATACTGCCCTCCATGCCCGATTTGAGCTTCCTAAGTATCCTTGACTGTAGATGCTTTCTAAATAGGTACACCCCCAGGGGCAATTGTTAAAAGGGACCAGAAGTAATTTTCAACTATAAGCGTGTTAAACAGGCCCACATTTTCCATTGCAACTCCGTCCCTATGACCTAGTAACATTCTTGGCACACTCACCTTTTCCCATCTAAGTGCCATCTGATGGAGGACAGGACAGTTACAATCCACTTTAATGAAACTCGTAAGTAAAGTCAACAAACTAGGAAAAGGACCTGGTTGGGGAGAAAGCGCTTCCAGTGATCTGCAGTGAGCTGGGCCCGGCTCTGTGTGGTGAATTGGCTGAAGCCCCCATCTTATCGCCTGGATCTGAATAGGGAGCTACACAGCGCAGCCTAGCCAGGTCACCAAGTAACTGAATCCTCTCTGCAGTCAATATTTACTTACGCTGTCAGCAACCCTGATCATCTCACCGACAGAGTCAACACTGACTTATCAGACGAGGAGCCCCGGTGACACCAGGACCAAGCCGTGTGGAGGTTCACTAGGATGGCGGCTTGTTTCTAAAGAGTGAAGTCATGACAGGCGGACGGACAAAAGAATTTCCTATTTATAGAACAACGCCAAAATCCCGGAATTCCTAAAGATATTCCAGCTGTGGCCGGCAGCTACGCATCTATTATCCGTACTCAGGATGCCTCTTCTGGGGCTCGCCTGGAGCTAGGAGGTTTTTAAAGCCTCACACAAATGGGAACACCCTCTGCATTTAAGGAGGTCTAAAAAGAGGTTATGGAAACAAATGCCTATACTGGGGTTCTGATACATGCAACAGTAGGTCACTAGAAATTAGATGGACTGAAATATATATATTAGAGGTGACAGAATAAATTTTTTCAATCAATTAAATTTTTCTGACAAGTAACACGATATTTCATTAGACGAAACTAGAAACGATTCTGACTTCCCCCCTACAGTAAGAAAAAAAAAAAAAAAAAAAAAAAAAAAACTCACCTGACCCCCTCGTTTGATCCGGCTGGCACTCTTCACTTGGGAGGCCTCCGACCCCCCCCCCCCCCCCAAGGGCTCTTTTCAGTCTTCAGGTGAGCACCTTGACAGGGCCTCTCACCCTGCCTTTCCAACAGGCGCCACCATCTTCACAAGTAGACCCACCCCTTTGGACAATGTCACTCCTGCGGGTGTCATTCTGGCTCGCTGCGGCTCAGCTGTCAGATGCCTGGTGATCGTTGGGCAGAGGAGGATGGGGCAGGAGATCCTCTTATCCCCTGCTTCACCCCCTCCTCTGGCCAGCAATCACTGCATCTGTCATCGGATCGGCGAGGGACACAGGAGCTGGCTATTGGAGGTGAGTAAAGAAAAAAGACAATTCTGTGAGTACTCACCTGTAGAATTGCTTTTACTATGCATGGCACGGCCTGCTTCCACAAGTCCTTACGTATGGGTTATTCCGCCACAAGGTGGCGCAATGTACTGCAGAAGAGTTGTGGCTCCTCCTGGTACCATATAAAAACGGAATCACCATAGACTTATCCAATGTTGACAAGCAGTTATTCAAGAAACCGGGAGATGATAAAGGTAAAAAAGGTAACAAACCCCAACTAACTTGGAACAATCACCATAAAGAGGCAACCAAGAATAATGATAACAAGGGTGGGGTGAAGCAGGCCGTGCCATGCATAGTAAAAACAATTCTACAGGTGAGTACTCACAGAATTGTCTTTTTCCTATTGCATGGCACGGCCTGCTTCCAGAAATCCTTACGTATGGGACGTCCAACAGCAGTGTCCGTAAGGTAGGGTGGGATCCCCAAAGATAAACAACAGGCAGTTCAAACCACTACCGCCTGAAGTACCTTGCGGTAGTATGAACAGAAGACCAAGTTGCGGCCTTACAATATTGTTCAACAGAAGCTTGGTGCTGAAAGGCCCAAGACGCACCAACAGCACGAGTGGAATGAGCAGTAACCCTAAAAGGAGGAACCTTCCCCCTGGAACAATAAGCCTGCTCCACCGCCTGACGGATCCACTTGCTGATAGTGGATTTAGCTGGAGGCAAACCCTTAGGACCAGCAGGAAGAAAAAAAAATAAAAAAGAGTCAGATTTCCTGAAAGACTCAGTAGCAACCAAATAAAACTTCAGAGCCCTGACAACATCCAAAGAGTGAAGGGTCCGCTCCTTGGAATTAGCAGGGTTAGGACACAAAGAAGGCAAAACAATGTCCTGATTGAGATGAAAAGCAGACACAACCTTAGGCAAGAAATACGGCTTAAGCCGAAACACAACCTTATCCTGATGCCGCTCAAAATAAGGAGGTTTGATGGAAAGCGCCACCAGCTCAGAAACTCGCCTGTAATGGCCACCAAAAAGGCCACCTTAAGAGTCAGAATGGGCAAAGCAGCCCCACAGATAGGCTCAAAGGGAGGACCCTGCAGAGCAGACAACACCAGATTCAGGTCCCAAAACGGTAGCATAGGCCTATGTGGCGGACGCACATGAGTAACTCCCTGGAAAAAAGTCTTAACCAACCAGTTATTGGCAAAGGATCTTTGGAAAAAAATTGCCAGAGCAGACACCTGTCCCTTGAGGGTACTAAGTTGAAGGCCCGAATCCAAACCATGTTGCAAAAATTCCAGAATCCTGGGGATAGAAAACACCCGACAAGGAAGAGACTTGGACTCACACCAGGCAATGTAAGCATGCCAGACCCTGTAGTAGATAAAGGACGAGGACTTCTTCCTAGCCCTAATCATGGTATCAACAACAGAAGCCGGCAAACCCTTAGCCATCAAGATGGAGGTTTCAGCAGCCAAGCCGTTAAAGCCAGCGTTTGTAAATTGGGATGGCACAGTTGTCCCTGAGTGAGCAGATCTGGCTCCTTGGGCAAGGCATACTGATCTACTGCCAACGCACGATGTCTGTGAACCACACCCTCCTTGGCCAACAGGGGGCCACCAGAATGGCTGGTACCCCTTCCTGGGCTATTTTGCGCAGCACCCTGCCCAGCAGAGGGAAGGGAGGGAACACATAGAGGTGCTGAAACTCCGTCCAAGGCATTCCTAGCGCATCCATGGCGAAGGCCAGAGGGTCCTGTGACAGGGAGACAAACCTGGGAAGCTTGTGATTGTGGCGGGACGCAAAAAGGTCCACATCCGGCTGACCCCAGCGGTGACACAGGGAGTGAAAAAATCTTGCTGCTGAGGGACCATTCTCCCAGCCGAGAAGTCCCCCTGCTCAGGGAGTCTGCCTCCTGGTACTCCACCCCCGGAATGTAAATTGCCGAGATGCAAGGGACATTCTCTTCTGCCCAAGACAGTATCAGGGACACTTACTTGAGGGCTCGCTTGCTCAGAGTCCCTCCCTGATGATTGATGTAGGCAACAGCCGTCTGGTTGTTTGAGCGGATCTGAACAGCCCGACCCCGAAGGTGCGTGGTCAGCTGAGAAAGAACCAACCTGATCACCCTCAATTCCAGGACATTGATGGGAGCATGGGCCTCCTGGGGGCCCCACTGACCTGGAACTTCAGAGACTTCCAAAAGCCCCCCCAACCGGTCAGACTGGCATCTGTGGTGACAGTCTCCCAGCACGGAGGCAGAAAGGTCCTGCCCACTAGAAGATTCCCTGAGTCCAGCCACCACGAGAGGGACTGTCTGGCCAGGGGGGACAGAGCAAACTCCTGATCCAGGGACACAGGGTCCCGATCCCAAACTGACAAGAGGTGCAACTGAAGAGGTTTCATGTGAAACTGAGCAAAGGGGACCGCCTCGAAGCAGGACACCATCAGACCCACTAACTGCATCCCTTGCCGGATGGAAGGATGGGGACACAAGAGCAGAGTCAGTGCCTGCTTCTGAAGGCCCTCCACTTTCTGCTGAGGCAGGAATACCTTGACCTGAGAGGTATCCAGAGTCATGCCCAGAAAGGACCTCACCAAAGACGGAGACAGTGTAAACTTGGGATAGTTGATCACCCAGCCGAAGGACTCGAGAGTGGAGGTCACCACCAGAGTATCCTTCTCGGCCTGATGAAGAGACTGAGCCGCAATCAGAATGTCGTCCAGGTAAGGGATGATGCGAATGCCCTGATTCCGCAGCAGAGCCATCACGCCCGCCAGCACCTTGGTGAACACCCGAGGCGCCGAGGTGATACCAAACAGTAAAGCCACAAACTGGAAATGCTGATCCTCTAGGACGAACCTGAGAAACCTCTCATGACCTGGAAAGATTGGCACGTGAAGGTAAGCATCCTTGATGCCCACGGAGGTCATGAAGTCGCCTGGGTGAAGGGTACTGACTGCAGAGCGTAGAGTCTCCATGCGAAAGTGCTTGAACCTGACAAACTTGTTGAGACCCTTCAAGTCCAGGATGGGCCTCAGGGACCCGTCCTTTTTGGGGACCGTAAACAGATTGGAGTAGAACCCTCGACCCTGTTCCTGGGAAGGCACCAGGCAAATGACTCCTGACTCCAACAGACGTTGTACCGCAAGGCGCAAACGCTGAGCTGACAGAGGGTTTTGAGACATCCGGGATCTGAGGAATCTTGGGGGCGGCCTGGCTGCAAATTCAATATCTTGTAATCGGAGGACACCACCTCCTGAATCTACCGGTCTGAGACGCGGAGCCTCCAGACAGGAGCAAAGAGCCGAAGACGCCCCCCCCCACCCGGATGGGTGAGGGTGCCTCCTCAAGCTTGAGGGGGCTTGGGGCCCCATGCGAGACCGGGATGACCACGTGGTCTGCCACGGCCCCAAGAATCCCTGCGGTGCCCGAGAGGAGGGAGCCACAACCTCCTCTGGGAGCACGAAAGGAGGGGAGGGAAGAGGAGGGCCCCCGGAAAGGCCGAGGCTGCCTCCTACGTTGAGGCAGCCTACCATCCTTGGCTAGAACATCCAGACGCTCACCAAAGAGCCGCAGCCCCGTAAAGGGGAGCCCAGTGAGAGCCTTCTTAGCGGCAGCATCAGCCGCCCACTGACACAGCCAAACAGAGCGGCGCATAGCCACCAAAAGGGCAGAGGCCCTACCACTCAGCCATACCGCATCATCCATGGCAGTAAGGACAAAGGCAACAAAATCAGAGCAAAGCAAAAGGGACCTATAATCCCCCCCCCTGCTACCAGCCGTATCGCCATCAAGGAGAGTCCTCCCCAGACGCAGACCCAGGGTCACTGTCGTAACCTTCCTGCTGGGACACGCAGCAGAAGCAAAATGGCGCCGGCAGAGGAACCTTGAGGGGCGGGCCGCGAGAGGACAACGCGATATGCGTCATCCTCCGGCCCCACCCCCCCTGAAGAGCGCGAAAACGGCACTCACGTGACCGCACTGGCGTCATCACACAGTAGGAAAAAAAAAAGCCTCACAATTATAGCGCCGCCCGCCGCCCGAGCGTAGTACAAAGCGGCGGCGAAAAACAGTTAAAAAACAGTCAAAAACAGTTTAAAAAATAGATAAACACCCTCGCCGCTAAGACCTGCCCCCTCCCTCCCCCGAACACACGTCGGGGAGGGGGGAGAGGAAAGCGAGCAGGCAGCAGCGAGAGCCCAGGCCAGGTGGGGGGACCCCAAAACGCCAGTCACATAGTCCCCAAAACACTCACCCCCTCAGAAGCTAGGACAGGAACTCCGCATCCCTAGTAGGCTCATCATAAAGCCTATGGCCGCTACCCTTTGTGGTACAGGGTCTGCGGCTTGGAGCAGCGCTCCTTGAGCACTTGACCCTAGTGCTCCTCTACCCTCACCCGATCCGTTAGCCGAGGTTGGGAGGCACAGAGGGTCCGGAAACGGGTGGAAATAGCCATGCAGGGCGCAGGCTTGGTTGCCCCGCTCACCTGCGCAATATAGAGAGCCATCTTCTATCTTCGCAGAATCACTGCAGAGAAAACAAGTCTATGGTGATTCAGTTTTTATATGGTACCGGGAGGAGCCACAACTCTTCTGCAGTACACTGCGCCACCTTGTGGCGGAATAACCCATAGGTAAGGACTTCTGGAAGCAGACCATGCCATGCAATAGGAAAAATTTTTTTTTTTTACTGTTAAACCTTTGTGAACTGGTAAGGGATCTATGTGATCCCTATACCAGTTCACAAGGCTCTGGCTCTGACACGTCACCTACGGCTAGCGGGTGACTTGCCATTAACCCCAAGCCCCCCCCCCCCCCCCCCATTTCCTGCCTCCACAAAGCTCGGGGGGGGGGGGGGGGGCACATGTCCATAGGCTATGCCGGATTGTAGCCTGCTGGGCCAGGGGCCACCAAAGCTAGCCCCTGAGCCCTGTTCTACAAGCCCCAATAGCTGGTCCTGGGCTGGTTATGCTGAATAAGGGGGACCTCACGACAACCTTAAAATTCTCCCAAAAGATGGTGGGACCCCGGGGACCATATGTCATTTTTTTTAAATATAAATTGAAAAAACAAAACAAAAAAAAAACGCAATATATCCTCTTTGAGATAGAATCAGGATATATCGGATAGCCATACGTGTATCACAATAAGTATGGTATTGCCAGATTCTTGCCAATTCACAGCATATATATCTCTCAGATGGAGGACAGGAAACCGCCACATACATGTGGCAGCTGCATCCCCCCACTGGGAGGCATGTGGCTCTGCAGTGCAAAGCATAAAGACGTCCATAAGACAATGGTAAGAATCACCTACATTCAGGGCCCATGGGCAGAGGGAACGGTTGCCCAACCCACAAAGTTGCCTGATTATAGAGTGATTCACGAAAGCCCAAGTGTCCTACCTCCGAGAGAGCAAATTTCCAGCAGTCTGGTATCTCAGAAGAGGATTGTTGGATAATTGCTTGTCTCCCATTTTGCAGTCATGCTGCAGCTTCCTGAGCAATGGACTGGGATGGGGGCAAGTTTCATATGTCTATATCTCACTCTATTTCTTATGCCTCATTGAATGCATCACTAGACACGTAATAGGGTGTGCACAAGCACTGTGACCAATGCAGGGCAGAGCTATGGTTTACCCATGGATCCCAGAAAGCGTGCACAGGGGCATTTTTGAGCACCAAAAAAGCTGCTGTGGGGAGGAAAAGGGGAGTAGAAACCTTTAAAAAAAACTTTGCCCCCCATTAATAATGGCTTATCAGACGATTTCATGTCCCGTCCTCTGCCCAGCGATAACCGACACCTGAGAGCTAAGCCGAAGCGAGCCGGGGGGGGGGGGGGGGGGGGGCACGGGTTAGAGGCCCCCGCATGAAGAGGAGAGCCGGCTGGATAAAAAGAGGAGTCAGGTGAGTTTTTTTTTTAACTTTTCTTTTACAGTAGCGATGAGCAGAGTCATAATCGATACTAGGGAGAAATATTGCGATTCTTGAACGAAACTATTTGACACCCCCACTGGGCACAATGTAAAAGCCCAGTGTAACCCTTTCATTACTATATAATATTCAGCAAACAGGCTCATCAATTCTGTAATGCTGCTGTCAAATATCTATCACCTCCTCTTTCTCTTGCAGAAAAGGAAAATCATAAGCTCTTCTAATGCAGTGTATATAATTAACCCCTCCCCCTACGGCCTAGCAGCAAGTTTATATAGATTTTTATAATTATATTTGATACATCCCATTAATCAATGGCTCTTTTAACCAAGAGTGAAGGGTGAGGCAGGGATGTAGTTAAATAATTCCCATTTGCCTTTTTCTTCCACATTAAAGCAGAACAACCACTAGTCTTCCATATTTTAGAGCAGGGTAGGAGAACCAGAGTCACCAATGACATAAGGGCTGACTGTAAGGTAACTTTTTGAAACCTTCAGAAATCGATAGCCAGTTTAGTCAGACACCAATAACCCACTTGCTGGTTTTGCCTTATGAGAAATTGCGGGGGAAGCCCACAGACACCTGCTCCATGGAGAAATGTCCAAGGTTAAATTGAAACCTACGGCTGTGGGAGTGCTAACTGCTTCTACACCATGCTACCCCCTGTATGGCCCACAAAAACATGCCCTCACGCACTGTAAGTCACTGGAAATAATGGCGGCAATGTAGCTATTATTAGCCAGGCTTAACAACCGACCACATATTCATCTGCTTTAATACTGACACTAAATAAGCGCGTCTCTCTTGTGACAATCCAGGGGGAAGAAAAACCTCTTCAGCTGAAGGCATCACGACGGCGTGTAATAATCGCAGGAGACGCTGTCACAGACCACAGTGGAGCAATCTGAACAGACACGGAAATAAAAGACTCTGACAATATGCTGGGGGCTACGGGAGCAGATTCTTCGGCTTATTGAAGGGACCAAACTGCGCATTAGCTCGGCTTATAATAAAGAAGCAATTAGCTGAAGATCTGTCCAGAGTGTGGCCTGATTTCTGGGCTTTGTACGGACTGCTGGGAGAAAGGCATGCTTTATTAAATCATTAGAAAAAATACATATTAAAAAGAAGAGAAAATCTAAGCTAATTTCCTCCATTTTTTTTAAACTGTGAATTTCTCAGCTGCTGTCATAAAAAACGGGCATCAGAGGGAATCGCAAATGAATCTCAGTAGCCCCTTTTGATCGTCAGGCTCACATTGGAAAAAGAATACTTACGGCTACGTATATTTTCATCACAGACAATTCTCTGCCTCTCAGTTTATAGATATGTTACATACTTTGCTGCACAGTAAACACTGCTGGCTGGCTGTAATATTGTCTTACACTGTGTGATAAAAAAAAAAATGTTGCAGTGCATCACAATGTAACAGCCAGTCAGTTGTGTTTACTTTGCAGCAGAAAGAATGTAACAAATGTATCAGCAGCGAGGCGAGGACTGTGTGATGAAAAAATGTACAAGTGAGTACACAAATTTCCCTTTTCTCATCTCTTCCATTCCGGGGCACCAACAGTAGCAATGCAGGGGATGTCCCGACGCAATACCCTCAATAAGGGTAGGACCGTGCAAGAATGGCCGACTGCGTTAACATAACCAACAACATAACACCTCAAGCTTCAGAGAGGGGTTTACCACCTCTGCAACACCTTACGCCCCAGAGCATCACCAGCAGATGCCCTGACTGGTGAGGTGTGGAGTGGAGAGACGACCAGGTCGCCGCCTTGAAGACATGTTTCGCCGACACCTGGTGTTGGAAAGCCCAAAACGCGATCATCGCTCTAGTGGAGTGAGCGGTGACCCGCCTCCTTCCCGCTTGCAGGTATAGGCTTGTATGACCGCCTGCCAGATCAAGCTCTGACAGCGCCGAAACGGAATGGAGGTGATCATCACAAGAAAACCACCTTCAACACGAGCGTCAAGGAAGCCTCCACCATGGGTTCAAAGGGGGCCCCTGAAGTGCTGATAGAAATAGATTGAGATCCCAGAATGGGACTAGCGACCACTGGGGAGGGAAGACATGCGCAGTGCCCTGCACAAAAGTGCGCATTAACCTATGCTCCGGGATCATCCGTTGGACAAGGCCGAGACCTGGCCCTTAAGGGTGCTGGGTTGTAGGCCAGCGTGCAGGCCTTGCTGGAGGAACTCCAAAAGGACCCCCAAGTCCTGTAGTAAATTCTAGAGAACCACTGTATCATTGCTCGAATTAAGGTCTGAATTACCGCGGTGGACAAACCCCTATTCTCCAGGATGCTGGTCTCAACAGCCGAGCCGCTAGAGATTTGGGGTGCCGCATAGGACCCTGTTGGGGGGGCTGCAACAGGGGGCTCCACCTCCAGGCTGACTAGATCTGCAACCATACCCTTCTGGGCCAGTGTGGGGCGATCAGGATTATAGGAATCTGCTTGCAGTTGACCTTCTTTAACATGCGACCCAGAAGTGGCAGGAATGCATAGGAGCAGGCTGTGCCCTGACCAGGGAATGGCTAGCACGTCGACCTCCACGGCCAGTGGGTCTTGCACTCTGGTCATGAACCTCTGAACCTTCAGCGTGTGCCGAGATGCACTCCCCACTGGTTACAGAGGGCTGGAAACAAGTCAGTGGCGAAGGGACCCTTCCCCCTGGTCTACTGTCTCCATGCTCAGATAATCGCCCTGCAGATTCTCCAACCCCGGAACGTGAACCGGCGAGATGCACGGAAAGTGAATTCCCACCCACCTCATTATGCGACCAGCAGAATCCTGAGAAACCTGCGCTCCAGCTGGTCCCAGAGACCCAGAACTTTCTGGTTGCCTAGAATTCCACCCCAAACCATCTCATCCACCGGACCGGCAGGAAAGACTGACCCACTGCCAGTGACTGCTGGTCCAGCCACCAATTTAGGGATTGCGGGCATTGTCCATCAATATGAAGCGATGGTCCAATATCTGCACAGTCCTGTGCCATTTCAATAGGAGCAGAATTCGTAGATGCCTGGAGCAGAACTGGGCATACGGAACTGCCTCGATGGTAGACGCCATCAGGCCATGGAGACGCATGCCCTGCCTAATCGTGAAATGCTTGTCTGTCAGCAGGGACATCACCGCCTCCTGAAGAGCCATGCAGCTCTGCACCAGAAGAGGGACCCATGCCAGTCGAGTATCCAATGTCATACCTAGATAAGTTCGCCACCATGGAGGGAACCACCTGGTACTTAGGGTAGTTGTTCACTCACCCGAATCGTTCCAGCGTGGACAGGACCATCCGAACATCCCACAGTGCCTCTGTCAGAGATGGGGCTCGGCAAGTCGTCCAGATATGGGATGTTGTGCACACATTACCTCCACAGGAGTTCCATCACCACTGCCAAGACTTCCGTTAACATTTGCATGGCAGGGGAGAGTCCGAACAGCAGTGCCACAAATTGAAAATGTCAGACACCCACCACAAGTGGAGGTATTGTTGGTGACCAGGGAAGACTGGGACATACAGATAAACATCCTTTATGCCCACCGTGGCCAGAAAAATACAATTCTGTGAGTACTCACCTGTAGAATTGATTTTGTAGTATACAGCACGTCCTGCTTCACAAGTATTCTTTACGCTTGGGACATCCGCCACAAGGTGGCGCAGTGGACTGCAGAAGAGACTTGTGGCGTCTCACGGCCCTATAAAAAGGACAGGAACCTCCCACAAATTCCCAGTGTTACAAAGCAGTTAGACAAGAATCCGGGAGAATAAAAATGAAGGAACCCCAACCAAACATTTGAACAAATCACCATACAGAGGTAACCAAGAACAATGATAACAAGGGAGGGGTGAAACAGGACGTGCTGTATACTACAAAATCAATTCTACAGGCGAGTACACACAGAATTGTATTTTTCCAAGTATACAGCACGTCCTGTTTCACAAGTATTCTTTACGCTTGGGACGTCCAAAAGCAGTGTCCATAAAGTAGGGTGGGATCCCCAAGAACAACAGCGGGCAGTTTAAACCACTGCCGCCTGAAGAACTTTGCGTCCAAAAGCAGCATCAGCTGAGGCCCTAACATCAACCTTGTAAAACTTGGGAAAAAGTATGAACAGAAGACCAAGTAGCGGCATTACAAATTTGTTCAACAGAAGCCTGGTGCTGAAAGGCCCAAGAGGCCCCAATAGCACGAGTGGAATGAGCAGTAAGGCGGAAGGGAGGTTCCTTCCCCTTAGCAGAATAGGCTTGCACCACCGCCTGACGAATCCACTTGCTGATAGCGGACTTAGCCGGAGGCAAACCCTTCCTAGGACCAGAAGGAAGAAGAAAAAAGAGCATCAGTCTTCCTGAAAGATTCAGTAGCTACCAAGAAAAATTTCAGAACCCTGACCACATCCAAAGAATGCAGATTCCTCTCCTTGGAATTAGCAGGATTAGGACACAAGGAAGGCAAGACAATGTCCTGATTGAGATGAAAAGCAGACACAAGAAGGCAAGAAATCTGGTTTAAAAACGAACCACCACCTTGTCCTGGTGTCGCTCAAAATAAGGAGGTGTGATGGAAAGCAACGCCAACTCAGAAACACGCCTGACAGAAGTAATCGCCACCACCAGGCTACCTTGAGAGTCAAAATGGGCAAAGCAGCCTCACTGAGAGGCTCAAAAGGACGACCCTGCAGAGCAGATAACACCAGATTCAAATCCCAAACTGGTAACAGGTTTACGTGGCGAACAGACACATGAGAAACCCCCTGGAAAAAAGTCTTAACCAAACGGTGACTGGCAAAAGATCTTTGGAAGAAAATTGCCAGAGCTGAAACATGACCTTTGAGGGTACTAATTGAAGGCCCAAATCCAAACCATGTTGCAAGAATTCCAGGATCGTGGGAACAGAAAACACCCGACAGGGAAGAGATTTGGACTCACACCAGGCAATGTAAGCATGCAAGACCCTGTAGTAGATAAAGGACGAGGACTTCTTCCTAGCCCTAATCATGGTATCAACAACAGAGGCAGGCAAACCCTTTTCCATCAAGATGGAGGTTTCAGCAGCCAAGCCGTCAAAGACAGCGTTTGTAAATTGGGATGGCACAGCTGCCCGAGTGAGCAGACCTGGATCCTTGGGCAGAACGTACTGATCTACTGCCAACTGCACGATGCGCGAACCACACCCTTCTTGGCCAACAGGAGGCCACCAGAATGGTTGGCACCCTTTCCTGGGCTACCTTGCGCAGCACCCTGCCCAACAGAGGAAATGGAGGGAACACATAGAGGAGCCGATACCCCCTCCAAGGCATTGCCAGCGCATCCGTGGCAAAGGCCAGAGGATCCTGAGACAGAGAGACAAAGAATGGAAGTTTGTGATTGTGACGTGAAGCAAACAGGTCCACATCCGGCAAACCCCAGCGGTGGCACAGAGAGTGAAACACCCTCATGCTGAGGGACCACTCCCCCAGCCGAGACATCCCTCTGCTCAGGGAGTCTGACTCCAGGTTCTCCACGCCCGGGATGTAAATTGGCGATATGCAGGGAACAGTCTTCTACGCCCAGGACAGTATCAGGGACAATTCCTTGAGGGCTCCGAGTCCCTCCCTGATGATTGATGTAGGCAACTGCCGTCCGGTTGTCCGAGCGGATCTGAACAGCCCGACCCCGAAGGTGCGGAGTCAACTGGAAAAGAACAAACCTTATAGCCTGCAGTTCCAGAATGTTGATGGGAACATGGGCCTCCTGAGGGCCCCACTGACCCTGGAACTTCAGAGACTTCCAAAAGCCCCCCCAACCTGTCAGACTGGCATCTGCTGTGACAGTTTCCCAGCAAGGAGGCAGAAAGGTCCTGCCCACTAGGAGATTCCTTGAGTCCAGCCACCACAAGAGGGACTGACTGACCAGAGGGGACAGAACAAAGGTCTGATCCAGGGACACAGGGTCCCGATCCCAAACTGACAAGAGGTGTAACTGAAGAGGTCTCATGCGAAAGTGAGCATAGGGAACCGCCTCGAAGCATGACACCATCAGGCCCACCAGCTGCATCCCCTACCGAATGGAGGGATGAGGGCAAGAAATCAGAGACCGTGCCTGTGTCTGCAGGCCCTCCACCTTCTGCTGAGGCAGAAAAACCTTGACCTGAGATGTATCCAGAGTCATGCCCAGAAAGGACCTCACCAAGGACGGAGACAGAGAAGACTTGGAGTAGTTGATCACCCAACCGAAGGACTGGAGCGTGGAGACCCCCATCTGGGTATCCAGCTCGGCTTGATGTAAGGACTGAGACGCAATCAGAATGTTGTCCAGATAAGGAAGGATGCGAATGCCCTGAGATCTCAAGAGAGCCATCACCCCCGCCAGCACCTTGGCGGGGGTGATCCAGGATGGGCCTCAGGGACCCATCCTTTTTGGGAACAGTGAACAGATTGGAATAGAGACCTCTGCCCCTTTCCTGGAGGGGCACCAGGCAAATGAGGGATGGGATGGGTGAGGGCGCCTCCTCATGCCTGAGGGGGCTTGGGGGAAAATTTGGACTTGGGACCCCATGAGAGACCAGGGCGACCACGGCCTCTACCCCGGCCCCAAGGGTCTCTACATGTCCCCGCAAAAGTAATCTGATCGCCCGCAGCTCCAAGACATTGATAGGTGTGTGGGCCTCCTGAGGGCCCCACCTCCCCTGGAACCACAGGGATTTCAAGAAACCCCCCCAACCCAACATCCGTGATGACTGTCTCCCAGGAAGGGTCAGAAAGGATCTGCCCCCCAACAGGTTCCTTGAGTCCATCCACCACGAGAGGGACCTCCTGATCAGGGGGGAAAGCACACAGACCCTGTCCAGGGACACTGGATCCTTGTCCCACACTGACAAGAGGTGGAGTTGCAGAGGCCTCAAGTGGAACTGAGCATAAGGGACCGCCTCGAAGCACGCCACCATCAGGCCCGCCAGCTGCATTCCCTGCCTGATGGAGGGATGATGACAAGATAGCAGGAACTGGACCTGTGCAATCAGACTGTCCACCTTCTGTTGAGGAAGGAAAATCCTTGCCTGAACTGTATCCAGATTCATTCCTAGGAATGGAGTCACCAAGGAGGGGGACAGTGAAGACTTGTGGTGGTTGATCACCCATCCAAATGGCTCCAGGGTGGACACCACCAGTTGAGTATCCAATTCTGCCTGATGTAGAGATTGGGAGGTGATGAGAATGTCGTCCAGATAAGGCAGCACGCGGATGCCCTAAAACCTGAGCAGAGACATCACGCCAACCAGCACCTTGGTGAACACCCTGGGAGCTGAGACCAAAGGGCAATGCCACAAACTGGTAGTGTTGATCCTCCAGAGCGAACCTGAGGAACCTTTGATGACCTGGAAATACAGGAATATGAAGGTAAGCATCTTTGATGTCCACAGAAGTCATGAAGTCCACTGGGCGCAGGGAACTGATGGCAGAGCGCAAAGTTTCCATGCGAAAGCGCCTGCTCCTGACACATTTGTTGAGGATCTTCAACTCCAGGATGGGCCTGGGTGACCCATCTTTTTTGGGTACGGTGAATAGGTTGGAATAGAAGCCCTTGCCTTTTTCTCTTAAAGGGACTTTGCAGATGACCCCCAGCTCCAGGAGGCCTTGCACTGCCTGCACTAGTTCCTGAGCGGACACGGGGTCCTGAGGAATCCGGGATCTGATGAATCTTGGGAGCGGCCAGGCAGCAAACTATCTTGTAACCGGAGGACACTACCTCCTGAATCCACCGGTCTGAGACATGAAGCCTCCAGACGTGAGCAAAGTGCTGAAGCCGTCCCCCCCCGGATGGGTGAGGACGCCCCATCATGCCTGAGGGGGCCTGGGAGACTTAATCTTGGGGCCCCAGGAGGAGCCAGGGTGTCCACGTCCTCTGCCCCTATCCCAGAAGTCTCCCCGGGCCCCAGTAAAGGAAACCCCCCCTCCCTTGTCTAGCACCACGGTAGGGGGGAGGAGAAGGAGCCCTGACCCCGAAAGGGCCGAGACTGCCGCCTGCGCTGGGGTAACCTGCCTCCCTTAGCAAAAAGGTCCAGGCGGTCCCCAAACAGGCGTAGTCCTTTGAAGGGAAAACCAGCGAGGGCCTTCTTGGCAGCGTTGTCAGCAGCCCACTGGCGTAGCCAAACCGAGCGGCGTATAGCCACCACAAGGGCAGATGTTCTGGCACACATTCTAATGGTGTCATCCAAGGCAGAGAGGACAAAATTTACAAAAACATCACAACTACATAGTGCATTAAACACCTCACAAGGCAAATCATCAGGGGCACTATCAAGTATATTTCTGAGCAGGGTCCTAATGGCCACAGCCGTAATGGCCGAGGCACAGACCGGGCGCAGCGCCGTCCTCACACATGCAAAGGCATGGGACGCCAGCTGGTCAATGCGCCGGTCCTCAGCATCCCGCAGGGTAGTAGAGTCAGGGGAGTGCATAACAGAGGTGTTAGATAACCCTAGGACCGGGGCATCCACCTCAGGAGGGGATGACCCACACTTTATCACATCAGCAGGAAAGGGATACTTCCTATCCCAACTCTTAGGTACACCGGGAAGTCTACTGGGACGTTCCCATTCCTTGAGCACAAGGTTATTGAAATGTGCTTGCTCAGGAAATTCCAAGCGTGACTTTGCGGTATGGAACAGTTCCCCCCTTTGCCTAGGAGCCGCAACAGGGGGAGAAATGGACAGAACCTCAAAAATCTGGGCCAGCAATCTATCAGTATCATCCGGGGCCCAGGGGTCAGAGCCAGACTCGTCATGACCCCTGGACCCCCTCTCATCAGATGACCCCAAGTCGGAGAAAAGCTCCCCTTCGTCCGAAGGGGTATAGCCACAAAGATGCCAAAACTCATCAGTTTCCATAGGGAAAAGAGTGACATTAGGCGTTAAGTGCCGCTTTTTAGCAGGGGCCTTATGCGCCAAGGTATTAGCAATTAACTTCTCAACACTAGCCAGTCTAGAAGACATATCAGGCTGAGAATCCCCACTTGTATGCAACTCAGTAGGAGTGAGATTTAAGCTTGGGGGGGTAGGTGAAGTGAAACGAGGTGCAGGCCAAGCCACTGGAAAGCCAGATTGCAGAGCAAGCACCTGCTCAGCACAAGGTACACAGACCCGCGCATTGTCAGCGCTAATAGGGGACACCCCACAAGCTACACACAGCCGGAATTGTCCCGAAGGAACCCCGCTCACATTATCCTGAGATGCCTCCATATGGTGATTACAGCGCACTATAGGTGGATAGGGATTAACGCTATACAGCAACCCGGGATGCCCCAATAACCCGCTAGGGAAGTGGGAGTAATTACACTAGGCCTCACAAGTTAATCAACTAATAGAAGGCCAGGAGAAGCCAAAGGGTTCGTCCGTCTGGAAGACACAATCAAATGAGCCGTAAGCAGACAATTAAAAAGTGGTAATAAAGCCACCCGCGACGGCACTTACGGGCCGCGGTAGGTAAAGGCCCGTCGCGGAGAAGCCGACAAAATGGCGTCGGTATACCTCGAGGGGCGGGCCCACACAAGCAATGACGCAGAACGCGGCAAAGACAGGCCCCCCCCCCCCCCCCCCCCGAAGAGCACGAAGCCAACACGTGAAAAGCATCCAATGATGGCGCACCGGCGCCTGAGGTAACGCCACAAAGCGCGGAACATAGTGAAAAAAAAGGCGCGCAGCGGCAACTTTTAAAAATATAATGTAAAAACAAGTCAGCGCGGCGGCTGACACTAGGCATAAAGTAATGAATCACAAAGCCAATACACGTATAAGCATACATACACCCCCCCCCCCCTTTTCCCCCGAAGGCTACCAGGAGAGTGAGGGAGGACAGCGGCCACTTAACATAGGGCCCACCGATAGACAGGGACGGGGGGGAGCAATAGTGCGGGAGGGGCATCCCATAGAGGCTCACCATATGCCTGAACCGCCTACCCTTTGGTGGGCGATTGCGGTGGAGCAGCGCTCCCAAGCACAGCGGTGCTGCCTACCTTCACCCAACCAGCGCAGCCAAGGCTGGGAGGCACATTACTAATGGAACGGGTGGGAATAGTCCTACAGGGCCGCAGGCTAATAGCCCCGCTCACCTGCGAGTAGAGGGAGCCATCTTTTTGTCCTTCGCAGTCCAGACTGCAGAAAAAATCTGGGGATTTGTGGGAGGTCCCTGGGTATTTGAGGGGCCGGGAGGAGCCTATTTTTGATGTCTATGCAGTCCAGCGCCATCTGGTGGAGTAATACCCCGATAGTAAGTATTCTATCTGGAGCAGGACGTACTGTATACTAAGAATAAGCCTCATCCTTGGGCAGACCCTGGGACACAAATGGACATGGCAACCCCCCAGGCAATCCCGCTCCGGCAAGTTCAAGCCTGAAGCCACAGGGGAAACTGGGTGATCCAACGGTACCCGTCAGCTGCGTAAGGCGGCGCAGGGCAGTAGTACACCCAGCGCACAGGGGCCCCTAGTCTGAGGTCATGTGTGCTTGACACGCGGCACCACTCTCTATTAAAATACAAAACCCTGGTGGCTCTGATGCCTCCGACATGTTAAAATGGCTGCTCTAACTGCTAGCCCCACACCCTCCTGCCTGTCAACTACTGGTTAGACCTGCCTGCACTACCAGAAAAGCAACCTCCCAGCAGAGGAGATCAACCCACCGGCCAAGGATGCAGCAGCTTCTGGACCTCCACCCTGTAACAAGAACAATGTCCGATTCTTAAACAAATCTTTACAAGTCAAAAGGCTTTGCCCCCATAGGGAGTCCTACCCGACCAGGGAAAACTGTGAGGCAGCAGCCACGCTGGATCCGATCCTCAGCCCAGGAAAATAGGGAGGCAGTGTAGGAGCTGCCAAGCAATTATCCAGGGATGCAGCAGGGACATATGGCACTGCACAAGGTGGCGCTCCCTTGTACTGTTAGTAAGGAGAAGGAGGGCTGAGGTCAGGTGCGCAAATGCGGCTGCCCCCCCCCCCCCCCCCATTGTAAGGCCAGAGCCCCCTGGCAGCAGCGCAGCCACTTCGCCCCCTTTCCGAATTAGCCAATAGGCAGGCTGAATGACTGGTGGCCACGCCCCCTTGTAATGAGGCCGCCTCCCCCTCCAAATGCTGGCAGCTGAGCTCTGAATGAGCTCTGACCAGCATGGCTTCCAGCAGTAGTAACCACAAACACACTGAGACCAGGGAGCCCGGCCACCTAGCTCAGCCCCCCCCCAGCAGCCATGGGGAAGGCAGACTACATCTCTAGCAGGGTGTCATGGGCGTAGAAAGACCGGGGCTCAGTGCGAAACACACAGCAGGGCCACCATGCAAGGCCCAGAAATCAGGTACCCTGCTGCAGTGGGCTCCTGATCCTTGGGGCTCAGGCCCAGTCGGACGAGCCTTGGCACGCTTACCTGGACCAATGCGTGCTCCCCTCAACCTGCAGATCTCACAGTTTTGGCTTAGGAACAGACTTTAGGCATCTAACAAGGGTCCCCAGGACCCCTGCTCCCAGTCAGCATTAACAAAAAAAAAATCCAGACATCTTCACGGTCCCTTGCGACTACAAGAAAAGAACTGAGGATATCCTGCCACAGCCTGCACTATATAGGCCGGGAGTAACTAGTCTATCTATCTTGCACTCCCGACTACAGCCGAGATTAACCCACGTGTTGCTACTGGTGGTGCCCAGGAATGGAAGAGATGACAAAGCCCTGTCGAACGGGGGCATACGGAGATTAAGCGGGGGACCCTCCAGTTTCCATCTGTTTTGAAGCATGCCTAAAAGGCTAAAAAAAATGACCTACAAAGTGTAAAATATAGCAAATATCATTCAGCTTAACAATGATCCGGTCCTGTCCAGTTGGTCTGGGAAATCCGCCACTGCCATCTTGCTGTACCCCGGAGGTGTATATATCCCACAATCCTCATTGTTGCTTGATTCAACTCCGGCACCTGCACACTCACTGGTCATATCAAGTGCACATGAGCGAGCGATGTCACTCATGACCAAAAGTCCACAGCTTTCGCACCGCAGCAGAATTAATGAAGACATTTGTAATTAAACCGAACCTTCACCATGATTTATTGAAAAGCCCAAACCCTTATAAAGTGATTCCCCAGCATCTGAAAATAAAATATTTTAAGTTTTTAGTCACTTAATATTCTTTCCCCCACCGGGCTGCAACTCTGTTCAGGACTTTAGGATACGGGCGCAGCCATCTTGACTGAGAAGCATCACACTTACAGAGGAGAGGAGAGTGGGATAAAGTACAGGGGGGTGGGGTTATAGCTGTGCTTCGCTCAGGCAGAGCAGAGCTGGGGTCAGGAAAAGGTCAGCAATCTCAGAATGCAGAGCAGCACAGTCAGAAGGCACTTCCTGTTTGCAGCTGCCTGAAGTCCCATAAGCCGCCATCTTGGATGTTTAAAGGGTCATAAAATGCAGTAGATACAGGTAGGATGATTTTTAATGTGAGCAATCTATATGTACAGGGTGTGGGAAACATATGTGTTTTAAGCAAGCATACAGGAATACCCAAGAGACAAAAATACAATTCTGTGATTACTCACCTGTAGAATTAGTATTATATGTATACAGCACGTCCTGTTCCAGAATATTGCTTACACATGGGTAATACATTCACAAGATGGCGCTGGACTGCAGAAAACTTCTTGTGGCTCTTCCCGGTCCTATATAAGTCAGGGACCTCCCACAAATTCCCCAGTATTGACAAGCAGTTAACAAGAAGCCGGGAGAACAATAATAACAAGAATTCAAAAAAAAAAAAAAAAAGAACATATGAACAATCACCATACAGAGGTAACTAAAAATAATGATAACAAGGGAAGGATGGAACAGGACGTGCTGTATACATATAATACCAATTCTACAGGTGAGTAATCACAGAATTGTAAGTATACAGCACGTCCTGTACCAGAATATTCCTTACACATGGGACATCCAATAGCAGTGTCCGTAAGATAGGGTGGGATCCCCAAAAAGTAACAGCGGGCAGTTTAAACCACTGCCGCCTGCAGAACCTCGCGACCAAAAGCAGCATCAGCTGAGGCCCTAACATCAACCTTGTAAAACTTGGAAAAAGTATGAACAGAAGACCAAGTAGCGGCCTTGCAAACTTCTTCAACAGAAGCTTGGTGCTGAAAGGCCCAAGAAGCACCAATAGCATGAGTAGAATGAGCAGTAAGGCGGAAGGGAGGCTCCTTCCCCTTAGTACAATAGGCCTGCACCACAGCCTGATGGATCCACTTGCTGATAGTGGACTTAGCTGGAACCAGACCCTTCTTAAGTCCAGACGGGAGCACAAAAAGAGCATCAGTCTTCCTGAAGGATTCAGTGGCCACTAAATAGAACTTCAGAGTCCTGACCACATCTAGAGAATGTAAAACCCGCTCCTTAGGGTTACTAGTATTAGGGCACAGAGAAGGCAAAAATACAATTCTGTGACTACTCACCTGTAGAATTGGTATTATGAGTATACAGTACGTCCTGCTCCAAATCTAATACTTACAGTTGGGATATACTCCGCCAGATGGCGCTGGACTGCAGAGACATTGAAAATAGGCTCCTCCCGGCCCCTCAAATACCCAGGGACCTCCCACAAATCCCCAGCATTGAAAAGCAGTTAAGGAGAAGCCGGAAGAATTAAACAAACCAAACTATCAACTATAACAATGATAACAATCACCATACAGGGGATCCAAGAAAATGCAAACCAAGGGTGGGGTGGAGTAGGATGTACTGTATACTCATAATACCAATTCTACAGGTGAGTAATCACAGAATTGTATTATTCTTAGTATACAGTACGTCCTGCTCCAAATCTAATACTTACAGTTGGGACATCCAATAGCAGTGTCCATAAAGTAGGGTGGGATCCCCAAGAAAAATCAGCAGCAGGCAGTTTAAACCACTGCCGCCTGCAGAACCACTGCCTTGCAAACTTGTTCAACAGAAGCCTGGTGCTGAAAAGCCCAAGAAGCACCAATAGCACGAGTGGAATGAGCAGTAAGGTGGAAGGGAGGATTCTTCCCCTTAGCAGAGTAGGCCTGAATCACAGCCTGACGAATCCACTTGCTGATAGTAGACTTGGCAGGAGCCAAACCCTTCCTAGGACCAGAAGGGACCACAAATAGAGCATCAGTTTTCCTGAAAGGTGCAGTAGCCACCAGATAGTACTTCAGACACCTAACCACATCCAAAGAGTGCAAAACTCTCTCCTTAGCATTACTAGGATTAGGGCACAAAGAAGGAAGAACAATATCCTGATTCAAATGAAAGGCAGGCACTACCTTAGGCAGAAAATCAGTTTTGAAATGAAACACCACCTTGTCCTGGTGCCTCTCATATTAGGGGGGCTGAATGGACAGCACCGCCAACTCAGACACACGCCTGACAAAAAGTCCTGGTCAGAGGGTGCTGAGCAAAGGACTTCTGGAAAAAAATAGCCAGGGCAGAAACCTGACCCTTCAGAGTACTGAGTTGGAGCCCCATCTCCAACCCGTGCTGCAGGAACTCCAGAATCCTGGGAATAGAGAACACACGACAGGGAAGAGACTGAGACTCACACCAGTCAATGTAGGCACGCCAAACCCTGTAATAAATGGAAGAGGAAGACTTCTTCCTAGCTTTAATCAAAGTATCAAAGCCAGAGTTTGTAAATTGGGATGGCGTAGTGAGCCCTGAGTGATCAGATCTGGCACCAAGGGCAGAGCGTACTGATCTACTGCCAGCTGTACCACGTCTGCGAACCACACTCTTTTTGGCAACCTGGGGGCCACCAGAATTGCTGGCACTCCTTTCAGAGCAATCTTGCGCAGAACCCTGCCCAGCAGGGGAATTGGGGGGGAAGACATACAGGAACTGAAAGTCCTTCCATGACATTGCTAGCGCATCCGAGGTCAGGGCCAGAGGATCCCTGGACAGAGAGACAAAAGCTGGAAGCTTGTGATTGTGGCGGGACGCAAACAGATCCACATCTGGTTGGCCCCAACGGTGACACAGAGATTGAAACACCCTGCTGCATAGGGACCATTCTCCCTGGCGAGAGGTCCCCCTGCTCAGAGAGTCCGCCAGGTGATTTTCCACCCCCGAGATGTACACAGCTGAAATGCAGGGGACATTGACCTCCTTCCTGGAGGGCCCCCTTTCTCCGGGTCCCTCCCTGATGATTGATGTAGGCAACTGCCGTCTGGTTGTCCGAGCGCACCTGAACAGGCAGGCCTTGAAGATGAGGTAATCAAGCGGGCCAGAACTTACCTGATCGCTCGCAGGAGTGAGATTTAAGCTTGGGGGAGTAGGTGAAGTGAAACGAGGTGCAGCCACTGGCAGGCCAGATTGCAACGCAAGCACCTGCTCAGCACAGGGTACACAGACCCGTGCTTTGTCAGCGTCAGCATGAGGCTGCCCACACGCTACACACAGCCGGTCTTGTCCCAAAGGGACCCCGGTAACATTACCTTGAGATGCCTCCATATGGTGATTATAGCGGCGCTATACGCCGATAGGGAATAACGCTATATAGCAACCCTGGATGCCCCAATAACCCGCTAGGGACGTGGGAGTATAATTTTTACAAGACCTACAAGTAATATACTAAAAGCAGGGCCGGGAGAAGCCAAGAAGGGTTCGTCCCGCCTGAAAGACATAAGCAGACAAGACCTTAAGTACATCGTGACAAAAGTGAAGCAGATAAAGCCGGCGCGAGGGCACTTATGGACCGCGGTAGGTAGGAGTCCGACGCGCATAGGCCAACCAAGTCAGAAAAGTTGGCATCGGTATACCTCGAGGGGCGGGCCAGTAACAGCGATGACGCGGAAGGCGCCAAAGACGCCCCCCCCCCGAAGAGCGCGAGGCCAGAAGGCCAACAGCCAATGATGGCGCACCAGCGCCTGAGGTAATGCCGCCGCCAAGCGCCGAACCAAGTCAGCGCGCGGTGGCGGTAAATTTAAAAGCAATAAAGACAAGTCAGCATGGCGGCTGACACAAGAATAAAGACATGTGAAAGGTGAAAGCACAGACTGCATAACCTACATATCTATACACGTACACACACAACCCCCCCCCCTCTTTTCCCCCGAAGACTATAAGGAGGATGAGGGAGGACGGCGGCCACTTAATTAGGGCCCACCGATAGACAGGGGCAAGGGGCAATAATGCGGGAGTGGCATCCCATAGAGGCTCACCATAAGCCTGAACCGCCTACCCTTTGGTGGGGGATTGCGGTGGAGCAGCGCTCCTAAGCACCTGAAAGCGGTGCTGCCTACCTTCACCCGACCAGCGCAGCCAAGGCTGGGAGGCATATTACAAGTGGAACGGGTGGGAATAGTCCTACAGGGCCGCAGGTTAATAAGCCCGCTCACCTGCGAGTAGAGAGCCAATTTCTCGTCCTTCGCAGCCAGACTGCAGAGAAATTCTGGGGATTTGTGGGAGGTCCCTGGGTATTTGAGGGGCCGTGAGGAGCCTATTTTCGATGTCTCTGCAGTCCAGCGCCATCTGGCGGAGTATATCCCAACTGTAAGTATTAGATTTGGAGCAGGACGTACTGTATACTAAGAATAGACTACCTTAAGAGTCAAAATGGACAAAGGGGCCTCACGCAGAGGCTCAAAGGGGGACCCCTGCAAGGCAGATAAGACCAAGTTCAAATCCCAGACTGGTAACATAGGCTTACGTGGAGGACGTGAGTAACCCCCTGGAAGAAGGTCTTGACCAGACGATGGTGAGCAAAGGATCTTTGGAAGAAAATAGCCAAAGCAGAGACATGACCTTTGAGGGTACTAAGTTGAAGACCCAAATCCAAACCATTTTGCAGGAATTCCAGAATCCTAGGGATAGAAAACACCCGACAGGGAAGGGACTTAGACTCACACCAGTCAATGTAAGCATGCCATACCCTATAGTAAATGGATGACGAGGACTTCTTCCTAGCCCGAATCATGGTATTAACAACAAAGGCAGGCAGCCCCTTTTCCATCAAGATGGAGGTTTCAGCAACCAGGCCGTTAAAGCCAGCGTTTGTAAATTGGGATGGCGTAGCTGCCCGAGTGAGCAGGTCTGGATCCTTGGGCAGAGCATACTGATCTACTGCCAACTGCACGACGTCTGCGAACCACACCCTTCTTGGCCAACAGGGGGCCACCAGAATGGTTGGCACCACTTCCTGGGCAATCTTGCGCAGCACCCTGCCCAGCAGAGGAAAAGGAGGGAACACATAGAGAAGCTGAAAGCTCTTCTAAGACATTACTAGTGCATCCATGGCCAAGGCCAGAGGGTCCTGGGACAGAGAGACAAAGACTGGAAGCTTGTGATTGTGACGGGACGCAAACAGATCCACATCTGGCTGACCCCAGCAGTGGCACAGGGAGCGAAACACCCTGCTGCTGAGGGACCATTCTCCCAGACGAGAAGTCCCCCTGCTCAGGGAGTCTGCCTCCAGATTCTCCACCCCCGAGATGTACACAGCTGAGATGCAGGGAACATTGTCCTCCGCCCAAGACAGTATCAGGGACACTTCCTTGAGGGCGCAGTTCAAACCACTGCCACCTGCAGAACTTTGCGGCCAAAAACAGCAAGTAGCAGCCTTATTAACTTGTTCAACAGAAGCCTGGTGCTGGAAGGCCCAGGAGGCCGTAACACGGAAAGGAGGATCCTTTTCCCTAGCAGAATAGGCCCTAAAAATAGCCTGACGAATCCATTTGCTAATAGTAGACTTAGCAGGAGCCAGACCCTTCTTGGGACCCGAAGGAACCACAAACAAGGCATCAGTCTTTCTGAAAGGTGCAGTAGCCACCAAGTAGAACTTCAAATTCCTGACCACATCCAGGGAATGTAAGGCCCTCTCCTTGGAATTACCAGGATTAGGGCACAAGGAAGGAAGCACAATGTCCTGATTGAGATGGAAGGCAGAGACAACCTTAGGCAAGAAGTCAGGTTTAAAGCGGAAAACCACCTTGTCCTGTTGTCTCTCAAAGTAGGGGGGCCTGAATAGAAAGGGCCGCCAACTCCGAAACACGCCTGACCGAGGTGATAGCCACCAAAAAGGCAACTTTAAGAGTAAGAATAGACAGAGCAGCCTCATGCACAGGCTCAAATGGAGGGCCTTGAAGGGCAGACAAAACCAAATTCAAGTCCCAAACTGGCAACAGAGGTTTGCGGGGGGGGACGCACATGAGCAACCCCCTGGAAGAAGGTCTTGACCAGAGGATGTTGAGCGAAAGATCTCTGGAAGAAAACAGCCAAAGCAGAAACGTGACCCTTGAGCGTGCTGAGCTGAAGTCCCAGATCCAAGCCATGCTGAAGGAACTCCAAGATCCTAGGAATGGAGAACACCCGATAGGGAAGGAACCTAGACTCACACCAGTCAATGTAGGCCCGCCAGATCCTATAGTAGATGGTAGAAGAGGATTTTTTCCTAGCCCTGATTAGAGTATTAACCACAGAATCAGAAAGCCCTTCATCCCTTAAGATGGAGGTTTCAGCAGCCAGGCAGTCAAAGCCAGCGTTTGTAAATTGGGATAGCATAGCCGCCCTTGAGTGAGAAGGTCCGGAACCAAGGGCAGAGCATACTGATCTACCGGCAGCTGCACGATGTCTGCGAACCACACTTGCCTTGGCCAACGGGGGGGCCACCAGAATAGCTGGCACCCTTTCCTGCACCAGCTTGCCCAGAACCTTGCCCAGTAGTGGGAACGAAGGAAAGAGATACAGGAGACTGTACCCCTGCCAGGACAGAGTCAGAGCATCCACTGCAAGGGCCAGGGGGTCCTGGGACAGAGAGACAAAGACTGGGAGCTTGGAACGGGTGGGAATAGTCCTACAGGGCCGCGGGCTGTTAAGCCCCGCTCACCTGCGAGAAGAGAAGCCATTATCTTGTCCTTCGTAGCCGACTGCAGAGAAGATACTGGGGAATTTGTGGGAGGTCCCGGGTATATATGGGACTGGGAGGGGCCTCTTTTTGCCATTTCTGCAGTCAAGCACCCTCTAGCGGAGGTAATCCCATCTGTTATGAATCATTATCTGGAGCAGGACGTGCTGCATACTTAGAATATATGTAATACATTCCTCACAAAGCAGGAGAGATCTATACATTTCTCTACCCGCATCCTCGGATACCCCGTCCAAGAGACACTTAATCACTCCTTTAATGGCAATAGCCGTGATAGAGGCACAAACCGGGCGCAGCGCCGTCCCCAAACAGGCAAAGGCATGACAGGCCAGTTAGTCCAAGCGCCGGTCCTCCCCATCCAGGGTAGTAGTATCAGGAGAGTGCATGACAGATGTATTGGACAACCCGAGAACAGGCGCATCCACCTCGGGAGGACATGACCAACGCTTAACAACATCAGCAGGAAAGGGATACCTCTTGTCCCAACTCTTAGGCGCCCCTGGCAGCTTGCTAGGCCGTTCCCATTCCTTGAGCACTAGATTATTAAAGTAAGACTGCTCAGGGAACTCCCAGCCTGGCTTAACCGTATGAAAAAGCTCACCCTGCTGCTGCGGAGCCACTGCCTAGGGGAAAAAACCAAGCACTTCAAAAATATGACTCAGCAATCGGTCAGTGTCATCAGGGGAGCACGGGTCTTCCCCAAAGGGAGTCCCAGTACCATCGTAAATCTTAGGTTGTTCCTAAGAGGATTCAGAATCAGAAAATAATCAGTAGGGGCCTGAGAGTGAGAAGGGGCCCTCATCTTCTACGGGGAAGAGGGAAACCGCGGGTGATAAATGCCGCATCTTAGCAGAAGCCTTACGTGGGGCAGACCCAGCAAGATGTTTTTCAATGCTGCCCACCCGTGCAGCTAAATGAGGTTGAGACTCCCTGCTAGTATGCCCCTCGGTGGGGGTCAGATGTAAGCGTGGGGGGGGGGGGGTAGACGAAGCCAGAGGGGGTGCAGCACCAGGCCCAGTAACAGGCAACCCAGACCGCAGCGCAAGCACTTGCTGGGCAAAGGGTACACATACCCTGACATCATCACTTATGGGGGATACCTTACACACAACACATAGCCGGGCTTGTCCCGAAGAAACCCCAAGCACATTATCCCCAGAAGCCTCCATATGGTGATTAGAGTGGCACAACAGGCTAATATAGGGTTAATGCTAATGATAGCGACCCAGGATGCCCCAAGAGCCTGCTAGGGAAGTGGGAGATATAATAGCAATAGCCTTAACAAAAAGGGGAAAGGACCGGGAGAAACCACAATGAGGTCTACCGGCCTGAAAGACATAAGAATACATTCAATAAAATATATAAATAAAAGATATATAAAAAAAGCCACCCCGCAGGGACACTCACGGACCGGGATAGGAAACAGCAGACACGCAGCACAGGGAAGGTAAAAATGGCGTCCGCATATACCTCGAGGGGCGGGCCACAGAGAAGTGATGCGGAAAACGCCATCCGCAGAGCCCACCCCCCCTTCGAAGAGCACGAAACGCGCCCACGTGATCCATGGCGCGGTACAAGCGTGCGGCGGCGGCTAACAGTAAAACACATTAGGCACAAATAAAGTAAGCAATTCAGGCTGCTTGACATACCGCACCCCCCCCTCCCCCCGAGATCTCCCCAGGGAGAGCGAGGCAAGGGAGCAGCAGTCACATAACACCCAAGGTGAAATAGAAAAATGAGAGGAGGGGGCAGACACCTAAGGGGGATAGTGATTAAGGTGGAACCCCAGAAGCGGGAGGGGGCATCCCACAAGGCTCACCACAGGCCTATACCGCCTACCCATGTCAAAGCAGGGACTGCGGTCGGAGCAGCGCTCCTCAAGCACCTGACCCCGTGCTGTCCTACCTTCACCCGAACCAGTCAGTCGAGGCTGGGAGGCAGTGGGTCCTGAACGGGTGGAAATAGTCCTGCAGGGCCGCAGGCTGCTAAGCCCCGCTCGCCTGCGTATATAGAGAGCCATCTTCTATCTTCGCAGCCCAGGCGGCAGATGCAAAACTGGGGAATTTGTGGGAGGTCCCTGACTTATATAGGGCCGGGAGGAGCCACAAGATGTTTTCTGCAGTCCAGCGCCATCTTGTGGATGTATTACCCATGTGTAAGGAATATTCTGGAACAGGACGTGCTGTATACTTGGAATAGACAGATAAAGAGTGAGCACCTGTGCTACCATACACCAACAAGAATGAAATTAAGTACGGGGTGTAGGACTACTTGAAATACCATTACTGGTAGGCCTAAGTGGGGTTTTCCCCAGGTGTCCTCGAGAACAGCTTAGCCACAGAAGGCAAGTAAACATTCAGCGTCCTACCTCAGGGTGGGCAGACTGCCTGTGGCACCGGAAGGTGTGTGGAGAGGACCAGATGGCGGCCTTGCAGATTTCTTTGAATAAGATGCAGCCCTTATAAGCCCAGGAAGCTGAAACTGCTCTAGTAAAATGGGCTATAATTTCTATGACTATAGCATCTCTGCTCCATCTTGCTATTGGGCACTCAGAATTCCGGTTTTTGGCAAACAGGTCTATGTCCGGTTGACCCAAACAATCCATGATCAACACTGACCAAACACTTGTCGATGTAGTACCCACTCTGCTTGGTCTAATTTTACACTGCTCAGGAATTCTTTTATGTTCAGGTCCCCCTTTATGTGGACAGCTTGAATGGATTTCATCTTTCCCTCCAGACACACCAGCAAGAATGTGGTCAGCCTGGAAAATCCCCGAGATCTCGTTCCACCCTGATGTTTTAGGTAGGCCACCACTGTAACATTGTCTGAAACAATTCGGACATTTCTGTTTAGTATATTGTCGTCTAGTTCCCTCAATGCCGTTTACACTGCCATAAGCTCCCTGTAGTTAGAGGACTTTAGTGGATTTCGGCAAAACTTCCTGAAAGTGACGTCCCTGGCAATGAGCTCCCCATCCAAAGGAACTGGCACCCATTGTTACCACTAAGGGTTCTATCAGATGCCAAGACCTCCCATTGTTACCGCTAAGGGTTCTTTCAGATGCCAAGACCTCCCGCTCTCTCGTTTCTCCATTACAGTCCACCAGACTAGACTTTCCTGAACCTGCCCCGACAAGATGACAGACTGATCCAAAGTGACTGGATTCTTGTCCCAAGAGTTTACAAAACAAATTAAGACAGACCTAAACAGTACTGGTAAATAAACATGAAATACTTTCTATGATATCTTAAGGGAGGAAATTCTGTATGCTGCCCGTTCATCTGTTTAGAAAAGAAGTCACCAGGGTTCTAACTTAAGTTAAGAAAAACATTCTCCAGGCAGCATACTTGAGATAACCGAGATCTACCTCTTCTGGGTGGGAAATGCAGACTGAAGCACACTCCTGCCAAAGGACTGATCCTGCAAGGTGAGCAAGTCTAAACGATAATGCCTAAAAAAAGTTTTGGCTGAAGACCAGGTGGCCGCTTTACAAATCTGTTCAATAGAGGCCCCCATCTTGCTCTGCCTAAGACGTAGAGATACTTCTCGTCGAGTGAGCTGAAATCTTCCCTGGAACCCATAATAGGCCATACTAATAGCGTTCTTCATCCAATGTGCCAAAGTTGACTTGGAGACTTATTGTCCCTTTCTTGGTCCTGAAAATGAAACAAACAGACCTGGTCTGATGAAGATACTCCAGAAGACATAGCCTGATGTCCAAAGTTTTCTGCACCAAAGAATCTTTACTGTCTGCTGAAGAAAGAACAATCTGTGAAAGTCAGAGGATAGGTTTAGTAGGTAGCAGGGATCCACCCTTAATACCACTTGATCCTGATAAATCTGAAGAAAGGGGTGACTACAGGATAACTCCTGACTATCACTGCCTCTGTGTGCCGAAGTAATTGCCACTAAAAACAGAACTTTCCAGGTGAGAAATTTAAAAGGAGAGTCCAGGATCAGCTCAAATGGCGGAGCCATCAAAGCAGTCAGGACCTTAGCTAGATCCCATTGAGGTACAATCTTTATGTGAACTGGCTTAGTTCACCTCACAGCTAGAAGAAAGCATCTAATCAAAGAAAAGAAAGTCTTTTGCGCAGAAAAACTGACAGTGCTACTAACTGCACCTTCAGAGACCCAAATCAGCTTCCCTTTGGAGGAAGTTGAGAACCACCGGAAGATTGGGTGTCGATTTCCCATTCTGAATTTTCCAAGTTTTAAACTTTTTCCAGACTTTCAAATAAATCTTTTTTGTTACTTATTTCCTACTTGAGATCACCTACTTCGAATATCCCTTCTTCTGAGGCAAGGCGACCTCAGGGTTCACAGGGTCAAACACCACTTCTGGGGATCTGGACAAAGTACTGGTGCCTGGAATAACAAGTCCGGTCTTGTCAGAAGTCTCCAGGGCTCATGTATGGACAGTGTTACAAGAGACAAGAACCATGTTATTTTATACTACCAGGAAGCCAGAAGCAGAACTGTGGCTGGCGGACTGGCTAGCTTGTTCAATACTTGAGGAAGCAAATGAACTGGAGGAAACGCATAGGCTAGGCTGAATGGCCAATCGCGAGCCAGTGCGTCTACCCCCAGAGCCGGATCGGAGGGATTTAGAGTGGAAAAAAAAAAAAAACGCCTTCAACTTAAATATCTGATTGAATACTTCCTGGTTTAGTGACCAGTCTAACTCCAGTAATGGAGCGCGACTAAGGAAGTCGGCTACTCGATTCAAACACCCCTTCAGATGAATGGCTGATAATGACAGCAGGTTTTGTTCTGCCCAAATCAGTATTTCTGTTGCCGGTGACAACAATCGAGATCTTGTCCCTCCCTGACGATTCAAGTAGGCCATCATTATAGCATTGTCTGTTCTGATCTGAACATGCCGATTCGTCATGTGATGTGCAAAGGTGAACAGGGCTTCCTTCACAGCAAAACAGAGTTACTGTAGGTTTGATTTTTACTGCCTTTTTGGCATAATTTAAAGACTCACCAGGGCAGAGCTGTACCTCTTCTTCCCAGATTGTTTGGACAACAGAGTGGCCGATGGATTAGGATCCAGATTGTGTTGACCAGAAGGAAAATTATTAACACAACCTCCTCTGCCTATTCTGCCATGTATAGAGTGAGGTAAAGGATTAACCCATTGAACATCCTATATAGGGTGGGAATTCTACAAAAATTAAATTATTTAACCCTTCTGTATAGTCCAAAGATGGGAGGCCAGAAGTTAAAAGCTTATAAAGCTTCTAATAGTGGCTAGGTGTGCCCTTTAAACAGCTAGCACGTGCACTAAGCAGGAAACCTGGCAGCGCATGGATGAAATCATCAGCACAAGCTCAATGACGATGTGCACACCTAGCCGCCGACAACCAATTGGACAGGTAAGCGTCCGGCAGTAAGAGGAGAGCAATCAGTCTCTCCTCTGGCCCTTCTTACAGCCGCACACCCACAGCGAGTTGGTGGAAGCAACGGCCGCTGCCCTGTCCTCTCTTCCCTGCTGCTCGCCACCTGACCTATGATCACACCCCAGGCGACGGGGAGCAATGTGAGGGAGAGAGAGAGATAGAGAGGGACCTGCCCATTCCAGCTTTCTCCAAGATTTTCATCCTTAGTAAAAGGGTAGCACCGCTCCCCCCCCCCCCCCCCGCCCTGCGCCGTTCAGAATAACACTAGGCCAAAGAATGGGAATCTGGCCAGTTCCCCCGGGGTATCCCGGGTCCCTGGCAGTCCGCCTCCAAAGGCCGGGAAATAAATTCACCTGCTACAAACCTATAGCACTGGATACTTAACTAAACCTTTTGGTTCAGGAGCTAGTAGTCTGGCTCCTATCCAAGCAGGAACACAAAAACAACTGGGAGGTGTTCTATCTTAGGGGCAGAGAAATGAGGTCTCCATAAGTATACTGCCCGGAGGATGTTTTGTGAAATTATGTTAACATACTCACCCTTTCCTTGTTCCAGCATGGCTGTGAAGTCATTACTATGGTTTAGTCATATAAACAATTGTACAAGGTAGGTAGCATTATGCACAGCATCCCTGCTTCCCTCCCTGTATGCCCAGAAAATCTGCCTGGTTTGCTGTGGCAAACTGCAGAGTACATGCGGGGATGCTAATGCTGTGCGGAATTTTACAGCCACACTCACATACTTGCCGCAGGCTTGATTCCCCCTAGTCCTGCAGGCTGGTTGCAGGGCTCTTGGTACAGAAGCGGGAAGCCTAATTCTGACCAGACTCAGGCACACAGATTGCACATATTAGTGGTGGACACAAGTGATGCTCCGGCTGCTACCAATCCGTCCAGGCAGGGAGCTCTCTGATGGCAGTGGAGCCAACTGCACTGAAACCGATCCTTGGGATAGAACAGAGGGCTGGTATATGGGTGGGTTTTTATTTTATTACCTGGACAAGAACATTAACACAAGGGGGTACCCCTAGAGAAACTTCTTCTTTAGTCTTAAGACTTGAGGTGCGATTTTAGTACACTTTAACAGCTGTACATTAACCTTGTTCATGAAGTCAACCTTGTTCATGTAAAACAAGTAAAAGAAACTAATATAAAACATTCAACTTTATGCTGAAAAGACATCTGCCAGCGCAGGAGAACCAGGACTCTCACTGGACAATTAATATGCTGCCAAGACAGGTGACCAGACATGCAGTGACCACTGACCAGGACAGACAACAAAAACACACTTGGAATAGATCACTGAAAGTACAGCTGAACCTCAGGTGAATTGCATAGTCTCAAATACAGTGAATTTGCAAATAACCCCTGAGAAAACATAGGCCTGGGAGGCACAATGCAGGCTAGGGCAAGGCAGGGAGGGGGTTTAAAAAAAAAAAAAAAAAAAAAAAAATCTTACCTCGTCGGAGATCTAGCGATAGTCCCTCAGTCGTTTGGTACCTGGGGACCACTATTGTGGGGGAACCGCACAGAGCTCTTTGGGGAATGGGGTGAATGGTGCTGGATCTGGGTTAAGGTTTTTTTCTTTGTAAACCCCCCTCCGAAACCCTGAATGCTGGACTCACGAATGTGGAGGGCCAGCTGTAGTTGAAATAGTTTATTTTAAATTCATATTTATAATTAGTTTAAAAAGTTGGCTTAGGCTTCAGGAGGCACACCATGGCAAGGTAGTTTAACCTTTAATAGGACTGTAAACCCACTCAAACAGGCACTCACCTTCTATCAGCATCTGGTTAGTCCGCAGCTCAGAAACCTCCCGGTTTCGAGAACAGAGCACTCCAGGTCCTGGCGTGATGCCCCTGAACAGACACTGTGACAAGCATGCAGCCACGACTGTCAAAGAAAGTTAGTTGGGGCCCAAGGATTTCTCGGGGTGCATGCTTGCGGTGCTCATGCTTCATTCTCAGAAATCAGGATCTTTCTGAGTGGCAGACAGGTCGAGAGCTGCTGTGTGGGAGAGAGGGTAAGTGCCCGTTTTCTATTTAGGCTTACAGTTCCTGAACAAAACCGAGGGCAGCCGGCCCTGGAATCTAAAATATTCCCAGGGGCATTGCCGGTATCCGCTTACCTTAGTTCTCAGTCCAGCAGTGTATGTGCAGGCTCTCGTCCAGAGACATTTGCCGTGCCTATGTCATTCGGCAAATGGCTCCGATAGTTTACCCGCTGGGGTGGGAGTGCAAAAGCCGCCGAGGATGTGGCCACTTGCACTCCCCACAGAAGTGACATAGCCACAGCAAACGGCTCTGATTGGACAAGAGTCCATATATGCGCCGTTGGACCGGGAAGAGGTGTTTTTTTCTGGGCACTAGGGGGGAGTTCCTCAAAGTGTGGCATCCCAATTCGGGATGCCCCCGGGGCACAGAAAGCTCTAGCGCTCCCCCTGCTGGAAGTTAGTTGTATATATGTATATAAAAGCCAGTGGTTATTGGGCAGTAAGAACCAAACAGAGCCTTCAGCAAGTATCCTGATCACAATGGCTAGCATAGGTCAATGAGCAAGTCTTCTCAGCTCTCCAAAACGATGCAACAAAAACATGAATCTAAGCAAACATAAAAAGCAAACATTTACTCCTCAGTAACCACAAGCCCTGATGAAACAACGGTCACGTCAAAGCATGAACCTCTGGAGAAAGTCTGAGACTTGATACTGAAAACCAAACAGAAACAGACAGACAAGATTGCTTACACACCAGAGCATGATCGATGGACGGGAGCAAGATGCACACAGATAGATTGGGGGTCAGTGTGTTACCAGCCTCAGGGCCAGCATTTGCATTGCGTAGCAACTAACTCTCTCAACTGACACATTCTAATTGCAAATTGATGCAATGCAAATGCATACCTAGCAAGGGGTGGGGGGCAGAAAATAGCTTTGCAATGAAGGAGGTCTCCTACAGAGGAAGGTGTGGCTGATGTATGACTGTGCAGCCATTTCCTGTCCCCCATTAGATGGAGCTCTGAATGTAAAAGATGGTTATCTAATTCAGGACTCATTGATGGTGTTAACGGGGTAAGTTAGGTTAATCTAGTTTCCCATTGAACCAGAAGCATCCCAGGCACAGTATATCTGCGTTCGCAATGGGATCAAAAACTGCCCAACACCTCCAAGGTCAATAGACAAGGACAGGGACAATAAACCATCAGTGGGTTCTGAATTAGCGAAAAGCAGTCCTTTTCCTAGCAGAGCTCTATCTAATGGGGAACAAGAAAACAATCTGCAAACATGTGAAGCAGCTGCACCTCCTCCAGTAGGAGGCATGCTTCCATGCTGTGTGCAGCAGTTGCTTACACACGTCATGCAGAGCTCTATGAGGAAAAGGTGAATGTCTCCTGACCTCAGGGTTCATGGGCAGCAGGAAGTTTTTGCAGACCTGGGCCATACTTGGCACTTTTCAGTGTCATGCAAGGCCTCTCCAGTCTTCCCAGTATGCTGGGAATATTTCTTGCTCCCCAGATGAGGAAGACACCATGGCCAGCAGTGCATAAGCTGTATCCAATAGGGATGCCCAAAAGCAGACAGTTGGCACATCCAACTGGAAAAGCGAAGGTGTAGGATGATGCACGTTCAGAAATAAATGTTCAGTAGAAGTATATGTTCGCTAGACCCACTCAATGCACTTCACATGACATCGCTCATGCATAAGGATAGCTAGTCTGAAAACCTGCTACCTGGCTTCCTGGTCCACGGGGATACTAAATTAATTGAACACCCCATCAGACATCAGTGAGCCATGGATTACACAGATACTCACCTAGCAGAGCTCCATCTGACAGGGAACAAAACACATGTGGGCAGATGCACCTCTTCCAATAGGTGGTACGTGGCAACTGGTTCCCCATCATACAGAGTTCCTTGAAGAAAATCTAAGCATTTCCTATTTGGTGCTCAGGGGCAGAAGAAGTATGGTAGGTTAGGATCCCCTCAGACCTAGAAGCTACCTAATACATAAAATGCCAGGGAGGGTTCAGGCCCACTTTAAGACCAACTATTGATGTGAGTGTCCAAGCAGATGGCCCACCAGGCCAAAAACACAAATGTGGGACAGATGACCTGGCCAAATGGAAATTGCTTCTAGAAGGGACGTTAGATGTACTCACCCTCTGTAGAGAGTCTCATGGCTTCTCGTTTCTTATCAATCTCCTTGTAAGTTTCATCCAGTTCTGAAAAGGGAAGAGAGGAGTTATAGTGAGAATATATGGACACTGTTACTTTTATATTATTATTATTATTATAGTAAATATTAAGACGTTTTATCTTAACAAAACCTGAGATTTTGACTATGCTGGGTTTTGTTCTGTGCACTGTGTGAAACCCCCCCCCCCCCCCCCCCCCCAGGAGGCCCTGTGAAAATCACCTCTTCCCCGGTCCCCCAGCGCATGAAAAGGCTCTCGTCCAATCACAGCTTCAATGGCTGGGGCAGGAGCATATGCAAAGCCTGAAGATGCGGGAGATGTGGGCACTTGCGCTGTGCTCTCCCATTGTAAACTATAGACCACGTGCATGTGCTGCCGGACTGGAAACAGGTAAGCTTTTACTGGTGATCTGGGAGTGGTTTCACACAGCGGGGAAGGCCAGAACACGGCCCTACCCGACCACTTGGGTTTTTTTCAGCTGTAGGTGGTGCTTAGAGTTGGATTTAAGACTGAATCAAAATTCAGATTTGACTTCTGAACTGGTCACTAGGAGTCCTAGGGGGCATCCCAATTTGGTGTAGTCAGAATCACGGCCAAACACCACCCCCCTAAACTGCACTAACCTGGCCAGTATAGGTTCTCTGGTCCTGAAGGGTGATCCAGCAATGTATTCAAATGTGGCACAGAAGTGCAAGCAAATTACAAAAGTGGATCATGGCTTAATAAGTGCAGTGTTCAGCTGTGATCTGCATATCTCTATGACCCTTCCCCAGTGTTTTTTTATCATTCAGAATTCATAATATCTGTGCAATTGGTGTGCTTTCACAGCATCCACCAGATAAGAGATGCCAGCCAATGCGTTCGTGCTTGCCCGATCCTTGATCCCAATTCAGGATGCCCCAGAGGAATGGAACAAACCCGGGGAATTCAAATTCCTGGGTTTGGTTCAGCTTTAAGCGATACAGAAACAGACTTCTTGTAGAATCCAGGAATGCCAGCATGTCTTGCTTTGGGGCATTTACTGGAACTTTGTCGGTATTCTGATTTTTTTTGTTATTAGCTTTAAAGAAGAACAACTGAAAAAATGGTTTCAAATTAAAGGAAATGTCTGCCTTTTCCCCCAAAACATCCCCATACCAGTCCAGCAATTGCAGTACAAGGCCCCTTGCCTACTGGCAGCAGCTCACGCACCATTTATCACTCTCCCGGCATCTGGGCAATACCCATGCCAGTCCAGCTGTAACTGGCTTTGGTGCCCACAGCCAATAAGCAATGCTTCTGTACACATAAGAAAGAGCTCATCAAGACACCGGACCTAGACAGGACGGTAGAAGCTGCCGGTAGGCTGGGGAACGTGGTGCTGCAATGACAGTGGTCTGGGGTCTGTGGGAAAGTAGACTCTCTCTCTTTAGAGATCAGCTTAAATATGCTAAAAGAAATAGCGTACTTATGTTTACATGACGGACTTCATGCGCTCCTCTGCTGCCAGTCATAAGAGAGTAGGCTCTTTAATTGGCTGCAGGGGGCACGTGCTATCAGCGGTGGACGCTCAGATGCATGCCGGAAAGTGGATCAATCACCCCTTGCGGCCAGCCTGGAATCTAAAAGATTCCAGGGTGGCCACTAGCCTGCCCCTGGGGTATCCTACCTCATGCCCTGTTGTGTGAAACCCCCAGGGGCACCTGAAATCTTAACTGATAGCGGCGACTCCCATGCTGCCATCTTTCGCTGACAGCTGCATCCAGTCTCTGGTGCTACCTATGCAAACACGAAGTTCAAAACAGCGGCATTATGCTGTGCATTAGTATGCGCTGCATAAAGCAGTTGATTGGACAAGCGCTTGCACATGCGCCATGAGAACGGAAAGGTAAGTGAAAGTGGGTGATCGGGGGCATGCTACATCTGGATGCTCCCAGGGCAGGGTCCACTTTGAGTGAAGTTTGCGTGGCAGCCTACTCCAATATACACCCAAGAACACGCTGTAAAGCTGAACTCCCAACACTATCCACATCTCCAGTAACAAAAAGTAGCCCTAAACTTCCCCCGCTCTATAAATAAATCAGATGAAATGGGCTGAGCCGGTTTTGTTTCTAGGATCATGGTTGAATTAGGTGCAATCAGTAGCTGTCAGAGGTTTCCAGGGACAAATCATCACATCTAGGAGAAGCCTAGGGATTTCCAGGGAAACTTCTGTAGAATCGGCATTAAAAAGTCACTAGACGCTTCATGGTACAAGTGACCAGAATTACAGAACCAGCAGCCAGTAACTGGTGGTATCCAGAGAGACAATGAACCTTTTTCCAGAGACTGGAGAATAAAAATGTGTTTCTAGGGACAGGTCTGCAGACTCGGGATCAGTCCGTGGCTATAGGACATGTCTGCAGACTCTGGATCAGTCCGTGGCTATAGGACATGTCTGCAGACTCGGGATCAGTCCGTGTCTATAGGACATGTCTGCAGACTCGGGATCAGTCCGTGGCTATAGGACATGTCTGCAGACTCGGGATCAGTCCGTGGCTATAGGACATGTCTGCAGACTCGGGATCAGTCCGTGGCTATAGGACATGTCTGCAGACTCGGGATCAGTCCGTGTCTATAGGACATGTCTGCAGACTCTGGATCAGTCCGTGTCTATAGGACATGTCTGCAGACTCGGGATCAGTCCGTGGCTATAGGACATGTCTGCAGACTCGGGATCAGTCCGTGGCTATAGGACATGTCTGCAGACTCGGGATCAGTCCGTGGCTATAGGACATGTCTGCAGACTCGGGATCAGTCCGTGGCTACAGGACATGTCTGCAGACTCGGGATCAGTCCGTGGCTACAGGACATGTCTGCAGACTCGGGATCAGTCCGTGGCTATAGGACATGTCTGCAGACTCGGGATCAGTCCGTGACAGGTCTGCAGACTCGGGATCAGTCCGTGACAGGTCTGCAGACTCGGGATCAGTCCGTGACAGGTCTGCAGACTCGGGATCAGTCCGTGACAGGTCTGCAGACTCGGGATCAGTCCGTGACAGGTCTGCAGACTCGGGATCAGTCCGTGACAGGTCTGCAGACTCGGGATCAGTCCGTGACAGGTCTGCAGACTCGGGATCAGTCCGTGACAGGTCTGCAGACTCGGGATCAGTCCGTGACAGGTCTGCAGACTCGGGATCAGTCCGTGACAGGTCTGCAGACTCGGGATCAGTCCGTGACAGGTCTGCAGACTCGGGATCAGTCCGTGACAGGTCTGCAGACTCGGGATCAGTCCGTGACAGGTCTGCAGACTCGGGATCAGTCCGTGGCTATAGGACATGTCTGCAGACTCGGGATCAGTCCGTGGCTATAGGACATGTCTGCAGACTCGGGATCAGTCCGTGGCTATAGGACAGGTCTGCAGACTCTGGATCAGTCCGTGGCTATAGGACATGTCTGCAGACTCTGGATCAGTCCGTGGCTATAGGACATGTCTGCAGACTCTGGATCAGTCCGTGGCTATAGGACATGTCTGCAGACTCTGGATCAGTCCGTGGCTATAGGACATGTCTGCAGACTCTGGATCAGTCCGTGGCTATAGGACATGTCTGCAGACTCTGGATCAGTCCGTGGCTATAGGACATGTCTGCAGACTCTGGATCAGTCCGTGGCTATAGGACATGTCTGCAGACTCTGGATCAGTCCGTGTCTATAGGACATGTCTGCAGACTCTGGATCAGTCCGTGGCTATAGGACAGGTCTGCAGACTCTGGATCAGTCCGTGGCTATAGGACAGGTCTGCAGACTCTGGATCAGTCCGTGGCTATAGGACATGTCTGCAGACTCTGGATCAGTCCGTGGCTATAGGACATGTCTGCAGACTCGGGATCAGTCCGTGGCTATAGGACATGTCTGCAGACTCGGGATCAGTCCGTGGCTATAGGACATGTCTGCAGACTCGGGATCAGTCCGTGGCTATAGGACATGTCTGCAGACTCGGGATCAGTCCGTGGCTATAGGACATGTCTGCAGACTCGGGATCAGTCCGTGGCTATAGGACATGTCTGCAGACTCGGGATCAGTCCGTGGCTATAGGACATGTCTGCAGACTCTGGATCAGTCCGTGTCTATAGGACATGTCTGCAGACTCTGGATCAGTCCGTGGCTATAGGACATGTCTGCAGACTCTGGATCAGTCCGTGGCTATAGGACATGTCTGCAGACTCTGGATCAGTCCGTGGCTATAGGACAGGTCTGCAGACTCTGGATCAGTCCGTGTCTATAGGACATGTCTGCAGACTCGGGATCAGTCCGTGTCTATAGGACATGTCTGCAGACTCGGGATCAGCCAGTGATATGCGTTACCAGGGACAGGTCTGCAGACTCTCAAACTCTTTGTTTCTAGGGAAAGGACAGCAGAATCCAAAGAGGTCAGTGCCTATGTGTATCTAGCTGAATCTGGATAAGGAAGTGCCTATTTCTAATGACATGTCAGCCGAATCTTGATCAGGCACTGACTAGATGTTTTAAAGGGACAGCTCTGAAGAGTCTGGGGTGGTCAGTGACTGTTTCTTTTAAATCACATACGGTAAAAACATTAAAAGGGACAGTCCAGGCAATATTAAGGTAATAATTCAGGAAGGAGCTGATCTGAAGCCTGTTTCATGTGCCTCTTCCTTATCTCCTGCAGAGTGCTTTAGATGCTCTAACCATTTTCCAAAATGTGCCCCTCCTTTTGCAAATCCCCCAAGGGACCAGGTAAATGTTTACACTGCCATGCTGTCTGCCTCCTACCGAAGGAGGTGTCTCCCAGCATAGGCTATCTCGGCAAGCCACAGTGGTCGCGTTTGCCAGGCTCACTTACAGTGGGAGCACTGAGGGACGGGCAGCTAGGCTACCACATTTGTAGGTGGTTATGGAAGAATAGAATTGAAAGTATTTGTGGATGCTTAGGAGATCTGCTACACCAAAGCCCGGGGGGGGGGGGGGGGGATCCTGAATTGGGATGCCCCACTGTGTGTATCCCCCCAGGTTGACGGATTGATTTACCTTCCTGATGTTACCACGACGCAGGCTCAGCCAAAACCAAGTGCACCGATTGGCTGAGCAGCCATTTTAGCCAATCAGCACGTTCAATTTCACGTGGAACGGTCGCATTCTCTGCAGCTTCTAGCTGTGGTATGCTCAAGCTTGCCATTTACAGCTAAAAGGTCCTCTTTAAAGTGGACTCATGCCTATCGATATCCTCCCAGCAGGGCAAAATCTAGATGCCCTGCAGTGTGGAACCCCCCAGGACGCCCCATACACTTAGCTTGCTTCCCGGTCCAACGGCGCATGGGCGAGCCGCATCCCCACTATCCCTCTAGCAGGGCGAGTGCCCGCACCAAGCATTTGTGAATGGCCGGTGCGGGCATGCTCCCTGTAAGAGGAAAGCGGGGGATGCGGACGCCAGCACGCTCAGAGACGCTGGCCTTAGACGACGTGATGTCAGCGGCTACGAGCGCGCTGATTGAATGAGTGGCCGCGCATGCACCATAGGACTGGGAAGAGGTTAGTTGGCTTCGGCGACCTGGGGGGGTTTCACGCAGCAGGGCACCCCTGACAAGAGAGGACCAAAACACAGGCTAGTCAAAATCCTGGGTTTTGGGCCGCTTTAAAAGTGAACAGGGCCCTATTGTTGTCATTGCCTGGACTGTCTCTTTAAAGTAGACCTAAACTCATCCTACTCCCCCATGCTATCCCTACATTAGGGCATTTCTCAGTAAAGCACCATGTGACAGGAACCAGCTGCACACCCCTGCCTGCAGCAGCACTACCTCCAGTGGCAGGCAGACTGCTCTGTAGCGTGCAGCCGTTTCCTGCCTGAGTGTGGAACAAGCATGAAGCAATAAGGAGCATCTTGGCAGGTGTAGGTGCTTGGTGAGGGTGCTTGTGGAGTCACCAGAGAGGCATTCACATTACATGTTCCATGGCTTCAGCACCAGGCCAGTTAGTGACTGCTGCTTCCGGGGACAGGTCTCCAGAGACATGGAAAGGTCCCCCGGCTGAGGGCCAATCAGGGTCGCAGAAGACATGTCCCTAATCCCAAGGACTTACCTTCGGGTAGTCGGGCTGCCTCCAGCCAGTGTCCCCAGGGCTGGCCCAGCATGTCTCCGGGGCTGGGCAGGGCCGCCGACACGGAGCTGTCCCCGGCTTGCTGCTGTTGCTGCTGCCGCCGCTGCTGCTGCTGGCGGGCCCCGGCTCTGCGCTGCTCCCCTCTGACGTCATCCTCGGGCCGCTCCGACATTCTTTCCGCTACAATGTAACAAGAGAGTGATGAGAGGAGGGGGGGAGGAGGAGCGCCGCGCCGGCAACAAAGGGGTTAAACACGTGTGTGTACAGCGCCACGGCCAGTGCGGGAGACGCAGGGCGCCCCTCCCCCACACCGGCACCCCGCTTACCCGCTCACTCCCGGCCTGTTAGCGGAGGCTGGGCCGCCCCTGGGGGACACGGCGCGCCATCACCACCCCCAATCTGCCCCGTGTGACCCTGCCGGGGATTCCGGAGGCCAGAGCGGAATTACAGGTCCTCCTCCGCCCGCCCTGACAGGAACTTCCCGCACACACCGCTCAGGGGCGGGGCCATCGGGCGTCTTCCACACTGAGTGCTCACCTCAGCCCGCCCCTTCCATATGACACAGTGTGCTCACCTCAGCCCGCCCACCTGCCTGTCACCCTCCACATGACACACTGTTCTCACCTCAACCAGCCCGCCCGTCACCCTCCACATAACACCACAGTGTGTACAGCTCACCCGCCTGTCACCCTCCACATGACACAGTGTGCTCACCTCAGCCCGCCTGCCTGTCACCCTACACATGACAGTGTGCTCACCTCAGCCCGCCTGCCTGTCACCCTCCACATGACACACTGTTCTCACCTCAACCAGCCCGCCCGTCACCCTCCACATAACACCACAGTGTGTACAGCTCACCCGCCTGTCACCCTCCACATGACACACTGTGCTCACCTCAGCCCGCCTGCCTGTCACCCTCCACATGACAGTGTGCTCACCTCAGCCAGCCCACCCGCCCGTCTGTCTATCTCCCTCCACATGACACCACCGCGTGTGTGTGCTCACCTCAGCCCGCCCGTCACATCACAGTGTATATATGCCTCACCCTGTCTGCCACCCTCCTCATTACACTCTGCGTGCTCACCTCAGCCCTACATTACACTGTCATTATATGTCTCACATTGTATATGGTGTGCACACCCCAAATCCTACACCTCACCCTCCACATTAGAGTGTCCTTATGTCTCACATTGTATATGGTGTGCACACCTCACCCTCCACATTACACTGCCCTTATGTCTCACATTGTATATGGTGTGCACACCCCAAATCCTACACCTCACCCTCCACATTACACTGCCCTTATGTCTCATATTGTATATGGTGTGCACACCCCAAATCCTACACCTCACCCTCCACATTACACTGCCCTTATGTCTCATATTGTATATGGTGTGCACACCCCAAATCCCACAACTCACCCTCCACATAAGACTGCCCTTATGTCTCACATTGTATATGGTGTGCACACCCCAAATCCTACACCTCACCCTCCACATAACACTGCCCTTATGTCTCATATTGTATATGGTGTGCACACCCCAAATCCTACACCTCACCCTGTACATTGCACTGTCCTTATGTCTGATATTGTATATGGTGTGCACACCCCAAATCCTACACCTCACCCTCCACATTACACTGCCCTTATGCCTCATATTGTATATGGTGTGCACACCCCAAATCCTACACCTCACCCTCCACATTAGTGTACTTATATGTCTCACATTGTATATGGTGTGTACACCCCAAATCCTACACCTCACCCTCCACATTACACTGCCCTTATGTCTCATATTGTATATGGTGTGCACACCCCAAATCCTACACCTCACCCTCCACATTACACTGCCCTTATGTCTCATATTGTATATGGTGTGCACACCCCAAATCCTACACCTCACCCTCAACATTACACTGCCCTTATGCCTCATATTGTATATGGTGTGCACACCCCAAATCCTACACCTCACCCTCCACATTACACTGCCCTTATGTCTCAAATTGTATATGGTGTGCACACCCCAAATCCTACACCTCACCCTCCACATTACACTGCCCTTATGTCTCATATTGTATATGGTGTGCACACCCCAAATCCTACACCTCACCCTCCACATTACACTGCCCTTATGTCTGATATTGTATATGGTGTGCACACCCCAAATCCTACACCTCACCCTCCACATTACACTGCCCTTATGCCTCATATTGTATATGGTGTGCACACCCCAAATCCTACACCTCACCCTCCACATTACACGGTCCTTATGCCTCATATTGTATATGGTGTGCACACCCCAAATCCTACACCTCACCCTCCATATTACACTGGCCTTATGTCTCATATTGTATATGATGTGCACACCCCAAATCCTACACCTCACCCTACACATTACACTGCCCTTATGTCTCATATTGTATATGGTGTGCACACCCCAAATCCTACACCTCACCCTCCACATTACACTGCCCTTATGTCTCACATTGTATATGGTGTGCACACCCCAAATCCTACACCTCACCCTCCACATTACACTGCCCTTATGTCTCACATTGTATATGGTGTGCACACCCCAAATCCTACACCTCACCCTCCACATAACACTGCCCTTATGTCTCATATTGTATATGGTGTGCACACCCCAAATCCTACACCTCACCCTCCACATAACACTGCCCTTATGTCTCATATTGTATATGGTGTGCACACCCCAAATCCTACACCTCACCCTCCACATAACACTGCCCTTATGTCTCATATTGTATATGGTGTGCACACCCCAAATCCTACACCTAACCCTCCACATTACACGGTCCTTATGTCTCATATTGTATATGGTGTGCACACCCCAAATCCTACACCTCACCCTCCACATAACACTGCCCTTATGTCTCATATTGTATATGGTGTGCACACCCCAAATCCTACACCTAACCCTCCACATAACACTGCCCTTATGTCTCATATTGTATATGGTGTGCACACCCCAAATCCTACACCTCACCCTCCACATAACACTGCCCTTATGTCTCATATTGTATATGGTGTGCACACCCCAAATCCTACACCTCACCCTCCACATTACACTGCCCTTATGTCTGATATTGTATATGGTGTGCACACCCCAAATCCTACACCTCACCCTCCACATAACACTGCCCTTATGTCTCATATTGTATATGGTGTGCACACCCCAAATCCTACACCTCACCCTGTACATTGCACTGTCCTTATGTCTGATATTGTATATGGTGTGCACACCCCAAATCCTACACCTCACCCTCCACATAACACTGCCCTTATGTCTCATATTGTATATGGTGTGCACACCCCAAATCCTACACCTCACCCTCCACATAACACTGCCCTTATGTCTCATATTGTATATGGTGTGCACACCCCAAATCCTACACCTCACCCTCCACATTACACGGTCCTTATGCCTCATATTGTATATGGTGTGCACACCCCAAATCCCACAACTCACCCTCCACATAACACTGCCCTTATGTCTCACATCGTATATGGTGTGCACACCCCAAATCCTACACCTCACCCTCCACATAACACTGCCCTTATGTCTCATATTGTATATGGTGTGCACACCCCAAATCCTACACCTCACCCTCCACATTACACGGTCCTTATGTCTCATATTGTATATGGTGTGCACACCCCAAATCCTACACCTCACCCTCCACATTACACTGCCCTTATGTCTCATATTGTATATGGTGTGCACACCGCAAATCCTACACCTCACCCTCCACATTACACTGCCCTTATGTCTCATATTGTATATGGTGTGCACACCCCAAATCCTACACCTCACCCTCCACATTACACTGCCCTTATGTCTCATATTGTATATGGTGTGCACACCCCAAATCCTACACCTCACCCTCCACATTACACTGCCCTTATGTCTCACATTGTATATGGTGTGCACACCCCAAATCCTACACCTCACCCTCCACATAACACTGCCCTTATGTCTCATATTGTATATGGTGTGCACACCCCAAATCCTACACCTCACCCTCCACATAACACTGCCCTTATGTCTCATATTGTATATGGTGTGCACACCCCAAATCCTACACCTCACCCTCCACATTACACTGCCCTTATGTCTCATATTGTATATGGTGTGCACACCCCAAATCCTACACCTCACCCTCCACATAACACTGCCCTTATGTCTCATATTGTATATGGTGTGCACACCCCAAATCCTACACCTCACCCTCCACATAACACTGCCCTTATGTCTCATATTGTATATGGTGTGCACACCCCAAATCCTACACCTCACCCTCCACATTACACTGCCCTTATGTCTCATATTGTATATGGTGTGCACACCCCAAATCCTACACCTCACCCTCCACATTACACGGCCCTTATGTCTCATTGTATATGGTGTGCACACCTTAAATCCTACACCTCACCCTCCACATTACACTGCCCTTATGTCTCATATTGTATATGGTGTGCACACCCCAAATCCTACACCTCACCCTCCACATTACACGGCCCTTATGTCTCATATTGTATATGGTGTGCACACCCCAAATCCTACACCTCACCCTCCACATAACACTGCTCTTATGTCTCATATTGTATATGGTGTGCACACCCCAAATCCTACACCTCACCCTCCACATTACACGGCCCTTATGTCTCATATTGTATATGGTGTGCACACCCCAAATCCTACACCTCACCCTCCACATAACACTGCCCTTATGTCTCATATTGTATATGGTGTGCACACCCCAAATCCTACACCTCACCCTGTACATTGCACTGTCCTTATGTCTGATATTGTATATGGTGTGCACACCCCAAATCCTACACCTCACCCTCCACATTACACTGCCCTTATGTCTCATATTGTATATGGTGTGCACCCCCCAAATCCTACACCTCACCCTCCACATAACACTGCCCTTATGTCTCATATTGTATATGGTGTGCACACCCCAAATCCTACACCTCACCCTCCACATAACACTGCCCTTATGTCTCATATTGTATATGGTGTGCACACCCCAAATCCTACACCTCACCCTCCACATAACACTGCCCTTATGTCTCATATTGTATATGGTGTGCACACCCCAAATCCTACACCTCACCCTCCACATTACACTGCCCTTATGTCTCATATTGTATATGGTGTGCACACCCCAAATCCTACACCTCACCCTCCACATAACACTGCCCTTATGTCTCATATTGTATATGGTGTGCACACCCCAAATCCTACACCTCACCCTCCACATAACACTGCCCTTATGTCTCATATTGTATATGGTGTGCACACCCCAAATCCTACACCTCACCCTCCACATTACACTGCCCTTATGTCTCATATTGTATATGGTGTGCACACCCCAAATCCTACACCTCACCCTCCACATTACACGGCCCTTATGTCTCATTGTATATGGTGTGCACACCTTAAATCCTACACCTCACCCTCCACATTACACTGCCCTTATGTCTCATATTGTATATGGTGTGCACACCCCAAATCCTACACCTCACCCTCCACATTACACGGCCCTTATGTCTCATATTGTATATGGTGTGCACACCCCAAATCCTACACCTCACCCTCCACATAACACTGCCCTTATGTCTCATATTGTATATGGTGTGCACACCCCAAATCCTACACCTCACCCTGTACATTGCACTGTCCTTATGTCTCATATTGTATATGGTGTGCACACCCCAAATCCTACACCTCACCCTCCACATAACACTGCCCTTATGTCTCATATTGTATATGGTGTGCACACCCCAAATCCTACACCTCACCCTGTACATTGCACTGTCCTTATGTCTGATATTGTATATGGTGTGCACACCCCAAATCCTACACCTCACCCTGTACATTGCACTGCCGTTATGTCCTCATATTGTATATGGTGTGCACACCCCAAATCCTACACCTCACCCTCCATATTACACTGTCATTATAAGTCTCATATTGTATATGGTGTGCACACCCCAAATCCTACACCTCACCCTCCACATTACACTGCCGTTATGTCTCATATTGTATATGGTGTGCACACCCCAAATCCTACACCTCACCTTCCATATTACACTGTCATTATAAGTCTCATATTGTATATGGTGTGCACACCCCAAATCCTACACCTCACCCTCCACATTACACTGCCCTTATGTCTCATATTGTATATGGTGTGCACACCCCAAATCCTACACCTCACCCTCCACATTACACTGCCCTTATGTCTCATATTGTATATGGTGTGCACACCCCAAATCCTACACCTCACCCTCCCCACATTATTGTTTCCTTATGTCTCATATTGTATATGGTGTGCACACCCCAAATCCTACACCTCACCCTCCACATAACACTGCCCTTATGCCTCATATTGTATATGGTGTGCACACCCCAAATCCTACACCTCACCCTCCACATTAGTGTCCTTATATGTCTCACATTGTATATGGTGTGCACACCCCAAATCCTACACCTCACCCTCCACATTACACTGCCCTTATGTCTCATATTGTATATGGTGTGCACACCCCAAATCCTACACCTCACCCTCCACATTACACTGCCCTTATGTCTCATATTGTATATGGTGTGCACACCCCAAATCCTACACCTCACCCTCCACATAACACTGCCCTTATGCCTCATATTGTATATGGTGTGCACACCCCAAATCCTACACCTCACCCTCCACATTAGTGTCCTTATATGTCTCACATTGTATATGGTATGCACACCCCAAATCCTACACCTCACCCTCCACATAACACTGCTCTTATGTCTCATATTGTATATGGTGTGCACACCCCAAATCCTACACCTCACCCTCCACATTACACTGCCCTTATGTCTCATATTGTATATGGTGTGCACACCCCAAATCCTACACCTCACCCTCCACATAACACTGCCCTTATGTCTCATATTGTATATGGTGTGCACACCCCAAATCCTACACCTCACCCTCCATATTACACTGCCCTTATGTCTCATGTTGTATATGGTGTGCACACCCCAAATCCTACACCTCACCCTCCACATAACACTGCCCTTATGTCTCATATTGTGTGCACACCCCAAATCCTACACCTCACCCTGTACATTGCACTGTCCTTATGTCTGATATTGTATATGGTGTGCACACCCCAAATCCTACACCTCACCCTCCACATTACACTGCCCTTATGTCTCATATTGTATATGGTGTGCACACCCCAAATCCTACACCTCACCCTCCACATTACACTGCCCTTATGTCTCATATTGTATATGGTGTGCACTCCCCAAATCCTACACCTCACCCCCCACATTACACTGCCCTTATGTCTCATATTGTATATGGTGTGCACACCCCAAATCCTACACCTCACCCTCCACATTAGTGTCCTTATATGTCTCACATTGTATATGGTATGCACACCCCAAATCCTACACCTCACCCTCCACATAACACTGCTCTTATGTCTCACATTGTATATGGTGTGCACACCCCAAATCCTACACCTCACCCTCCACATAACACTGCCCTTATGCCTCATATTGTATATGGTATGCACACCCCAAATCCTACACCTCACCCCCCACATTACACTATCCTTATGCCTCATATTGTATATGGTGTGCACACCCCAAATCCTACACCTCACCCTCCACATAACACTGCCCTTATGTCTCACATTGTATATGGTGTGCACACCCCAAATCCTACACCTCACCCTCCACATAACACTGCCCTTATGCCTCATATTGTATATGGTGTGCACACCCCAAATCCTACACCTCACCCTCCACATTAGTGTCCTTATATGTCTCACATTGTATATGGTATGCACACCCCAAATCCTACACCTCACCCTCCACATAACACTGCTCTTATGTCTCATATTGTATATGGTGTGCACACCCCAAATCCTACACCTCACCCTCCACATTACACTGCCCTTATGTCTCATATTGTATATGGTGTGCACACCCCAAATCCTACACCTCACCCTCCACATAACACTGCCCTTATGTCTCATATTGTATATGGTGTGCACACCCCAAATCCTACACCTCACCCTCCATATTACACTGCCCTTATGTCTCATGTTGTATATGGTGTGCACACCCCAAATCCTACACCTCACCCTCCACATAACACTGCCCTTATGTCTCATATTGTATATTGTGTGCACACCCCAAATCCTACACCTCACCCTCCACATTACACTGCCCTTATGTCTCATATTGTATATGGTGTGCACACCCCAAATCCTACACCTCACCCTGTACATTGCACTGTCCTTATGTCTGATATTGTATATGGTGTGCACACCCCAAATCCTACACCTCACCCTCCACATTACACTGCCCTTATGTCTCATATTGTATATTGTGTGCACACCCCAAATCCTACACCTCACCCTGTACATTGCACTGTCCTTATGTCTGATATTGTATATGGTGTGCACACCCCAAATCCTACACCTCACCCTCCACATAACACTGCCCTTATGTCTCATATTGTATATGGTGTGCACACCCCAAATCCTACACCTCACCCTCCACATAACACTGCCCTTATGTCTCATATTGTATATGGTGTGCACACCCCAAATCCTACACCTCACCCTCCACATTACACTGCCCTTATGTCTCATATTGTATATGGTGTGCACACCCCAAATCCTACACCTCACCCTCCACATAACACTGCCCTTATGTCTCATATTGTATATGGTGTGCACACCCCAAATCCTACACCTCACCCTGTACATTGCACTGTCCTTATGTCTGATATTGTATATGGTGTGCACACCCCAAATCCTACACCTCACCCTCCACTTCCCTCATTTTGCACCAAGCTTTGGTCCATTTCCTTCATCCTATGTAACATCTTCTATACTCTTAAAGCTGGTTGTTAGCATCTACCCCTCACCCATTATGCCCCAAATCCTATACTTCACTTTGCCCACAACACACTATACTGTATCCACCCCCACCTTACACTAACACAATGGTCTTGATTAAATAAAAGGTAGAAAAAAATGTTCATGGTAGTAAAAGATTCAATTCATGAGAAAACATCCTGAGAATTTCACTGTTGCTGAATCACCAGCTAAGAAAACAATGAAAGTCAATGGCACTTTTTTACTGCTAAGAAAAGTAGAGAACTGTTTACTCCTTTCTACACTGTAGTAAAAGCTGCCATTGACTTTCATTGTCTTTTTTTTTCTGGTGATTCAGTAACAGTGACATCCTCAGGCTTTTTTCTCTCATGAACTGAATTTTTTTACTACCATGAGAATTTTTTTCTACCTTTATTGAATTGAGGCCAATGTCTGCACACTTTACCCTGCCTGTCACCCTACACTATAACATTCATGCACCTCCCCCACTTTTGCATGGTGCACCATGTGTACCACCCACCGTACATCACACCCTGTATGTCACTATGCAGTGCACTGCCACACTATACACTCACACTACACCACATAGAACCTACACCTCACACAGCCCGGTACCCCTTTGCCTATATACTGTATCCTGCTGGTAACCCTACATATTTGTCTGTTATATTACTGATCACTCCTATAGTATTACTCTTTAGATGTACATCACGCTGCCTGATGCCAGGGCTGGTAAGCCAAAGCCCGACTCAGACTCCTTCATAAATTGTAGATATTTTACTGTAGTAACAGCTGGCTTTTTATCACCATTATATAGGCAATAGGGTTACTTGGTGAGAACATAAGCACATTTATTGGAATACAACTCTGAACAAATAGTTTACAATGGACATGCATCTTTCATTCACCAGCACTTTGCATTCCCTGCTGACCTATCTTTCTCAGTCTCCAAAATGAGTTCACTTCGGATTGGGACTGTCAAACTGAAGCATGCATGAAGGAGTCATTCTCTGCTGCCGAGGAGGCCCAGCAGAAAGGAGGGCGTACACTAGGTCTTACTAAGAAATATAAAGCCGGCTCAATAAAAGATGCAGCCCCTCACATTCTGCATGAAGAGAGCAGAAAACAGGCCAATTTTATCCTTTGCCTAGAATGTCCCTTTAACCGCCAGCCTACCTGGAGTTTTTGTCACCCTTTGTTGCCAGACCATTTTGCACTATTTTGAGCTCCCCTTGTTCAACTGTGATTTTTGAAGGGATTTCCATGGATTTCCCAGGAAAATTATATATTGTTTTTTTCAGCAGAGTCTGGGCTTTAAAGTGGACCAACACCCAGGATTTTGACTATCCTGGGTGTTGGTCCACTTAGGTGGGGCACCCCGATCGGGGGTGCCCCGCTGTCTGAAACCCCCCCGATCGCCGCAAAAACTCACCTCTCCCCGCTCCCACATGACCTCGTCCGGCCAATGACAGCGCTCAGAGCAGCTCTGGTATGCGCGTCCAAAGCTGCTTGGACGCGCATACCAGAGCGCTGTCATTGGCCGCGTCTCTCGCTTCCCTCTAACAGGGAGCGCTCCTGCGCCGGCCATTCACAAAACGGCCGGCGCGGGAGCGCGCCCTGCTAGAGGGAAGCGAGAGACGCGGCCGCGTCTCGCGCATGCGCCGTTGGATCGCTGGATCGCCGGTAAGGTGAGGATTGTGGGCCTCCTGGGGGGTTCCTCCCCGCGGGACATCCCGATTTCGGATGCCCCGCGGGGAGGGATCTGATCGGTCCGGGAATCTTATAGATTTCCGGGCCGATCCCCCCTGGGTGTTGGTCCACTTTAACATGAAATGTCTTGTCTGTCATTTTTCAAGTGTTTTTTTTAATATTTTGGGGTGAAATATGTGCAAAAAAATGTAAAAAATCTATTTTTTACAATTTGTAGTTTTTTTTTTTGTAATAAAAAATGTAAGTTTGTCAATAAAATCTTATTGCGTGTGAAATCCCAATTTCTCCCAGTTACAACGGTACCACATATGTATTGGTAGACGCCCTTTCCTGCCCAGGAGACTCCCTCAAACTGAAACAGCACTTTAAGAGATTTTTAGATCAAATACAGCTATGCTAAGCGCTATGTGCACCTTGCAGTTTTTTAATAAAAACAACCCTTTACATTTGAAATACCCCCCACAAACGATATATTATCTGGAAATACACACTTCAAGCTTTCTAGGCGTACCAAGCTTGTTGATGTTGCCACAGTTTTCTGGAAGTTCTCCCTCAATGTATTCTTTGGTTACACAGAGCTTCCCTAAGAAAGGATTAAAACAGGATCAAAGCCACATTTTCCTAAAAAAAAAACTATATGCAAACAAGAAAAAACAAGTTAATCTGAAAATGCAACATCCCCCGAACAGAACGATACCCAACATGCATAGGTACTGTCAAAAGAAGAGTTGCCAAACACCAAAAAGTAAAGCATGTGCACAATGGTAACTGCTTGAAAATTTTAACTCTGCAGACAAAGTGCGCACCTTGCGCTTTTTCTGCCAAAAAAACGTAGCCAGCATGTTGTAGTGGGCCCATCTTTCTGAAAATGATACCTCAAAGAATTCTTTGGTCGCACAGGGTTTCCTTAAAAAATGTATAATAAAGCAGAATAAAAAAATGAGTTTTCCTAAAATATCAATATGCAAACAAAAAAAAAACAAGCTAAATCTGAAAGCGCAAGGTCCCCCGAGCAGAACGATACCCAACATGCATAGGTTCTATTAACCCTTTTAACTGCCAGCCTACTTGAGGTTTTGTCACCCTTTCTTGACGGGTCATTTTTCACCATTTTGCGCTATGCTTAACTGTGATTTTTGCAGGTATTTCCAGGAAAATGATATATTTTATTTTTGCGGCAGAGTTTAGGCTTTAACATGAAATGTCTTGTTTGTAATTTTTTTACTGTTTTTTTAAATATTTTTGAGTAAATTAAACAATTTTTAGAAAATTGTCTCCTTTATTTCAAATAAAACCTTTTTTTTTGTTTAAAGAAAACCATATTGCATTCGAAAGCCCCATTTCTCCCGATTACAACAGTACCCCGTTACTGTTCAGAAGACCCCCCAAACTGAAAAAACACTTTATAACATGTAAAAATAAAATACAACTACAATCCACACTATAAAGGGTTAAATCAAGAAAAAAAATTGGCGTGGGGTTCCCCTTCCAAGGGAAGGCATTTTTTTAAATTTTAAGGGTTAAAAACCCCTTAAAGTGGACCATCACCCTCCGGTGATCGGCCTGGGAATATATAAGATTCCCGGGCCGATCACCTCCCTCCCCGCGGGACATCCCGATATCGGGATGTCCCGCGGGGTGAAACCCCCCCAAACACCCCAAATCACCTTACCTTGTCTTCGGCGGCGGCCGGCCGCCGCCGCCTCCCTCGCGCCCCTCCAGACGTGCGCGCGCCCGCGCCGGCCGTCTGTGAATGGCCGGCGTGGGCGCGCGCGCGTCAAGAGTGACGCGCGGGAGGCGGCGGCGGAGGAGCCGCTTGTCCGCGCCTGTCAAACGGCTTGTCCGTCGGCGCTGGGAGAGGTGAGTTCTTCGGGTGATCGGGGGGGTTTCACACAGCGGGGCACCCCGATCGGGGGTGCCCCACCGAAGTGGACCAAGACCCAGGATAGTCAAAATCCTGGGTGTTGGTCCACTTTAAAAATTCCCATAAAAAATGACATGGGGTCCCCCCTACCCAGCATAACCAGCCCGGGGATCAGCTATGCAGGGCTTGTAGAACAGGGCGCAGGGGCCAGCTTTGGTGGCCCCCCACCCTGCCAGGTATAAGCCCGCACCTCCTAAATCAGCCCGGGCCCTTCTGCCCCCCCCCCCCTGGGCTTCGGGGAGGCAGGTAATAGGGGGGCCGGGGTTACTGGCAAATCACCCGCTCGCCGCAGGTGACTTGACAGCCCCCCAGCCTTGTGAACTGGTAGAGGGGTTTCATGGACTCCTTACAAGTTCACAATGGGTTAAAGTGGACCAACACCCAGGGCTGATTGGCCCGGGAATCTATAAGATTCCCAGACCGTTCTATTCCCTCCCCCTGGGGCATCCAAAATCGGGACACCCCACGGAACACCCGCTACCACTTACTTGAATCCCGGTCCTACGGCGCATGCGCGGGCCGCATCCCCGCTATCCCTCTAGTAGGGCGCGTGCCCGCGCCGGCTATTTACGCTCCCTGTTAGAGGGAAGTGGGGGATGCACCCGCTAGCACGCTCAGAGCGGCTGAGCTTAGACGTCTCTTAGACGTCCATAACTCAGCCCCTCTGAGCGCGCTGATTGGACGAGCGGCCCCGGGGAAAAGGACCAATACCCAGGATAGTCAAAATCCTGGGTGTTGGTCCACTTAAAAAAAAAACACACACACCACAAAATGCTGGAAGCATTTATTACCAGCTGGGTGAAAGGACATAAGGGGTTAATTTAAAAAAAATTTACATAGGGTTAAAAACCCTTAAAAATCCCCCCCCCCCCCAAAAAAAAAAATTAAGTAGGGTACCCCCTACCCAGCGTTACCGACCCGGGCCAGCTATGGGGGCTTGTAGAACAGGGCGCAGGGGCCAGCGCTGGTGGCCCCTGGCCCTGCAGGCTACTAGCCCACATAGCCATAGTGGCCTGGGCCCTTCTGCCCCCCCCCCGGCCTTTGGGGAGGCAGGTAATGGGGGGCTGGGGGTTTTGGCAAGTCACCCGCTCGCCGCAGGTGACTTGCCATACCCAGAGCCTTGTGAGCTGGTATAGGGGTCTTATAGACCCCTTACCAGCTCACAAAGGGTTAACTGAAAAAATGACACACACAAAATGATTTTATTAAAAAAAAAAAAAATTTTTCTGTACTTACCTCTGATTGTAAGCTCTTGTCCCTCGCCGCTCTGCTGACAGATGCCGGTGATCGGCATCCGGAGAAGCGGGAGGCAGGAGATCAGAGGATCTCCTGCCAGCTCCTTCCCCGGGCACCGATCACGGCATCTGACAGCTGAGAGAGCTGAAGCCGGTGATCGGGACCGGGATGCCATCATAGCATCGGGGGGAGACGAGTCGGGCTGCCGTCATTAGCCCCGCCCCGAGGGCAGCTGAAATGGGGGGGGGCACCCTATTCCGGGCCCTCCCCTGCAGCCGGAGGAGGTCCGATGAACAATTGGAGACCACCATCTTGAAGAGGAGACCCGGCTGAATCAAACGAGGGGTCAGGTAAGTGACTTTTTTTTAAACTTTTTTTACTATTAGTGGGGAAATTCAGGCACGTAAAGTTTACGTGGCTGGCAGTTAACTGCAGGAGAGGCAGCCACGTAAATTTTACGTGGCTGGCATCTAAAGGCTTAAAGATTCCGTCCAGCCAATAACAAAAAAAGTTTATACTTACCTTTTTCCCCCCACGGTTCCTCTCAGTAGCACTGGCATCTGTATACTTACCAATGAGCATGGATGAGCTGCTTTGGGCAGTATACCAGGTTTCTACCTGGACAATCCTATTACATTCCTGTAAGTTTCAGGTATTGTAACGAAGGGCCTTGACGCAGCATGAAGTTACCATATATATGGTACAGCGGCCGCTGTGTTTATATCTGCAAGAAGGTGAGTTTTGCGGAGCCTTTGTGGGTTTCACACAGCAGGGCATTCAAATTTGGGATTCCCCAGAGAAAATGCCAGTGGCCAGCCCTGGAATGATTTAGAATCGTGAAGGGTGTTGTTCCGCTTTAAAGAGACTATGATCGGGGGTGCCCTGCTGTGTGAAACCCCCCAGGTTGCCCTTTAGCAGGGTGTGTGCTCGTGCCAGGAATTTTCGACTTGCCGGCGTGGGAACGCTCCATGTTAGAGGGTAGCCAAAGAATTCGGCCGCCAGCACGCTCGGATCTGCTAACATTAGATGAGTTCCTGGACGAAGGGGCTTGAGCTCACTGATTGGAACCAGCGCCCGCGCATGCGTCGTAGGACCGGGAAGAGTTGAGTTTGTTCAGACGACCTGGAGGGTTTCACACAGCGGGGCACCCCGACCGGGGGCAAGGACCAAAACCTTAGGATAGTAAAAATCCTGGGTTTTGGTCCACTTTAAATGCAAACTCCCTTTATGTCAGGTTCTGGTGTTCTGCCTTATTGTTTTCCTCTTATGTAGCGTAAAATAAACATTTGTGTTAAGCTTGTTGATTGATTTAATTATTAGCATGCCGTTTTCTGTGTGTCTGTGATCTTAAAGTGGGCGTGGCTTTCCTGACCTTGAGTAAAAGCTACTGCCCACAAGTCCCAGAATCCTTCCACTGTAACAGGTGAACTTAGCAGCTTTGGCAAAAATCACACAGCAGTTACGACATCCCCAGGTGAGAAGTAACCCTTTAGCTACTGGTACAGAAGACTGTGATGCCCCTATCTGCGGAGTTTGAATTAGAGCAGATGGTCAGGAAGTCTAATATGTACTCCAAAACACCACTTTGGTGTACGTTGTTACATTGTTGCTACAGAAAGTTTTGTGACACAGTTTCTAACAAATAAAAAATAACAGATACACCCAGAAAATTGAGGGCATCATTTTGGCACACAATGTCAACTTTTAAAAATACAATTCTGTGAAATACTCACCTGTAGAATTGGTATTATAAGTATACAGTACGTCCTGCTCCAGATAGATTACTTACACTTGGGGTTATCCTCCGCCAGATGGCGCTGCACTGCAGAGACATGTAACAGGCTCCTCCCGGCCCCTCAAATACCCGGGGAGCTCCCACAAATCCCCAGCATTGAAAAGCAGTGAAAAAGAAGCTGGGAGAATGTAACAACCAAAAACTGGTAACTATAACAATGATAACAATCACCATACAGGGGATCCAGAATAATGCAAAAACCAGGGTGGGGTGGAGCAGGACGTACTGTATACTTATAATACCAATTCTACAGGTGAGTATTTCACAGAATTGTATTATTCGTAGTGTACAGTACGTCCTGCTCCAGATAGATTACTTACACTTGGGACATCCAATAGCAGTGTCCATAAAGTAGGGTGGGATCCCCAATAAAAAAAAGGTAACAACAGACAGTTTAAACCACTGCTGCCTGCAAAACATTGCAGCCAGAAAACAGCAACAGCTGAGGCCTGAACATCAACCTTGTAAAACTTTGAAAAGGTATGAACAGAAGACCAAGTAGCGGCCTTGCAAACTTGTTCAACAGAAGCCTGGTGCTGAAGGCCCAAGGGGCACCAATAGCACGAGTAGAAAGAGCAATAAGGCGAAGGGAGGATTCTTCCCCTTAGCAGAGTAGGCCTGAATCACAGCCTGACGAATCCACTTGCTGAAAGAAGACTTGGCAGGAGTCAAAACCTTCCCAGGACCAGAAGGGTCCTAAAGAAATGTTGGAGAACTCCATCGCCCAAACAGGGACCTGAACCCTGAACCCTCAGATTAAAAATCTGATGCTCTACCGACTGAGCTATCCGGGCTCTTCAGTGTTCCTGAAAGGTGCAGAAGCCACCAGATAGTACTTCAGACACCTAACCACATCCAAAGAGTGCAAAACTCTCTCCCTAACACTGCTAGGGTTAGGGCACAAAGAAGGAAGAACAATATCCTGACTCAAATGAAAGGCAGACACGACCTTAGGTAGAAAGTCAGGTTTGAAACGAAACACCACCTTGTCCTGGTGTCTCTCATAGTAGGGGGGCTGAATGGACAGCACCGCCAACACAGACACACGCCTGACAGAAGTGATAGCTGCCAGAAACACAACCTTGAGCGTAAGAAAGACCAAGGCAGCATCCTGCACAGGATCAAAGGGAGCACCCTGCAGGGCAAGCAAGACCAAAACCAAATCCCAAAAACAGGGACCATAGATTGGTGTTGGGAACGCACATGAGCAACCCCCTAAAAGCAGTCTTAATCAAGGAATGCTGAACAAAAGACTTCTGAAAGAAGACAGACAGGGTAGAAACCTGACCCTTCAAAGTACTGAGTTAGAGACCGACTCCAACCCATGCAGTAAAACTCCAGATCCCTGGGAACTGAGAACACCCAACAGGGAAGAGACCAAGACTCAACCAGTCAATGTAGGTATGCCATACCAAATAACAGATGGAAGAAGAAGTCATCTTCCTAGCCTTCACCATGGACTCAACCAACGAGGTAGACAAACCTTTCCCCATCAAGATGGAGGTTTCAGCAGTCAGGCCGTCAAGGCCAGAGTTTGTAATTGGGATGGCGTAAGTGGTCCTAAATGAGCAGATCTGGCACTCCAGCCAGAAAGCACTGATCTACTGCCATCTGCACCACGTCTGCGAACCACACTCTTCTTGGCCACCTGAGGCCACCAGAACCACTGGCACCCCTTCCAGAGCAATCTTGCGCAGAACCCTGCCTAGCAGGGGGACTGTAGAAAGACATACAGAAACTGAATGTCCTGCCATGACATTACTAAGTCATCCATGGGCACGGCCAGAGGATCCTGGGACAGGGAGACAAAGGCCGGGAGCTTGTGATTGTGACGGAACGCAAACAGATCCACATCAGGTTGGCCCCAACATACAGAGATTGGGACACCCTGTTGCAGAGGGACCCCCCCTGGAATGTATACCGCTGAAATGCAAGGAACATTGGCCTCCACCCAGATCAGAATCAGAGACACTTCCTGGAGGACCCTCCTGCTCCGGGTCCCTCCCTGATGATTGATGTAGGCAACTGCCATCAGAGTGACCATGCGCCCCTGAGCAGGCAGGCCCTGAAATGAGTAGTAAAACGAATCAGAACTAACCTGATCGCTCACAGCTTCAAGACATTGATAGGTGAATAGGCCTCCTAGTGGCCCCACCTCCCCGGAACTGCAGGGACCTTCAGAAGAACCCCCCCAACCTGATAGACTGGCATCCATGGTGACCGTCTCCCAGGAAGGAGCAAGAAGGTTCCGCCCCCCCAATAGGTTCCTCGAGTCCATCCACTACAAGAGGGAACTCCTCGCCAGGGGGGAAAGACACCCAGACCCTGTCCAGGGATGCTGGGTCCTTGTCCCATACAGACAATAGGAGAAGTTGCAGAAGCCCCAAGAGGGACTGAGCACAAGGGGCCGCTTCGAAGCACGCCGCCATCAGGCCCACCAGCTGCATCCCCTGCCTGGTGAAGGGACGGGGACAGCTAGGAGGAACTGAACTTGTGCAAGCAGATTATCCACCTTCTGCTGAGGAAGGAATATCCTTGCCTGAACTGTGTCCAGATTCATTCCTAGGAATGAAGTTACCAAGGAAGGGGACAGTGAGGACTTGGGGTGGCTGATCACCCATCCAGATGACTCCAGGATGGACACCGCCAGCTGAGTATCCAACCAGCTGGGAAGTGATGAGGACGTCCAGGTAGTGCAGCACACGGACGCCCCTTGGCCTCATCAGAGACATCACCCCCGCCAGCACCTTGGTGAGCACTCTGGGAGCTGAAGAGAGGCCAGATGGCAAGGCCACAAATTGGCAGTGTTGATCTTCCAACGTGGATCTAAGGAATCTTGGTGTCCTGAAAACACAAGGATGTGAAAGTAAGCATCATTGATATCCACAAACGGCAGGGAGCCCCCGGGTCGCAAGGAGCAGATGGCCGAGCGCAGAGTTTCCATGAGGAAAGCGCCTGTACTTGACAATTTGCTGAAGATCTGTACATCCAGAATGGGCCATCTTTTTTGGGAACTGTGAAAAGGTTGGTGTAGGGTCTCTTGCCTCTGTCTGTTAAGGGAAATCTGCAGATGACCCCCAAACCCAGCAGACCTTGCACGGCCTGCGCCAGCATCAGAGCAGAAGCAGGGACCAGGAGTAACCGGGACCAGGTAATCTTAGGGGAGGGCGCACAGCAAACACCATCTTATAGCCGGAGGACACTACCTCCTAAATCCACCAGTCTGAGGCATGATGCCTCCAGACTTAAGCAAGGTGCCGCAGGCGCCCCATCATGCTTGAGGGAACTTGGGAGAGGATTTGGGCATAGCCCCCCCAGAGGAGCCAGGGTGTTGTCTTCTGCTCCTGGGACAGGGAGCTGCGCAAGCCCCCGCGAAGGACACCCCTGGTTCCTGTTTAACACCATGGTGGGGGGTGGAAGGGGGGCCCTTGCCCCGAAGGGCCCAAGACAGCCGTCTGCGCTGGGGTGACTTACCTCTCCTACCAAACAGGTCTAGGCGGGCCCCAAACAGACGTAGCCCCTTAAAGGGGAGCCCAGTAAGGGCCTTCTTCGCAGCATTGTCAGCACCCCACTGTCGCAGCCAGACCAAGCGACGTATAGCCACCACAAGGGCAGAAGTTCTTGCACACATTTTGATGGTGTCATCCAATGCTACTAGAACAAATTTTATAAACACATCACAACTGGAGAGTGCATTAAACACCTCACAAGGAAGATCATCAGAGGCACTATCAAGCATATTTCTGATGAGGGTTCTAGTGGCCACAGCAGTAATTGCAGAGGCACAAACCGGGCGCAGCGCCATCCCCGCACATGCAAAGGCGTGGGAGGCCAGCAGGTCAATGCGCCGGTCTTCAGCATCCCGCAGGGTAGTAGAATCAGGGGGATGTATGACAGGGGCGTTAGATAGCCCAATTATCGGGACATCCACCTCAGGGGGGGAATGACCAACATTTAACCATCTCAGGTGGAAAGGGATACTTCCTATCCCAATCCCTTGGGACCCCGGGAAGTTTACTAGGGCGCTCCCATTCCTTGAGCACCAGGGAATGAAAGTGAGCCTGCTCAAGGAATTCCAAAACGTGATGTTGCTGTATGGAAGCGCTCCCCTCTTTGCCTGGGAGCCTCACCAGGGAGAGAGATAGACAGAACCTCAAAGATCTGGGTCAATAATCTGTCAGTGTCATCCAGGGCCCAGGGGTCAGAGCCAGAATCGTCATGACCCCCTGGTCTCTCATCAGATGAGCCCGAGTCAGAAAAGAGCTCTCCTTCATCAGAAGGGGTATAGCCACACAGATTCATAAACTCCTGAGATCCCATAAGGAAAACAGTATCATAAGGAGTCCAGTACCACTTCTTACCAGGGCCCTTACGCGCTAAGGACCTCGCAATAATCTGCTCAGCAGTAGGTAGTCCAGAAGACACCTCAGGCTGAGAATCCCCACTTGTATGCAACTCAGCAGGAGTGAGATTTAAGCTTGGGGGAGAAGGTGAAGTGAAAAGAGGTGCAGCCACTGGCAGGCCAGATTGCAAAGCCAGCGCTTGCTCAGCACAGGGTACGCAGACCCATGCCTTGTCAGCATCAGCATGAGGTTGTCCACACGCCATACACCGCCGGTCTTGTCCCAAAGGGACCCCGGTCACATTATCCTTAGATGCCTCCATATGGTGATTATTAGGCACAACATGCCAGTGGGGATTGACGCTATAAAGCAACCCTGGATGCCCCAATGACCCGCTAGGTCAAGGCCCGCTATCAATTACACCGGGCCGGGAGAAGCCAATGGATTCACCCTCTGAAAGACACAATGAGAAGAAGGGTGTCAGAACGAAACGGTGTCAGAACCACGGTAAGTAAGAACGTCACATGCGTGCGCGACCAGACAATATGGCGCCGAGTACCTCGAAGGGCGGGCCAGAGCGAGCCATGACGTTGGGCGCGCCAAGCCAGGCGCCGCCCCCCTGAAGAGCGCGAAGTCCAACAGACGGAACATCCCAATGCAAGAAAAGGCGCGCGCGGCGGCGGCATGTACAGTGTAAAAAGACAAGTCAGCGTGGCGGTTGACACCACATATATCAGTCCAAGCAGACATTACAAAGAGGGCCATATGCATGTAATCACAATACACTGACATCCACCCCCCCCCCCCTTTTCCTCCCGAGGGCTACGGGAAGAATGAGGGAGGATGGCGGCCCTTTGTACAGGGACCACCGCTACCGGGGCATGGGACAGTAATGCGGGAGGAGCATCCCATAAAGGCTCACCATCAGCCTATACCGCCTACCCTTTGGTGGGGGACTGCGGTGGAGCAGCGCTCCTTAAGCACACATGGTGCTGCCTACCTTCACCCGACCAGTGCAGCCCAGGCTGGGAGGCACATCACATCAAGGACGGGTGGGAATAGACCAACAGGGCTGTCTTCGCAGTAAGCACTGCAGAGAAATCTCTGGGGATTTGTGGGAGGACCCCGGGTATTTGAGGGGCCGGGAGGAGCCTGTTTTGCATGTCTCTGCAGTGCAGCGCCATCTGGCGGAGGGTAACCCCAAGTGTAAGTAATCTATCTGGAGCAGGACGTACTGTATACTAAGAATAAGACCATGAAGGTTAAACCAACCTTCACCATACACTATGCCATATACAGTATACCTAGAATACACCACACACTATACTATCCAGGAGATGCCCCATGCCCATTTTGTATAGTAATACGGGCGAGAGACTTGTAAGTATACACCACGAATGAGTTCTTCATAGCATCTGTACATTATGCATGGTACACCCAATAACAGGAGGGCCATTTGCTAGACCACAGATTATTGCACACAATGTATTAAAGCTGTATTTTCTTGATCAACAGCCTACTGTACACAAACCAGAAGGTAGGGTTTCTCACCTCACATACACTTGTTCAGACACACACAGTTTACTATTACATATACAATAACCCCTCACAGATTCACATGTGACATACGCTGCATTTGGAGGCGTCATCCAGACCAGCTGACATGCATCTATACATTATATATACATACACACACTTTACATAATCTATCCCTATATAGATGTATACTCACAGGATAGGGAAATCATCTTACAGCTTAAGGTCATTAAAATGTATACATACTACAAATAATATATTTATCATGTACATGTACTTGAACATGTCATCACCTGCATTACATCTACACAGTTTACATCATCTTTACAATTTACACACATACAAATTACATCATCCATGCATTACACACATACAATTTACATATTCTAGGTAATATACAGACAATTGTTCATCCATATATACACACACACACTTTGCATCATCTATACAGCTTACATCATTCACACATTATTTTCTCTCTCTCTGTTGTATACATTTAAAGGACAGAAAAATACAATTCTGTGATTACACACCTGTAGAATTGTTATTATGAGTATACAGTACGTCCTGCTCCAGATAAGAATCATTACACTTGGGGTATTACTCCGCCAGATGGCGCTGGACTGCAGAGACCGCTAAATTGGCTCCTCCCGGCCCCTCAAATACCCGGGACCTCCCACAAATCCCCAGCATTCAAAAGCAGTTAACGAGAAGCCGGGAGAATGATAACAGAACCAACTAGCAACTATAACAATGATAATCACCATACAGGGGATCCTAGGATAATGCAAAACCAAGGGTGGGGTGGAGCAGGACGTACTGTATACTCATAATAACAAATCTACAGGTGAGTAATCACAGAATTGTATTATTCTTAGTATACAGTACGTCCTGCTCCAGATAAGAATCATTACACTTGGGACATCCAATAGCAGTGTCCATAAAGTAGGGTGGGATCCCCAAAGGTAACAACAGACAGGTCAGACCACTGCCGCCTGCAGAACCTTGCGGCCAAAAATATTTTGTGATTACTCACCTGTAAAATGAGTATTATAAGTATGTCACACACCCCACTTCCAATATTCATGACATCTGGGTTATAGCCAGTAGAGGGCGAACTTCTGCAGAGATGACAGGAAAAAAAGAAGCCCCTCCCGGTCCATAAATACCTGGGACCTCCCACACATTCCCCAGTATAGGAAAGCAGTAAGGGGACCAGGAAGAGCCAAATCCAAAAAATTCAACAATAAAAGGTTCACCATATAAAGGATTCAGAATACAAAAAAGGGCGGGATGAAGCGGGGTGTGTGACAAAAAAGTATGAAAAGTATGAACGGAAGACCAAGTAGCAGCCTCACAAACTTGTTCAACAGAGGCCTGGTGCTGAAAAGCCCAAGAAGCTCCAACAGCACGAGCAGAATGAGCAGTGATATGAAAAGGGGGAACCTTCCCCTTGGCAGAATAGGCCCCAACAATGGCCTGACGTATCCATTTGCTAATGGTAGACTTGGCGGGCGCCAAACTCTTCCTAGGCCCGGAGGGCACCACGAACAAGGCGTCCGTCTTACGAAAGGGAGAAGTAGCCACCAAATAGTACTTCACACAACGAACCACATCCAAAGAATGCAAAACCCTCTCCTCGTCATTGCTAGGCTTAAGACACAAGGAAGAGAGAACTACATCCTGATTGAGGTGGAAGGCAGAAACCACCTTAGGAAGAAAATCTGGCTTAAAGCGAAAAACCACCTTGTCCTGGTGTCTCTCAAAGTAAGGGGCCTGAATGGACAGAGCCGCCAACTCAGAGACACGCCGAACAGAGGTAATAGCCACCAAAAAGGCAACCTTTTGAGTAAGCACAGACAGAGCAACATCCTGCACCGGCTCAAAAGGAGGCCCCTGAAGGGCCGACAGAACCAAATTCAAATCCCAAACGGGCACCAAAGGCTTTCTAGGGGGCCGCACATGAGTGACCCCCTGGAAAAAGGTCTTAACCAGAGGATGCAGAGCAAAAGACCTTTGAAAAAAGATCACCAGGGCAGAGACCTGCCCTTTCAAGGTACTAAGCTGGAACCCCAGGTCCAGACCGTGTTGAAGAAACTCCAAGATCCTAGGAATCGAAAACACCCTGCAAGGCAAAGCCCTAGCCTCACACCAGTCAATGTAGGACCTCCAAGTCCTGTAGTATATGTTAGAGGAAGATCTCTTCCTAGCTCTAACAAGAGTCTGAATCACAGCCTCAGACAAGCCTTCCTCCCTTAAGATGGAGGTTTCAGCAGCCACGCCTTCAAAGCCAGCGTTTGTAAGTTGGGGTAACGTAGTGGACCTTGAGAGATCAGATCCGGAAACAGTGGCAGCCTGTACTGATCTACCGCCAGCCTTACGACGTCTGCGAACCAAACCCGTCTTGGCCACCTTGGGGCCACCAGAATTGCTGGCGCACCCTCTAGAGCCAGCTTGCGCACCACCATGTCTACCATGGAGAACGGGGGGGAACAGATACAGGAACACCAGATCCCTCCAGGCAAGAGACATGGCATCCACTGCCAGGGCCAGAGGATCCTGAGACAGAGACACAAACTTTGGGAGCTTGTGATTGTGACGTGCGGCAAAGAGATTCACCTCCGGAAGCCCCCACCTGTGACAGAGGGACCGGAATACCTTGTGGTTGAGAGACCATTCCCCTCGGCGAGAGGATCCCCTGCTCAGGGAGTCCGCCTCCGTGTTTTCCACTCCCGGAATGTACACTGCTAAGATGCATGGAACATTGCTCTCTACCCATGCAAGAATCAGAGAAACTTCCCTGAGGGCACTCCTGCTGCGAGTCCCTCCTTGGTGATTAATGTAAGCTACCGCAGTTCGATTGTCTGATCGAACCTGAACCGGTAAGCCCCGTAGGTGATGCGTCAAGCATGACAGAACCAGCCGAATAGCTCTGAGCTCCAAGACATTGATGGGGGTGTGAGCCTCCCGAGGACCCCACAGCCCCTGGAACTGAAGATCCATCCAGAAACCTCCCCAGCCCGACAGGCTGGCATCCGTGGTAACCGTCTCCCAACAAGGGGCCAGAAAGGATCTGCCCCTCATCAGATTGCTTGGTTCCAGCCACCACTCAAGGGACCTGGGAGACAGCAGAAAGGACTGATCCAAGGACCGGGGACATCTGTCCCAGTTCAGCAATGGAAGGAGTTGGAGCGACCTCATGTGGAACTGAGCAAAGGGGACTGCCTCGAAGGAAGCCACCATCAATCCTACCAGTTTCCTCCCTAGCCGGATAGAGGATCGAGGATAGGCCAGGAGAATACGTATCAGATCTTGAACCCTCTGCAACTTTGGGTGAGGTAGGAACACTCTTGGCCTGACTGGTATCCAGATTCATGCCCAGGAATGAGATCTCCCTTGATGGGGAGAGAGAAGACTTGGGGTGGTTGATCACCCATCCGAACCTTTCCAGCGTCGTCACCACCATCCTGGTGTCCAGCTCCGCCTGACATAGGGAAGAAGCTGTAATGAGTAGGTCGTCCAGATACGGCACAATGCGAATGCCCTGTGCTCTGAGCAGGGCCATTATGCCCGCCAGAACCTTGGTGAACACCCTCGGTGCCGAGGTCAGCCCGAACAGGAGGGCCACAAACTGAAAATGCTGATCTCCCACCGCAAACCTGAGAAACCTCTGGTGTGCTGGGAAGATTGGTACATGTAGGTAGGCATCCTTGATGTCTATGGATGTCATTAAATCCCCTTGACGAAGGGAATTGATGGCTGAGCGCAGAGTCTCCATGCAGAACTTCTTGGTTCTGATAAACCTGTTGAGAAGCTTCAAATCCAGAATGGGTCTTATGGATCCATCCTTCTTGGGGACCGTGAAAAGGTTTGAGTAATAGCCCCGGCCTCTCTCTGAGAAAGGCACCGGGCGTACGACTTCCATGCCCTGAAGATTCTTGACAGCGAGCAGGAGCGCCTGCGCAGCCTGGGGATCCGAGGGCACTCGGGACCTTAGGAATCTGGAGGAGGCCAGTACTAGAATTCCAGTTTGTACCCGGACGATACCACTTCCAAAATCCACTTGTCTGTGACCTCCTGGGCCCAGACCTTGAAGAAGAGCCGCAGCCGTCCCCCCAACCGTAAGGGTGTGGGTGCCTCCTCATTGTTGAGCTGGCATGGCAGCGGACTTGGGCTTGGAACCCCAGGTAGAGGCCGGGGGTTCTGTTCCGGGAAATCACCCCTGAAGTTAGAGCCCGCTGCCCGCTCTGGCACCGCGAAAGGAAGGATTGAAGGAGCCTGCCCCCCGAAAGGAGCGATGCTGCTTCTTACGCTGAGGTAGCTTTCCACCTTTCACCACAGAATCCACTTTGTCTCCAAACAGCCACGTACCCAGGAAGGGCAGTGCAGTAAGTGATTTCTTGGCCGCAATGTCAGCCGCCCACTGGCGTAGCCAGACCGATTGGCGCATGGCCACCAGCAGAGCCGAGGTTCTACTACACATGATAATAGTGTCGTCTATAGCAGCCAAGACAAAATTCATGAACAATTCACACCTCTTAAGGGCTACGAATTCAACGCTGGCCGGGTTGAGCTGGGAACCATTTAACATGTCCCTAACCACAGACCTAGTAGCCACAGCCGCGAGTGCCGATGCACAAACAGGCCGCTTGTCCTCGCCATCTTTAAGGGTAGTGGCGTCAGGAGTATGTACAACGGAGGTGTTGGATAATCCTAGGACGGGCGCATCGACCTCGGGAGGGGAAGACCAGCGCTTCACCGCGTCTACCAGAAAGGGATACTTCCTATCCCATCCCTGAGGAACACCTGGAAGCCGGCTCGGCTTCTCCCATTCTCTAAGAATCATGCTATCAAAATGATCCTGATTTGGAAACTCCAAGCGGGGCTTAGCGGACCCAAAGAATTCCCTCTTCTTCGGAGGGGCCTCCGCTGGTGGGGAAATATCCAGTACCTCTAAGAGATGGGCCAGGACTTTGGGGGTATCCACAGCATCCCCCAGCGCCTGCCCGGCATCAGAATCAAAGAACTGCAGATCCTCAGTCTCAGATTCCTCAAACAATTCCCCCTCCTCAAGCGGGGAATAATCAGACCAGTCAAGAGAGTCCTAATCATCAAATTTAAGTACCGGCGCAGTACCGGTGACAGATGCCTTTTCTTAGAAGGGGCCTTTCTGCCCACTGAGCTAGAAATAATTTTCTCGATGTTGGCCAGCCTAGCACATACATCAGAGTGCGACTTCCCGCTAATGACAGTGTCACTTGGGGTACGGATAATGTGGGGTGGGGTAGGAGATGAGATGGGCGGCACTGACCCAGACGCCTGGGACCCCGACTGCCGCGTTATGGCCTGTTGCGCACATGGTATGCAAATCAGTACATTCTCTCCCTTAAGGGGAACCCCACATCCCACACATAGCCGGGATTGTCCCGAAGGGAGCCCGAGCCCAGTATCCTGTGTAGCATCCATATGGTGATTTTAAGGTAGTCGCAATGACCAGAGGGAATTACGCTGATAAGCTACCCGGGATGCCCCTTTAAGTCCCAAGTGGGAGGATTTATAAGTGCCCAATTTACTGTTAGGGACCCTAGGACCGGGAGAACCTCCTTTTAATCAAGAAGCAGGGAGTCCTCCTGAAAGACACAAAGGAGTGGGCCATAAGCACATGCACACACACATATAAAATATCATATCATAAATCATAATACAATGTAAGAAAAGGGACCAGCGCTGTCCCCTGTCTGAATGGGGCACATGGCTAAGTCAGTAAACAATAAAAGGGGGGCCCCCGGAGGGCACTCACGTGTCTGTAACAATGGCGGTCAGCTAGCTCAGCAGCTCAGAGAAGGAGAGAGAGAAGAAAGAAGAAGAAGAAGGGGCGGGCCAGCGCACCACGCCTGGCCCCGCCCCCTTTCCTCACGACCAGCAACGCAGTTCCCAGCCGGAGGCTGGGCTCCGCAATGGTGCCAAAGCAGGAGGGGGCGGGCCGCGGCTAAGCGTGAGTGCCCAGCCCCGCCCCCTCACCAACGCCACCTGAGGGGGAGAAGCTCCCTTCAGCAAATAGCAAAAAAGAGCGAAAAACGGCGTCCAGCCCTGTAACGTGAAGCACCCAAGTGCACATCACACACACATTCACCCACAGATGAGCGAAAAGAATGAAGGAGAAAGTACACCCCCTCCCCCCGACTGGAGGGTTAGCCGAGGGGCCCGGAAGGGGGGAAATCCCGCACCATGGGTGTAGGGGATGCATCCCAACCGGGATCACCAACCCGGATTCCGCCTACCCCTTGATATGGGGTCTCACGGGGGAGCATAGCTCCCTGAACACCTAATAAGGTGTCGTCTACCCTCACCCGGCTAGTATTGGACTTAAAGTATAAGGGTCCAGGCAGAAATAGAGCAAAAAATGGCCGGGTGTAAGCCCGGCTTACCTGCAAGGAAGATAAGCAGACATCTCTGACTTGCTCGCCGTCATGCAGAGAAGATACTGGGGAATGTGTGGGTGGTCCCAGGTATTTATGGACCGGAGGGGCTTCTTTTTTTCCTGTCATCTCTGCAGAAGTTCGCCCTCTACTGGCTATAACCCAAGCGGGGTGTGTGGCATACTTGGAATAGCAGCATCAGCTGAGGCCCTAACATCAACCTTGTAAAACTTTGAAAAAGGTATGAACAGAAGACCAAGTAGCGGCCTTGCAAACTTGTTCAACAGAAGCCTGGTGCTGAAAAGCCCAAGAGGCACCAATAGCACGAGTGGAATGAGCAGTAAGGCCTGGAAGGGAGGATTCTTCCCCTTAGCAGAGTAGGCCTGAATCACAGCCTGACGGGGTGTGTGACATACTTAGAATAATCACCATTTAAAGACCCAAAACAATAAGGGTTGGCAAGTGTTGGCTATCAAACACAGAAAGGGTAGTCCTGAGGGTATCACTGACCACCCCCCCAGGCATGTATTACAGTGTTGTGGCTTCCCCATAGGCAGTGTGGCATTCCTCCTCCAATTCCCCATATAGGTAGTATAGCATCCCCCCCATCCCATTCCCCATAGGCAGTGTGGCATTCCCCCTCCCATTCCCCATAGGCAGTGTGGCATTCCCCCTCCCATTCCCCATAGGCAGTATGGCATCCCCCCCATCCCATTCCCCATATAGGCAGTGTGGCATCCCCCATCCCATTTCCATATAGGCAGTGTGGCATTCCACCCTCCCATTCCCCATAGGCAGTATGGCATCCCCCCATCCCATTCCCCATATAGGCAGTGTGGCATTCCCCCATCCCATTCCCTATAGGCAGTGTGGCATTCCTCCTTCCCATTCCCCATATAGGCAGTGTGGCATTCCTCCTCCAATTCACCATATAGGCAGTGTGGCATTCCCCCTCCCATTCCCTATAGGCAGTGTGGCATTCCCCCCTGCCATTCCCCATATAGGAAGTGCGGCATTCCCCCATTCCATTCCCCATATAAGCAGTGTGGCATCCCCCACTCCCAATTCCCACTCCTGCTTTTTGGAGAGAAACCAGCCATTCACTTATATTGTCCAGCGGGTGTAAATTTTCACCTGGTGTTGAATGAGTCCCAGGGTAGACAATGAATGCTAGTTTTCTATCCTAAAGAAGAAGTGGGAATTTTCACCTGGTTCTGAATAGACCACATTGTGTTCCAGATGCACCAACAGGACAAATGATTACAAAATTAAGGAAGCCCCAATCGGATTCAGACCCGGTCTAACCTATGGCCCCGCAGTCTAAATCCGATTGGCAATTTTGGGGGGAGTGCAGAGTTCAGCATTTACCCTCCCCCAACAACTCCCCATCTTCAGTTGTAGCAAGCAGCAAAGACTTCCTAGAGAATTACAATAAAAAAGATTTTAGTACTTCTCATATATTATTTTCTTAAAGCAGAACAAAATCCACTGTGGCTGGCCCTGGAAGAAAAAAAAAAAAAAAAAAAAAAAAAAACAGGCACACTAGGGACGGACACTGGGATGCCGCACTGTGTGAACCCCCACCGCTTTCTTGCACCACATCCATGCATCTTGAGGCTGTGAGCGCGCGCCCATCCCTAGCTGGCCCTACATATACCGAGGGACCTCCCACAAATCCCCAGCATTGAAAAGCAGTGAAAGGAGAAGCCAGGAGAAACCAACCACCCAAAAACTGGCAATAATAACAATGATAACAATCGCCAAACAGGGGATCCAGAACAACGTGAAACCAGGGTGGGTTGGAGCAGGACGTGCTGTATGCATATAATACCAATTCTACAGGTGAGTATTTCACAGAATTGTATTATTCTAAGCATACAGCACGTCTTGCTCCAGATGTAGTAATTACATGTGGGACATCCAATAGCAGTGTCCGTAAAGTAGGGTGGGATCAAAGGCAACAGCAAGCAGTTTAAACTACTGCCGCCTGCAAAACCTTGCGGCAAAACACAGCATCAGCTGAGGCCCTAATATCAACCTTGTAAAACTTAGTAAAGATATGAACAGAAGAAGTAGCAGCCTTGCAAACTTGTTCCACAGAGGCCTGGTGCTGAAAGGCCCAAGAAGCCCCAACAGCTCGAGCAGAATGAGCAGTAAGACGGAAGGGGGGGAGACTTCCCCTTAGTAGTATAGGCTTGAACCACAGCCTGACGAATCCATTTACTGATGGTAGACTTGGCGGGAGCCAAACCCTTCCTAGGCCGTGAGGCACAACGAAGAGAGCATCAGTCTTCCTGAAGAATACTTGACGCACTTAACCACGTCCAAGGAATGCAAAACCCTTTCCTTAGGGTTACTAGGATTAGGGCACAGAGAAGGAAGCACAATATCTTGATTCAAATGAAAGGCAGACACCACTTTAGGTAGAAAGTCTGGTTTGAAGCGGAACACCACCTTATCCTGGTGTCTCTCATAGTAGGGAGGCTGAATAGATAAGGCAGCCAACTCCGACACACGCCTAACAGAGGTGATAGCTACTAAGAAGACAACCTTGAGCGTGAGAACAGCGAGAGCAGCCTCCTGAATAGGCTCAAAGGGAGCACCCTGCAGTGTCGATAAAACCAAGTTTAAATCCCAAACAGGTACCATAGGCTTGCGGGGGGGGGGGGGGGGGGGGGGGGGGGGGACGCACGTGAGTGACCCCCTGAAAGAAGGTCTTGATAAGAGGATGCTGGGCAAAGGTCTTCTGAAAGAAGATAGACAGGGCCAAAACCTGGCCCTTCAGAGTACTAAGCTTAAGACCTAAGTCTAGACCATCCCCTCGATTCAAAGAGCAAAAGTTAATTGATTTCGGATCGAGAATCCTAAGTTTGGGTGGGTGTTAGTCATTTTTTCCTGTTTTTTTGGCCATTTCCGACTCGCACGAGCCTACGTTCGAATGCGTATATGCTCTTACGATCATCGCAAGTTCGTTCGTAAATTTTAGGATCAAAACGTAAAACTTAGGATCAAAACGTAAAACTTAGGATCAAATCCTAAAACTTAGGATCAAATCCTAAAACTTAGGATCAAATCCTAAAACTTAGGATCAAATCCTAAAACTTAGGATCAAATCCTAAAACTTAGGATCAAATCCTAAAACTTAGGATCAAATCCTAAAACTTAGGATCAAATCCTAAAACTTAGGATCAAATCCTAAAACTTAGGATCAAATCCTAAAACTTAGGATCAAATCCTAAAACTTAGGATCAAATCCTAAAACTTAGGATCAAATCCTAAAACTTAGGATCAAATCCTAAAACTTAGGATAATTGGATGTGTTTAGGTGTGATTCAGAGAACAGTTTTCAAACCTCTAAATACGTTTTAAAAGAAAGCCACTGCCGACACCTTTTAGCAGTCGGATTGCTGTTCTTGAACAGGTTTTTTGGCTATGTGGAGGAGTCTGCGCGTCTTGAGCTCCAATGAACTGCATGTATCAGCATGGCCGAGGCCATAAATTGTATGGCAATGCATACCTGATTCATGTATGCCTTATAAAAGCATTTTAATGTGGACCTTAATTAGTCCTTTGCTTGTAAACCTTTATTTTGCAATATATTTGCGTTAATTAAAGAAACTTATGTCCTTTGGTATTTATTTTTAAATTGATGCACTAGAATAATATTTTTAGATTGCATTTATTGGTGTAGTTGTTTACCTTTGCTTTGTTTAATTATTTAAGCACATCTTTGGTCAGATGCATCACACTTACTGAGGAGAGGAGAGCGGGATAAAGTGCAGGATGTGGGTTACTGCTGTATTTTGCACAGACACAGCAGAGCTGGGGGCACGGAAAGGTCAGAAATCAAAGAATGCAGAGCAACACAGTCACAAGGCCCTTTCTGTTTGCAGGCTGCCCGATAATACCTGAGCCGCCATCTTGGCTGTTTCTAGGCTCATAACATGCAGAAGTTGCTGGGTGTTTTTTTATATTTGAGAGCAATCTGTATGTAGAGGGTGTGGGTAACCACACACAAAATTTAAAGTTGTACCATTTGAAGCCAAAATATTAAAATTAAATCCACAAGTAAAAAATGCAAGTTAACTAAAAATTAAACAAAGTAAGATTTACTTATGCAAATGCATTCATTAATGGTTGGTTACTACAAAATGAATGAAATAAAGAAAAATAAAAGACCAAATATTTAGAATGCACTTTAATGAGGTAAGTTTGTAGTGCGCAGACGCAAGATCAGAAGGATTTACGTCCAGACAAAAAAGGAAAAAGGGCAAAACCAATGTTGCAACCTGAGAAATGAAACGGAAAATTCAGGATGGAAACTGACATAGGTCTGATTCCCGAACGGCCATACGAACGGATGTACATTTTAGGATAGAAACGTATTTGCTTATAGAATCACTCGCAAGTTCATACGAACGCAAGAGCGGACGTGAAAAATAGGATGATCGGCACCCAAATCAAAGCTGTTACATGTTTCTTTGAATCGACCCTCATGTTGTAAAAACTCCAGCACCCTAGAGACTAAAAATTCCCGGCAGGGAAGAGACCTGGACTCACACCAGTCAATGTAAGAACGCCAGACTCTATAATAGATAGCAGAGGAAGTCCTTTTCCTGGCTTGCACCATAGTAGCCACTACAGATGCAGACAAACCCTTTTCCATCAGGATGGAGGTTTCAGCAGCCAAGCCGTCAAAGCCAGAGTTAGTAAATTGGGATGGCGTAGAGACCCCTGAGTTAGAAGATCTGGCAACCTTGGCAGATCGTACTGATCTACTGCCATTTGAACCACGTCTGCGAACCACACTCTTCTTGGCCACCTTGGGGCCACCAGAATCGCGGGTACCCCTTCCAGAGCAATCTTGCGCAGAACTCTGCCCAGAAGGGGAATTGGTGGAAACACATACAGGAGCCGAAACTCCCTCCAAGACATGGACAGGGCATCCGTGGCCAGAGCCAGAGGATCCAGAGACAGGGATACAAAGCTCGGGAGCTTGTGATTGTGACGGGACGCAAACAGATCCACATCTGGCACACCCCAACGGTGACACAGGGACTGAAATACCCTGTTGCAGAGGGACCATTCCCCCTGACGGGACGACCCCCTGCTCAGAGCATCTGCCAGCAGGTTCTCCGCCCCCGGAATGTAGACCGAGATGCATTGGACATTGGCCTCCGCCCATGTTAGGATCAGAGAAACTTCCTGAAGAGCCCCCTTGCTCCGGGTCCCTCCCTGATGGTTGATGTAGGCAACCGCCGTTCTGTTGTCTGAACGTACCTGAACCGCCAGACCCCTCAGGTGATGGGTCAATTGTTCCAGCACCAATCTGACTGCCCTGAGTTCCAAGACATTGATAGGCAGATGGGCCTCCTGAGGGCCCCACCTCCCCTGAAAGCGCAGGGACTTCCAGAATCCCCCCCAACCCGACAGACTGGCATCCGTTGTGACCGTCTCCCAGGAGGGAGCCAGGAAGGATCTGCCCCTTGTCAAGTTCTTGTGGTCCAACCACCACGCAAGGGATTGTCTGACCGAGGGGGGAACCACCCATATCCCGTCCAAGGACGCTGGGTTCTTGTTCCAAACTGACAGAAGGTGAAGCTGTAGGGTTCTCAAATGAAACTGGGCAAAGGGCACTGCTTCGAAGCTTGCCACCATCGAGCCCACCAACTGCATTTCCTGCCGGATGGAGGGATGAGGGCTCGAAAGCAGGGACATCGCCTGCGTTGTCAGAGCTTCCACCTTCTGCTGAGGAAGGAATATCCTTGACTGAACTGTATCCAGAATCATCCCCAGGAACGGGGTCACTGAGGAGGGGGACAGAGAGGACTTGGGGTAATTGATTACCCAGCCAAATGACTCCAGGGTGGACACTACTAACTGAGTGTCCAGCTCTGCCTGTCGCAGAGACAGAGAGGTGATGAGTATGTCGTCCAGGTAGGGCAACACACGTATGCCCTTTAGTCTTAACAGGGACATCACCCCTGCCAGCACCTTGGTGAACACCCTGGGAGCCAACGTGAGGCCGAATGGCAGGGCCACGAACTGGTAATGCTGATCCAGCAGAGCAAATCTGAGAAACCTTTGGTGTCCTGGAAACACCAGAACGTGCAGGTAAGCATCCTTGATGTCCACAGATGTCATGAAGTCCCCTGGGCGCAGCGAGGCGATGGCCGAGTGCAAAGTTTCCATACGAAAGTGCTTGTTTCTGACAAATCTGTTGAGGATTTTTAAATCCAGAATGGGTCTGACTGACCCGTCCTTTTTGGGTGCCATGAAAAGGTTGGAATAGAATCCCCTGCCCCTGTCTCTTAAGGGGACCTTGCAAATGACCCCTAGATCCAGAAGGTCCTGCACAGCCAGCATCAAGACCCGTGCTGACACAGGGTCCTGAGGGATCCGGGACCCAACTAACCTGGTAGGGGGCCATACAGCAAATTCTATCTTGTAACCGGAGGACACTACCTCCTGAATCCACAGGTCTGAGACGTGGCGACTCCAGACATGTTTGAAGTGCTGTAGATGTCCCCCCACCCTGACGGGCGAGGGCGCCCCTTCATGCTTGAGGGGTCTTGGGAGGGGCCGCAGCACAGACCGGGCGCAGAGTCGTCCCTGCACAAGAAAAGGCGTGGGAAGCCAGTCTATCAATGCGCCAGTCCTCAGCATCCTGAAGGGTACGATAACTAGGGGCCGCAGTAAAGGGGGGGTTAAGAACCCCAATGATCGGTGCATCCACCACGGGAGGTGATGACCAGCAGTTAACCACCTCAGGAGGAAAAGGGTGTTTCCAATCCCAGTCCCCTGGAAGTTTGCTAGGGCATTGCCATTCTTTGAGTACAAGAGCCTGGAAGTGATCCTGCTCCAGAAATTCCAAACGCGGTGGCGCTGTATGGAAACTCTCCCTTCTAGGCCTAGAGGCCTCACCAGGGATAGAAATAGACAAGACCTCGAAGATCTTTATCAGTAATTCGTCGGTGTCACACAGGCCCCAAGAACCGGGGCCCGGATCATCATGACTCCTCAGCCCTTCGTCCGAGGAGCCCGAGTCAGAGAATAGCCGACCTTCATCATGAAGAGCAAAACCCTGCTCAGTAGTGAACTCTTCAGATTCAGAAGGAATGGGCGAAACCGGAGGCGTCAGGGACCGCTTCTTACCAGGGCCCAAGCGCTCTGCCAACCTCGAAATCACCTGTTCGGCCGTAGGCAGTCTGCGCGGCATGACTTGCTGTTCATTCCCGCTCGAGTGCGACTCATCAGGAGTGAGATTTAACCACGGGGAGAGAGGTGTATTGAAACGAGGCGCAGCCACTGGCAACCCTGATTGCAGGGCAAGTGCTTGTTCAGCACATGGTCCGCAGACCCGTGCTCTGTCCGCATCAGCGTGGGGCAGTCCACACGCTGCACACAGCCGGTCTTGTCCCGGAGGGACTCCGGTCACATAATAGGCACACGCAATAGGCCACCCTGGATGTCCCAAAGACCCACTAGGTTAATGTGGGAGAATTAGTAAGCCCGCTACAATATATGTTAGGCCGGGAGAAGCCACCGGAATCTTCAAGGTCTGAAAGACATAAGGGGAACAAGGGGTGTCAGGGCCATGCGCCACAAAAAGAGTAATAATAATGAAAACGCCCGCAAGGGCACTCACCGACCTGGAGAGGGGAGGGAGACACCAACACGCGCTCGTGCAGGGATAAACAAAATGGCGCCAACCGAACCTCGGAGGGCGGGTCTAAACTGGGCATGACGCCGAGCGCACCACGCCGGGTCCCCGCCTCCCCCAAAGAGCGCGAAACTCTGAACCAGCCGTGTAAAGGCTCGGCAAGCCAAGCATAGAGTGTGCCAATAAGGACATCTGCTAGTGGATACTCATGAAGTCTCAATACACCGCCACCATTCTGACGCCCGTAGGCGTACGAAAAATCAGTTTCCTGCCCAAGATGTAGCATAATAACACAGGACGTGCGGTAGACAAGTAAAAATTGAGAGGGTCAAACTAGAAGGCAGCGCGGCTCTGACACCCAGGGGCAAAAGCACGGCCATAAGCGTGACAATACTGTACACGGAGACCGCCAACGGACTACACACACACACCCCCCCCTTCTTTTCCCCCGAAGTATGGGGGGGAAACGAGGGAGGACGGCGACCCTTTACACAGGGTCCACCTCTACACGGGACATGGGAGAAGAATGCGGGAGGGACATCCACTATAAGGCTCACCATCAGCCTAAACCGCCTACCCTATGGTGGGGGACTGCGTTACCTACCTTCACCCGAAAGTTGTCATAAGAGCAGCATAGGCAATGGCAACTTTTATTTCCTGTTAACCCTTCTAGTGCCAGCTACGTGAGACTCACGTAGCGGACTTTAGAGCCCCATAAAAAAAAAAAAAGTAAAAAAAGATACAGACTTACCTGACCCCTCGTTTGAAAGTGCCAGCGATTCTCTTCAATCATCATGTTTGATTTCCGCCCCTGGGCCTCTGATCTTCAGGAGGGGGCCCGGAATAAGCCCCCCCCCCCCCCCCCGCGCCATCTGAAAGAAAAAAAAAATTAAAAATGACACAAACTCACCTGACAGCCCAATCGCTCTCCGCGGGTCTTCTCTTCACAGGGGGGGGGCTCCAATCCTTCGGGTGAGGACCCAGCAACGGGCCCTCACCGTCCTCGGCCGACGCTGGCCCCACCCCTAGCCCCGCCCACTTGTGGGAGGAGCGGGATGACGTCATCCCGCTCCTAGTATACCGCCACCCGGCTCCAATCTGTCACTTGTCGGTAGCGATCGGAGCAGGGAGGGTGGGAGGCAGGGAGGCTCTGATCTCCCTGCCTCCCACCCTCCCTCCTCCAATCACTACCGACAAGTGTCATCTGCAGCGGCGCAGGACACGGGATCAGAGGTAAATATACGTGAAAAAAGAATAAATAAAGAATTTTGCGTCTGTCTTTTTTTTACTTAACCCTCTGTGAACTGGTAAGGGGTCCATGAGTCCCTTATACCAGTTCACAAGGCTGTGGGGCGGGAAATCACCTGCGGCTAGCAGGTGACTTGCCATAACCCCCAGCCCCCCATTACCTGCCTCCCCAACGGCCGGGGGAGGGGGGCAGAAGGGCCCAGGCCACTTAGTGGCTATTTGGGCTAGTAGCCTGCAGGGCCAGGGGCCACCAACGCTGGCCCCTGCGCCCTGTTCTACAAGCCCCCATAGCTGGTCCGGGTCGGTAATGCTGGGTAAGGGGGGCCCTAAGTCATTTTTGGGGGGGGGATTTTAAGGGTTTTTAACCCTTAAAATTCCCCCCAAAAAATGGAGGCCCCCATGTCATTTTTTTTTTTTTTTTTTTTTTTTTTAAGTTAACCCCTTGCAACTATGCAATCATATTGCATAGTTGTATCCTATCTGAAATCTCCTAAACTGCTGTTTCAGTTTGGGGGAGTTTCCTGGGCAGGAAAGGGTGTATACCAATACATATGTGGTACCGTTGTAACCGGGAGAAATAGGGCTTTCACGCGCAATAATATTTTATTAACAAACTTACATTTTTTATCACAAAAAAAAAAAAAAACACTACAAATTGTAAAAACAAATTATTTTTTTTGTACATATTTCACCCAAAAGTATTGAGTATTGTCACGGACCGGGTGGAGCGGACTCGGGTGTGGATCCGCTTTAACTGTGGAACCGATGGCGGGTACCGTGTCAGGGGAGCAGAGTCTAAGAGGCCACCGGTATTCACCAGAGCCCACCGCAAGGCAGGTTGGTCTTGTGCGGCGAGTGACCCCCAGGTCGCTACCCCCTAACAGCGGCCCAGTCCCACAGTCAGCCGAGGTTCAGTGAGGTACACAAGTGGCAGGCAAAAAGGCGTAGTAAGTACAGGCAGAGATCGGGGCTGGCAGCACAGGTTCGCGGTAAAGGTGAGTAGCCGAGGTCGGGGCAGGCAGCAAAGGTTCAGAGTCGGGGACAGGCAGAGGTCGGTACATGGGTGAGCAATCCAAGAATGTCTGACTTTCAACAAGCATGGAGAGACCAAGATCCGGCACTGAAGGAAGGAAGTGCCTGTTTAAATAGGGGAAGATGATGCAGGATTGGATGACATAAACACCAATCAGTGCTGTAAAGGCCCTTTAAATCTCAAGGATCCTGTGCGCTCGCCCTCTAGTGGACGGAGATGTGTGCGCACCTGACCATGCAAGGAGGAAGCATTGGGGGAAGGGCGGCAGCTGGAAGCAGCCCTGAGGGAAGATGGATGACGGGTGCATGCAGCCATGGAGGTAGGTGAAATGCTGTGAGACGGGTGTGCAGCGCTCGCCCTAACAAGAATACACTAAAAAAAGGCCAAACAAGACATTTCATGTTGAAGCCCAGCGCAAAAACGTGAAAAAGTAGTCTGGCAACAGAGTGTGACAAAAAATCTAGGAAGGCTGGCACTTAAAGGGTTAAATATGACAGACAGCAAAGCTGCCCCAGCCACATTTATGCTTAGTAAGCGAGTAACCAGGAAGAATTGTGATACAGGGATCCTGACCTGTCAAGCTGCATGCTTCTTCCAGGTGTACATCAATAGTAAGGCGGGGTAATTACTAATACAGCCCTGCCACATTACATTTCCTGTACAGGCAATTAAAAGAAATTAAAATACAATTCTGTGAGTACTCGCCTGTAGAATTGTTTTTACTATGCATGGCACGGCCTGCTTCAAGAAGTCCTTACGTATGGCATATTCCGCCACAAGGTGGCGCAGTGTACTGCAGAAGAGTAATGGCTCCTCCCGGAACTATATAAAAACAGGATCCCCAGTGTTGACAAGCAGTTATACAAGAAGCCGGGAGATAATAAAGGTAAAAAAGGTAACAACCCCAACTAACTTGGAATAATCACCATAAAGAGGCAACCAAGAATAACGATAACGATAACAAGGGTGGGGTGAAGCAAGCCGTGCCATGCATAGTAAAAGCAATTCTACAGGTGAGTACTCACAGAATTGTCTTTTTCCTAGTGCATGGCACGACCTGCTTCCAGACGTCCTTACGTATGGGACATCCAATAGCAGTGTCCGTAAGGTAGGGTGGGATCCCCAAAAAGTAGCAGCACGCAGTTCAAACCACCACCGCCTGAAGTACTTTACGACCAAAGGCAGCATCAGCCAAAGCCTTAACATCAACCTCGTAAAACTTGGAAAAGGTATGAACCGAAGACCAAGTCGTGGCCTTACAAACTTGTTCAACAGAAGCTTGGTGCTGAAAGGCCCGGAAAGGAGGAACCTTCCCTTTAGCAGAATAGGCCTGTACCACTGCCTGGCGAATCCACTTGCTGATAGTAAATTTAGCCGGAGGCAAGCCCTTCCTAGGTCCCGCAGGAAGAACAAAAAGAGCATCAGATTTCCTGAAAGACTCAGTAGCAACCAAGTAAAACTTCAGAGTCCTGACAACATCCAGAGAATGCAGGGTCCGTTCCTTGGAATTAGCAGGGTTAGGACACAAGGGATGTAAGACAATGTCCTGATTGAGATGAAAAGCAAACACAACCTTGGGCAAGAAATCCGGTTTAAGCCTACACACCGCCTTATCCTGATGCCGCTCAAAATAAGGAGGTTTAATGGAAAGCGCCGCCAGCTCAGAGACTCGTCTGACTGAAGTAATAGCCACCAAAAAGGCCACCTTAACAGTCAGAATGGGCAACGCCGCCTCACGGATAGGCTCAAAGGGAGGACCAACACCAGATTCAAGTCCCAAACTGGTAGCATAGGTTTACGTGGCGGACGCACATGAGTAACTCCCTGGAAAAAAGTCTTAACCAGCCGGCGATTGGCAAAGGCTCTTTGGGAAAAAAAAATAGCCAGAGCTGACACCTGTCCCTTGAGGGTACTAAGTTGAAGGCCCGAATCCAAACCATGTTGTAAAAATTCCAGAATCCTGGGGATAGAAAACACCCGACAAGGAAGATACTTGGACTCACACCAGGCAATGTAAGCATGCCAGACCCTGTAGTAGATAAAGGACGAGGACTTCTTCCTAGCCCGAATCATAGTATCAACAACAGAGGCCGACAAATCCTTATCCGTCAAGATGGAGGTTTCAGCAGCCAAGCCGTCAAAGCCAGCGTTTGTAAATTGTGATGGCGCAGCTGTCCCCGAGTGAGAAAATCTGGATCCTTGGGCTGCACTGCACATTGCACGACGTCTGCGAACCACACCCTCCTTGGCCAACAAGGGGCCACCAGAATGGCTGGTACCCCTTCCTGGGCTACCTTGCGCAGCACCCTGCCCAGCAGAGGAAAGGGAGGGAACACAAAGTGGAGCCGAAACTCTGTCCAAGGAATCGCTAGCACTGGATACTGCGACAGGGAGACAAATCTTGGAAGCTTGTGATTGTGGTGGGACGCAAACAGGTCCACATCCGGCTGACCCCAGCAGTGACACAGGGAGAGAAATACCTTGTTGCTGAAGGACCATTCCCCCAGCCGAGATGTCCCCCTGCTCAGCGAGTCTGCCTCCTGGTTCTCCATCCCCGGAATGTAGACCGCCGAGATGCAAGGGACATTCTCTTCCGCCCAAGACTGTATCAGGGACACTTCCTTGAGGGCTCGCTTGCCCTGAGTCCCTCCCTGATGACTGATGTAGGCAACCGCCGTCTGGTTGTCCGAGTGGATCTGAACAGCCCGACCCCGAAGCTGCGTGGTCAGCTGAGAAAGAACCAACCTGATCGCCCTCAGTTCCAGGACATTGATGGGAGCATGGGCCTCCTGGGGGCCCCACCGACCCTGGAACTTCAGAGACTTCCAAAAGCCCCCCCCCCAACCAGACTAGCATCTGTGGTGACAGTTTCCCAGCACGGAGGCAGAAAGGTCCTGCCCACTAGAAGGTTCCTTGAGTCCAGCCACCACAAGAGGGACTGTCTGGCCAGGGGGGACAGAGCAAAAACCTGATCCAGGGACACAGGGTCCCGATCCCAAACTGACAAGAGGTGCAACTGAAGAGGTCTCGTGTTAAACTAAGCAAAGGGGACCGCCTCGAAGCAGGACACCATCAGGCCCACTAACTGCATCCCTTGCCGGATGGAGGGATGGGGACACAAGAGCAGAGCCCGTGCCTGCTACTGAAGGCCCTCCACTTTCTGCTGAGGCAGGAATACCTTGCCCTGAGAGGTATCCAGAGTCATTCCCAGAAAGGACCTCACCAAAGACGGAGACAGTGAAGACTTGGGAAAGTTGAACACCCAGCCGAAAGACTCGAGAGTGGAGGTCATCACCTGAGTATCCTTCTCGGCCTGATGAAGAGTCTGAGCCGCAATCAGAATGTCATCCAGGTAAGGGAGAATGCAAATGCCCTGGTTCCGCAACAGAGCCATCACGCCCGCCAGCACCTTGGTGAACACCCGAGGCGCCGAGGTTATACCGAACGGTAAAGCCACAAACTGGTAATGCTGATCCTCTAGAGCGAACCTCGGGAATCTCTGATGACCTGGAAAGATTGGCACGTGAAGATAGGCATCCTTGATGTCCACGGTGGTCATGAAGTCGCCAGGGGCGAAGGGTGCTGACAGCCGAGTGTAGCGTCTCGATGCGAAAGTGCTTGAACCTGACAAACTAGTTTAGACCCTTCAAGGCCCGGGTGGGCCTCAAAGACCTGTCCTTTTTGAGAACCGTGAACAGATTGGAGTAGTACCCCTGACCCTGTTCTTGGGAAGGCACCAGGCAAATGACTCCTGACTCCAACAGACGTTGAGCTGCAAGGCGCAAACCCTGAGCTGACAGAGGGTTTTGAGACATCCGGAATCTGAGAAACCTTGGGGGCGGCCAGGCTGCAAACTTATCTTGTAACCGGAGGACACCACCTCCTGAATACACCGGTCTGAGACGTGGAGCCTCCAGACGTGAGCAAAGAGCCGAAGCCGTCCCCCCACCAGGATGGGTGAGGGCGCCTCCTCATGCTTGAGGGGGCTTGGGAGAAGCTGATCCATACACCGGTCCGCGCTGTCCCGCAGTGTAGTAGTGTCAGGGGAAGGCATGACCGAGGTGTTGGACAGCCCTAGAACAGGAGCGTCCACCTCAGGGGGACACGACCATCGCTTGACCAGGTCAGCAGGAAAGGGATACCTCTTATCCAACCCTTTCGGCACCGCGGGCCGCTACCACCCGCCCCCGAACACACGCTGGGGAGGGGGGGGGGGAGAGGAGTGCGAGCAGGCAGCGGCAGGAGCCGGGCCAGGGTAGGGGGGGGGGGGGGAACCCCAGAAACCAAACAAGGCAAAACAAAGGGGATGACCAGAACACAGTCCCCAAACACACTCACCCCCTCAGAAGCTAGGACAGGAATGCATCCCTCAGTAGGCACACCATAAAGCCTATGGCCGGCTACCCCTTTGTGGTACAGGGTCTGCGGCTTGGAGCAGCGCTCCTTCAGCACCTGACCCTAGTGCTCCTCTACCCTCACCCGATCAGTCAGCCGAGGCTGGGAGGCACAGAGGGTCCGGAAGTGGGTGGAAATAGACTTGCAGGGCCGCAGGCTTGGTTGCCCCGCTCACCTGTGCAATATAGAGAGACATCTTCTATCTTCGCAGTATCACTGCAGAGGAAACACTGGGGAGGTCTATTGGTGATCCTGTTTTTATATGGTGCCGGGAGGAGCCACAACTCTTCTGCAGTACACTGCGCACCTTGTGACGGAATATCCCATATGTAAGGACTTCTTGAAGCAGGCCGTGCCATGCAATAGGAAAAACTCACTTGATAGCCCTCAGACGCAATCCCTTGAGTCCTGCAAGCTGCTGCAGACAAATTTTACCAGGGTTTGCTCTGGTGAGCGAGCTCCCCACCTGGTTACAGGAAACAGGCTCACTCATCTACTGGTAGCACCCTCTCAACTTTGGAGCAGAGAGAGCAGCGTCTAGACTGGCTCAGGGGGCAGGACTTTGAGGGATGAAGCCTGCGTCCAGCCGCCAACAGCTGTCCTCAACAGAGCCTCAACAATTGGCTGCCAATCGTAAGGTGGGCCCAGGACAGGCTGCCGGGTCATCCTCCAGCCCCGGAAAAGTTGAATTTTTAGGGCTTTGCGAGGGGGTCTTCTCCAATCAGATGGCCCCCTAGACATGAGCAGTGCGCCCACACGGCGGTGGGATTGCTTTAATGGCAATGATTATGTACCTCTCATTACAGGATCACAAAGGCATCAACAGGACCCATTCCGTCAGTCTGACCCCATCAACTGACTGTTGTCCCCGACTGACCTGAACTCCCCAACTTTACACTGGTGAAATGAGCCAGATTGGCTTTTTAATGGTCCAACAATAAAGTTCCTAGTCATTTTCACAGTTTCGCTCAATGATTCCGTCTCAAAACCTGACCCTGCCACCTCCTTGTAAATGTTGAAGCCTTGTTGGGACATGGTGGCCATCCACCAATAATCCACTATCCATCCATCATGGCACTAATTAATAAACAAGACTGTTTGAAAGTTAGTCATTTATGTTCGGTCCCACTGCAACCACTTTTACTTGTGGGCACTGATTAGGGCTGGCCAAATAGTAGGTTAATGCACAAATGCAGCCTCTGGAGGATCCTGCATCGTAAGGTGTGCTGGACTCCAGAGGAACCAGCAGATTCAAATATCAGTTTCCTGCATTGTAATGACATTTTAGCAGCTGCTCTCTGATGAATTTATCTGGCAGAAATCTTCCTCATTATGGCTTTAGCTGCAGCCCAAATCGGGGTGCCCTCTTGGGGAAGGGGGTGGATTTGGGAAAATGAGAGGGACTAACATCTATGTTTGCCTCTTTTTTTTTTTTTTTAAAGGGCAATCAAGACAAACACACCGAAAAACACATACTTACCATTTGTCCCCTTCAGCAATTCAGTCTTAGGCTCCTTTCACACCCAGCTGTTGTGGCAATAAAATTACACACATGCTGCTCAAAACACAACTGCAACGTGCCCCATAAAAGTCTATGGACACTACAGGTAAAGCGCCACCTCCCAATCCATCGCCACTGGTCATTCACACCGGCACTGCTGCAGCTTCATGGGGCCCTTCCACTGGCTCCTTGCTGGAGCAGAGGAGTGAAAAACCCCTGGAGTATGGCTGCAGCAGTGCCTGTCCCACCACTTCCTGCTGCAGGTGCCCATACCGCTGGGGTTCCAGGTGCCGTCCCTGCACCTCACAGAAGGTACAGCAAGTGTGTGCCATCCTGCTTTTGTGCGCTTCCACTGCAAATGTGGTGGAAAAATGCACAATGGGAAAGGGCTTAGCCCGGTAGTAGAAAACTTACTGAGGCATCCACAAGCTTTCCTGCAACCTCAGAATTGTGTCCGTGACCGTGTCTGTCACAGTGACTTCAGCACCCCCACTAGCAGCTCCCTTTTATTGCAGTGAATGGCGTTGGTGCGGACAATCACATTCAGAATGCCAGTGAGGGTGAACATCACAGGACTTGGGATACGGTATTTTATTATACTACAGGACTAGGACAGAAAAAGCTAATAAAGCAGAGATCACCCGACATGCATTCTGCTGTTGACTATGCTATTATGTCCAGCATACACCACCGCAAACCCCTGTCTGACTTACCTCCGCCTCAATCCACCAGTGAAATTGGACAACAGTCATGTGGTCTGTGTTTCTTTGAGTGGCTGCAAAATCGGAAGCCTGATTTCAGTGAGTAAGTGCAGGGTGTTCCCTGCAATCTGAATACCCACCCATGATGTCCCAAAATTAGTAAAAAATGGGTGTTGAGAATGCTATAATAACGGTGCAGTTGCACACATATCAGTTTTAAAAGAAGTACTGACATTGTTGGGGTAAGGTCCTAAAAAAAAAAACAAAAGGGAGGACCTGAATTTAAAACAGATTAAAGGCTGGCTAACACCTGCACCTGCTACCCAGTGTTCCCTGAATTTGGGCTGAACTCAGAATTCCACATACCACCATCTGCTCACACACTTCTCTATTGGCAACCCACTGGGTTACTATGCAGATCATGCCCATCCAACGAACCCTATTAGCCATTGGCATATCACAAAACAGATATTCCCATATCAGGATGTCAAAGGGGTACAGGTATTAGCTATAGTCTAATATAATCTAGGTCTGCTTTAAATAGAAAGCCCAACAGAAACTGACTTGAGTTCCTCTTACCCTGCTATCCCACTGGATGCTCTGGTAATATTGCTATGCTGAGAATCCAGAGACTAAGCAGCCTATACTTATCACTTCCACAATCCCTTGATGAGTAACAGCAGCGAATCGATTTACTGGGCGAACCCAACAGGCTGCTGAATGTCACATGGGGGAGCCACAAAAGTGGCCATTATAGACTGCAGGGTTCACCCACCACCAGGGTCAGCTACAGCAAGGACACCCACCCCCAGGGCCAGCTACAGCAAGGACACCCACCACCAGGGCCACCTAAAGCAAGGACACCCACCACCAGGGCCACCTAAAGCAAGGATGCCCACCACCAGGGCCACCTAAAGCAAGGATGCCCACCACCAGGGCCACCAACAGCAAGGTCAACCGCCACCAGGGCTACATGTTAAGGAAAGCTATGGCAAGAAGCAGACAGGTTCTCTTAAAACCAAGTTGATCTATTTTTTGTTATGCAAAGCTTTGGTTGCTAAGCAACATCACTGCAACACAATGGCCTGCTCTACCGTGATCCTAGGAAAAAACAGAACAATTATATGACTGGTGCCTGATCAGTGACAGCGATTCCTGAGCCGATCTCTTAAGCACACGGCTGAATCCTTATATTCTGGATACTAAGTAAATCACACTGTCACTTAAAGGACAACTAACTCGATAAACACAGTGACAGACTAGTAATAGGAGGGGTTATCTGACCTACAAACCATCCAAAAGGTACTGCCTGTGGGCTCAGGGATTTGGGGGATATTATATGAGGTGTGGTCCACATAAAAAATAAAAAGCTCACCCAAGATTGCAATTCTCACCATGCATCCCCAAATAATCCCCCCCCCCCCCCCCCCCCCCGCCAAATGTCTCTCAGTCTTGCTGCCAGGGGCATTCGTCAGCTATTTCCCTCTAGTTTGAATGTGGATGCTGGTGCTTCTGTAAGCCAGGATGGAAAGGGGTAAGCCATGAGGAGAAGAAAGGGGATTGTAGCTGGCGTACCAGAAGCTTAAAGAGGAAGCATGGCTGGAAACTGGGGTGTGCGGACACGCAGGGCGCCATCTGAACCTCTCAAAAGCCTGGAAACACCATTTAGACACCCATTTAGAGAGAAAGCCCCCAGCTGGTCTCTTTTGCACATCGACAACCTATTTTCTTTTTTCCTTTTTCTTGCATTTTCCTGTCACAATCCCTATTTTTTTTACGATCCCGCCATCTTTCTATTTTCCATCTCCTTTCCTCTCTCAATGCCACATTCCCTCACCATTTGCTGTTTCACATTTGCCACCACCATCAGTCACAGGGGCATGGCCACACCCTCTCCATTCAATAAAAAGGAGGGGGCGTGTCAGGCCTTAGCACACATCCTTAATTGCAATGAATAGAGAGTATGTGGCAGCACTTTTTGACTGATGACTAGTCGCAAACCCAACCCCATGTATTGGCCCCGGGCGGCGTGTGATACAGCACAGGATTGGAACCAGCAATCAGGCGAGTTACTGGCAATGATTAGCTGCACAGGACAAAAGGTAAGTACCTTTAGATTTAGCTGCTGGATCACTTGCAGTATGGTTTTTAGTTGTTACTATAAATTTACTTTCTGCAGACAATAAAAAGAACTATGAAACAAACAAAAAAAAGACCAATAGACAAGCTAGAGTTTGGATTCCCCTAAGCCTTTTTTTCAGAGGCACACATTGGGGACACTTTTTCTTCAGAAAGCGACAACCAATTTAGAGCCTTTTGCTGAAGGATATAAACAATGCTAAGGGCTCCGATTGGACGAGAGCCCACGCATGCGCTGTCAGAGGAAAGTAAGGAGAGGTGAGTTTTACTGGGCAAACTGGAGCATGGAACAAAACTCAGCAAAGTCAAATTCCCGGGTTTTGTTCTGCTTTAAAGCGGACCTTCACTCTGAATAGGAGCCTATCTTATATGTTTCCCACACCCTGTACATACAGATTGCTCACATTAAATATCATCCTACCTGCATCTACTGCATGTTATGAGCCTTTAAACATCCAAGATGGCGGCTTATGGAAGCCGCCATCTTATCAGGCAGCCTGCAAACAGGTAGTGCCTCCTGACTGTGCTGCTCTGAAATTCTGGGACTGCTGACCTTTACCTGAACCCAGCTCTGCTCTGTCTGAGCAAAGCACAGCTATACCCCCGCCCTCCTGTACCTTATCCCACTCTCCTCTCCTCAGTAAGTGTGATGCTTCTGATTCAAGATGGCAGCGCCCATATCCTAAATTCCTGAACAGAGTTGCAGCCCAGTGGGGGGAAAGAATAATAAGTTAGTGACTAAAAACATAAAATATATTAATTTTAGATGCTGGGGAACCGTTTTTTAAGAGTTTGGGCTTTTCATTAAATCACGCTGAAGGTCCGGTTTAAGTGTTCCAAATCTGTCCCTCTGAAAAAAGGGTCAGCTTAGACTCACCAGCCGCTGCAGTGTCTTCACAAAGACTAGGTCATCCTAGACAAAAAGACAATTCTGTGAGTACTCACCTGTAGAATTGCTTTTACTATGCATAGCACGGCCTGCTTCAAAAAGTCATAGCGTCTGGGATTCCGCCACAAGGTGGCGCAGTGGCACTGCAGAAGAGTTGTGGCTCCGCCCGGTACCATATAAAAACTGAATCACCATAGACTTATCCAGTAGTTGACAAGCAGTGATACAAGAACAAATAAAGATAACAACCCCAACTAAATTGGAACAATCACCATAAAGAGGCAACCAAGAACAACGTAACAAGGGTGGGGTGAAGCAGGCCGTGCCATGCATGGCAAAAGCAATTCTACAGGTGAGTACTCACAGAATTGTCTTTTTCTTATTGCATGGCACGGCCTGCTTCACAAAGTCATAACATCTGGGACTTCCAAAAGCACTGTCCATAAAGTAGGGTGGGATCCCCAAAAAGAAAGTAACAACAGACGGTTTAGACCACCACTGCCTGGAGTACCTTGCAGCCAAAAGCAGCATCAGCTGAGGCCTTAACATCAACTTTGTAAAACTTGGAAAAAGTATGAACAGAAGACCAAGTTGCGGCCTTACAAACTTGTTCAACAGAAGCTTGTTCAAGACGCACGAGTAGAATGAGCAGTAACCCTAAAAGGGGGAACCTTCCCCTTAGCAGAATAGACCTGCTCCACCGCCTGACGGATCCACTTGCTGATAGTGGATTTAGCCGGAGGCAGACCCTTCCTAGGTCCAGCAGGAAGAACAAAGAGCGTCAGATTTCCTGAAAGACTCAGTAGCAACCAAAAACTTCAGGGCCCTGACAACATCGAGAATGAAGCATCCACTCCTTGGAATTAGCAGGATTAGGACACAGAGAAGGCAAAACAATGTCCCGATTGAGATGAAAAACAGACACAACTTTAGGCAAGAAATACGGCTTAAGCCGAAACACCACCTAATCCTGATGCCGCTCAAAATAAGGAGGTTTGATGGAAAGAGCAGCCAGCTCAGAGACTCGCCTAACTGAGGTAATGGCCACCAGGAAGGCCACCTTAGGAGTCAGAATGGGCAAGGCAGCCCCACTGATAGGCTCAAAGGGAGGACCCTGCAGAGCAGACAACACCAAATTTAGATCCCAAACGGTAGCATAGGTTTACGTGGTGGATGCACATGAGTAACTCCCTGAAAGATAGTCTTAACCAACTGGTGATTGGCAAAAGACCTTTGGAAGAAAATTGCCAGGGCTGACACCTGTCCTTTGAGGGTACTAAGGTGAAGGCCCGAATCCAGGCCATGTTGCAAAAAATCCAGAATCCTGGGAATAGAAAACACCCTACAAGGCAGAGACCTAGACTCACACCAGGAAATGTAGGCATGCCAAATCCTATAGTAAGGACGAGGACTTCTTCCTAGCCCTAATCATGGTATCAACAACAGAGGCCGGCAAACCCTTATCCATCAAGATGGAGGTTTCAGCAGCCAAGCTGTTAAAGCCAGTGTTTGTAAGTTGCAATGGCACAGCCGTCCCTGAGTGAGCAGATCTGGATCATTGGGCATACTGATCCACTGCCAACTGTACGACGTCTGTGAACCACACCCTCCTTGGCCAGCAGGGGGCCACCAGAATGGCTGGTACCCCTTCCTGGGCTATCTTGCGCAGCACCCTGCCCAGCAGAGGAAGGGAACACAGAGGAGCCGAAACTCCGTCCAAGGCATTGGTAGTGCATCCGTGGCGACGGCCAGAGGGTCCTGTGACAGGGAGACAAACCTGGGAAGCTTGTGATTGTGGCGGGACGCAAACAGGTCCACATCCGGAAGACCCCACCGGTGACACAGGGAGTGAAATACCTTGTTGCTGAGAGACCATTCCCCCAACCGAGACATCCCCCTGCTCAGGGAGTCTGCCTCCAGGTTCTCCACCCCCGGAATTTAAACTGCCGAGATGCAAGGTACATTCTCTTCCGCCCAAGACAGTATCAGGGACACTTCCTTGAGGGCTCCAGTCCCTCCCTGATGATTGATGTAGGCAACTGCCATCTGGTTGTCCGAGCGGATCTGAACAGCCCGACCCCGAAGGTGTGAGGTCAGCTGAGCTGAGCTGAGTAGAAACCCTGACCCCATTCCTGGGAAGGCACTGGGCAAATGACTCCTAAGTCCAGCAGACGTTGAACCACAAGGCGCAACCCCTGAGCTGACAGAGGGTTGTGAGGCATCCGGGATCTGAGGAATCTGGGGGGGCGGCCAGGCTGCAAGCTCTATCTTGTAACCAGAGGACACCACCTCCTGAATCCACCGGTCTGAGACGCGGAGCCTCCAGACGTGAGCAAAGAGCCGAAGCCGTCCCCCCACCTGGATGGGTGAGGGCGCCTCCTCATGCCTGAGGGGGCTTGGGAGAAGGTTTGGGCTTGGGGACCCATGAGAGACCAGGACAACCACGGGATCTGCCACGGCCCCAAGACCACCTGCGGGCACCTGAAAAGAGGGATCCTCGACCTCCTCTGGGGGTACGAAAGGAGGAGACTGAAGCAGACGGCCCCTGAAAAGGCCGAGGCTGCCTCCTACGCTGAGGCAGCCTACCATCCTTGGCTAAAACATCCAGGCGCTCACCAAAGAGCCGCAGACCCACAAAGGGGAGTCCAGTGAGAGCCTTCTTAGCAGCAGCATCAGCCTCACCACTGACGCAACCAAACAGAGCGGCGCATAGCCACCAAGAGGGCAGAGGCCCTACCACTCAGCCGTACTACATCATCCATGGCAGTAAGAATAAAGGCAACAAAATCAGAGCACAGCAAAAGGGTCCTATACTCATCCCTTCCAGCTGTAGCACCAGCAAGGAGACGATTGATCAGTCTCTTAAGAGCAATAGCAGTTATGGCAGCGGCACAGGAAGGACACAAACCAGCCCCCACAAAGGCAAAGGCATGGCAAGCCAGCTGATCCATACGCCGGTCCTCGCTGTCCCACAGTGTAGTAGTGTAAGGGGAAGGCATAACAGAAGTGTTGGACAATCCAAGAACGGCCGCGTCTACCTCGGGGGGACCGCTTAACCAAATCAGCAGGAAAGGGATACTTCTTATCCAAACCTTTAGGCACCCCGGGCAATCTACTAGGACATTCCAACTCCTTGAGAACCATATTAGTGAAATGACTCTGCTCAGGGAACTCCAGACGCTGCTTAATGGTACGAAAAAGCTCACCCTGCTTCCTCTTAGCCACCTCGGGGGGGCAATGTGTAAAACCTCAAAAATGTGAGACAACAGATTAGCGGTGTCCTCAGGAAACCAGGAATCCTCAGAGCCAGGGTCACTGTCGCGGCCCACCTGCTGGTCCCCAGAGGAGTCAGAGCCCGAGAAAAGCTCCCCCTCCTCCAGGGAATAACGTTCATCAAAAAGATCAATTTCCTCCTGCTCCTCAGTAAACATTGCAGGCGAGGAAGTCAGGTGCCGCTTCTTGCTAGAGGCCTTACGCTGAACAGGCCTGGCAAGCTGTCTTTCAATGCTGGCCACACGAAGTGCCAAATCAGATTGTGACCCCCTGCTAGAGTCCCCCTCACTGGGGTCTAAGTGCAGGCGCGGCGGGGTAGGCGATACCGAAGGGGACGCAGAGCTTGGTAAAGAAGAAGGCAGCCCAGACTGAATCAAAAGGACAGCCTGGGCGCACAGCCCACACACCATGACGTCATTACTGATAGGGGATACCCCACACATGGAACACAACCGGGATTGTCCCGAAGGACCCCCCGAGCACGTTATCCCCAGAAGCCTCCATATGGTGATTAATACAGGCGCAATATGCCAGCACAGGGTAAAGGCTAATAAAAGCCACCACGTCTAAAAACAGGCTAAAAACACACACACTACCAACCGCAACCCCTCCCCCTCCCCCCGAACACCCGTCGGGGAGAGAAGGTGGGGGGGGGGGGGGAGAGCGAGCAGGCTGCAGCGAAGCCCAGGCCAGTGGGAGGAGGGGGACCCCGAACATAGAAAACATGTCCAAAAACACTCACCCCCTCAGAAGCTAGGACAGGAACTCCGCATCCCTAGTAGGTTCACCATAAAGCCTATGGCCGGCTACCCTTTGTGGTACAGGGTCTGCGGCTTGGAGCAGCGCTCCTTGAGCACTTGACCCCAGTGCTCCGCTACCTTCCCCCGATCCGAAAGCCGAGGCTGGGAGGCACAGAGGGTCCGGAAACAGGTGGAAATAAGATACGCAGGGCCGCAGGCATGGTTGCCCCACACACCTGCGCATAGAGAGAGAGCCATCTTCTATCTTCGCAGTAAGTACTGCAGAGAACAACTGGATAAGTCTATGGTGATTCAGTTTTTATATGGTACCGGGCAGAGCCACAACTCTTCTGCAGTGCCACTGCGCCACCTTGTGGTGGAATCCCAGATATTATGACTTTGTGAAGCAGGCCGTGCCATGCACTAGGAAAAGAAGCACTGATCATGCATGAAAGGAGACACTAGAGGAGGGATGGTTGCCCAATAAATCCTGGGTGACATTACTTACAACAATGCTTATCCGTCGCCGATAAGGTACGTTTTTAGGGGCTTTCTGGGGGGGGGGGGGGTTTCACACAGCGGGGCATCCCGATTTCGGATGCCCAGCGGGGAGGGAGCTGATCGCCCCGGGGAATCTTATAGATTCCCAGGCCGATCAGGGGTGGGTGTTGGTCCACTTTAAAGTGGACCAACACCCAGGATTTTGACTATCCTGGGTCTTGGTCCACTTCGGCGGGGCACCCCGATCGGGGGTGCCCCGCTGTGTGAAACCCCCCAGAAACCCCAAAAAACTCACCTCTCAACGCTCCCACGTGAACGCCGCAGCCAATCCCCGCCAACGTCCAGGCGGGGGACAGGAACGTCCAAGCCGCTTCCGCCGCCGCCACCTGTTGTAAGTAAAGGTAGTGCGGCAGCGCTGGCGGGAGTCTGGAGCCCTGATGTCGCCTCCAGCTCTGTGTCGGGTACAAAAATTGCCCCTTTGTAAACATATTGTTTATCCCCTGCCCTAAGCACCCTAGCTGGCCAAGCATAAGGCTTAAGCATAGTTTCTAGTTGGTTACCGAGTGAATACAGGTATTAGAATTTTAATATACCAGTTAGAACAGTGATGCACAACCTTTTTAAGTCCAAGGGCTGCATTATCTTATTGTCACACTTAAAGGGGGGGGGGCACGGCGCAATAAAAATGGAAGCACTGAAAAAAACAGTTTAGCGCAGGAAAGCAATAACTTCATGGCAATCTATGTGCCTTTATATATTTGCAGAGGTGAGGAGATATGGGCAGAGGAGAGGCAGGAAGAAGTGGGCAGGGGTGAAGCAGGAAACAGTGAGGCGAGTTGAAAGTGGACCAAAACCCACCCTGGCATCTACGAGACTCCAGGTTAGGCTTACTCCCTCCCCACAGGGCATTCCGAACTGGAATGTCCCACTGTGTGAAACCCCCCCGGGGGCCCAGTAAACTCATCTTTCCCATGAACCTGCGGCACATGCACGTCCAGCACCGGCATCACTCGCCTCCCTTCTAGGCTGTGTGCTGAGGCCCCCCTGCTGCAACTGAATGACTGTGCGGAGCCATATACAACCGAAGGGATGGTGAGTGGATTCGGCATTCTGGGAGGGGGGGCACCCATAACCGGGGTGCCCCAGGAAAGGGGCAGAACCCGAGGGTTTTGGTGCTCTTTAAGTAGCAAGAGGTGAGTTAAGCATAGGTGAGGCAGGAAAAGGTGAGGTGAGCAGACGTAGTAAGATGTGGGGTTAGATGAGGTGGGACAGCTAGCAATAGGTCTGCCTACTGTGGCACACAGAAGCAGGAGATAAGGATGCCACTGCTATACAATGTGTTCGGCATAATGACGCATTGACCCCCTCGGGATCGGAACTAGGCGAATATGCAGCATGTGCCAGAGGTTTGCATAGATGTAGAAACTGTGAGGAATCTTAAATTGAGGTGTCCCCTAGGGCAGGGGACCCCCAAGAGGCTAGGTCTGCAGATCTCCACACAGATGGAGTAACTAGTTCACCAAGGGGCTATAGAACCAGCTGTACTAATTACTACCAGGGCATCTGTGTGGAGATTTACAAAACCTGGCCTGTTGGTGGGCCTTGAGGAGGAGGGCTGTTCTCGGGAACATTCTAAGTGGGCCAAAACTCTATTCACAATTGTGATCCCCTTTAAAGAGCCTCTAATCCTCCCCACCCTGGCAATTAGGCTGTGTAGGAGTTTCATAAAATGTTGCCTTTCAGTGCTGGAGGCTGTCAAGGCTCTGCTCTCCCACCACTGTAAATGGAGCAAACGCATGGCGAGAACCTCTCAAGACTGGCAAGTTTTCAGGCCCTGGACCCTGAGGAAACTGCTGCACTGCAGAAGAGCATCCTTTTATTTTTTTAGGTTTGCCTGGACAGAGACTTTAAATTGGACCAAAAGTCTATTTAGACTTGTTTAGAATGGTCCCAGGGGAACATGTCAAGTTGATGAGGTCCTGTAGTGTTAACCCCCCCCCCAAAAAAAAAAAAAAACCTGTGCTACAGTATTTAGTGAAACTGCAGGACATCCCAAATTGGGGAGCTCCCCAGGGACCATTTCTAAGTGGGCCAAAGGTCTATTTAGACATTTGTTTCACTTTAAGAGAGACAAACTTTTTCCTAAGTGATGAATCACAAGGGATTATTATGACGCTTAATGCAAATATGCTGCCTGGAGTTCTTCCAGCTGGGTGCTGCAGCAAAGCCTGTAATAGAGAGATGAGCCTCTGAGAAGGCACTTTTGGTGGACGGTTATCTTTTCATGCATACATAGCTATGCAACCTAGGCCTCCAATAGCTACTTACCTTTTACGGATGCATTACTATGACTGTAGATGAGCCACGGATTTGTTAAAAAGCTTCAAATAAGATGGAGCGCTGCTTTTTTTCACATTCAAGGTGTCACCCTGCAGAATGGAGAAAACAAAGCTGTGTAAATACATATTAGAAAGCCAAGCTGGCCACAGAAATCCAGGACTGCTGTGAAGAATTCCTGGGTCCCAGACAGGTAAATGCTCAGAGCCTCTTTCTACCATTCTACTCCTATTTCTAGACATGAAAATAGAGTGAAATTTATATTTGAGTCACGATGATGGCCTTCGACCAATGATATCACAGCTTTTTCAAGAACCCAGCGATTCTTGTCAGTATGTAAGAAGTTATTCCAAACAGTTAGTAAGCCCTTGAAGTGGAACAAGATTTAGGAATTGGACTTTCCTGGGCATTGTTCCATGCCCCTGGGGCACCCCAAATTGAGATTCCCCACTGTGTGAAACCCCCAGTTTGCCCGGTAAAACTCACCTCTCCTCTGTCCAGCCGTGCATGTGCAGCCTCTCGTCCAATCGGAGGCCTTTGCTGTGCTGACTGTTTTCAATGGGGAGTGCGCGCTCCCATCCCAGTCTGAATGGCTGGGAAGGCAGCGCGTACACGCCAATAGGCATGTGGCAGCAGACGCCCCCCATTGAAAACAATCAAAGCTGTTCGCCGAATGACGTAGTCAGGGCAGACAGCTCTGATTGGACAAGATTGCACGTGTGCAGATGGACTGGGGAAAGGAGAGTTATGCCTTGGGGGTTTCACACAGATCCCAATTCAGAATGCCCGGGGAAGGAAAGCCAGCGGCCAGACCTGTAATATTTTAGATTCCATGGTGGTTGCTGCTGCTTTTCTTTCCTGCTTTATATTTAAAGAGGACCAACACCCAGGGGTGATCGGCCCGGAAATCTATAAGATTCCCGGGCCGATCACCTCCCACCCCGCGGGACATCCGAGATCGGGATGTCCCGCGGGGTGAAACCCCCCAGAAACCCCAAAAACACCTTACCTGATCCGCCGCCGCTTCCGCCGCCGCCGCCTCCCGCGCGCCCCTCCAGACGTGCGCGCGCCCGCGCCGGCCCTCTGTGAATGGCCGGCGGGGGCGCGCGCGCGCCGAGAGTGACGCGCGGGAGGCGGCGGCGGCGGAAGCGTCTTGGACGTTCCTGATCCCCGCCTGGACGTTGGCGGGGATTGGCTGCGGCGCTCACGTGGGAGCGCTGAGAGGTGAGTTTTTTGGGGTTTCTGGGGGGTTTCACACAGCGGGGCACCCCCGATCGGGGTGCCCCGCCGAAGTGGACCAAAACCCAGGATAGTCAAAATCCTGGGTGTTGGTTCACTTTAAAGTGGGTGAAAAATCGAAATTGACTTGTGCTCCACTGGACCACCGAGTATACAGCACGTCCCCTGGCTTGTCAGTATTGTTTCCCACTGCTGTTCATCCTAAAACAAAATGCCCCCTAGGGGCTAATGATAGTGGCCCAAATGTCTATTTAGACCCCCCAAGCCCTTTCCTAGTTATTCATTTTTTATTTCTATAGCGCTGTATAATTACATACAGACCAGAGACCATTACAAACCAGATGCTAGTGTGAAGTGTGAACCCCCCACTGATAGCCCTAAAAGATGACCTATCCACCAGTCCTGCAGTAGATGCACGGGCTTTCGTCCTCAGCGTTGCATGTCGTGCATATTAATCAGCACTATTTGGAACCGAGGGTCGGCATAAAGAAATGGGAGCTGCCGCATCCTCAGGCTGCCTGCGGCACACTCCAGCCCCCAGCCTATCTGGTTGGCTGGATGTGGCAGCCCACCGCAGCTGAGGAGAGGCCAGGGATGCAATTGCTTCCTGGAAATTTTAAAGTGTAGAAAATTCAGTGGGTTATGAATACATTTTCAAGGCACAGTATATGCATCTATGATTTTAGAAATAAATGCAGACTTTCTTCAGGTTCTGTGAAACAGCAGCCCAGTGCAAGCTTCTTTAAAGCAAACCTCCTGTCCAAAATGAAGGTCTAATTTGGGGTGCAGCTATAGGCTACAGGTCCCTAAAAATTCCAATGGGGAAGGACGTTTCACTGTCTCATATTGATATGCTTCCTCTCAGAATATTCACCTTGAAAGCCTGCCCGGGCCGTGAATGCAGCTTTGCACCTTTCCCAGGGATCCCATGTTGCGCTCGAATGCCACGGGCACATCCCCTGCATCTTTCCAATGTGCTCCCCTCCCCAGCCATGCACAGACCATGTGGCCATTCCCCATTCCATATGCCAACTGGAGCCCTCAAACAGGGCCTTATGCCGTACACACCATAACATGGCAATTGAATGAGAGCGCACACCTGAACCACGGGAGGGGTGGAAAAGTATGTTATCACACATCAGCGCATCCTATATCAGTTCTCGAGTTTTGGTCTACTTTAAAAGGGATCTTAACCCTATAACGTGTACCTAAACACCTTTTTGTCTGCCCCCAGTGATTGATACATCTTATTTGTAAGCAGAACAGAAATTGCTAGAGTGGCAACCACCTATTGCTGCATTTTCCTCAAATTTCTGGTCTGGATAAACAATATAGGGTGGTAGTAAGTGTTTAGATGTAGTGATACACTTAAACCGGACCTTCCCCCTAACTAAGAGCCTATCTTATATGTTTCCCCCATGTTGTACATACAGATTGCCCACATTAAAAATCATCCTACCTGAACCTACTGCATTTTCTGAACATCCAAGATGGCGGCCCATGGAGCTGCAGGCTGCCTAACAGGAAGTGTCTTCTGACCGTGTCGCTGTGCATTCCGGGATTGCTGACCTTTTCCTAACCCAAGCGCTGCTCTGTCTGTGCAAAGCACAGCTATAACCCCGCCCCCTGCACTTCTGACCCCTCTCCTGTCCTCAGTATGTGATGCTACTGAGCCAAGATGGCGGCACCCGTATCCTAGAGTCCTGAACAGAGTTGCAGGCCAGTAGGGGAAAGAATAAAAAGTGACTAAAAACGTTAAATATATTAATTTTAGATGCTGGGGAATAGTCTTTTAAGGGTTTGGGCTTTTCATTAAATGATGCTGAAGGTCCGCTTTAAAGTGGACCAAAACCCCGGATTTTGACTATTCTGGGTTTTGTTTCTTGCCCTGCTGTGTGAAACCCCCCAGGTCGCCGGCACCAACTCACCTCTTCCCGATCCTACGGGCGCTCGTCCAATCAGCATGCTCGGATCCGCTGACGTTAAGCTGTCTGAGCCTTCGTCTAAGGCGAGTGGCTCTGAGTTCGCTAGCAGTCGCATCCCCCGCTACCCTTTTAACAGGGAGCATTACCGCGCCACCATTCACAAATGCCTGGCGCAGGCACGTGCCCTGCCAAAGGGATAGCAGGGGATGCAGCCGCTGCTGGCCCACGCGCAGCTGGACCGGGAATGAAGGCGAGTTCTCGGGCGACCTGGGGGGTTTCACAGCACCCCCGGGGGAGCAAGTATGCCTGCCTTCTGGAGTCTCAGACTCCAGGGTGAGTTTTGGTCCTCTTTAAAGATGTACATCAGAGTCTTTTAGACGTCCGTCTTTGCGGCTGAATTGGGATGCACCACTGTGTGAACCCCCCCCCCAATCGCCCGTTTAACTCACCTTCTCCTGGAGCCCTCGCCGCGGCCACATTCCCGCTCTCTTCTGGCTGTGCCGGCCTTTGTCAATGGGCGTCGTGGGCAGGCCATTAGCGGAGCAGAGTGAAAGCTAGCACGCTGATTGGCTGAGGGCGCCACTCAGCACCATGGGAGTGAAGGCACGTTGAGTGTATGGGGTGACCTGGGGGGATACACACAGAGGGGCATCCCAATACAGCATGTCGCCACACACAAGAACAACACACAGGAAAGTGACATTCCAGTGTGTTGTTCCTCTTTAAAGCGGAACAAAACAAGTTTCTCCCTCCCCAGCACCTCAGTTTTCAAAAAATACTGCGTTTTTCCACCACCAAATACATGCCCACTAGATACGTTTGAGAGTGCAAATTGGCTGATCTCAAAAGTGCCAGGTGATGTGTGCCAGTCAGCTGGCAGCATCACCAGCTATCTAAATAGCTGCCTGCGGGAGCTTGCATAGCTAAAGGGATGCTGGGAACACATCTGTGGAGAGACTACAAGCCCCAGCATTAGAGCTACATAGGTGTGGAGGGACTACAAGCACCAGCATTAGAGATAGCTATGGATGGACTACAAGCACAAGCTATGGAGGGAAAATGTGCCCACGCATTGGAGCTAGGTAGCTGTGGAGGGACTATGTGCCCACGCATTGGAGCTAGGTAGCTGTGGAGGGCCTACAAGCCCCAGTATTGAAGCTAGATAGCTGTGGAGGGACTACAAGCCCCAGCATTGGAGCTAGATAACTGTGGAGGGCCTACAAGCCCCAGCATTGGAGCTAGATAGCTGTGGAGGGACTACAAGCCCCAGCATTGGAGCTAGATAGCTGTGGAGGGACTACAAGCCCAGCAATGGAGCTAGATAGCTGTGGAGGGACTACAATCCCCAGCATTGGAGATAGATAGCTGTGGAGGGCCTACAAGCCCCAGCATTGGAGCTAAATTGCTGTGGAGGGACTACATGCCCCAGCATTGGAGCTAAATAGCTGTGGAGGGACTACAATCCCCAGCATTGGAGATAGATAGCTGTGGAGGGCCTACAAGCCCCAGCATTGGAGCTAAATTGCTGTGGAGGGACTACAAGCACCAGCAATAGAGCTAGAAAGCTGTGGGACTACAAACACCAGCATTAGAGCTAGATAGCAGTGGAGGAACTACAAGCACCAGCATTGGAGCTAGATAGCTGTGGAGGGACTACAAGCCCCAGCATTGGAGCTAGATAGCTGTGGAGGGCCTACAAGCCCAGCATTGGAGCTAGATAGCTGTGGAGGGACTACAATCCCCAGCATTGGAGCTAGATAGCTGTGGAGGGCCTATAAGCCCCAGCATTGGAGCTAAATTGCTGTGGAGGGCCTACATGCCCCAGCATTGGAGCTAAATAGCTGTGGAGGGACTACATGCCCCAGCATTGGAGCTAGATAGCTGTGGAGGGACTACAAGCCCCAGCATTGGAGCTAGATAACTTTGGATGGACTACAAGCCCCAGCATTGGAGCTAGATAACTGTGGAGGGCCTACAAGCACCAGCAATAGAGCTAGAAAGCTGTGGGACTACAAGCACCAGCATTAGAGCTAGATAGCAGTGGAGGAACTACAAGCACCAGCATTAGAGCTAGATAATTGTGGAGGGACTACAAGCACCAGCAATAGAGCTAGATAGCTGTGGAGGGACTACAAGCACCAGCATTAGAGCTAGATAGCTATGGAGGGACTATGTGCCTACGCATTGGAGCTAGATAGCTGTGGAGGGACTACAAGCACCAACAATAGAGCTAGATAGCTGTGGAAGAACTACATGCCCCAGCATTGGAGCTAACTAGCTGTGGATGGACTACAAGCCCCAGCATTAGAGCTAGATAGCATTGGAGGGACTACAAGCACCAGCATTAGAGCTAGATAGCTGTGGAGGGACTATGTGCCCACGCATTGGATCTAGATAGCGTTGGAGGGACTACAAGCACCAGCAATAGAGCTAGATAGCTGTGGGACTACAAGCACCAGCAATAGAGCTAGATAGCTGTGGAGGGACTACAAGCACCAGCATTAGAACTAGATAGCTGTGGAGGGACTTTAAGCACCAGCATTACAGCTAGAAAGCTGAGGAGGGGCTACAAGCACCAGGACGCATTGGAGCTAGAAATTGTTGGAAGGACTACAAGCACCAGAAATAGAGCTAGATAGTCGTGGAGGGACTACAAGCACCAGCATTAGAGCTAGATAGCTGTGGAGGGACTACAAGCACCAGCATTAGAGCTAGATAGCATTGGAGGGACTACATGCCCCAGCATTGGAGCTAACTAGCTGTGGATGGACTACAATCCCCAGCATTAGAGTTAGATAGCATTGGAGGGACGACATGCCCCAGCATTGGAGCTAGATAGCTGTGGGGGGACTACAAGCCCCAGCATTAGAACTAGAAAGCTGTGGGGGGACTACAAGCCCCAGCATTGGCACTAGATAGCTGTGGAGGGACTACAAGCCCCAGCATTAGAGCTTAGATAGCTGTGGATGGACTACATGCACCAGCATTAGAGCTAGATAGCTGTGGATGGACTAAAAGCACCAGCATTGGAGCTAGATAGCTGTGGATGGACTACATGCACCATCATTGGAGCTAGATAGCTGTGGATGGACTACATGCACCAGCATTATAGCTAGATAGCTGTGGATGGACTACAAGCACCAGCATTGGAGCTAGATAGCTGTGGATGGACTACATGCACCAGCATTAGAGCTAGATAGCGGTGGAAGGACTACAAGCCCCAGCATTATAGCTAGATAGCTGTGGAGGGACTACAAGCACCAGGAAGGCAGTATGCAGGGCATATTCCTCAGATGCCCCCTGTTGATGGTCACCCAGAGCCCCCAGCTACGGCAAGACCACAACTCCCGATGCCCTGATGGGCGACAGTAGGGCATGCTGGCACTTGTAGTCCGCCAGAGCTGGGGGACCGAGCTCCCTATACTGTCGCCATTTCTCTCAGCAGCCGATATTAGGGCGGGCTCCATTACCCGGCCTGGCCCCTCACTCACCTGCGGTCGGGGAGCCTATAGAGAGCGCGGCCCGGTGTGTGCGGCCTCCATACTTGTCCCCGGCTGCTGCTGCTGCATTGTGGGAGTCTGACCTCACTAGTCGCCGACATGGGAGCCGTCACCGACGGTAAGTAACGAGCCCGCTCCTCCCAATGGCCGACCCCCTTCCCCCTACGGTACCGCCATCACCACTTAGCGACCGGCAGCGCGAAGGCCGCAGAACCCCGGCCTCGAGTTACTGCCCGGCCCGGGATAGGAGCGCTGAGCGCTGCATGGTTGGGGGCAGCTGATCCCGCTTGTGTTGTAGGGGAAGGCTCATGCGGCCATTGTGTTTACATGTCTGCGGCCTAACCAACTGTTCTGATCAAAACTTTTACTTATTAATAGCCTTTTTTTAATATATATATATAGTAGCTTCATTATTTTATACAGGGGGCCTTTATCCATGAGGAGAAATGGCGCCAATACCTGCTGCCCCCCTCACAGGCAGCAAGTGACCCCTGACTGCCACTCACAGCCTCAATTACCTCTCAGTCCGTAACCAAACCCTGTTAACCTAAATAATTAACCCATCTTTCATTCCTATAATCTCATCTAAGAGTATCCCATACCCCTCAGACTATGTTTCAAAAACCAAATCTATGCCAGCTCTTAAAGTGGACCAACACCCAGGATTTTGACTATCCTGGGTTTTGGTCCACTTCGGCGGGGGTGCCCCGCTGTGTGAAACCCCCCAGAAACCCCAAAAAACTCACCTCTCAACGCTCCCACGTGAACGCCGCAGCCAATCCCCGTCCAGGCGGGGGACAGGAACGTCCAAGCCGCTTCCGCCGCCGCCGCCTCCCCCCGGGCGTCACTCTCGGCGCGCGCGCGCCCCCGCCGGCCACTCACAGAGCGGCGCGCGGGAGGCGGATCAGGTAAGATGTTTTTGGGGTTTCTGGGGGGTTTCACCCCGCGGGACATCCCGATCTCGGATGTCCCGCGGGGTGGGAGGTGATCGGCCCGGGAATCTTATAGATTTCCGGGCCGATCACCCCTGGGTGTTGGTCCACTTTAAATACTCCTAAACCTAAATTTACTCACTTTTCTCCTAGCCCACCTTACAGTCATGAACTCCCAGCCCATAAAATGTTCCCTTTAAATGTAATTATTGCTTATTAACACAATAATGGCTTATTTAACACAAATGAAAGCGACCTTCATCCTGAAAAAGAGTCTATCTTATATGTTTCCCACACCCTGTACATACAGATTGCTCACATTAAAAAATCCTACCTGCATCTACTGCATGTTATGAGCCTTTAAAAATCTAAAATGGCGGCTCATGGAGCATCGGGCAGCCCAGTGGGGGAAAGAAAATAAGTAAGTGACTAAAAACTTAAAATATATTAATTTTAGATGCTGGGGAATAGTTTTTTAAGGGTTTGGGCTTTTCATTAAATCATACTGAAGGTCCGGTTTAATACTCTTCTGTCTATACAAGGCCGATCTAAACCCAAATTCACACCTCTGTCAATAAAAGGTCTCTCCAAACCCAAATTATACTCCTGGCCATAAAAGGTCCCTCTAAACCGCAATTAATACTCTATCCGTGAACGTCCTCTCTAAATCTAAACTATTATTCTTCTGTCCATAAAGGCCTACTCTAAACCCAACTGAATTCTCATCTAATCCTTAAAAGACCCCTCTAAACCTTAATACTACTCACTCTGTCCATAAAAAGCCTACTCTAAACCCCAATGAATTCTCATCTAATCCTTAAAAGACCCCCTCTAAACCTTAATACTACTCTGTCCATAAAAAGCCTACTCTAAACCCCAATGAATTCTCATCTAATCCTTAAAGTGGACCAACACCCAGGATTTTGACTATCCTGGGTCTTGGTCCACTTCGGTGTGGCACCCCGATCGGGGGCCCCGCTGTGTGAAACCCCCCCGAACCCCCCTCTCCCCGCGCCGACGGACAAGCCGCGGACAAGCGGCTCCTCCGCCTCCCGCGCGTCCCTCTGCCGGCCATTCACAGACAGCCGGCGCGGGCCGAAACTAAGGTGAGGAGTTTGGGGTGTTTGGGGAGGTGATCGGCCCGGGAATCTTATAGATTCCCGGGCCGATCACCGGTGGGTGTTGGTCCACTTTAAAAGACCCCCTCTAAACCTTAATACTACTCTGTCCATAAAAAGCCTACTCTAAACCCCAATGAATTTTCGTCTAATCCTTAAAAGACCCCCTCTAAACCTTAATACTACTCTGTCCATAAAAAGCCTACTCTAAACCCCAATGAATTTTCGTCTAATCCTTAAAAGACCCCCTCTAAACATCATTACTACTCTGTCCATAAAAAGCCTACTCTAAACCCCAATGAATTCTCACCCCCTCTAAACCTTAATACTACTCTGTCCATAAAAGGCCCCTCAAACCCAAATTGATCTTTTCTCAAAACATCCTTCGGGCAGCATACGCATGAGACCTCCGGGCTCCTCCCCTCAACTGGAACACATGACCACCGGCATAAAGTCTTGGCTCCTCCCTCCCTTCCCCAGTTGTTTCCGTGTTCCTCCAGAGGTAGGAACATGACCACTGGCTCCTGGACTGATGGGTTCAGGTGAGTATTATCCGGTACTGTGGGCCTAAGCAGGAGGTCCATTTCCCGGTCCCGAAGACTTTAACTTGTGTCTGGGGCCCGGGATACCCTAGGAGATTTTGTGGCCAAGGTCTCTTTCTTTGTATTAATTACAAAGTGGGGTAAGTGAAAATTTCCCTCTTTCTGAGGATGATTACACAGGTAGAGACCAGGGTTACCGGACCCTTAAGTTATGTTGGGCTTTTTTTTGTATGTTTTCTATATGTACGGTGCCTTTAAGGGGCGGGGAAGTGACGTCAGCAACTTCTTCCGCTTTTCGCCTTACCTACTGACGGTCGGCTTCAGTGTCGGCGGCTCCAGCGGCGGTGGCGCCTTCGGTGGCTGGAGCTTCGGTTCAGGATTCCGCGGCGGGGCTCGGGCCGGAGGAATGGCCTTCCTCGCAGGTACAGGCGCGCGCGCTATTTCAAATGTTTTTTTAAGATATAAGCCCGGATATTGGGATTGGTCTCTTCCGCCCAGGCACCGACGTCACATCTCGGCGCCTAAGGGAATTTCCTGCCTGTTGCCAGAAACACGTGTTCTGTAAATTATAGGGACAGCACGCTGTTTTCTGGGAATTACACTATTTGGCCTCCCCTTCATCCTATGCTATGAAGGGTTAATAGGAAGTATTGGCAATTGGTTCCTACCCTATTTTAATGGGTCTAGTATACTGTTTTGCTCAGTGCCTCTATCCAGAACTATGGCAGAACAAGGGCTGGATTCCATGGGAGATTTTGCCACTGATATTTCCTAAGTGGAGCAAGAATCTTCCAGCATTCCGCCGACTGCCGATTCTGGGGGGAGGAGGCCCAGCTCTGTTCCGGTAAGCCTATTTTTTCCTTCTTTATATGGTTTCACTATATCACATTTAGGGCATACTCAATCCCATTCTTTTTTGTTTTGTCTTATAGTCAAAGACCCCGGACAAAACTTCCAAGAATTTATCTAAATCCTAGATGCCCGTTATGTGATGTGAAACTTCAGGATAATTATACTAATTATACTAAACCCCTTTGTCAAATCTGCACGAACAAGGTGGTGAATAAGGAGCATAATGAGGACTTGATGAAAATGATGAAGGAGCTTAAAGACCAGATTTCTTCTTCTTCTATGGCTCAGAGGGCTCCAGAGTGTACCAATTATCAAAGTATTCCTTCCCAACCGTCATCATCCTTTGATACCTCTTTTTACTCAGGTCAGTTGATGAATTCTCCCTTCTTCTGCCCTCAGGATTCATTTACTCCTGATGAGGATGCAGAAGAGGGAGAGATTTCCTCTCAGGATGAGGAGGATCAGGCCTCTGGTTCCTCTGATATTAAAACAAAATTTCTGTTCCCTCCTGGAGAATTACCCTTCCTCTTACACATGATTTATTTGTCTATGGGTATAGAGGAAAAGGTTTCAGGGCCTAGATCTACACAAGATAAATTTTATCAGGATTTAGCTCCAGATTATTCCTATACATTTCCATTTCATGACCATCTTAAGGACATGATTTTGGAACAATGGAGAGATCTATCTAAGAAGGTTTTTACCTCACGGGGCCTTAAACGCAGATATCCTTTTTCGGAAGAAGATTCTCATCTTTGGGAAAAATGTCCCAAGTTGGATGCACCTTTTGCCAAAATTTCTAAGGGAGCAGGTTTAGCTTTTGAAGATTTTGGGGTTCTTAATGATCCCTTAGATAAGAAAATGGAATCTCTCCTTAAGAAGGCTTGGCAGGTACAATCTAATGTTCTGAGAACCAATTTGGCATCCAATTGTGTCATTAGAAATTTGGGGTTCTGGTTGCAGCAGCTTAAGGACTCTCTCCAGGAAAGAACTAGTTTAGATATACTTAAGGCTTTGCCCATTCTTTTTTCCGCTACAGCCTTCGTAACGGATGCCATGGGGATCAGATTTTCGGCACAGAGTTTAGCTGTGACCAATTCCATACGCAGGACTCTTTGGTTAAAGAACTGGTCTGGTGATATTGGTACAAAAATGAGGCTTTGTGCGTTGCCCTTCAAAGGCGATTATCTGTTCGGGTCAGATCTTAGCAAGGTGTTAGATTTCACAGCAGAGAGGAATAAATGTTTTCCTGTATCTTCTAGGCCTTCATTTGATTGTATGTTTTTTCCTAGGACCTACTTTAGGCGTCCCTTCCCTAATAGAGGAGCACCCAAGAAATCCAGAGCGGCCTCTTCCTCTGTCAGTATTTCCAGAAGGGGCAAATTTGAAGGTTCCACCTATCAGGCAAAACCCAAGAAGCAATGACGCCAATGTCATAATTGGCGCCAGGCTCAAGAGGTATTGCACTGTCTGGCGAGACATGTTGGTGTGCCCATTCATTTTAAGGGGAATTACGGAAGGATTCCATATAGATTTTTCCCGGGATCCCCCTTCAAGATTTTTGATTTCCCCTCTTCCATGTGTGAGAGAGGAGAGAGAGGCAATGTTTTTGAGTCTGGCAGACATGAAGTCAAGGGGGGTTATTGTTCCAGTGCCTCTGCATGTACAGAGGACAGGGTTCTACTCCCCCATTTTTCTTGTCAAGAAGAATTCAGGAGGTTTCAGGTTCATTCTGAACCTAAAGAGTCTAAATTTGCTTGTCCAATACAAACATTTCAGAATGGAGACAATTTTTTTCTGTAAGAAGTATGCTCCCCAAAAACGCGTACTTGGCCTCGATAGATTTGAAAGATGCTTATTGGCATGTCCCAATGAGTCCTCTGGCTCAATCCTTTATGAGATTTGCAATAAAGGACGGAGATCAGACCTTACATTTCCAATTTGTTTGCCTTCCTTTCGGCCTAGCGTCTGCTCCAAGGATATTTACCAAGGTTCTGGCAGAGCTTTTGGCTGTTTTAAGGCGCATGCAGGTTGGATTATCAATCTCAACAAATCCTCTCTGGTGCCCTCACAAGTCATGACTTACCTAGGATTCAAGATCAATTCGATCCGACAGGTCATTATTCTTCCTCATCACAAGGTGACGGTCCTACAGAATGCTGTCCGGATGTTATGTTCAGAGGAAATTCCATCAGTAAGACAAGCTACGAGGATTCTCAGTTTGTTAACCTCTTCCTTCCCGGCGGTAAGATGGGGGCAGCTACATTCCAGAGTTCTCCAAGAATATATCCTAAAGAATTGGGACGGGTCCCAGCTGGGTTTAGACCATCAACTACCAATCACAGAAGACGAGATGATTTCACTGGCCTGGTGGTTGGAGGCAAATCGCTTCAGAGAGGGTCTACTTTGGCAGGATCCCAAGGAAGTAGTGGTGACGACGGATGCCTCAGCTTGGGGCTGGGGAGCTCATTGCGACGCAAGTACAGTCCAAGGAAAATGGTCAAAGGGCGTGAGTCGGTCCTCATCCAATCTCAGGGAATTGATAGCCATAAGGGAATCCTTATTTGCCCTGAACCCGCTGGTACGTCTAAAACATGTGCAGATCAGAACGGACAACACTATGGCGGTGGCTTACATAAATCATCCGGGAGGAACAAGATCCTCAAGATTAATGACAGTGGCAATGGAAATTCTGTCTTGGGCGGAAGTCAATTTAAAGTCTCTTTCAGCAATTCACTTAAAGGGGACTCTGAATCATCTAGCAGATTTCCTAAGCCGGTCACAGATAAGGGAATCAGAGTGGTCCCTAAATCCGGAAGTATTTCAGACAATTTGCAACATGAGGGGTGTTCCGGAAGTAGACCTATTTGCGTCTGCAGAGAATCACAAGGTGAGCAGCTTCTTTTCTCTGAACCCGAAAGATCGGTCATTGGGTGTGGACGCTCTGTCTCAGGCTTGGCATTTCAACCTGGCGTATACCTTCCCTCCGGTGCGTCTGTTACCAATGGTGTTGAAGAAACTGGTCAAAGAACCAACTACCGTTCTCTCGATAGCTCCGTGGTGGCCAAAGAGATCTTGGGTTTTCAACGCTAGTAGAGCTGTCAATTCAGGATCCCTGGGAAATTCCGGTGACTCCTCTTCTGTCACAAGGTCCGGTCATCTGCCCGAATCCTCAATGGTGGAGATTGACACTTTGGACCCTGAGGTCGCCTTGCTGCAAAGGAAGGGATTTTCAGGTCTGGTGATTAATACCCTGCTCGCTAGTAGGAAGCTGGTTACCAGGAAGATTTACCTTAAAGTTTGGAAAACCTTTAAGTCTTGGAAGTTGGAGAATGGTAGGACATCATCCAAAATTCCAGTTATTCTGGACTTTCTCCAAAATGGTGTTAACATGTTAACAAGTTCAAATAGCGGCTCTATCAGTCTTTTTGGATAAGAAGCTCTCTTCTATATCTATTATTAGAAGATTTCTTCTAGCAGTTAAACGATCTAAACCGATCCCTTGCAAGATTATTCCACAATGGGATTTGGCGAAGGTTTTATCCATGCTGAGTTCTTCGCCCTCTTATCCTAACAAGAACCTTGACATCAAGCTACTATCTTGGAAAGTGTTATTTTTAGTAGCCATTACCTCAGCTCGAAGGATCAGCGACATTCAAGCGTTATCATGCAGACATCTATTTCTCCAGGTCTTTCCGGATCGTGTCGTTTTAAAAGTAGATCCTTGTTATCTTCCAAAGGTAGCGTCAGATTTTCATCGCACTCAAGAGATTATTATCCCTTCCGTCACAGAAGACGAGCCACAACTGATACCATTGGATGTTAGGTCTCTTCTGTTACGATATCTTCATGAAACTAAAGATTTCAGGAAAGATGACAGTTTGTTTATTTCCTTCTCGGGTTATAGAAGAGGCTTGAAAGTTTCCAAGGTCACGCTTGCAAGATGGATGAAGAATACTATTAAGATGGTGTATGGAGATGTTAACTTGCCATGCGGTGTTACAGCTCACTCAACAAGAAGTATTTCCACATCTTGGGCAGAGCAAGCTGGGGTCTCCATAGATCAGATCTGCAAGGCGGCTACCTGGACATCAGCTAAGACCTTTGCAAGACATTATCGCTTAGATCTTCCCCAGAAGGATCTTTCCTTTGGCAGAAGTGTTCTTCGCGCTGTACTTCCCACCCTATGAGGTAGTTCTCGCCTATCTCTCATGCGTATGCTGCCCGAAGGATGTTTTGAGAAAAACCAAGTTAGTTACCTGGTAACTTTTTTTTCTAAACATCCGTAAGGGCAGCATACGCCGATTCCCTCCCTTGTGTATGTATTTGAGGGGTATTGTTTTTTTGTGTTATTATCTGGAGTCGTAGGTCTTGTCTCCTCTTTCTCTTTCAGATCTCTACAACAACTGGGGAACGGAGGGAGGAGCCAAGACTTTATGCCGGTGGTCATGTGTTCCAGTTGAGGGGAGGAGCCCGGAGGTCTCATGCGTATGCTGCCCTTACGGATGTTTAGAAAAAAAGTTACCAGGTAACTTGGTTTTTTCTGTCCATGAAAGGCCTCTCTAGGCCCAAGTTAAAAATACCTAGAAACACATTGGCCTTGGAGTTGAAAAAGCCTCTCATGGTAGTAAAGAATTCAATTCATGAGAAAAAAGCCTGAGAATGTCACTGTTATTGAATCACCAGGATAGGAAGACAATAAAAGTCAATGGCACTTTTTAACTCCTGAAAAAAAGTGCCATTGACTTTCATTGTCTTCCTATCTGGTGATTCACTAAGAGAGAAATTCTCAGGCTTTTTTCTCATGAATTGAATTTTTTACTACCATGACAGTTTTTTTTTCAACGCTTTGTGAATCAAGGCCATTGACTGATGAGAAGAGACACTTATACACCTGAAGTGAATAAAGCTCTTGCCAAGCCTGTGGTTTCTTCTCCTGATAGGAATAAAATCCACTGGTGACAGGTGAGTTTATCGGGGGAGACAAAATATCCCCCTGATTTCCTGATCCTTCTATTAAAAGTAAGAAACAAACCTGTTTAGATATTTCTTGATGCTGGGTGTATATGTGACCCCCCCCCCTTCCTCCCATTATCCAGCATATTTATATGGATTTTTATCACTTTTGCGATCATCCTCCTTTAATACTTCTCAATACAAGGCCTCTCTAAATGCAAAAGAATACTCCTCTCCACAAAGGCCCCTCTACACCCAGATTAATGTTTTGTCCATAAAAGGCCCCTCTAAATGCTAAAGAATACTATGTTCATAAAAGTACTTTCAAAGAGGAACAACACACAGGAATTTCACTTTCCCATGTGTTTTCTCCGAATTTTTCTCCGCTGTGTGTATTCCCCCGAGGTCACCCGTTCAACTCGCTTTCCAGTTGCTCCCAGGGTGCAGGTTCGAGATGAAAGCGAGCTTGATTGGCTGAGCTCAGCACGCTCTCTGCCACTTGGCTTTCTTTGGAGCCGCTGGCGGCTAAGCACCCGAGCGTCGCGGAAGGGAGTCGAGTGCACTGCATCCCCCATTCACCCTGTAGCCAAGACGTGACTGCGCCGCTCGTTCAGAAAGGCCGGGAGCACGCACAGCTACAGGTGTGCGGGGATGCAGAGACGTGACAAGGGCTTGGGAGAAGGTGAGTGGATCTGGGCATTTGAGGGCATTCCCGCTGTGGGGCATCCCAATTCGGACAGGAACTCAGAGGGCACAAGGAGTCTTTTAGACTCCACGGCCTCTGAAGTTCCTCTTTAAGTCAAATTGAGGCAGAATTCCAATCCAATATCAAACCTGACCTTCGGCCCTGGTGCTGAGGCATGGCGGAGAGGTTAAAAAAAACCTTACCTCGTCCACGGTTCAGTGCCACTCTAAGGGGTATGTGCATCCACCGCACATAAAATCACAAAGAGGCATCTCCTGGCTCAGTAAACGCACACTACCCATTTAAATACCCCTCTCCACAGTGCGGCCTATTATCCAATCAGCTTCTATGGACGCACATATTTATGCAGAGACGCACAGCCATTCAGTTGTGGTAGGGGCATGGCCACGCTAGCCGAAAGAAAGGTAAGAATTCCGGCCAAACGCCAGGGTTTCACACTGCAGGGCATCTCCGTTCGGGATGCCCCAGACAGGAGTTTCGGATTCCAGGGCCAGTTCTTTCCGTTTTAACCAAAATTATTAACTTGCTTTCCATAAAATTCCCCTCTTAACCCAAAGTATTACCCACTGTCCATAAAATGCCCATCTTAGCCCAAATATTTTCCCCTCTATAACGGGCCCCTGGTAACCCAAATTATGATTCAATATACACTACTTCTTTAATCTATATAATTACCCCTCCCATAAAGTCTCCCCCCTTTTCTCATAACCCCCTAATTTCCAGCGCTGTCAGCATTCGAGTGATCTCTTAGAATGTTGAGCATCAAGCCTGTAGGACTCAGAGAGATTGAGTTTGCATGTGGTGAGGAAAGTATAGTTTTTTTATTTTAGGGTTTACAAACCTAGTCACCCGCCCCTTTTTTGTTATAGAGGGGCATCTCCTGCCTTTTTGTCAGTCACTGTTCTGATGACTGTGCAGCTGGAAGTAAAGGCCCACTGTGTGGAATTTTAGTAATGCTCATCCTATATAGAAGAGAAGGTAAAGCTATATCCCATAGTTGGGTCTTAACATTTTTATTTATTTTCTCTGCATTCTGTAGATGAAGTTATCCGCAAACGGCTTTTAATCGATGGGGATGGAGCTGGTGATGACCGAAGGATCAACCTGCTGGTTAAAAGTTTTATAAAATGGTGCCACTCTGGATCTCAGGAGGATGGGTAATGAGCAATCAAATATGTATTCAGGATTGTTGAGGGAACTCCTTTTTGAATTTATATGATTAAGCTGACGGTCAAGCATTACTCATTATCACCTTTCCCAGCAGTCCCTTGATCAGATTGAAAAGCCTAAGAAGCATAGCAGTCCCCTCTGGCTGAATATATGGTGTTAAGGTCATTGTGTTTCATAACTGGCCATTTCCCCAGTCACCAGGTCTGACATTTGAATAAGCGGCAAATATGTAAAGCTATTTCTGCAAGGACTTGTAAAAGCAAAAATAAAATCCTTACCATATCTTTAGGCTTGATCCCTGGGACTCATGTTTATAGAAAATGTCCAGTCTGATTGGACCCACCCTAAGCTGAACGAAGCCTATCCTTGCTGGTGCTCTTAATGCCCATTCCCCCGATAATCAACGGTATCCACCTAGTCAGACCAATGGCCTAATTTGCCCGGGTCTAACCATTCGTTAAGGCTCGAGGTGGGGAACGAGTGATGCGACTACTCCCACTTTTCTATAAAAAGCAGACTAAATGAAAGATGCAGCCCCTGACCGCCAGCATAGGGAGATGGGGAGGGCAAAAAGCAAGCTTATTTAAAGTCCTTCAGCAGCCAAAGAGAAAAACAAAGGGTACTGCTCTTTTGTCCCCTACAGCTAATCGGTGCTAGTCCAGCAATCAGCAACTCACCAGATTGCTGGGTCCAAGCCTTTGCCTGCAGCCCTTGCTTCCCATGCTGCCCCTGGCCTGACACTCCACTTCACTGGTGCTTCAGTGCCAGCTCCCGCCATCAGTCACATGGGCGTGTCCTCTGCAACCTCCTCCATTGCAATAAATGGAGAGGAGACGTGGATGTGCCCCTTTGGCTGATGGCGGGTTTCGATCCCAGCACACTGTTAATCCCGACCCCATGTTTGAACCTTACAGAAAGAATGTGGTGTGGGCTTGGATCCAGCAACCAGGTGAGTTGCTGATCACCTGCAGGGGACAAAAGGGAAGTATTATTTTGTTTGTTCCTGTTGAATGTCTTTTAACACTTTTCCTAGAGTGTCCCTTTAATGCCAAAATTGGTTTAATTTTTTTACTTATTCAAATATTTATCTTCCTGACTCTCTCAGGTACACCCAGTACCAGCGGATGCTGAGCACTTTGTCTCAGTGCTCGTTTTCCATGGGTAAAACTCTTCTGGTGCATGACATGAACCTGCGAGAAATGGAAAATTATGAGAAGATCTACAGTGACATAGGTACGTACATTTCTAGGGTCTGTTACAGGGTAGTTGTGCCATTGCTCTGTTACAGCTCTGCTTTTATTTGATTAAATTCAGAAAGTTACAGCCTCCTTTTATGTTTGTTGCTGGCAGCACCCACCATTGGATATATTTAGCCTAATTGCTTGCCTGTTGAAACTGCAGAAGAAAAATGCAAAAAAAAATCTTAGGGTCTGTAAATACTCCACCTGCCTGTCCTCCGTTAGCAAGGAAATGACAAAACTGCAGTCTTGGGTTCCAGGCTGTGGGAGATTTTAAGAAACCGCCTTGTCACCTAATGGCAATAGCAGCAGAGCCTTGCATTTGCTGCGGGCGCAGGTAAGAAGCCAGGACCTGGTGTTTTTTTTTTTTTTTTTTTTTTTTTTTTTTTTTTCTTTTTTTTGCTGTTTATTTTATCTTTAAACCGTGCAGAGAGCTTGCCAAGCCTGGGTGAATATAGGCCAATTGAGATGAATTGGAATGGTTGCCCCCTAGTCTTTCCTGTGTGTAAATGCACAGATGCCAGCTTGGGATGTTATTGCAAATTCCATGCTTCTCTCACAAGTTGCCAAAGCAGATTTTGTTATATAACATATGGTTTACTTTATGTGTTATGGTGGCCATATTTGATGTGGTGCCAATAATTCCCAGACCACCTCTTTCTGTATCTCTGTGGTTTTGGTATAACACTTTAGACCTATCCTGACCCAGATCAAGTATAGGAAAGTTGTAGCTCCCCCTATATTGCTAATTTATTTGCTGCTAAGTGTTTAGCTAAATGCTTCTTACAGTTCTGCACTGTGAGCCCTGGCTGGCCCTATAACCACATTTCCACTACCACACTCTCTAACCTTCAATATGTAAATGTTATAAATTTTATACATTTGAAATATCACACTATAATCTTAAACGTCATGCATTGTTGTCCTTGTTTAAACTTTACATATGATCCCTTAATAAAATAATGTACAGTAGTTTCGCCATATAAGACGCATTTAGGATTTGGAGCAGGAAAATAAGATTTATTCTGAACCACAAATGTTGTGCTAAAACACTGTCTAACCCCCCCCCCCTTTTCCCAGGACCAAATAATAGGCAAGGTACAGAATCTCCCAATTACAGGCAGTGTGGCATACCCCCTCCCATTCTCCATATAGGCAGTGTGGCATTTCCCCCCCCCCCATCCCATTCCCCATGGGCAGTATGGCATTTTCCCCTCCCATTCCCCATATAGGCAGTGTGGCATTTTCCCCTCCCATTCCCCATATAGGCAGTGTGGCATTTTCCCCTTCTATTCCCCATATAGGCAGTATGGCATTCCCTCCTCCTATTCCCCATATAGGCAGTGTGGCATTCCCCTCTCCTATTCCCCATATAGGCAGTGTGGCATTTTCCCCTCCCATTCCCCATATAGGCAGTGTGGCATTTTCCCCTTCTATTCCCCATATAGGCAGTGTGGCATTCCCCCCTTCTATTCCCCATATAGGCAGTGTGGCATTCCCCCCTCCTATTCCCCATATAGGCAGTGTGGCATTCCCCCCTCCTATTCCCCATATAGGCAGTGTGGCATTTCCCCCTCCCATTCCCCATATAGGCAGTGTGGCATTTCCCCCTCCCATTCCCCATATAGGCAGTGTGGCATTTCCCCCTCCCATTCCCCATATAGGCAGTGTGGCATTCCCCCCTCCTATTCCCCATATAGGCAGTGTGGCATTCCCCCCTCCTATTCCCCATATAGGCAGTGTGGCATTTCCCCCTCCCATTCCCCATATAGGCAGTGTGGCATTTCCCCCTCCCATTCCCCATATAGGCAGTGTGTCACACACCCTGCTTCAAACATTAAATAGTTAGACTTGGGTATACTCACCGCTAGGTGGCGACGTTGCAGAGAAGTCCAGAAAAGACAAGCCCCTCCCGGTCTATACATACCTGGTACCTCACAACTATTCCCCAGTGTTCTTCTCTGCAAGATGGCGACAAGACAGAAGAAAGAAGTCTCCTGCTTGCAGGTAGCCGGGGTAACACCCCGGCCCCCCCCCCCCCCCCCCCCATGGTCTATTTCTGCCCGGCCTTTCTGTTTTTTAGCCCCTTGATTAATAAATGTAGCCTCCCAGCTTAGGCTGTCGGCCGGGCAAGGGTAGATGGCACTCATGGTGCCTAGGAGATTAGCTCCTCCGCTAGACCCCATATTATGGGGCAATGCGGTTATCCGGCCTGGTGATCCGGATTTGGGATGCCCCAGCCCTGATGTCCCTATTAGGTTCCTCCTTCCCGCTTGGTCCCTTCTCCCTGCGCTATTTGGGGGGGGGGTCTTTGTATGTATGCCAGGTGTCTGTTTTTTACTGTGTGTGGCGGGGCCGGGCGGCTTGGGTGTTGTGTGCCTCCGGCCTGCCCGCCCGTTTTGTGTGTGCTTGTTTGGGGGCTCTGCTGAGCTCCCCGGACTGTGTTTCTTGGTGGCGGGGGTGGGCGGCGTGTGTGCCGCCGCTCTGCCGGGTGTTTTCACTGCGGGTGCCATGTCCGTGGTGCCCCCCGCTATGCCGGTTTCTCCGGGCCGGAGGTGGGCGGGGCCGGGCGGCGTGGTGCCGCCGGCCCGTCTGTCTGTCTGTGCCTTGTTCAGGCGCCCGCTGCTCGGTCTCCCGGAGGTGGTTGCTGGCGGGGCCGGGCGGCGTGTGTGCCGCCTGGCCGTCGGTGCGGGCGCCATTGTCCTTGGAACCCACCTTCTGCACTATGCTCCTTGGAGGTGGAGGGGGGCGGGGCCGCGTCGTGCGCGGCCCGCGCTTCGCCGGGAATGGTGGTCGCCATTCTTCGCTCCTGCGTTAAGGTAGGCTGGTTTTCCTTCTTAGATGGTTTTTTTAAGGCGGTCTTCTTGGCTGGGGGCATCCATTGTTTTCTGGTCGTCCTTGCTTGGGGGTTGTGTCAGGGTGCTGATAGCCTTGTATATTGTATTGCTGGGTGCCTTATTGGGCTTCCCTGGCCTTCCACATGTTTAGATATATAAATATATATATATTTATATGTTCTTGTTACTGTGTTTTATTGTTCTGTGCTTTCTTGTAAGTACTTGGTGTGACTGTTGTCTTTCTTTTTCAGATACTGGGATCCCACGCTGCAGGGCTCTCCCAGTCTTAGATACCTGGCTAGTGGGGTTTTCTGTCCTTACATTCCCCTTATTGGCCATTTTTGCAAATTTCCCCATTTCAGGGCCATAAATAAATAAAGAGATTAAGAGGCATCCCGGGTCGCGTATTGCGTAAATCCCTGGGTTATTGCGATTACCATAAATTCACCATATGGAGGCTACCAAAGATACCGGAAACGGTCCTTCTGGGCAGTCCAGGCTGTGCGGGGGGTGTGGGAATCCGCCCCCAGGGGATGATGTTATTATATGCATTCCATGTGCACAGCGGAACATTGAGCGCCAGTCCGGCACCCCGGTGCCCGGTCCTTCGTCGGCCGTACCATCTCCTTCCCCTCCTCGCCTGTTCTGGACCCCGTGTGACGTTGTCATGGGTGGGGATTCGCAATCCGAGGTATGCGCCAGGTTGGCTAGCCTCGAGAAGATGTTTTCCGCTGTGGTTGCTCAGAAGGCTCCGGCTAAGCGGAAACACTTGTCTCCGCCTCCGCCGGACTCAGATGATGAGGTTGTTGAGGCATTGGATTGGTCAGACCGTCCCTTGGAAGAGGGTGAGCTTATTTAGAAATTAGACGATCCTGAGGCCCAGCAGCTGTTTGGTGCTGAGGGTGACCAGGCCATGGGTTCGGTTTCCGACATGCCTTCCATTCTGGCCCAAATGTTTGAGGTTTTGGATTTGGATCCTCCTGAAGCGGCTCCTCGGCCAAAGGGTGAGCTTTTTGGGGTGACCAAGCCGCGCTTGGAGTTTCCCAGTCAACAGCATTTCGAGAATGTTGTCCTTAAGGAATGGGAGCAACCTACGTGTCTCGTTGGGGTGCCGCCTAGCTGGGATAGAAAGTATCCCTTTCCGTCGGACTTGGTTAAGCGTTGGTCTGTCCCTCCCGAGGTTGATGCTCCGGTTTTGGGACTATCTAATACAGCTGTTTTGCATTCTCCTGACACGACTTCTCTTAAGGACGGCGAGGATCGCCGGATTGATCAGCTGGCCCGCCATGGTTTTGTCTGTGCGGGTTCTGTTTTGAGACCGGTTTGTGCTTCGGAACTTTTATTGTTGGCGGTTAGGTCTATTGTCAGGGATTTATGTGTGGATCTTGATCCTTCTTGTGATGAGTTTCTTGCCCTTAAGCGTTGCGAATCTTTCATTTCATTTATCCTTGCCGCTCAGGATGATGCCATGTTGATGTGTGGCAGGGCTACGGCTCTGTTGGTTGCTATCCGCCGCTCGGTGTGGTTGCGGCAATGGACTGCTGATTTTAATTCCAAGAGATCGCTCACGGCTCTTCCCTTTCTGGGTTTGAGACTGTTCGGTGAGAAGTTAGATTCAGTTGCCAGGGGAGGTAAGTTACCTCAGCGCAAGAAATTTTGTCGTTCCTTTTGGGGGGCGGCCTCTTTCAATCCTTCCTTTCGAGGAGCCAGAGCCGGCAGGGGTGCAGGCTTTTTCGGCTTCCAGGGGTGACAGCTGGAACAGGGGTAGAGGCCGTGGCCGTCCCGTTCACCTCTGGGGCGCCAAACCCAAACCAGCTGCCAAGCCCACTCAGCAATGAGGGGGCACCCTCACCCTTACGGGTGGGGGGACGGTTGCGACTCTTCTCCCGGGTATGGGACCAGGAGGTCTCGGACAGGTGGATCCGGGAGGTGGTGTCGGCCGGTTACAAGCTGGAGTTCGAGTCCCACCCTCCTCCAGATTTTTCAGGTCTCGGGTTCCTTTAGATCCTTTGGCCGCGCAGGGGCTCCTGGCGGCGGTGAGGAATCTTCTGGAAATGGCAGTCATCTGCCCGGTCCGGAGGTGGGGCATGGGTATTATTCCAATCTCTTCACAGTGCCCAAGAAGGACGGGTCGTTTCGTCCCATTCTGGATTTGAAGTTTCTCAACCTGTTTATTTGTCCCTGGAAGTTTTGCATGGAAACTCTGCGGTCAATTCGCTTCGGCAGGGGGACTTTATGACGTCCATATACATCAAGGATGCATACCTTCACATTCCGATCTTTCCGGCTCACCAGAGGTTTCTTCGCTTTGTGGTGGAGGATCGGCATTTTCAGTTTGTGGCTCTTCCATTCGGTCTCACCTCGGCTCCAAGAGTATTCACCAAGGTGTTGGCGGGCGTGATGGCCCTTCTCAGAGCTCAGGGGATTCGCATTGTGCCTTATTTGGACGATCTTCTCATCATGGCTCCTTCCTTCAGTCAAGCGGAAGTGGACACCAGCACGGTGGTGTCCACTCTGGAGAGGTTCGGCTGGGTGATCAACTACCCCAAGTCCTCTCTTGTTCCGGCCAGGATGGTGACTTTTCTGGGGATGTCCTTGGACTCTTGCCAGCACAGAGTTTTTCTCCCTCAGGCCAAGGTTCTTTTGATTCAGGAATTGGTTCAGCTTCTTCTTTCCAATCCTCGCCCGTCCATCCGTCTAGGGATGAGACTGGTGGGGTTGATGGTAGCTTCTTTCGAGGCAGTTCCCTTTGCTCAGTTTCACACGTGGACGCTTCAGCTTCATCTGTTGGGACCGGCGACCGCGATTGTTGGATCGGTCCTTCCGGATGTCCCCCCGGGTTCGGCAGTCTCTACAGTGGTGGATGGTCTCGGACAATCTCTTGAAGGGCAGGTCATTTCTGACCCCGCTTTGGGAAACTGTCACCACGGACGCCAGTTTGTCAGGATGGGGAGGTTTCTGGAAGGATCTTCGGTTCCGGGGGCGGTGGGGTCCTCAGGAGGCCCACTTGCCCATCAATGTTCTGGAGTTGAGAGCCATCAGGTTGGTTCTGTCTCACTTGACGCAGCATTTACAGGGCTTGCCGGTTCAGGTTCGATCGGACAATCGGACGGCGGTTGCTTACATCAATCACCAAGGAGGGACTCGCAGTCTGGGTGCCCTCAGAGAGGTGTCTCTGATCCTAGTTTGGGCGGAGACTCATGTCCCTTGCATCTCGGCAGTGTACATTTCAGGAGTGGAAAACACGGAGGCGGACTTTCTGAGCCGGTGTTCTTCCCGCCGGGGGGAATGGTCTCTCCACCCCCAGGTGTTTTGGTCGCTTTGTCTCCGGTGGGGGACGCCGTAGGTGGATCTGTTTGCCTCTCGTCACAATCACAAGCTTCCGACATTCGTGTCGCTTTCTCAGGATCCTCTGGCGGCGGATGCCATGGCCCTGAGCTGGGGGGACCTGGGGTTTCTTTATCTGTTTCCTCCGATTCCCATGCTAGGCAGGGTGTTGCGAAAGTTGGTTCTGGAAGGAGTTCCCGCCATTCTCGTGGCTCCAAGGAGGCCAAGGCGGGTGTGGTTCGCAGACATCGTTTGTCTGGCAGTGGGTCAGTTGGATCTGCCTCTTCGGACGGATCTTCTCACTCAGGGTCAACTATGTTACCCCAATTTACCAACGCTGGCTTTGACGGCTTGGCTGCTGAAACCTCCATCTTAAAGGAGGAAGGTCTTTCGGATTCGGTTATTCAGACTCTTATTAGTGCCAGGAAGAGGTCCTCTTCTACCATCTATTATAGGGCTTGGAGATCTTATATTGATTGGTGTTAGGCTAGATCTTTGCCCTGTCGGGTCTTCTCTGTTTCTAGGATTTTGGAATTTGTTCAATCTGGGCTGGACTCTGGTCTTCAGCTGAGTACTTTGAAGGGGCAGGTTTCTGCCTTGTCTATCTTTTTTCAAAGGTCATTTGCACTCCATCCTTTGGTCAAGACTTTTTTCCAGGGGGTTTCGCATCTGCGGCCCCCTAGGAAGCCTTTGCTCCCTGTTTGGGATTTGAATTTGGTTCTCTCTGCTTTTCAGGCTCCTCCTTTTGAGCCTTTGCAGGATATTTCTCTATCTATGTTGACTCAGAAGGTTGCCTTTTTGGTGGCCATCACTTCGGTTCGGCGTGTTTTCGGTTTATTCGTCCCCGGAAGTTTCGCATGGAAACCCTGCGATCGGTTCGCTCAGGCAGGGGGACTTTATGACTTCCATAGACATCAAGGATGCATACCTTCACATTCCAATTTTTCCGGCTCATCAGAGGTTTCTTCGCTTTGTGGTGGAGGATCAGCATTTCCAGTTTGTAGCTCTTCCTTTCGGCCTCGGCTCCGAGAGTGTTCACCAAGGTGTTGGCGGGAGTGATGGCCCTGCTCAGAGCTCAAGGGATTCGCATTGTGCCTTACCTGGACGATCTTCTCATCATGGCGCCTTCCTTCAGTCAAGCAGAAGGGGACACCGGCATGGTGGTGTCTATGCTGGAGAGGTTCGGCTGGGTGATCAACTACCCCAAGTCCTCTCTGGTTCCGGCCAGGGTGGTGACTTTTCTGGGGATGTCCCTGGACTCTTGCCAGCACAGAGTTTTTCTCCCTCAGGCCAAGGTTCTGTTGATTCAGGATTTGGCTCAGCTTCTTCTTTCCAATTCTCGCCCGTCCATCCGGCTTGGGATGAGACTGGTGGGGTTGATGGTAGCCTCTTTCGAGGCAGTTCCCTTTGCGCAGTTTCACACAAGGACGCTTCAGCTTCATCTTTTGGCGTCTTGGGACCGGCGACCGCGGTCGTTGGATCGGTCCTTCCGGATGTCCCCTCGGGTTCGGCAGTCTCTTCTGTGGTGGATGGTCTCGGACAATCTTCTGAAGGGCAGGTCATTTTTGACACCGCTTTGGGAAACTGTCACCACGGACACCAGTTTGTCGGGATGGGGAGGTTTCTGGAAGGATCTTTGGTTCCGGAGGCGGTGGGGCCCTCAGGAAGCCCACTTGCCCATCAATGTTCTGGAGTTGAGAGCCATCAGGTTGGTTCTGTCTCACTTGACGCAGCATTTACAGGGCCTGCCGGTGCAGGTTCGGTCGGACAATCGGACGGCGGTTGCTTACATCAATCACCAAGGAGGGACTCGCAGTCTGGGTGCCCACAGAGAGGTGTCTCTGATTCTAGTTTGGGCGGCGACTCATGTTCCTTGCATCTCGGCAGTGTACATTCCAGGAGTGGAGAACATGGAGGCGGACTTCCTGAGCAGGTGCTCTTCCCGCCGGGGGGAATGGTCTCTCCATCCCCAGGTGGTTCGGTCGCTTTGTCTCCGGTGGGGGATGCCGGAGGTGGATCTGTTTGCCTCTCGTCACAATCACAAGCTTCCGATATTCGTGTCGCTGTCCCAGGACCCTCTGGCTCTGGCGGCGGATGCCATGGCTCTGAGCTGGAGGGACCTGGGGTTTCTTAATCTGTTTCCTCCGATTCCCATGCTAGGGAGGGTGCTGAGAAAGCTGGTTCTGGAAGGAGTTCCCGCCATTCTCGTGGCGCCAAGGTGGCCAAGACGGGTGTGGTTCGCAGACATCGTTCGTCTGGCAGTGGATCAGTTCGAGCTGCCTCTTCGGCCGGATCTTCTCACTCAGGGTCTACTGTGTTACCCCAGTTTACCAACGCTGGCTTTGACGGCTTGGCTGCTGAAACCTCCATCTTGAAGGAGGAAGGCCTTTCGGATTCGGTCATTCGGACTCTTATCAGTGCCAGGAAGAGATCTTCTTCTTCCATCTATTATAGGGCTTGGAGATCTTATATTGATTGGTGTGAGGCGAGATCTTTGCCCTGCCGGGTCTTTTCTATCTCTAGGATTTTGGAATTTCTTCAATCTGGGCTGGACTCTGGTCTGCAGCTTAGTACCTTGAAGGGGCAGGTTTCGGCCTTGTCTATCTTTTTTCAGAGGTCTTTTGCTTTCCATTCTTTGGTCAAGACTTTTTTCCAGGGGGTTTCGCATCTGCGGCCTCCTAGGAAGCCTTTGCTCCCTGTTTGGGATTTGAATTTGGTCCTTTCTGCTCTTCAGGCTCCTCCTTTTGAGCCTTTGCAGGATATTGCTCTATCTATGTTGACTCAGAAGGTTGTCTTTTTGGTGGCCATCACTTCGGTTCAGCGTGTTTCGGAGTTGGCAGCCTTGTCTATTCAGGCTCCTTATTTTGAGAAACATCAGGACAAAGTGGTTTTTCGTTTCAAGCCAGACTTTCTCCCTAAAGTGGTTTCTGCTTTTCATCTGAATCAGGACATTGTTCTTCCCTCCTTGTGTCCTAGGCCTGGGAATGACAAGGAGAGGGCGTTGCATTGTTTGGATGTGGTACGTTGTGTCAAGTACTATTTGCGTATTACGTCTTCGTTTCGTAAGACTGATGCCTTTTTCGTGGTGCCCTGTGGGGCTAGGAAGGGTTTGGCTCCGGCCAAGTCTTCCATTAGTAAATGGATTCGTCAGGCGATTGTTGGAGCCTACTCTGCCAAGGGGAAGGATCCCCCTTTTCGTGTTACTGCTCATTCTACTCGTGCGGTTGGAGCGTCCTGGGCCTTTCAGCACCAGGCTTCTGTTGATCAAGTTTGTAAGGCTGCTACTTGGTCTTCTGTTCACACCTTTTCCAAGTTTTACAAGGTTGATGTGCGGGCCTCAGCGGATGCTGTTTTTGGCCCCAAGGTTCTGCAGGCTGCAGTGGTTTGAGTTTCTGCATTATTGCCTGGTTGGATACCCGCCCTTTTTGGACACTGCTGTTGGATGTCCCATGCTTAAGGATTTAAGTAACCTGAAGCGGGGTGTGTGACATACTTAGAATAATACCATTTTGTGAATACTCACCTGTAAAATGGGTATTATAAGTATGTCACACACCCCGCTTCACCCGCCCTTTTTGGTATCCTGGTTCTTTATATGGTGAAGCTTTTTTGTTATATTTGAGGGTTACCGTTGGTTTTTTTCCTGGTACCTTGTCTTATTGCTGTTTGAATTACTGGGGATTTGTTAGGAGGTACCAGGTATGTATAGACCGGGAGGGGCTTGTCTTTTTATGGACTTCTCTGCAAGACTGCCACCTAGCGGTGAGTATAACCCATGCTTAAGGATTTAAGTAACCTGAAGCGGGGTGTGTGACATACTTAGAATACCCATTTTACAGGTGAGTATTCACAAAATGGTATTATATCCTATCATAGGTGTTGCTTCTGAATTATGTGGGATCTGCCCCTATTTATGAAAGCCTCTCAATGGCCAAAGTGAACTGGCAACCTGGAGCAACAGGGAATTGTAGGCAATAAAGAGCCGGAGAATTGAGAAATGTGTTTCCATGTCATTGGCATTTGAGTTTGGGTTCGTATACACTTGCTTGTCCGTCGATCCTGTGAAGTACCAGGCCAGGCTGGTTTGTCACATAGCCACTAGACTGAAAAAAAAAAGTGTTCTGCTATACTTGAAAAGAGCCAGCGTGGTGACAGATAAAGTGATGGCTCAGAGAATAGCTAAATAATTATGTTCTAACCAGGGTAAGGAAGGTGGGAAGACACATTATTGGGAACATTTGTGTTTAGGGTTGGATATACCTAGAGTCAACATTTTAAGAAATCTAATGATACGTTTTTTAATGGTATTTTTATTTAATTTTTTTTACCAGAAAGTAACATTGCAGCCGCCCATGAGAAAATAGCTGAATGCAAAAAACAGATTTTACAGGCCAAGCGCATCCGGAAAAATCGCCAAGGTAAGGAAATACTTGTACCTGTTGCTGGTGAAAACATCTGTGGTCAATATGGGGACAGGCTTGACCTAGTGGTCGATTCCTAGCTGGGATGTGACTGAATTGCCCTTGAGCAAGGCACCTAACTCTCCAGCTGCTTTCCAGGAGGTGTGTATTTCATTTACAGGGGTAAGTTACTGCCCACCAGCACCTTCTATTGAAGGATCGCCACACATCCCCATAACTTCAGCTGGAGGGCAGCTTTTTTTCTGAATTTAAAGAGGGTGGAAAACTGTTATGCCCAGCCCTAGGATATGAATGACTCCAAATCCCCTGGTGTCTCCTTAAAGGCCACTCCAGCCCGTCCTGGAAAAAAGAATAAAAAAACATAACCCCTGCCCTGCCCCCTTAAAATCGCGATCCTGCTAATGTCATCAAAGGGAAGAAAAACTCTCCTTCAACCTGAATCCAGCCCCAGAAGTCTGCGCTGTGTGGCTGGCAGCTGAGAGTGGCGCTCTCTGTGGGAGAGCATGCGAGGCAGAAAGCGCCAGCTCTCAGTGGCAGTCCGGACATCAGGAAGATGGCGGCAGCCGTTTGATGCCAGCTGCGGCACTGACGGGGGCAATATTTTTTTTTTTAATTGTTTAATAGAAACATTACCCAGGATTATCTCGACCTTGGGTTTTGCTCCTCTCTAATAGGCCATTGAATGCCTGGCAAGGTGAATATACTGGATGATCGGGGGTATTTCATTCAGAATTTGAATGCCCCAGTAATTGGAAAATGTCCTCCCTTTAGACCGCAGGAAGGTTGATATTCTTCTTTAAGATCTTGTGTAGGTAGAGCATTGCCTCAGGATGGGAGACATGTGCCACATGACCAGGCTTCCTAAAATAGGGTCAGATAACATTTCCACTGTATTCTCTCTATTGTATTTTATTGTTTTTTTTCTTTATTCTCTCAGAGTATGACGCATTAGCCAGAGTGATAGAGCATCACCCAGATCGCCATGAAACATTAAAGTATGTATTTGTCAGCTGCCCTACGCTGTGCATAAGTATATTTTTCATCATAATAACTTAATTGTCCTTTAAAGCCAGGGTTGTTTAGTCTATAATCCAAACTCCTCTATTTTACCGGGCTCCGACAACGTCAGAAATGGCCAGTAATTAGTAATAGCACATTTACTGTAATGATATGATAATGTCAAGCTAATTCTCATCATTATATAAGTAATCAGGCTATTTAGATAGAAGCATATTTATTAGAGTACAATGTCTGAACACACAAGTTGAAGTGCTGTCCATTCAATAACATTAAGCCAATACTCCCTCTGAGTAGCAACAGTAAATTTGAGGCATTGTATGTAACTAAGGGCCTTGGGCAGCATTAAACTGGACCATCACCCTTACAACAAACAGTTCTCATATGCATCCCCTCCCCAGGGTATATATATAGATAGATAGATATCCCAGCTCAAAGTGGACCAAAACCCTCAGTGGAGTCTGAGTTTACTCCCTTAATCCCCTGGCAACTTTTTGTCTGGCTGTCCTTAAAACAAATTCAGGAAATATAAACATTTTCCTTATAAAGCTCTTTGTGATAAATGTCTGTTCAGTGGCAAACATATGTAAAGTTCTTTTCCTGTCTTTCTGTGGATGGAGCTCGGTGCAAAAGAAGAGTTTCTCTTTAAAGAGGGAATCTATGCTCTTTGTAACATCCCTCGCCACCATTATCTTCCCCTTTGCTAAGCCCAATTTGGGCCTTAAATGAATAAAAACTACTTAGCTGATCACTGCAGTCCTCCCCTCATGCAGATAGTGGTCACACTGCTGCATGGAATTGGGTGACTGTCATGTCGTGTAAGGTCCCAGCTTCAGCTTCCATGCATATTGTCTGCCTCTCAGTGAATCGTTTTTGTTGTTGCCCAAATTGGGGTTTGGCACAGTGGAAGCGAGGGGTTGGTGGAGTTATTAATGCAGGGCTCACTGTTGTTGCATGGAATGGTGTTAGTCTGCAGTTGCATGGAGCCGGGACCCTTATTAGATGTATACATTCTACGTCTTTTACTTGTGGACAGAATCGTGCCTTGAAATTAGAGGCAAAGCTGGGCAGGCAGCTGATCAGTGCTGTGTGTATTGCAGGCAACTGGAGTCGCTGGACAAGGAGCTGAAGCAGCTATCGCACACCAAGGAGAGTGTTGAGGACAAGGTGAGAAAGATGTTCTGTAATCTAATGGAATTATTTGGGTAATCAAACCTATTTTAATTATTATTTTTCTTTATATTAGTACTGGTAAGAGGCCCCTGCTCTACTACAGCTACTGCACCTCTGTATAGCATTTAGTTTGTGATCTGCAGAATACCAGAAAGATGTGGCACTGCATCAGAGCAACCTGGATGTGGCAGTTAGTGGCACAATATCGGCCCTAATAAAGCCAGATACAGTCAACGCTGAAGAGTTGCGTCCCTATTAATGGTGGAAATGGCTTTCATGCCTTTCCAGGTTTATTGGAAAGGCATAATTTCAGGCCTCCTATTGCTGTTTAACTGGAGTGGCATCCCAAATCAGCATGCACTATAGTTACAGAGCAATAGAAATCTGGCAGGCATGCTAAATTTCCATGGTTCTATTTTCCATCATTAGAGGTGGCCACTGCCAGACTAGCACCGAACAGCTGTGTTATTGCACTGTCCACAACTCCAGTTCAAGGGGATTACAAAAATCACATGGAGGCCGATTTAAGACTAGTGCCATGTATTGCCGTGTGAGCGTCTGTATAGCGGCGCTTAGAGCGACCGCTAGTAGACACTGTAAGTGGGTGTAATGCGCCATAACGTGGCATAGTGGGCGGACAATTGACGCTGTAGTATCCTGTTCAGCAGTGAAAAATGTCTGGTGGGCGCTGTAGAAGCGTTCTCCCTGATTCACTGCAGAGAACGCTAGGTGGTGTCTCTAGGCCAAAGCGCCCAAGACTACGCTACATCTAACAGGACAACACTGCAGCGAACGATGGGCAGCGCCAGTTAAGTGCGTCCGGCACTCAGGGCTGAAGCCCGCATTCTAAAACTGGACGCTGTAGCATAGAGCGTCAGTTATGTGATAAAAGTCTGTTTCTCAACACATATACACCAGCACCAGAGCGAAAACACATGGAATGACGTGGTGTTATCACTATGACAATGACACTGCAATGTCAGACCTGCACATTCAATTCTGCATAAAAAAATTAAAACAAAAAAAGAACAATAAAAGTGTTTGTTTGCTGGGCAGGAGAGGACACACAATTATTTGAGCAAAAAAAATTATAGTTTACTTTAGCAACACACTGTTTAAACACAACCAAATGAAACCCCATTGAAATGTATGGGGGAGCGCTACAGAGTGACCGGCACTACGTGGCGCTCCTGAGCTTAGAGCACCGGCGCTATATACTGAGCCGCCTCTAGTAATACATGTGACACTACATGACGCTGTTAGAGGCACTCACCAGATTCACTTTCTTAAATGTGGTTTTCACGCCCAGCGTTCACCCAGCGCTATGTGCACTACATGGCACTACCTGGCGTTATCCTTTTTTAAATAACCTTAGTATCAAAAACAAAATTCTAGATTGTAAGAGGAGTTACTTTTGCACCTCATCTAGAAGACCCAAACAGATGTGGTTTTCCTTTCTTGGTAAGAATAAAATGCAGGGGTGACAGGTTTTTGAGCATTCCATTCCACTTTTACAGGGGTGATCTTCTCCATCTTCTGAGCCAGCTTTCAGGGAGCAGCATTGCATGATGGGTGAAAAGCATATACACATAATAAAAACTGCTATCCCAATAAGCGATTATTCCAGAACAGATCATTAACATTGAGCTGTGTTCTCTTGTTAAAGGAGAATAGTGCGTTCTTTTTTCCTTCCAGTAATATAATGAAACAGGCTTGGCTGCATTTTATTCTGAAGGAGGTTGTATAAGTGACCCCCTCCTCTTCCTGACAAGCATGTTTACATAGATTTTTATTACTGAACTTGTTCTTTGCCTTATTGATGCCTCATGAAAGACAGCAGAGAGACATCTTATTCGCGCCATAGTGATTCCTTTGCCCCTGAGATTTGTGACTCACACACACATATATACACGTAAAGGCTGCCCATATCAATCTATGGCCATTTTACTCCGGGGTGCCAAGGAACAAAACCCAATTTTGACTATCCGGGGTTCGTTCAGTGTCCTGATTTGAGATGCCCTGCTGTATAAAACCCCCCAGATCACCCATAGTAACCTTTCCCAGTCTATGGGCAAATGGCTTAGTTTGTGTTACTGTCCCCATTCCCAGCAGCAGGCGTGCTCCTGCCCCCAGCCTATCTGAATGAAGGTGCTGGGGATGTGTCTGATGGTGTTTACATTGGTGAGGGAGACAGAAAGAAGATGAGCTTACTAATGCTCGGGGTGGTTCACACAGTAGGTCATCCCGGATCTGATCGAATTGCCCTTGGGAGTCTCTCATACATTTTTCCACTAAGAGGCATAAATAGCTGCAGTTATCCACAGGGTTTTTGATTTGTCTTCCTGTGGACCAAAAATATTTTCTGTAATCATTTGCTCTAACTGTAGAACCTACAAAAGCCCCCATGTTTCAAACAGGCGGGAACTGTGATTGAAACACAAGCTCAGCATGCCTTGTCTTGCTTCTATTGGCCTTATACATATGGAATATTGAAACACAAGCTCAGCAAGCCTTGCCTTGCTTCTATTGGCCTTATACATGGGGAATATTGAAACACAAGCTCAGCAAGCCTTGCCTTGCTTCTATTGGCCTTATACATGGGGAATATTGAAACACAAGCTCAGCAAGCCTTGTCTTGCTTCTATTGGCCTTATACATGGGGAATATTGAAACACAAGCTCAGCAAGCCTTGCCTTGCTTCTATTGGCCTTATACATGGGGAATATTGAAACACAAGCTCAGCAAGCCTTGCCTTGCTTCTATTGGCCTTATACATGGGGAATATTGAAACACAAGCTCAGCAAGCCTTGCCTTGCTTCTATTGGCCTTATACATGGGGAATATTGAAACACAAGCTCAGCAAGCCTTGCCTTGCTTCTATTGGCCTTATACATGGGGAATATTGAAACACAAGCTCAGCAAGCCTTGCCTTGCTTCTATTGGCCTTATACATATGGAATATTGAAACACAAGCTCAGCAAGCCTTGCCTTGCTTCTATTGGCCTTATACATGGGGAATATTGAAACACAAGCTCAGCAAGCCTTGCCTTGCTTCTATTGGCCTTATACATGGGGAATATTGAAACACAAGCTCAGCAAGCCTTGCCTTGCTTCTATTGGCCTTATACATGGGGAATATTGAAACACAAGCTCAGCAAGCCTTGCCTTGCTTCTATTGGCCTTATACATGGGGAATATTGAAACACAAGCTCAGCAAGCCTTGCCTTGCTTCTATTGGCCTTATACATGGGGAATATTGAAACACAAGCTCAGCAAGCCTTGCCTTGCTTCTATTGGCCTTATACATGGGGAATATTGAAACACAAGCTCAGCAAGCCTTGCCTTGCTTCTATTGGCCTTATACATGGGGAATATTGAAACACAAGCTCAGCAAGCCTTGCCTTGCTTCTATTGGCCTTATACATATGGAATATTGAAACACAAGCTCAGCAAGCCTTGCCTTGCTTCTATTGGCCTTATACATGGGGAATATTGAAACACAAGCTCAGCAAGCCTTGCCTTGCTTCTATTGGCCTTATACATGGGGAATATTGAAACACAAGCTCAGCAAGCCTTGCCTTGCTTCTATTGGCCTTATACATGGGGAATATTGAAACACAAGCTCAGCAAGCCTTGCCTTGCTTCTATTGGCCTTATACATGGGGAATATTGAAACACAAGCTCAGCAAGCCTTGCCTTGCTTCTATTGGCCTTATACATGGGGAATATTGAAACACAAGCTCAGCAAGCCTTGCCTTGCTTCTATTGGCCTTATACATGGGGAATATTGAAACACAAGCTCAGCAAGCCTTGCCTTGCTTCTATTGGCCTTATACATGGGGAATATTGAAACACAAGCTCAGCAAGCCTTGCCTTGCTTCTATTGGCCTTATACATGGGGAATATTGAAACACAAGCTCAGCAAGCCTTGCCTTGCTTCTATTGGCCTTATACATGGGGAATATTGAAACACAAGCTCAGCAAGCCTTGCCTTGCTTCTATTGGCCTTATACATGGGGAATATTGAAACACAAGCTCAGCAAGCCTTGCCTTGCTTCTATTGGCCTTATACATGGGGAATATTGAAACACAAGCTCAGCAAGCCTTGCCTTGCTTCTATTGGCCTTATACATGGGGAATATTGAAACACAAGCTCAGCAAGCCTTGCCTTGCTTCTATTGGCCTTATACATGGGGAATATGTATTAGGGCGCACAGTCCTATATTAGTTTTATTAACTTTTTAATGATCTTTTCCTTCAGCTGGAATTAAGAAGAAAACAGTTTCACGTCCTCCTTAGCACCATTCATGAGCTCCAACAAACTCTGGAAAGTAAGTTCTGCCATCACATTTGTGACATGCAAGAGGGTCTAAAGTGTATGTTAATATTTTAACTTATGTAGGAAGGAGTATTTTGCATTATGCACCTGTGTCCTCTGTCAGCAGACCGCCACTCCATGTCGCTCCCGGCTATGGCGGTTTGCTACCATGATTACTGGCCTGAGCCCAGTCTCCTGACTGCCAATAAAGCTTAAAGCGGACCTTCACCATGATTTATTGAAAAGCCCAAACCCTTAAAAAACGATTCCCCGGCATCTAAAATTAATATATTTTAAGTTTTTAGTCACTTATTATTCTTTCCCCCACTGGGCTGCAACTCTGTTCAGGACTCTAGAATACGGGCGCCGCCATCTTGACTCAGAAGCATCACACTTACTGAGGAGAGGAGAGTGGAATAAAGTACAGGGGGGTGGGTTATAGCTGTGTTTTCCTCAGACCGAGCAGAGCTGGGGTCAGGAAAAGATCAGCAATCCCAGAATGGAGAGCAGCACAGTCAGAAGGCACTTCCTGTTTGCAGGCTGCCTGATGTTCCATGAGCCGCCATCTTGGATGTTTAAAGGCTCTTAACATGCAGTAGATGCATGCAGGATGATTTTTAATGTGAGCAATCTATATGTACAGGGTGTGGGAAACATATAAGATAAACTCTTATTTAGAGTGAAGGACCGGTTTAAGCATTTGGTACTGCATTACAATCACATGTCCATAATAGCCTGGCTGATGGGGGCTTGGCTCACACCATTCTATCGTAGGTCATGTTTAATCCTGTCCTCTACAAACCGGTTAGTTGTTACAGTGGTTGCTTGGATAGCATATGTTTAGCAGTTGCTCCCATTTCTTAGGAGACTTCTTCCACCTGTTACACATAGATTACATTTCTTTTTTCCTTTCTCTAGATGATGAGAAACTGTCTGAAGAATCTCAAGATGACCAAATGGAAACTGAAGCTCAGTAGATGGTCATGTGCTTTAATAGTGGAGTTAAAGATGGTGTTCCGCTCAGCAGTCTATCGTTTAGTCACTGCCCATCTCCCATTACCTTGGACTTCATTGCATCCTACCCTTATGACATTTACCCCTGTGTCCTGTATTTTTGACCCCCCTTCTTTGCTGTATTTCCTGTCTCTTCAGTCTTGCCTAACCCAAGTCCTGTGACGTTGATCATGCTGCTGCAGCCCTGGTATGTGAAGCCTGGTGTTGCGCTTCCAGGTTCCACTTGGCTAGAGGTGTATCGCAGTGAATGAAGCTCAGCCAAGGCATCCATGGAGAATAATGGCCACCTTGATCTAGCCTCGTACATCGATCAACCTGGAAATCATATACCAGGGCTGCAGAAGACACCATGGGACCCAGGTGAAGGTAAGCAGGGCACCCTGATCTGGTGTCTGTAGGGAGCGTGCACAGAAGTGTTATTGTAAGTGGTACTGGGAAGGGAAGTCTAACTACATACATCAAGTGCTAAAAAATGCTTAAAACATGGGCTCTCCATAAACCATTATAAAGAAAAGATGTAAAGTATAACCCACTGTGCTGCTTTGGTGTTCGTACAAATGTCTCAATGTAAGTTCATCGTTCACCTTTGCTTTTAAGCAGGTCATTTTTTTTTTTTTTTATTTAAACCTTACAATATAAAAGCCCTGTGTATAATAAATGGTCCATTTGGGGCTAATTATTTACTATATGGCCAGCCTAGTTTAATCTAAACATGGTGCAGTGCCGCTTTTGACCACTAGATGGGCAGATTGTGAAAATGGGCGGATTGTGAAAAGTAAATGATTAAAAAAAAAAAAAAAACCTCTCGCCTGTTATTGCTAGCTTTCTGCTTACATATACCACCTGTTTTCCTACTGCACAGCACGGCCTGTTTCATGTAGTCCTTACGTTTGGTATTCCGCCACATGGCGCAGTGTACTGCAGAAGAATTGTGGCTCCTCCCGGCCCCATATAAAAACCAGAATCTCCCATAGACCTCCAGTGTTTCCTTTTCAGTGATACTGCAAAGAAGATGGCTCTCTATGTTGCGCAGGTGAGCGGGGCAACCAAGCCTGCGGCCCTGCATGTCTATTTCCACCCGCTTCCAGACCCTCTTTGCCTCCCAGCCTTGGCTGACGGATCGGGTGAGGGTAGAGGAAGGAGCACTAGGGTCAGGTGCTCGGGGAGCGCTGCTCCAAGCCGCAGACCCTGTACCACAAAGGGGAGCCGGCCATAGGCTTTATGGTGAGCCTGCTGAGGGATGAGGAACTCCTTTCTCTATGTGTGGGGGTGAGTCGTGTTTGGGGACTTGTGTTGCTATCCAGTCTCCTCTTGTTTTTTGTTCTGTCTCCCTTCCCTTTGGTGTCCCCTGCACCTCCCCCCCCCCCCCCCCCCCCCCCCCGCCATCTGGCCCCGTCTGGCTGCTCCCGCCGCTGCCTGCCCTCTCCTCCCCTCTCCCCGACGGGTATTCGAGGGGTGGGGGTGGTAGCGGCGGGTGGGTTATTCTAAGTATGTCACACACCCCACTTCAGACATTAATTCATGGGTACTCACCGCTAGGTGGCGCTGCTTTGCAGAGAAGTCCAGAAAAAGCAAGCCCCTCACGGTCTATACATACCTGGTATCTCCTAACAATTCCCCAGTGTTCTTCTCTGCAACGTGGCAACAAGACAGAAGAAAGAAGTCTCCTGCTTGCAGGTAGCCGGGGTATCACCCCGGCCCCCCCCCATGGTCTATTTCTGCCCGGCTTTCTTTTTGATGTAGCCCCTGGTTAATGGTAGCCTCCCAGCTTAGGCTGTAGGCTGGGCAAGGGTAGATAGCACCTTAGGTGCTTAGGAGCTTAGCTCCTCCGCTCGTCCCCATATTATGGGGCATAGCGGCGATCCGGTTTTTGGTGATCCGGATGTGGGATGCCCCGGGCCTGATTTTCCCCTTAGGTTCCCTTCCTGTCATTTTCCTTCCTTCATTTATACATGTGCTTGTGTGTGTTGTGAGGCAGGGACGGGTGGCCTGGCTCCGGCCCGTCCGGTCTGCCTTTATAGGGTGCTTGGGGGTTACTGTAGCCCCTGTGGCTTGTGATGTCGGGTGGCCTGGCGGCGCGTTGCGCCGGTCCGCCAGGGATACTTTCACTGGCTGTTTGGGCGGGCGGGCCGGGCAGCGTGCTCCGCCGGCCCGCTCGACGGCTTCTGCGGGCGTCATCGCGCGGCGCCCGCGGCTTGGGCCTTGGCGCGGCTGCTGTGGATGCCCCGCTGGCAGGTGGGGCCGGGCGGCATGCGTTGCCGCCGGTCCTCCTGCGGGCTTATGCGGGCGCCATGGTATGTGGCGCTCGCGGCTTGGTTTCGCGGGCTGCGGCCTGCGCGGGCCGCGACGTGTATGACGGGGTACGTGGGGGGCGGGGCTACAGAGGTCCCGCGCTCCTGGCGGGCCCGCCCTTCTTCCCCGTCTCCTTCTCGTTCTGGCGGCGTTTCTGTGCGGACCTCAGGTGGGTGCCTGCTTGTTCTCCCGGCAATTCATGTTGTCTGGACGCTCTTTTTAGTGTGTGCGTCCAGTTTGCTGATAAGGGGGGGGGCAGCGTTCTTGTCTCTTTAGGGTTACACTGGCCTTGGGTCCATTTGGTCTGTGCCTCCGTCCCCCCCCTCTTGGGGGTGGTGGCGGGCCTTGGGGCATGCTGGCTGTCAATGCATGTAATATATATATAGCCGGCCCTGTGTTTGTTCTTTAGTCTGAGCCACCTATTGTGTTTCTGTGTGCATGTGCTTACTATTGTCTTTTCTTTGTTTTCCAGATCCCGGGATTCCTTCACTCTGGGCTCTCCCGGTCGTATATACCTGGCTATTGGGTTTTGGGTCCCTTTTGCTATTCCCTGACAGGCCTATTTACACTTTTCATCATATATATATATATATAGATATAGATATAGATATAGATATAGATATAGATAGATATATAGATAGATATAGATATATATTTATAGATATTTTATTAAAATCCCAGAGGGGCATCCCGGGTCGCTTACTGCGTAAATCCCTGGGGTCTGCGAATACCATAAATTCACCATATGGAGGCTACCAGAGATACCGGAACTAGTCCTTCGGGGCAGTCCAGGCTGTGTGGGGGATGTGGGACTCCGCTCCCAGGTGATGATGTTATCATTTGTATTCCATGTGCGCAGCGGAACATTGAGCGCCAGTCCGACACCTCGGTGCCTGGGACTTCTTCTACCGCGCCTTCTCCCTCCCCTCCTCGCCTGTTCCGGACCCCACGTGACGCGGCCGTTGGGGGTGATTCGCAATCTGAGGTATGCGCCCGTTTGGCCATCCTCGAGAAAATGTTTTCCGCAATGGTCGCTCAGAAGGCTCCAGCCAAGCGGAAACATCTGTCTCCGCCTCCGCGGGACTCAGATGAGGAAGTTGAGGTACTGGACTGGTCGGTTCGTCCCCTTGAAGAGGGTGAGCTTGTTGAGGAGTCAGAGGATGCCGAGGTTCAGCACTTGTCGGGCGCTGAGGGGGACCTGGAGGAGGGGCCCCCCCTTGATACGCCCACTATCCTGGCCCAAATGTTTGAGGTTTTGGATTTGGATCCGCCGGAAGTTACTCCTCGGCCTAAGGGTCAGCTTTTTGGGGGGTCCAAGCAGCGCTTGGAGTTTCCCAGTCAACAGCATTTTGAGGACATCATCCTTAAGCAGTGGGAGCAGCCTACGCGGCTTGTCGGGGTTCCGCCTAGTTGGGACAAGAAGTATCCTTTTCCATCGGATCTGTTGAAGCGTTGGTCTGTCTCTCCCGAGGTGGATGCTCCTGTTTTGGGGCTGTCTAATACGGCAGCTGTTCATCTCCCTGACACTACTTTTCTCAAGGACGGCGAGGATCGCCGGATTGATCAGTTGGCCCGTCATGGGTTTGTCTGTGCGGGTTCGGTTTTGAGGCCTGCTTGTGCTTCTGCCTTTCTGTCGTTGGCGGTTAGGTCTATGGTCAGGGACTTATGTGTGGATCTTGATCCTACCGGTGATGAGTTTCTAGTCCTTAAGCGTTGTGAATCCTTCTTGTCGTTTATTCTGGCCGCCCAGGAGGATGCTATGTTGATGTGTGGCAGGGCTACTGCTCTGTTGGTGGCTATTCGTCGTTCAGTTTGGCTGAGATAGTGGACGGCTGATTTTAATTCTAAAAGATCGCTTACGGCTCTCCCCTTTCTGGGTTTGAGGCTTTTTGGTGAAAAGCTGGATTCGGTTGCCAAGGGAGGCAAGTTGCCCCAGCGCAAGAAATTTCGCCGTTCCTTTCGGGGGGCGGTCTCCTTTAATCCGTCCTTTCGGGGGGCCAGAGCCGGCAGGGGTGCGGGCTTCTCGGCCTCCAGGGGCGCCAGTTGGCCTAAAGGTAGAGGCCGTGGCCGCTCCGTTCACGTCTGGGGCGCCAAGCCCAAGCCTGCGGTCAAGCCCGCTCAGCAATGAGGGGGCGCCCTCACCCGTACGGGTGGGGGGACGGTTGCGACTCTTCTCCCGGGTATGGGACCAGGAGGTCTCGGACAGGTGGATCCGGGAGGTGGTGTCGGCCGGTTACAAGCTGGAGTTCGAGTCCCGCACTCCTCTAAGGTTTTTCAGGTCTCGGGTGCCCTCGGATCCTTTGGCCGCACGGGGGCTCCTGGCGGCGGTAAGGAATCTTCTGGAATTGGCAGTCATCTGCCCGGTCCCTCCTTCAGAGGTGGGGCGCGGGTTTTATTCCAATCTCTTCACTGTACCCAAAAAGGGATCCTGGATTTGAAGCTTCTCAACAGATTTATTCGTCCCCGGAAGTTCCGCATGGAAACCCTGCGGTCTGCGATCGGTGCACTTCGGCAGGGGGACTTTATGACGTCCATAGACATCAAGGATGCTTACCTTCACATCCCGATCTTTCCGGCTCATCAGCGGTTCCTTCGCTTTGTGGTGGAGGATCGGCATTTTCAGTTTGTAGCTTTTCCGTTCGGCCTCACATCTGCGCCGAGAGTGTTCACCAAGGTGTTGGCGGGAGTGATGGCCCTGCTCAGAGCTCAGGGGATTCGCATTGTACCTTATCTGGACGATCTCCTCATCATGGCGCCTTCCTTCAGTCAGGCGGAAGGGGACACCAGTTTGGTGGTGTCTATGTTGGAGAGGTTCGGCTGGGTGATCAATTACCCAAAGTCCTCTCTGGTCCCGGCCAGGGTGGTGACTTTTCTGGGGATGTCGTTGGACTCTTGTCTGCACAGAGTTTTTCTCCCCCAGGCCAAGGTCCTTTTGATTCAGGAATTGGCTCAGCTTCTTCTTTCCAGTCCTTGCCCGTCCATTCGGCTAGGAATGAGACTGGTGGGGTTGATGGTGGCCTCGTTCGAGGCAGTTCCCTTCGCGCAGTTTCACACACGGACGCTTCAGCTTCATCTTTTGGCGTCTTGGGACCGGCGACCGCGGTCGTTGGATCGGTCCTTCCGGATGTCCCCTCGGGTTCGGCAGTCTCTTCTGTGGTGGATGGTCTCGGACAATCTTCTGAAGGGCAGGTCGTTTCTGACCCCGCTTTGGGAGACTGTCACCACGGATGCCAGTTTGTCAGGATGGGGAGGTTTCTGGAAGGATCTTCAGTTTCAGGGGCAGTGGGACCCTCGGGAAGCTCACTTGCCCATCAATGTTCTGGAGTTGCGAGCCATCAGGTTGGTTCTGTCTCAATTGACACATCATTTGCAGGGCCTGCCGGTGCAGGTGCGGTCAGACAATCGGACGGCGGTTGCTTACATCAATCACCAGGGGGGGACTCGCAGTCTGGGTGCCCACAGAGAGGTGTCTCTGATTCTTGTTTGGGCAGAGACTCATGTCCCTTGCATCTCGGCAGTTTACATTCCAGGAGTGGAGAACACGGAGGCGGACTTTCTGAGCCGGTGTTCGTCCCGCCGGGGGGAATGGTCTCTCCATCCCCAAGTGTTTCGGTCCCTGTGTCTTCGGTGGGGGACGCCGGAGGTGGATCTGTTTGCCTCTCGTCACAATCACAAGCTTCCGACGTTCGTGTCTCTGTCCCAGGACCCTCTGGCTCTGGCGGCGGACGCCATGGCCCTGAGCTGGAGGGATCTGGGGTTTCCTTATCTGTTTCCTCCGATTCCCATGCTGGGCAGGGTTCTGCGAAAGCTGGTTCAGGAAGGAGTTCCCGCCATTCTCGTGGCTCCAAGGTGGCCAAGGCGGGTGTGGTTCGCGGACATCGTTCGTCTGGCAGTGGATCAGCTCGATCTGCCTCTTCGGCCAGATCTTCTCACTCAGGGTCAGTTGTGTTACCCCAGTTTACCAACGCTGGCTTTGACGGCTTGGCTGCTGAAACCTCCATCTTGAAGGAGGAAGGTCTTTCGGATTCGGTCATTCGGACCCTTATTAGTGCTAGGAAGAGATCCTCTTCTTCCATCTATTATAGGGCTTGGAGATTGTATATTGATTGGTGTGGATCTAGATCTTTGCCCTGCCGGGTCTTTTCCGTTTTCAGGATTTTGGATTTTCTTCAGTCAGGGCTGGACTCTGGTCTTCAGCTGAGTACTTTGAAGGGGCAGGTTTCTGCCTTATCTATCTTTTTTCAGAGGTCTTTTGCAAGCCATTCTTTGGTCAAAACTTTTTTCCAGGGGGTTTCGCATTTGCGGCCTCCTAGGAAGCCGTTGCTCCCTGTTTGGGATTTGAATTTGGTTCTTTCTGCCTTTCAGGCTCCTCCCTTTGAGCCTTTGCGGGATATTGCCTTGTCTACTCTGACTCAGAAGGTTGCCTTTCTGGTGGCCATCACTTCTGTTCGGCGTGTTTCAGAGCTGGCGGCCCTGTCGATTCAGGCCCCTTATTTTGAGAAACATCAGGACAAGGTGGTTTTCAGATTCAAGCCGGACTTTCTTCCTAAAGTGGTCTCTGCTTTCCATCTTAATCAGGACATTGTTCTTCCTTCTTTGTGTCCTAAGCCTAAGAATGACAAGGAGAGTGCGTTGCACTGCTTGGACGTGGTACGTTGTGTCAAGTTCTATCTGCGTACTACGGCTCCTTTTCGCAGGACGGATGCCTTCTTCGTGGTGCCCTGTGGGCCTAGGAAGGGTTTGGCTCCGGCCAAGTCTTCTATTAGTAAATGGATTCGTCAGGCGATTGTTGGAGCCTATTCTGCCAAGGGGAAGGCTCCCCCTTTTCGTGTTACTGCTCATTCTACTCGTGCTGTTGGTGCGTCCTGGGCTTTTCAGCACCAGGCTTCGGTTGAGCAGGTTTGTAAGGCTTCTACCTGGTCTTCGGTTCACACCTTTTCAAAGTTTTATAAGGTTGATGTGCGGGCTTCAGCGGATGCTGTTTTTGGCCGCAAGGTTCTGCAGGCTGCAGTGGTTTGAGTGTGTCTGCATTATTGCCTGGTTGGATACCCTCCCCATTTTGGACACTGCTGTTGGATGTCCCATGTTAATGAATTAATGTCTGAAGTGGGGTGTGTGACATACTTAGAATAATACCATTTTGTGATTACTCACCTGTAAAATGGGTATTATAAGTATGTCACACACCCCACTTCACCCGCCTTTTTTTGGTATCCTGGTTCTTTATATGGTGAAGTTGTGTTTATTCACAGTTGAGGGTTACTTTTGTGTTTTGGTCTCCTGGTATCTTGCCTTTATTGCTGTTTGAATACTGGGGAATTGTTAGGAGATACCAGGTATGTATAGACCGGGAGGGGCTTGCTTTTTCTGGACTTCTCTGCAAAGCAGCGCCACCTAGCGGTGAGTACCCATGTTAATGAATTAATGTCTGAAGTGGGGTGTGTGACATACTTATAATACCCATTTTACAGGTGAGTAATCACAAAATGGTATTTTTCGGTTGTTGTCAGTTGTGCTGTCTCGCCGCCGTCGCGGTTGTACTACACTCCGTGGCGGGTGGCGCTTCTGCTGTGTTGCGATGTGGACTGTCATGGCCCTGGCGCAGGTCACGTGGGCACATTTTCGTGCTCTTCTGGGGGGGGTGCCGGGGGGTGACGCGTATCTCGTCGTACCCCCGTGGCCCGCCCCTCGAGGTTCTCATTCTGGCGCCATTTTGCGGGCTGTGTTCTGTGTCCGGAGGCCCATCTTTCAGCGTGGGCTGCGGCGGTGACCGGTTAGCCTGATCCTCCACTCGGTGGCCCGGCTGTACGACGATCGACTGTGCTGTTTTCTTTGGTCCGTGAATCCCCCTTGGGGGTTGATTATTCTTTTTGGGGCATGTACTGCGGGATGCTTATGTGTGTTTTTGCTTATGTCTTTCAGGCGAGATAACTGTGTATTGTGGTTTCTCCCGGTCCCGCTCCCCCCCCCCCCCCCCCCACCTCTCCCCTCCTGGCCCTCTCTGTGGGCATCCGTTGGGGGGCATCCTGGGTGGCTTTTATTAGCCCTTACCTTTTTATTGGCATATTGCTCCTGTGTTAATCACCATATGGAGGCTTCTGGGGATAGCATGCTCGGGGGTCCCTCAGGACAATCTCGGCTGTGTCATGTGCGGGGCATCCCCTTTGAGTGGTGGTGGCGCGGTTTGTGTGCCGTGTGCCCAAAGTATTATTGTGGACCAGGCTGGGATGAGTGCTTCTCTTACCAGTTCTGCGCTCCCTCAGGCATCTCCTACTCCCCCCGCGCCTGCATTTAGCCCCCAGTGAGGGGGATACTAGCAGGGGGTCCCATTCTGATCTGGCACTGCGTGTGACCAGTATTGAAAGGCAGCTGGCCCGACCTGTGATGGCCAAGGCCTCTGGCAAGAAGTGGCATCTTGACACTGCACCTTCCCTCTTTGCCGAGGAGGATGTGGGCCTTCATGTGTTTGGCGGCCGTGACTCCCTAGAAGAGGGGGAGCTTTTCCATGATTCAGATTCATCTGAGGACCATCGGGAAGGGTACGACAGTGACCCGGGGTCCGCCTCTGATGAGGATACCGGGCTCCCTGTTGACACTGATAGACTATTGTTGGACATTTTTGAATCTTTGCACATCTCTCCCTCTAAGGTGGCGAAGAGGAAGCAGGGTGAGCTCTTTCGCCCTGACAAGCAACGCTTGGAGTTCCCGGAGCAGGGTCATTTTTCCAATATGGTGCTCAAGGAGTGGGAACGTCCTAACAGATTGCCCAGGGGATTGGACAGAAGGTATCCCTTTTCTGCTGACCTGGTCAAGCGCTGGTCATGTTCCCCTGAGGTGGACGCTCCAGTTCTGGGGCTGTTTAACACCTCGGTCATGCCGTCCCCTGACACTACTACACTGCGTGATGGCGCGGACCGCTGTATGGATTAGCTGGCCTGTCATGCTTTCACCTTTGTAGGGGCAGGCCTGCGTCCTGTTTGTGCCGCAGCCATTACGGCTATTGCCCTTCAGAAGAAGATCAAGCGTCTTTCGGATGGCGCCATGGCTGGTAGGAGGAGAGAGGATTATAGGGCCCTCCTGCTTTTCTCTGATTTTGTTGCATTTGTGCTGTCTGCCATGGATGATGCCGTCCGGCTGGGCGGTAGGGCTTCGGCCCTCTTGGTGGCTATGCACCGATCTGTTTGGTTGCGCCAGTGGGCAGCTGACACTGCTGCTAAGAAGTCTCTCATTGGGCTTCCCTTCGTGGGGCTTCGTCTCTTTGGTGAGCGTCTAGATGTCCTGACCAAGGATGGTAGGTTACCTCAGCGTAGGAAGCAGCCTCGGCCCTTTCGGGGGCCCTCCACTTCCTTCTCCTCCTTTCATGCTTACAGAGGAGGTCGTGGCTCCCTCTTCTCAGGTAGCCGCAAAGATTCTTGGGGCCGTGGTCGTCCCGGTCTCTCATGGGGTTCCAAGCCCAAACCCCCTCCCAAGGCCCCTCAGGCAACAGGAGGCGCCCTCACCCGTCCGGGTGGGGGACGGCTTCGGCTCTTTGCTCACGTCTGTAGGCTTCGCGTCTCAGACCGGTGGATTCAGGAGGTGGTGTCCTCCGGTTACAGATTCCTCAGATCCCGGATGTCTCAAAACCCTCTGTCAGCTCAGGGTTTGTGCCTAGCAGTTCAACGCCTGTTGGAGTCAGGAGTTGTCTGCCAGGTACCTTACCAGGAACAGGGTCAGGAGTACTACGACAATCTTTTCACGGTGCCCAAAAAGGACGGTTCTCTGAGGCCCATCCTGGATTTGAAGGGTCTCAGCAGGTTTGTCCAGTTCAAGCACTTTCGCATGGAGACGCTACAGCGTACCCTCCAGCCGGGCGACTTCATGACCACTGTGGACATCAAGGATGGCTATATTCACGTACCAATCTTCCTGGGTCATCAGAGATTTGAGGTTCGCTCTGGAGGATCCGCACTACCAGTTTGTGGCCTTACTGTTCGGTATCACCTCGGCGCCTCGGGTGTTCACCAAGGTACTGGTGGGCGTAATGGCACTTCTGAGGAATCGGGGTATTCGCATCCTCCCTTATCTGGACGACATTCTAATTGCTGCTCAGTCTCTTCATCGGGCTGAGAAGGATACTCAGGTGGTGACCTCTACTCTCAAGTCCTTCGGCTGGGTGATCAACTATCCCAAGTCTTCACTGTCTCCATCTTTGGCAAGGTCTTTTCTGGGCTTGACTCTGGATACCTCTCAGGTCAAGGTATTTCTTCCTCAGCAGAAAGTGGAGGGCCTTCAGATGCAGGCACGGGCTCTGCTCCTGTGTCCTCATCCCTCCATTCGGCAGGGGATGCAGTTAGTGGGCCTGATGGTGTCCTGCTTCGAGGCGGTTCCCTTTGCTCAGTTTCACATGGGGCCTCTTCAGTTGCATCTCTTGTCTGTTTGGGATCGGGACCCTGTGTCCCTGGATCAGGAGTTTGCTCTGTCCCCTCTGGCCAGGCAGTCCATCTCGTGGTGGCTGGACTCGAGGAATCTTCTAGTGGGCAGGACTTTTCTGCCGCCGTGCTGGGAGATCGTCACCACGTATGCCAGTCTGACCGGTTGGGGGGGAATTTGGAAGTCTTTGAAATTTCAGGGTCAATGGGGCCCCCAGGAGGCCCATGCACCCATCAACATTCTAGAGCTGCGGGCGATCAGGTTGGTTTTCTCCCAGTTGACCCCGCACCTTCGGGGTCGGGCTTTGCAGATTCGCTCGGACTACCAGACGGCGGTTGCCTACATCAATCATCGGGGGGGGGGGACTCGGAGCAAGCGAGCCTTCAAGGAAGTGTCCCTGATACTGTCTTGGGCGGAAGAGAATGTCCCTTGCATCTCGACGGTCTACATTCCAGGGGTGGGGAACCTGGAGGCAGACTCCCTGAGCAGGGGGACGTCTTAGCTGGGGAAATGGTCCCTCAGCAACAAGGTGTTTCACTCCCTGTGTCACTGCTGGGGTCAGCCGGATGTGGACCTGTTTGCGTCTCGCCACAATCACAAGCTTCCCAGATTTGTCTCTGTCGCAGGATCCTCTGGCCTTCGCCACGGATGCGCTAGCGATTCCTTGGAAGGAGTTTCGGCTCCTCTATGCTTGGCTGCTGAAACCTCTATATTGATGGTTAAAGGGTTGCTGGCCTCTGTTGTTGATACTATGATTCGGGCTCGGAAGAAGTCCTCGTCTTTTATCTACTACAGGGTTTGGCATGCTTACATTGCCTGGCGTGAGTCCAAGTCTCTTCCTTGTCGGGTGTTTCCTATCCCCAGGATTCTGGAATTTTTACAACATGGTTTGGATTCGGGCCTTCATCTTAGTACCCTGAAGGGACAGGTGTCAGCTCTGGCAATTTTTTTCCCAAAGATCCTTTGCCAATCACCGGCTGGTTAAGACTTTTTTTTTTCCACGGAGTTACTCATGTGCATCTGCCACGTAAACCTATGCTACCGGTTTGGGACTTAAATCTGGTGTTGTCTGCTCTGCAGGGTCCTCCCTTTGAGCCTATTCGTGGGGCTGCGTTGCCCATTCTGACTCTTAAGGTGGCCTTTTTGGTGGCTATTACTTCGGTCAGGTGAGTTTGTGAGCTGGCGGCGCTTTCTATTAAACCTCCTTATTTTGAGCGGCATCAGGATAAGGTGGTGTTTCGGCTTAAGCCAGATTTCTTGCCTAAGGTTGTGTCTGCTTTTCATCTCAATCAGGACATTGTCTTACCTTCCTTGTGTCCTAACCCTGCTAATTCCAAGGAACGGACCCTTCATTCTCTGGATGTTGTCAGGGCATTGAAGTTTTATTTGGTTGCTACTGAGTCTTAAAGGAAATCTGATGCTTTTTTTGTTCTTGCTGGTGGACCTAGGAAGGATTTGCCTCCGGCTAAATCAACTATTAGCAAGTGGATACGTCAGGCGGTGGTACAAGCCTATTCTGCTAAAGGGAAGGTTGCTCCTTTCCGGATTACTGCTCATTCTACTTGTGCTGTTGGTGCCTCTTGGGCTTTTCAGCACCAAGCTTCTGTTGAGCAATTTTGTAAGGCTGCTACTTGGTCTTCTGTTCATACTTTTTCCAAGTTTTACAAGGTTGATGTTAAGGCCTCAGCTGATGCTGCTTTTGGCCCCAAGGTACTTCAGGCGGTAGTGGTTTGAACTGCCTGTTACTCTTTGGGGATCCCACCCGTCCTTACGGACACTGCTTTTGGATGTCCCAGACGTAAGGACTACATGAAGCAGGCCGTGCTGTGCACTAGGAAAAATACAATTCTGTGAGTACTTTTTTACCTTTTTATTACCTCCCGGCTTCTTGTATAACTGCTTTTCAACACTGGAGGTCTATGGGTGATTCCGGTTTTCATATGGGACCGGGAGGAGCCACAATTCTTCTGCAGTACACTGCACCACCATGTGGCGGAATACCGGACGTAAGGGCTACATGAAACAGGCCGTGCTGTGCATAGTAAAAACAATTCTACAGGTGAGTACTCACAGAATTTTATTTTCCCAGCCTGCACAATGTTTGAATTGCACGTCTGACTTTCAATTCTGTATGCATGTTGCAGGTTATTGTTAAATCATGAGGATAAGCCTAATGGCCAGACAGCTAGCATTTACAGTTATGGTTTGGCAAGCGTATACCTTTCTATCAATTGAGAACTGTTTTAAGTGGTCTACCCATGCACACTGTGTGACAATATTTTCGAATCTTTTCATCCCCCCCCCCCCTTTTTTTTTCTCTAATCGAAGGAAAGAAAATGGATGACAAGAATGTATCTTTGTGGAAGGCCAATTCCCTAACCCAACCTGGGCTGGATTATTCCCTCACCACTATTTAGCTCTGCTGATGTTATGATACCATATTATGGGTAATCTGACTCAAAAGTATTGGGGTTTGGTTGGTATTAAAGTCTTTTTATATGCGTTTTCCCAAAATTACAGTACCCCCTTCTGCCCTCCCCCCAAAATTTGATATTAACAGCCCAATATGAAGGAATTGGAGACTGCCCTGTCGTGAAGAAGGGGACATCACACCTAAGTGGATGATGCCATGTTCAAAATCGTCTTAACACTCACGACCCCCCCCCCCCCCTCTCCTGCTTGGGATGGGGTCAGCCTTCCAGATTTCTGTTGATAATTCATGTATTTAGGGGCGAGGCGTTAATAGTCTTTACTTTCAACTTTGTCCCCTGGCAAAATCACACCCTTCGGTGGCCATTCGAGGCTTGATTTCACCAGGGTACAGAGTTGAAAAATAAGACTACTTGGGTTACCACGTGTTATTGCACAGGAGGGCTGGTCCAGTGATCAGAATGCCCCCTGCGTAGACTACACCACCCATTTTGTAAAAATGAAAATGGGTGTTGTTGCAGTTTAATATTTGACCAAAGCATTGAATGATTGGTATAGTCACAAACCTGTCCTGATTCTTCCTTCCAAAAAAGATTGGCTTTTTTAATTTAAACCCATATGTGTAAGTAACTCCTACTCGTGATATCTAGTCTGTTTTATGGGGATTTTTTTTCTTAGGCCATTTTCCCAATAGAGCTGGTTTAGATAATCCATATCTCTTAACTCCCCAAACACCACTATAACCGCTCCACTATTTATTGCAGAACACCAAAAATGTCCCGTTTTTTTATTCTTAATACTTTTCCGTTTGCAGGTTACTATAATGAAGTGTAAAACTTGCACTTGCCATTTAATTGGTAGAAATGGAAACAATTGATGTTTTTATAAACTTTACAATAAAATTGTGTTTTCCATGCATTTCTTTGTCTAATGCAGCACTACTAGATAAAACAGAATGTATCTAACCATTCATCTTAAAGTAATTTTGCAGCAACGCTATACTTCCCTGTTATCCCCACAGGTCATCGCTGCTAGTCCAGAGCTCAGACACTTTCCACATTTCAGTTCTGTGCCAGCTGATTGGCTATCCGCCTCTCTCTTTCAGCCTTTGTTGTCAATCTGCTTTTTTCCGAATGAAGACCTGGCATACCCTCTCCATTACATTGAAAGTAGGGGGGGGGGGGGGGTTGTACCATTGTTTCTGTGATGAATGGTGCGGGACAATACATCTTCAATTGCACAGAGGAGAGTTGCTTGATGACAGCAGTGGACAGTTGGCTTGGGACTGGAATTAGGTGATATGGTAAGTGTCAGAGTGATTCGCCTGCGGGGATAAAAGGTGAATATAGCAGGGTTTCTTTTTGCCTGCAGAATGACTTTTATGTGTATATGTACCTAACCCCGGGGCATCTTAGCATGCACCTGTTAGAGTACCCTAGCAGGCCCAAAGTCGGGCACAATTACTCACCATGTGACCGGCAGCATGGATGGCATGTGTACTCAAACTCATTGCTGGCTGTTGACTGAAAAGGAAAAAGCATGTATGAATGCGCTATTTTGGACTTACTAGGGTGTTAAGGTTGTCTGGACCCCGAAACTCTTGATCGTATCTTGGTATGTACCTCACATATAGTACCAATTGCTCTAACATCACCTTGTTTTTCCACACATACTCTTGTATCGCCACCCTGAGTAAAGCACTCAAGTACCATGCTTCTCCATAAAAAGGTGCAATAGGATGTAAATCAAGTAAAGGGGTCAGCACTGAGCAAATGATTGCAGGGGTCCAGAAATCTGGCACCGAGGTCCACATTTGGACCCGGTCCAAGAGTTGAGTATCGCTGCTCTAGAAGAAACGTGTAGAAATGACGTGTGGCAGTTGTGGATTACAGTAGCACCAACTAGGTCCCATTTACTGGAGGAAATGGTCTAATTTTTTGCCAGTAGCTCTGATCCAGGTTACAATAACTTTATAGGCAACATTTAATGTAATAAACATATTTATTTATAAATGTAATGCAGCAAATATAAAGTGTAGTTTAACTTATGTTGCAGGCTGTGAGCATGTCTAATGATAAGCCCTTGCAGTGTATTGAATGGGGGAATCTTCACCCTGGGCAGGCAATCGGGCCCTAGTAGCAGCAGGAGATGCAGGGAAAACATACGTTTTTCAACTTGTACTTTCTCGTGTTCTTTTTGGAGACCCTCTGGAACTGTTTAGAGCACTGCAAGATTTCTTCTCCCAGAGTCTGGCACTGGCGCAGCTCCTCATGTCTTTGCTCCAAGAGCTTGCTGGACTTCTCAGCTATGGTTTCAATAAGGTCATCCACCTGTAATGTAAATAGAGAGATTTGTTTAATGAACATGCAGCTTGGGAAATTCACAGGTTAATTAAAGGGTATATTCCAAGTATGTCACACACCCCGCTTCCAATATTCATGACAAGTGGGTTATGGCCAGTAGAGGGCGAACTTTGCAGAGATGACGGGAAAAAAAGGAGCCCCTCCCAGTCCACAAATACCTGGGACCTCCCACACATTCCCCAGTAATCGTCTCTGCAGACGGCGAGCAAGTCAGAAGATGGCTGTCTCCTCCTTGCAGGTAAGCCGGGTTTACACCCGGCCATTTTATTTCCCTATTTCTGCCCGGACCTTGTTTTTATTAAGCCCCTATGCCTCCCAGCCCTGGCTGTTGGTCCGGGTGAAGGTAGGATGCACCTTAGTGGTGTGATGACTTGGAGCATGCTCCTCCGTGAGACCCCCTCCAAGGGGTAGGCGGATACCAGGTTCGAGATCCTGGTTTGGGATGCCCTGTCTGTCATTTTCCCTGCGCTGCATTAGGTGGCTTGGGACTTCCCCCACCCGTTGCTCCCTGTCCCTGGATCATGGGGGGGGGGGGGCATGTCCCTCCAATTTTTTACCTCAGACTTTGGCCAATTAGCTGTCAGTGTGGTATGAGTGTTTGTGTGTGGCTGTTTGCTTCACTTGTTGCTGGGCTGCGTCTGTTAGACGGCGGCCCGTATCACGGGCCGGCTCTGCAACCTTGTGGGAGCGCGGCCATGTTTTTTTGCTTCTCTGTTAGTCAGTCTCTTTTGGCGCCCACGGAGGTTCCCAGCAATGACTGGGAACCGCTGTTACTCTTACCAGCAGGAGGGGGCAGGGGCGTGCGGCGCGTGATCCGCGCTGGCCCACCCTCCTTCTCTTCCCCTGGCCTGGCTGATGCTGCTGCTGCTGGGTGTCCGGTCGCCATCTTGCATCCTAACTGTGAGTGCCCTGCGGGGCTCGTTCTATTATCTGCCTTTTTTGTTATGCATAATCGTATTCTATTGGGGTGCCTCGTATGCTGCGTTATCCTTGACATATACTTTAAGGTTATACAGATATATTGTATGACTGTGATTATATCTGGATGTATGATTGCTGTAATGACTTCATTCTTATGGTAACCTTTTTTATTATGTCTTCCAGGGGGATTACCTTCCTTGATAGTTAAAAGGGGGTTCTTCCGGTCCTTAGGTCCCTCACTCAAATAGGGGCTTTACAAATCCTCCCACTAACGGACGTTAAGGGGCATTCCGGGTAGCTTCTTACTGGCGTAATTCCCACTGGTCATTGCAACTACCATAAAAAAATCACCATATGGAGGCTTCCCAGGATACCGGGATCGGGCTCCCTTCAGGGCAACCCCGGCAGTGTGTGGTTTGTGGGGCATCCCTTGCGGGGGCTAATGTGTTTATTTGTATTCCATGTGCACAGCAGGCCATTACACGGCAGTCGGGGTCCCAGGCGTCTGGGTCCGTGCCGCCGGCCTCATCACCCACCCCGCCTTATCCGTACCCCAAGTGACACTGTCATTAGCGGGGAGTCGCAAGCTGATGTTTGTGCTAGGCTGGCCAACATCGAAAAGTTGATTTCTAGCTCTGCGACCAGAAAGGCCCCATCTGTCGCCGGCCGCGCCGGTACTGGATTTTGATGACTATGATTCCCTTGACTGGTCTGATTATTCCCCACTCGAGGAGGGGGAATTGTTTGAGGAATCTGATGCTGAGGATCAGAAGTTTTTTGATACTGATACTGGGCAGGCGCTGGGGAATGCCGTGGATACCCCCAAGATCCTGGCCCATCTATTTGAGGTACTGGATATTTCTCCACCAGCGGAGACCCCCCCGCAGAAAGGGGAATTTTTGGGGACTTCTAAGCCCCGCTTGGAGTTCCCAAATCAGAATCATTTTGATTGCATGATTCTTTAGGAATGGGAGAGGCCTAGCTGGCTTCCCGGTGTTCTTCAGGGATGGGATATGAAGTATCCCTTCCCGGTGGACGCGGTGATGCGCTGGTCGTCCCCTCCCGAGGTCGATGCGCCCGTTCTGGGATTGTCCAACACCTCCGTTGTACATTCTCCAGACGCCGCAACTCTAAAAGATGGTGAGGACAAACTTCTTGATCAGATGGCATGCCATGCCTTTGCCAGTGTGGGTTCAGCCTTGCGGCCTGTTTGTGCCTCTGCGCTCGCGACTGTGGCTACCAGGTCTGTGGTTAGGGACCTGTTGAGTGGTTCCCAGCTTAACCCGGCCAGTGATGAATTCACAGCCCTTAAGCGGTGTAAATTATCTGTGACCTTTGTTTTATCTGCTATGGATGACGCGATTATTATGTGTAGTAGAACCTCGGCATTGCTGGTGGCTATTCGCTGATCGGTCTGGCTACGCCAGTGGGCGGCTGACATTGCAGCTAAGAAATCACTCACAGCGCTACCCTTCCTGGGTATGAGGCTGTTCAGAGATAAATTGGATTCAGTGGCGAAAGGTGGAAAGTTACCAAAGCATAAGAAGCTGCGTCGTCCCTTTCGGGGGGGCAGGCTCCTTCCTTTCACTCCTTCCTTTTGCAGTGCCAGAGCAGGCAGAGGCTTTGCCTACTCTAATTTCAGAGGTGATTCCTGGAACAGAGGCAGAGGACGCGCACGTCCAGGCCTTAACTGGGGTTCCAAGCCCAAGCCTGCTGCCAAGACAGCTCAGCAATGAGGGGACGCCCTCACCCTTGCGGGTGGGGGGACGGCTGCGGCACTTCTTCCTGATCTGGGCCCAGGAGGTCACAGAACCGGCCTCCTCCCAGATTCCTAAGGTCTCGGATCCCCGGGCTGTGCAGGGGCTCCTGTTGGCTGTAAAGAATCTTCTTGTCATGGATGTCATATGACCAGTGCCCTTCTCAGAGAGAGGCCGGGGCAATTATTCCAACCTCTTCACGGTTCCCAAAAAGGATGGATCCATAAGACCCATTCTGGATTTGAAGCTTCTCAACAGGTTCATCAGAACCAAGAAGTATCAAGGATGCTTACCTTCATGTACCAATCTTCCCAGCACACCAGAGATTTCTCAGGTTTGTGGTGGGAGATCAGCACTTTCAGTTTGTGGTCCTCCCTTTCGGGTTGACTTCGGCACCAAGGGTGTTCACCAAGATGCTGGCAGGCATAATGGCCCTTCTCAGAGCCCAGGGCATTCACATTGTGCTGTATTTGGACGACCTCCTCATTACGGCATCCTCTCTCAGTCAGGCGGAGCTGGACACCAGGTATGGTGGTGGCGACGCTGGAGAGGTTTGGCTGGGTGATCAACCATCCCAACCATCTTCTCTCTCTACCTCAAGGGAGATCTCGTTTCTGGGCATGAATCTGGATACCATTCGGACCAGGGTTTTCCTTCCTCAGTCCAAGGTGCAGATGGTTCAGGATCTGATACGTCTTTTCCTGTCCAAACCTCGTCCTTCTATCCGGCTAGGGGTGAGACTGGTGGGATTGATGGTGGCTTCCTTCGAGGCAGTTCCCTTTGCTCAGTTCCACATGAGGTCGCTCCAGCTCCATCTATTGTTGGCCTGGGACAGATGTCCGCAGTCATTGGATCAGTCATTCATGATGTCTCCCCGGGTTCGGCAGTCCCTTCAGTGGTAGCTGGAACCAAGCAATCTGATGAGGGGCAGATCTCTTCTGACCCCTTGTTGGGAGACGGTTACCACGGATGACGGCCTGTTGGGCTGGGGAGGTTTTTGGAAGACGCGTCAGTTCAAGGGGCTGTGGGGTCCTCAGGAGGCTCACACCCCCATCAATGTCTTGGAGCTGAGAGCTATTCGGTTGGTTCTGTCATGCTTGACGCATCACCTATGCAGCTTAACGGTTCAGGTTTGATCAGACAATCGAACTGTGGTAGCTTACATCAATCACCAAGGAGGGACTCGCAGCAGGAGTGCCCTCTGGGAAGTTTCTCTGATTCTTGCATGGGCGGAGAGCAATGTTCCATGCATCTCGGCAGTGTACATTCCGGGAGTGGAAAACACGGAGGCGGACTCCCTGAGCAAGGGATCCTCTCGCCGAGGGGAATGGTCTCTCATCCACAAGGTATTCCGGTCCCTCTGTCACACGTGGGGGTTTCTGGAGGTGGATCTCTGCCTCACGTCACAATCACATGCTCCCAAATTTGTGTCTCTGTCTCAGGATCCTCTGGCCCTGGCAGTGGACGCCATGTCTCTTGCCTGGATGGATCTGGGGTTCCTGTACCTGTTTCCCCCCTTCTCCATGGTAGGCACGGTGGTGCGCAAGCTGGCTCTAGAGGGTGCGCCACCAATTCTGGTGGCCCCAAGGTGGCCAAGACAGGTTTGGTTCGCAGACGTCGTATGGCAGTAGATCAGTACTGGCTGCCCCTGTTTCCGGATCTGGTCTCTCAAGGTCCACTACGTTACTCCAATTTACAAACGCTGGCTTTGACGGCGTGGCTGCTGAAACCTCCATCTTAAGGGAGGAAGGTTTGTCTGAGGCTGTGATTCAGACTCTTGTTAGAGCTAGGAAGAGATCTTCCTCTAACATATACTACAGGACTTGGAGGTCCTATTTTGGCTGGTGTGAGGCTAGGGCCTTGCCTTGCAGGGTGTTTTCTAATTCTAGGATTTTGGAGTTTCTTCAACACGATCTGGACCTGGGGTTCCAGCTTAGTACCTTGAAAGGGCAGGTCTCTGTTCTGACTGCCTTCTTTCAAAGGTCTTTTGCTCTGCATCCTCTGGTTAAGACTTTTTTTCCAGGGGGTTACTCATGTGCGGTCTCCTAGAAAGCCTTTGTTGCCCGTTTGGGATTTGAATTGGTTCTGCCGGCCCTCCAGGGGCCTCCTTTTGAGCCGGTGCAGGATGTTGCACTTTCTATGTTCACTCAAAAAGTTGCCTTTTTGATGGCTATTACCTCTGTTCGGCGTGTCTCTGAGTTGGCAGCTCTGTCCATTCAGGCCCCTTACTTTGAGAGACACCGGGACAAGGTGGTATTTCGCTTTAAGCCAGATTTCCTTTTCTGCCTTCCACCTCAATCAGGATGTAGTTCTCCCTTCCTTGTGTCCTAAGCCTAGGAATGACAAGGAGAGGGTTTTGCACTCTTTGGATGTGGTTTCGCCTCACAGAAAGAACAACATCTTCTCCGGGCCTTCAAGTACATTTTTCTTGTTCATTCTTTTCTTATTACCTGCAGTAGAAGTTGATGGGGGGGGGGGGGGGGAAGGCGTAGGCTAGAGAGAAATTCCAGTCTTGTGCCAGGATGTCCACCCCCAGTGACCCGTCTCACCGAGAAAAAAAAATTCTGTTCTGGGCTGTTGCAAACAGATCTGTTTGGGTTCCCCCCATCTTAGTGCTATATGCCAAAATACTTCCTGTTTTAACACCCATTCCAACAGAGATACTTTGGTTCTGCTCAGAAAATCTGCCACTTACATTCATTGATCCCTTCATATGCACAGCCGAAAGGGTTCTTAAGGCAACAGGAAGGAGGATGTCAGCTCTTGTAGGACTACAGATCTGGTGCCTGATCTCACCTGCACATCCTTCCCTGTCATAAGATAACAGAAATGGAGAAGGGGCTGCTCTACCGCTTTCAGTTCCCTGACATCTCCCATGAAACTCCTTTGACCACTGTCCCTGGACATGTAGGGAGTCTAGAGGGGACCCCCAAGCACTGGCGTCTATTTTTAAAACTAAAAGCTGTGTCTGTCTCCAATCCCTGCCCTACTGCAGGGTCCAAGGATGGAGCCACCAGAGCAGACTGTCTTTGACTGATTCGGTTAGACTTACCCGATTCTCTAGACTGTGGATTGTGATTCCAGACCTGTAACAAAAGCCTTATTATTATTTTAAAGGAAAAAAAAATACTGTATCTCGGGCCTCCACCAGATTTTGTGCCCAGAGGCCACCACCACACTTAATCTGGCCCTGGGTATAGGGCCTGATTTATCAAGCACTTCTGCCAGACAATGCAATTTCAGTGCAAATTATGATTTATACATTTTTCTGCATTTTGCTGTACGGCTAATGTTTTAGTAAATGCGCTTCTTGTAGTGCAGCAACATGCGCAGGTGTGAATAAAAATATTTTATTGTATTTTTTACTACTCTAATTTGCACCGATGTAAAAGAAGTCTTGATAAATCAGGCCCATAATTATCTAGTGTCAAAATATACCTGCATCTGCAGACCACTAACTGTGTAGTCTGACTTCTGTTTCACCTTCTCCACTGCTTTCTTCTTCCTTCTCATCAGTGCAAAGTGTCTCTTTTTGGAGGAATATGAGCCCTACGAAGCAAAACATTTAGTAAACCAACGACACAATACAGCAAGATAATATAACCCCTATTTTCAGGGCTGTTATTAGGGGGGGGGGGTGAGCAGGACAATTGCCCTGGGCACCAAGGCCATTGGAGACACCTTTATCCCAGCCAACCTGTATTCTGCAGATGGGTCAAGGCCACTGATAGTGGTGTAGGCCATAAGACAGGCCCCTCACCCCTCATATTGGGCCCATTCAGAGGGGTTGCTGTCTGCTGAGGCACAGCATGGCACATACTGGTATGCAGTGTCACACTGAAATGCCTGGGGGCTCACCTTACATTCAGATGCAAGTATTACTGGATTAAATTAAGGGCCCATGCATAGAAACATTATGTCCGTCTGTATTGTCTCTGTATCTGCACTTGGGATGCCACAAATTAGCTATACATGGTTCAGGGTTGGTGATGAAGGTCCTCAAAGGGGCCCCTGGGACCAGGGCCCACCAGGTTTTTTTCCTGGTAACCCTGTGGGTCAGTCCGGCCGGCTGGAATGGGACAGCTGCAGCACCTTAGGATGGGTGAAGAGGGGCAGAAATTTTGCCTAGAAAATGTTCTGCCTGTTCTATGCAGACTGAGCATATGTGGGAGTAACTGTAGGCATAGCTCATCAGACTGTAGGCAAATACAAGTAGGCTAGCCTTAGTCCAAGCAAACAGTTTTTAGTATATACAGTAAGTGTGGGTATAAATAAAGCAACCTGCCTCCATGGTGTATACTCCAAAACACTCCTTTGTACCCTCCTATTTACCCCCACATAGAACTCCTCAAGGATCAGAGGAATATACTACTGCCACACCATTTCTCACATTATGATAAAATAGGGTTGCAAGAACCCTAAATACAGCCCTAACCTTAGGGTCTTCCTCATCCAAAATCATCACTTGATCCCAATGTTATGCTAATAGCCTCTAAATCTGTTACCTTCTGCAGGCCGCTGGGAAGTGACGTCACGGACACCCGCCTTGTGGTTTTCTTGGAGCGTACAATTAGGTTGTCGGCTGTGACCTGCTCTGTCTCTGCCTCTACAACATCCAGTTGGAGAATTGCTTGTAAAATAAAATATTATAATAAGTCTTATCAGATATAATGAGCAATGTCATGTCACATGACGTGTTTTATTTTACTCGGGGTAACTGCTTAATATAGTGCTCATTTACTAGGCTGAGGAGTGTGCCTTTAATTGCCTTTGTCCCTTCCTGGCTCCCTTAGTCTTGCTGTGATGCAAGTAGCTCCTCTCTTCTTCCCCTCTCCCTCAGCCATTTCTAGTTTGGCATCCAAGCAGTGCACACCTGTTGCCCTCCTTTACAGTTACAGTCCTTTTACCTGCTACTGTTGTATTGAACATACATGTCAAGATCCCTGCTGTAAAATGTTTTGCTGCATGATTCTGCACTGAAATATGGCTTTTGAAACTTATCCCATGTGAACCCCGAGCAGTTGAGTAAGCTATCTGTCAAGCCTTATGGAGTAAAGAAACATCCATCACAGACACACACAGGAAATGTGGAGCTGTCTACAGGATTCACATTACTGCCATCTGGTGAGTCAGAATAACCAATAAGGGAAGATGCAATGCAGAGATAACCGGAAACTATTAATGCAATATCTCAGCCAAGGCAATTTTAAAAAGCCTAGAGTAGGCTAGTGATAACTGTGCTTCTGGGTTCAACATGGACCCATTCCTTCCCTGTCACCTCTGCTCGAAGGAGGATGCTGGTCTACTAATGCCTACTTTTAGAGCTGGGGGTGATAGAAAGGTCCAGGCCAGCAGGGCTTAGGTCTACTCAAATCTTTTATTAAGCTGGCTGCTGTTTGCTACTGTTAAGTCACTATAGTTATATTGTGCACCATGCACTAGATGGAAACAGATCTATTTGGTTATAGTCCTGTAGGTTGAAACGTAATCTCTCTGAGGGAGCAAAAGAACATTTTTGTTGGAAGTCAAAGAGCATCCGCTCTGGACGCCTGTCAGCCCACAACTTGCCTCCAAAGGAAAGCGCTGACACCACCTATAGAATTTCAGAGAAGCCACCCCGTTGGTCATGGGTTTAGGAGAATACTGCATCCATCACTCCATCAACATAAAGTTACAATCAGCAGCCTAAAGACTGACCCGGGGCCAGGCCACCCCGATTTGGGTGAGGGTTTTGGTCTGCTTTAACCTGTAAATGCTATAGTTACTTGAAAATATGACAATATAGCTGTAATGAAGCAATCCCCAACACTATCGTTTGTTCATTTTAATCTTGAACCTATTGCCACACCTATCTGCTACGGCTCAGAATTAAACATAAGTGTATTCTTTAGTAATAATTACATTTAAACTATAGTCAGCTAACACAGGAGCCTAAAGTAACACAAAACCCTTTCTAGTTCCATGGAAATTGGCCATAAGTATTTTGCTGGATATCTGTAAAGTTATACACTGTATTTATATATGTACTTAGATATATGATTTTAAGATGCTTTGGAATGGCTTATTCTACACAGTTCCCACAGGGGATAAGGTCAGGAGAAGTAAGTGCATGTCTGGACAGAGACATTAAGCTACTGTCTTAGATGACCATAGATGAAGGTAGGCATCATAATGGGGTCACAGTGAGAAGAAGAAGAAGCTGAACCAGTGCTAATTCCTCTCTTCTTCCCTCTACTCAAAACAAAAAGAAAATTTTGCCTGGAGCTTTGTCAAATCCGTCTTCTGAAGACCTGTCTTTCTGTTAAAGCTAGATGTTCTTTAGCTTTTACACACCACTTGGCTTGTGGGATTTTAGTACATGTCAAGGTTGATTCAGAGCCAAGTGAAAATTCTCACTCCTTTTTAGGAGAGAAAGCTGCCATTGACGTTCATTGTGTACTGGGTGTAAATTTTCACCTGGCTCTGAATCATTCCCAAGGTAGACAATAAGAGTCAATGGCAGTTTTCTCTCCTAAAAAAAGTGGGGCGGACTCCCAGGGAGACCCAGGACAATGCCCGATGGGCTGCACTGCTTTGGGGCCACTTGGGCTGCTGCTTTTAACACGCACATTCAATGCCTGCCTCCTTAGTCTGCCTCTCAGCTCCTTGTACCCAGGCCCACTGTACCCACAAGCCAAGGAACCCCAGACTCCAATTCTCCAGCATCATGGTTGGAGGGGCCTCAGTAGGGACTTCTCGGCCCGGTCAAGGGCTGGTAAAATCCAGGGCTGATTTTTGGCCCCAGTCCGCCACTGGAACCCTTTGTGTTGGATGTCTATCTCCTGTCTCCATCCCAGGCTATGCTGCATTATTATGGGGGCTCTCTGTACTTGTAGCACTGTGCCAAAGCAGCAGTGTGACCTTTTCAACACTTAAGTGTGCATCACTTAGGGGATGGAAGTCTGTTCCACATGGAAGGATTCACACAAGCTACTTTGTTTGGGAAATGTATTTTGAGAAGGTCACCTCTGTCCAGTACATCACACCCATAGTAAGAATGTCACAGCTGTTTCGAAGGTCAGTTGACTACAGGTCATGCTCACACTTTTCTTAGTTGACATAAGTGCATGAAGAGACCTAACAGATTCTTTTTTTACAGACAACTATCTTACCAGCCTGTGACATCCTCTTCCCTGACCTCGTTGTCTCCCATGTTGGTGGCAGATGTTGGATTTTTCTTGGAAGATGATGCAGTTTCGGGGATTTCTTGTGTGACTCATTCCTGAGAGCCATGACGTTGGGAGACATCACCTGTCTGGGTTCCTTTGTTTTTGAGTGGATGACTCTGCCTAGAAAAAACTTCAGCTTGTGACCTAGACCTCTCTTCTTGTGCTCTGGGGTTTGGAAAGAACCAGAGTCACTGTCACTGATAAGTTCTTCTGGCACCAGGGCATTTTGGTTTGAAAGATTCTCAGAAACTGCTCCATGCCATCTGAAAAAAAGCATTTGATATAAAGCTCATTGCTTAGTGGGGTTTCAGTGTACCATGATTTGCATAGTCCCCAATTCTGAACTACTTTATGGATAAGTCAATTTTTGTTGGAGTTTTTGATAGTGTATATTTTGTGTGCCAATATGATGTCCTCAAGATGCTTAACTGATTTAGTATTTCTATTTTTTTCTTATGTTACAAAATGTGTGTTTTATGGAAGCAGTTTTCACTACCTTCAATATGTTGCCATTGGCAACATACATCCAGTCTGTAAAACAAGAAGAGAGAAGTGAGACCTATAAATACAGAACACTGCTGCTATGGCCACTGCCGATGTGAGGTCACTCAACCTTACACATGCCCAGAAGCAGTTTTCTGTGTGTTCAGGGCTCACTTCTCTCCTCTTGATGTACAGTCTTGGTTTACTAGTGTAACAGATTGCAGTGAAAACTGCTTCCATAACACAAAAACAAAATAAAAATAAAAAACAATAATAATTCAGTTCAGCACATCCTTTTGGCACATAAATATACACTTTCAAAAATTCCATTTGAAGGCGGACTTACCCTTTAAAGATGTGTACTGTAACTGTGGGAAACCAGCAGATGAACAGGAACTTTTTAGTTCCCAACAGTAACTCAGCTGGACACGAACCTATTGGCAGATAAATAACAACTTCTGGAACATGTACAGGGCTGGAATGGGCATAGACAGTCAGTCTTTGCACAAAGCAAAACTTATCGTGTTCCACCAGATTCTGAATAATCACACAGTCTTTCTTCAACCCTACAGTATGGTGCTTTTCAGATGAATAGAGTCAGACACAGCTCTTCAGGGAGACACTTGAATCTTGGGCCTCTCCAGGGCTTATAACCCGTGGGCACTGAGTCTAACCCTACAGTAAACTGGTAGTGGAGTTATAAGCTGCTTACTTGGGTAGTGTTTGCTTATCCTGGAGTATGGCTCTTTTGAGCAAGACTATCCAACATCCAATGTCTGCTAGTTGACTTGACTATTTACAATAATTGTGTGGGATACTGAGACATCCCAAGGATTCCCCAATCTGATGACCTTTCCTATCCTAGTTTCTATAGGGAAAATAGCATTGATTACACTAGGCACAGATCCCCAGAAACTGCTATGATCAAAAAGGGGAGGAGGTGATGACTTTTCTTCAGTGTTATAGCATGTTGGACACCAGTATCTATAGTAAGATAGAATTTTTTGGTTCAGATGGGTGCGGAATGTGGAGGTAGGTTAATAACCAAGGATCAAACTGACCTTCCCTATCTGGTATATGGTGTGGGGCATCCCCCAATCAGGTGTGCCACCAGTCCCACAGATCTCAGAGGAGCAACAGGCTTCACAAGATATGTGATAGCTATAGGGAATTTTTGGAGAACCCTTGTTTTCTAGAAGTGACGAAAAGGGAAATAGCTACCTTCTACTTATCTCCATGCTTATATGGATCCTGGGTTTTGTATTTGCTTCAACTTAGTCAAAACATATACAGTGCTGGGTGGTTCCCAGTGGACTAATGCAGCAGGGTTCCCTGAAAAAACAGCTTGATCTAACCCAAAACAGGCTCACTTGAGAACAACAGAATGGAGTTACCAGCTATTTACAATACTACATCTCCTTTTTCTATTAAGTCCCAATAGATCTCCTATTCAAAACCAGAAATGTCTATGCAGGACTGTTAAGAGTTTTACAAGCTGAACCTTAGCTGATGATTGACACTAAAATGTACAGACAAAAAGACCCACCTAGGGATGGAATAAATAGAACAAAAACAGGAAAATTCATCCTCTAGACTAGTACATACCTGACCATGCCCTTTGTCTTTGATAATGAAGTATTACTTTTGCTCCTCTGTAAAGATTTCTTGAATAGATGAAGGGACTCCCATGATCCTGAATGTTGCTCCATTGCTATTTATACTAAGTCACATATTCAGGCATCTAGAAGATTTTTGCATTCAGTTTTGACGATAATTATCACAGTAAAGAAAATCTTATAGCTGGTGTAGTGCAGCTCCCAAGGATGAGGCTTGCAGCGCAATGAGATGCCGTATACAGAGAACTTTTCCCAAACCATCTTTTAGTAGAAAGTGAAAAATTCATCACAGACTTGAGAAATTCCATTATCTCAGACCCGTTCCTAAAACCAATGCCTGTGTCCTTGAAACAAATTCAAATTGTCATGCCAGTGAATACCACATTCAGTGTCTGTTTCATGACTCTCAAGACCATGGTCGGCATTTGGGGTGTGTGTGACCTGTGCAGGGCACCATCCTAATATCTTTGTGAGGAGGTACATTATTCAGACACCTATAAAGAGAGAGCTGTCAGTTGGCTCAGCAGGTCTATTTTTCTTTATTTCCTCTATCTGTCTCTTACATATTACCTACATAGCTTGATGCTCTTGCTGTTTTTTCAATCTCTCTTTCTCCTGTGATTCCATCATCTCTATGGCTCTCCTTAGGCAAGGGCAACCAATGGGGCTATCAAAGGTTGTTTGTAAGGGGGGTGTCTTGGGGCGCCAATTCTGAAGACACAGCTCTCAACCGGCTCTGCAGTAATCTGCAGTGCTCTCCCAAACCACAAAGTTCAGGTTCGTACAGGTACGAAGTCCGTGTTTGAGTTGAGCATCCAGCTCGAACACGGAGAATTGCTCAGCAGCCCATCAACCCGCTTCACCTATAGCAGGGGTCTCAAACTTATTTTCACCAGTGGCCACATCAGTATTCTGGTTACCTTCGGTTACCAAAACCAAATGCAAACACAACCATTTAAATTTAAGGTTACTGACACAATATTATTTTGCTCAGGACAGAGGCAGATGCTGGATTATTTTGCCCAGGCCAGTCACATAATATTTTTTCCCAGAACAGATGCAGAATTATTTTGCCTTGGACAGATCCAGAATTAGTTTGCCCAGGACAGCTGCAGAATCATTTTGCCCAGGACAGCTGCAGAATCATTTTGCCCGGGGCAGGCACAGAATTATTTTACCCAGGACAGATGCAGAATTTTTTTTGCCCAGGACAGATACGTGCACTGATTTTTTGTTGCCCATCCTACCCATCATTTTTTCCCAGCCTACTTTGTAATATCTGGCAATAACCCCTTCAGCAGATGTTAGGTTATTTAGTGAGAGCTGGTTGCACAGATCAACGCAACTACAGACGCTGCTCTCTTTCCTCCAGGAATGTTAAAAAGTCACACAACAGGTGATTTTTTTAAGGGACCACACTAGGGTCAAGATTGGAGGCAATACTGCTTTCGACAGTAGAACATCACGTACCAGCACAGCACAAAGTTAAGATGTGCTGCCAGAGTTAGAAATCTAGGTGTGACCTAGAAGGGTGCCACCCAGCTGCTGCCATCTGGCACCTGTCAGAGGGCCACATAAAAGGACTCGGAGGGCCGCATCTGGCCCCCAGGCCATGGGACCTAAAGGATGCAGCAACCAAAGCTGCTGGAACTCACCCCAGATCCTCTTAATCAGCTGCGGCGGCATTTTAATTTGGCCCAGCCGGTGCTACAAAAAGATGGCTGCCAGCTCCCATGAGTGAGGACACTTCTAGTGCCAGCACTGCAGCTGCACCACTCCGCGGCTGCTGATGCAGAGGATAGGGTCTGAGGTGAGTTAGGCAGCATCTTACTGCTGCACACTCTGGGCCCCTCCGCCTGTCAACATTTATTTAAAGTTCGGACGAACTTGTCCGACCTGAATTTTGGGCCTATGTTTGCGGCATCACTGTGCTGGCGATAGGGGTTCACAGTACATTGCAGCCTGGAAGCTCAACCCTGTCCTACCTAAGCTGCAGAAAATGTTTATTAAATCATAACATCAGGCAGAATTTAAAGCAGACCTCCAGTAAAATGTGAGGCTCAACACTCAACACCGGAGTCTCCCAATTTGGGATGGCTCTCTATACAAATAGTAATAGGAATTGGCCTGAAGTACTCTTTAGATAAACTCATATTCTGCACTTGGAACCCATGTGACTGCTGGCTGCCAATGGGGTTTTGCAGATGGGCATGCACACAGCACATAAGCGGAAGCACATGTACTCGAGGTCATCTTTAGTTGTACTTTCTATTCTTTCCTCTATTCTATATTTTCTTTTTTTTGTTTTATCATGTACTCACCCTGCAATGGCCCAGTATTACTCCACATATATGTGAATAGAGAATCCTGCAATTTACCTTACAACCAGTCGCCCTGAGCACATGCCCTGCAGCATGGCAGCAGCCAATGTAGCACAGACCAGGAAGCCACTGCCCCATTTCTATGAATGGATGCTTGCTGGATGGGAGATAAACACATGATTTCCTTCTCTATCCAGCTATATTGCAGCTCCCAGTGACAGGAGAGAGGGACGCTGTGGCCTGGCTCCAGCTCTAGTGACAACTATTGAGGAGTTGGGTTATAGGAGGGCGCAGATTGTGTCATTCTATAGCTTCCATGCATTTACGCTCCCCCTAACATGAGTGTAAAGGGACTGCACAACATAAAAGAAATCAATGGTTTGCTTTGGTAGTGGATGCAGCAGCTTGCACACTACTACCCTATACACAGTGATGAGAGGTAGGTCCCTCTGCCTAGCACAACAATGGTATGTACCATGACCCTGCCACCTCCAGCATGTTACTGGAGCTTTTTCTGAACAGTATATAAGATTTCTATTGCTAGCTGCACTCTGTGATCCAGTCATCTTCCTACTAGCCCCCCTCCCTCCATCTTCCCTGAAGAGGTTTTGCAGCAGCTGTGTGACAAGAAAGATATGACCCCTATACATCAGTCATAGGGGGCTTATGCTCTATTGTTCTGCTTACCTTTTGCTGCCGCCTCGCCATGTCAGTGGGCTGGTTGGCGTTGAAGGGGTAGGCGATACATCTCATGACAAACACATAGAGCTGCAGCTTTCTCTTGCATTCCTCTTCCTCTTTCTACAGTCTCTCCAACTCTTCATTTTCTTTCTTCTGCTCCTGCTGCTGGGCTGAAGCCCCCCGGAGCTCTCGCTGGTTCGGCTGGGGGAGAGCCGGGCACCAGTACTGGGGGCCAGAACCTCCTTGCATTCCTCTTCCACTATCTCATCCGATTCCTCCTCGCTGGAAGACGGGTCCAGCATCTTGGTGAAGAGCTAGGCTTGGTAGACTCCTGGAAAATAAAGCAAGAAGGGCAACACTGGAAGGATGATGGGGCTGTGCAGGAGGCAGCAGCAGCAGCGATGGTGGTGGAGGCAGCAGCAAGCTCAGGATCAGGCAGGACCTGATGGTGCAGCTAAGTGCAGACTAGGCATTGGCAGTGCTTACGTGTTTAACTCTCTCCTCCCCTTGCACTCTTACTGGAGAAAGGAAAGCAGATTGAGACAAAATACTGTTCTCTTTGTACACCCGCCAGTTGTTCGGGCCAGCTGGGACTCAACACCAAACAATCATCTCCTCTGAGATTGGGTGCTGAGCATATCAGCTTGCCAAACAGGAATGACAACTCAAAAAAGAAAAAAAAACAGACATATGTAGATAGAGGGATAAGGAAATTATTTTGTGAGCATCTGACATTTTTGAGGAAGTTAAATTTTGAAACATTTTATCACTCAGAGCACAATGAAGAAGAAAAAAAAATTATTTCTTTAAAATAAAATCCCCTGCATCTGCTATGGGCCAGTTCTGCAGGTAAGATAAAGATTGCTTCCAAAGGGTTAAATATTTTAGTAAATGTATTGATAATTGAATGCAGGTAAGATAAAGATTGCTTCTAAATGGTTAAATATTTTAGTAAATGTATTGATAATTCAAACACACACGTTTGAATCCTACAAAGATTTATTATTTCCAAAAACATAAAATACAGTATCTACCTCATTAATCTTCACCTCACCTATAGAACCCCACAGAAGGTGCAGAGGATTGTGTTGAATCAAACATTTTTTCCCCACTTTATTATGTGCTGAGTGACAAAAAAAGCGTGAAAAGTTAAACGCCCCAAATTTGCAGAGACTCTCAAAATGATTTGCATAACCCTTATTCAGAGATGTAGCTAAGCTTTCTGGCACCCGGGGCAAAGATTTGAAATGGTTCCCACCACCTGTGCTCAGGCCGGGCACATGCCCCCCCTAGCTATGCCCCTGCCCTTTTCTATCTAATAGAATTTTCGTTTCCAATAAACTACATGACAAGAGCTAAGCTAAAATGTTGATCCAAGGCCACCTCACCACCAATAAGTATAAAACATGGCTTTTACTTTACATGCTATTAAAAGAAGGATGAACGTTCCCTATAAATTTACAAGAAAAAAAATGCACACACAGGGTGTAAGGTGACCGCGTCTAGGTCATTTGCCATACCGCATGTATGACAACAGGAACCCCTCCAAAAATCCCAGAGACTTTCAATATTATTTTATAATAACAAGGGACATATCTGCAATTTATTAAAAAGCGAAACAAAACCCATTATTTTGACTAACCCAGGTTTTGTTGCCTACACTGGGAGCATCACAAATTGGAATTCCCCATTATGTGAAACCCCCCACCACCCAGAACAACTCACCTTGCCGAGTCCTACGGCGCATCCACAGGCTCTCGTCCAATCAGAGCCATCTGCCATGCATATGTAATGCTCGGCAAATGGCTCTGTTTACATGAAGGGATTTGGGAGCGCAGCAAGCAGCTATCTGAGCTCCAGCCTATCTGAATGGCGGGGGATGGGAGTCTATCTGAAGATGCTGGGATGCGGCCGCTGAATGTTTACATTGGCAAGGGAGCCAGGAAGAAGGTGAGTGTTGTGGCGCTCCCAAGATGGGGGTGTTCACATGGCGGGGAATCCCTATGTGGGGGATGCCCCGGGGGGAAGGCTGCGGACAGCCCTAGAATCTAGGGTCTTGTTCCACTTTAAGAAAGATACTAATACTACAAAATAAAACCCTTTAAAAACATTGTACACATGTCTATATGCTGTTTATTCTTGACCATAGTTACACACTGCAGCATATCGCTTTAGTTGTCCCAGATAGCCATTGAAACAATGACCATAGTAGATGGCCTTTTCTCATAGGCAATCACGCTTTAGTCACAAGTGTAAGAAAGACTTGTCTGCAGTGCCCATACAAGCTCATCTTTCCCTGGTCCTTGGCGCATGTGTGGGTTCTCGTCCAATCAGAGCTGTTTGCATATTTAATGTTCTGCAAACAGCTTTATTTATGGCAATTGGGAGTGAGAATGGCCACATCCCCAGCATTGGGCATGCTCCCACCAACATCTAAATGGCTGGGAGCAGGAGTGTGCGCACAGCCCAAAGATGCTTGGGAGGCACACAGAGGAGCATCCCAATTTGGGGGAAGTCCAGTGGCTGCGTTGGGTTTTGTTTTGCCTAAACTAAGAAATAAGACAGGGCCATTCAGATCCATAATACAGAGGTGATCAATATGACAAATAGTAACTCTTTCCCAGAGAGAGTGTCTTATACAGGCAGCAGTGTCTGACATGCATAACAATTATAATAACCCCCCTATCTTTTCACAATACAAAGGTACACAATATAACAAATACCGTATATACTCGAGTATAAGCCGAGTTTTTCAGCCCACTTTTTGGGCTGAAAAAAGCCGCCTCGGCTTATACTCGAGTCAGTGAAAAATGGAGGAGAAAAAGGGGCGGGGCCGGATTACCTTAGGGGCGGATGGAGTTGCCGCCAGCGTTCCCTCTAACGCAGCGGTTCTCAACCTGTGGGTCGCGACCCCAGTGGGGGTCGAACGACCAAATCATGGGGGTCGCGCAACCCACATGCTGAGAACTCTCTTCAGGCTGCAGGGAGACGCAGGCGGAGGTGCGAGGCCGAGGCCGCGCGCGCGCGCGCACACCACAGAATCTAAGGTGCGCGCGCACGGCCGCGCAGCCCCATCTGCCGTCTGACGGTGTGTGGAGCCAGTGAGTGCGAGGAGCGCGAGGAGCGACCCCCCCCCCTGAAAACCTCTTCCGGGTCCGGACACAGCAGCAGGTCAGGAGCACTCGTGGGGATTTCCAGCTGCAGTCGTGGTGTCCAGCATCCAGGAGGTATTTATCCATGTTAAACATGTATGCAAATGGGATAGGTGGGTATGCATAGCACCAGTGATCAGCAAAAAGTCAGGTGCTGGCCACAGGGTACTGACATTAAAAGGCTGCACTGAACTGACACCAAAGTAGGGATAAGATAAAAAAAAAAAAAAATTATTATAAATCCTTGTTTCTGCCTAAAAAATACTGACATTAAATTTTAATGTCAGTATTTTTTAGGCAGAAACAAGGATTTATAATAATAATTTTTTTTTTTTTTTTATCTTATCCCTACTTTGGTGTCAGTTCAGTGCAGCCTTTGGGTTATTTAGTGGGGCAGCTTCAGAGCCCCACCATTCCTTCTTATTATTGTATTGATCTGGTATTTTCTTATGCAGTGAGGGGGTATTTGCAGGACTCCTGTCACGGATCGGGTGGAGCGGACTCGGGTGTGGATCCGCTTTAACTGTGGAACCGATGGCGGGTACCGTGTCAGGGGAGCGGAGTCTAAGAGGCCACCGGTATTCACCAGAGCCCACCGCAAGGCAGGTTGGTCTTGTGCGGCGAGTGACCCCCAGGTCGCTACCCCCTAACAGCGGCCCAGTCCCACAGTCAGCCGAGGTTCAGTGAGGTACACAAGTGGCAGGCAAAAAGGCGTAGTAGTACAGGCAGAGATCGGGGCTGGCAGCACAGGTTCGCGGTAAAGGTGAGTAGCCGAGGTCGGGGCAGGCAGCAAAGGTTCAGAGTCGGGGACAGGCAGAGGTCGGTACAAGGGTGAGCAATCCAAGAATGTCTGACTTTCAACAAGCATGGAGAGACCAAGATCCGGCACTGAAGGAAGGAAGTGCCTGTTTAAATAGGGGAAGATGATGCAGGATTGGATGACATAAACACCAATCAGTGCTGTAAAGGCCCTTTAAATCTCAGGGATCCTGTGCGCTCGCCCTCTAGTGGACGGAGACGTGTGCGCACCTGACCATGCAAGGAGGAAGCATTGGGGGGAAGGGCGGCAGCTGGAAGCAGCCCTGAGGGAAGATGGATGACGGCTGCATGCAACCATGGAGGTAGGTGAAATGCTGTGAGACGGGCGTGCAGCGCTCGCCCTAACAGTACCCCCCCCCCTTGGGTCTCCCCTTCTTCTTGGGACCAAGAAAATCTGAGATGAGACTACGGTCTAGAATATTCTCTTCGGGCTCCCAAGATCTTTCTTCAGGTCCACAGCCTTCCCAGTCGACCAAGGAATATCTTTTTCCTCTGGAGAGCTTAGAAGCCAGAATCTCCTTCACTGAAAAGGTATCCTCGGTGCCCGAGATTGGGGCAGGCACCAAAGTTTTAGGAGAGAATCGATTGACAATAACTGGCTTCAACAGAGAGATGTGAAAAGAATTGGGAATTCGCAGTGAAGTCGGTAGGTGAAGCTTATAGCAAACTGGATTGATCTGTTGTTTGATCTTGTATGGCCCCAAGTAACGGGGGCCCAATTTGTAGCTAGGAATTTTGAAGCGGATGTATTTTGCAGACAGCCACACCTTATCTCCTGGAGAATAAACAGGCGGAGCTCTTCTCCTTTTATCAGCGCTAACCTTCATGCGGGCGGAAGCTTGACAAAGGGAACGCCGTGTTTCTTGCCAGAAGGTGGAGAAATCCTGTGTGAGATTGTCCACGGCGGGCACTCCGGAGGACGTGGATAAAGGCAAAGGCGGAAGGAGTTGACGGCCGTACACCACCAAAAACGGGGACTTCCTTGTGGACTCAGAATCCTTAAAATTATACGAGAATTCCGCCCAAGGCAACAGATCGACCCAATCGTCTTGACGCGCTGAAACAAAATGGCGAAGATAATGCCCGAGAATCTGGTTGACTCTTTCCACCTGGCCGTTAGACTGGGGATGATAAGCGGAGGAAAAGTCCAGTTTAATTTTCATTTGTTTACAAAGAGCTCTCCAGAACTTGGACACAAACTGCACACCTCTGTCAGACACAATATGTGTAGGTAGACCATGAAGTCGAAAGATATGCTTCAGGAAGTATTTTGCCAACAGAGGAGCTGACGGGAGGCCGGGCAAAGGAACAAAATGCGCCATCTTAGAAAACCTATCCACTACCACCCAAATTACAGTATTGCTATGCGAAGAAGGGAGGTCGGTAATAAAGTCCATAGCAATGTGTGTCCATGGGGTATCCGGAATAGGAAGTGGGTGGAGTAGGCCAGCAGGTCTTTGGCGAGGGGTTTTGTCTCGAGCGCAGGTGGTACAGGCCTGAACGAATTCGGTCACATCCTTTTCAAAAGAAGGCCACCAATAATATCGAGAAATGATAGAACAAGACTTCCTGATACCGGCATGGCCGGCTACATGGGAAGAATGCCCCCATTCTAATATTTTGCGACGTTGGCGGGCTGGCACAAAGGTCTTTCCCGGCGGTGCTTGTACAAGAGTAGCGGGGGCAGAATGGACAAGGCGTTCAGGCGGGATGATATGTTGTGGAGTGGATTCAACACCAGAGATGTCAGAGGAGCGAGAAAGGGCGTCTGCCCTGACGTTCTTAGCGGCTGGCTGGAAGATTTGAAAATCAAATCGAGCGAAAAACAACGACCAACGAGCTTGTCGTGGATTCAATCGCTGGGCAGTTTCTAAATAAGATAGATTTTTGTGATCAGTATAGATGGATAATTGATGGGCAGAACCTTCTAAGAGGTGTCTCCACTCCTCCAACGCCAACTTGATGGCGAGTAACTCCCGATCTCCGATGGAGTAATTCCTCTCCGCTGGCGAAAAGGTCTTCGAAAAGAACCCGCAGGTGAGAATTCTGCCAGTAGACGATTTTTGAGTGAGCACCGCTCCGGCTCCAATGGAGGAGGCATCTACTTCTAGGGCGAAAGGCCGAGATGGATCTGGCCTAGACAACACTGGTGCAGAGGAGAAGGCCTTTTTTAGAGCAGTGAAGGCCTCTTCCGCCTGAGGAGGCCAAGACTTCGAATTGGCGCTCTCCTTTGTGAGGGTCACAATAGGCGCCACTACAGTGGAAAAGTGAGGAATAAACTGCCGATAGTAATTGGCGAAGCCCAGAAAACATTGAATAGCTCGCAGGCCAATAGGACGGGGCCAATCCAGAACTGCTTTCAACTTGCTGGGGTCCATCTGAAGGCCACGAGCTGAGACAATATATCCAAGAAAGGGTAAGGCGGTTTGATCAAATAGACACTTCTCCAGCTTGGCGTAAAGATGGTGTTGACGGAGACGAGACAGGACCTGCCGGACATGACGGTGATGTTCTTCTAGATTAGATGAAAAGATGAGTATATCATCCAAATATACAACAACACAGGAGTAAAGCAAGTCCCGAAAAATGTCATTTACGTATTCCTGGAATACAGCGGGTGCATTGCAGAGACCAAAGGGCATCACTAAATATTCGAAGTGGCCATCGCGGGTATTGAAGGCGGTCTTCCATTCATCACCCTCGCGTATACGTATCAAATTATAGGCTCCCCTCAGGTCAAGCTTGGTGAAGACCCTGGCCCCACGCAGTCGGTCAAATAATTCGGCAATCAAGGGCAAAGGGTAGCGATTTTTAACGGTAATCTTATTGAGGCCGCGGTAATCAATACAAGGGCGAAGAGAGCCATCTTTTTTCTCCACAAAGAAGAACCCCGCGCCTGCTGGAGAGGAAGACTTCCGTATGAACCCTTTATGAAGATTTTCTTGAATATACTCCGACATGGCTTGAGTCTCAGGAGCCGAGAGAGGGTAAATTCGGCCACGAGGAGGAGAGGTACCCGGTAGGAGGTCTATAGGGCAATCGTAGGGGCGATGAGGCGGAAGTACCTCCGCTTGTTTCTTGCAGAATACATCAGCATAGGTCTGGTAGATCTCAGGCAAGCCAGGTAATGGTGCTGAAGCAGGAATGGGTCGAACAGGAACAGACTTCAAGCACCTCTTAAAGCACGCTGCACCCCAAGTCTTGATATCACCGGTGGTCCAGTCAAGCGTGGGATCATGACGTTGGAGCCAAGGAAGGCCTAGAAGAATCTGAGAGGTGCAATTAGGGAGGACGTAGAACTCAACATTCTCTTGATGGAAGAGTCCAATTTTTAATTGGAGGGGAACGGTGCGATAGCGCACAGTACAGTCCAGCCTATCACCATTGACTGAGGCGATAAATAAGGGTGTAGCAAGGCGATTCACAGGGATATTATGTTTATTGATCAAGGCAGCCTCTATAAAGTTCCCTGCAGAACCAGAGTCCAAAAAGGCGGTTAAATTCAGGGAGGTGGAAGGTGAGATGGAAAGTTGAACAGGAACAGTGAGCCGTGGAGAGGAAGCACATACACCCAGGGACGCCTCTCCCACCGCCACTAGGTGCGCCTGTTTCCCTGACGTGGAGGGCGAATAGGACAGTCCTTCAAAAAATGCTCAGAACCACCGCAGTACAGACAAAGGTTCTCGTTCCTTCTGCGAGTTCTCTCCAATTGGGTCAAACGGAATCGATCGACCTGCATGGCCTCCTCACTGGGAGGTACATGTGCAGACAAAGGGTTTTGAAATACTAGAGCCAAACGGGATGCCCTCCTAGGGCGCTGAGAGTCTCTTTCTTGGCGGAATTCTTCACGCCTCTCAGCAAAGCGCACATCAATGCGTGTGGCCAGATGGATGAGTTCAGTGAGAGATGAAGGCAAGTCACGAGCTGCAAGAGCATCCTTAATTTTACTAGAAAGTCCTTTCTTGAAGCAGGCACACAAGGCCTCATTGTTCCAAGACAATTCGGAGGCAAGAGTGCGGAACCGAATGGCGTATTCACCAACGGACAACTCGCCCTGGACCAAGTTCAAAAGGGACGATTCAGCAGATGAAGCCCGGGCAGGTTCCTCAAAGACCTGGCGAAACTCTGAGACAAAGGTGTTAATACTGGAAGAGACAGGGTCATTGCGATCCCACAAGGGAGTGGCCCAGGCCAAAGCCTTTCCAGAAAGCAAACTGATGACAAAGGCCACCTTAGCTCGTTCAGTGGGAAATTGATCCGCCAACAACTCCAAGTGCAGGGGACATTGGGCAAGGAACCCTCGGCATAACTTGGCATCCCCATCATATTTAGCCGGCAAGGAGAGACGGATTCTGGCAGAAGATGTTACCGGGGGCTGTGGCGGTAATGCTGGAGCCGGTGATGGAACTTGCTGTTGCTGAATCGTTAAAAATTGCTGCATCATGGCAGAGAGTTGATTAATCTGGCGGGACTGCATAGCCACTATAGCAGGCAATTCAGTGGCATCCGGCAGCGGTACCTCAGCGGGATCCATGGCCGGATCTTACTGTCACGGACCGGGTGGAGCGGACTCGGGTGTGGATCCGCTTTAACTGTGGAACCGATGGCGGGTACCGTGTCAGGGGAGCGGAGTCTAAGAGGCCACCGGTATTCACCAGAGCCCACCGCAAGGCAGGTTGGTCTAGTGCGGCGAGTGACCCCCAGGTCGCTACCCCCTAACAGCGGCCCAGTCCCACAGTCAGCCGAGGTTCAGTGAGGTACACAAGTGGCAGGCAAAAAGGCGTAGTAGTACAGGCAGAGATCGGGGCTGGCAGCACAGGTTCACGGTAAAGGTGAGTAGCCGAGGTCGGGGCAGGCAGCAAAGGTTCAGAGTCGGGGACAGGCAGAGGTCGGTACACGGGTGAGCAATCCAAGAATGTCTGACTTTCAACAAGCATGGAGAGACCAAGATCCGGCACTGAAGGAAGGAAGTGCCTGTTTAAATAGGGGAAGATGATGCAGGATTGGATGACATAAACACCAATCAGTGCTGTAAAGGCCCTTTAAATCTCAGGGATCCTGTGCGCTCGCCCTCTAGTGGACGGAGACGTGTGCGCACCTGACCATGCAAGGAGGAAGCATTGGGGGAAGGGCGGCAGCTGGAAGCAGCCCTGAGGGAAGATGGATGACGGCTGCATGCAGCCATGGAGGTAGGTGAAATGCTGTGAGACGGGCGTGCAGCGCTCGCCCTAACAACTCCTATGGAGTGAGGGGGTAATTACAGGACTCTTATGGAGGGAGGGTATTTTCAGGGCTCTCCATCTTTTTCTATTTTCCACATTCCCTCCATCTTTTTGTATTTTCCACATTCCCGCCATCTATTTCTCTTTCCCACATTCCCTCCATCTTTCTCTCTTTTCCACATTCCCTCCATCTTTCTCTCTTTCCCAGATTCCCTCCATATTTCTCTCTTTCCAAACCCTCTTGAAAAGCTGCCAAGCAAAATCGTGCGATACAATTGTCATGCTGATTCAGCTCTGATACAATGTATAGCTCTAAGTTCACACTCTAGATATTACAATCTGCTGCTACTACTTCATTAAAGTGGAACAAAACCCACCAGCGGCCACTGGCTTTTCCCGGGGGCATCCTGATTCGTGAAACCCCCCAAGGCGTCTGTAATCTCTTACCTTTCCATGTCCAATGGAGCATGCATGAGCTCTTGTTAAATGAGAGCTGTCTGCCTTGACTAAAGGGCTGATTCAGCACAGTGAGAATTTTTTTCTTCACGCTTTATTGTGACAAAAAAAAATGTATAATGATGTTTTGCCATTTTGGGGCTGATTTTTTTCTCACAGAAAACATGCTGAATGAAATGAAATGGCTCTCATTGACTTCAATGGGGAGGGTGCGCTGCCGCATCCCCGCATCCCCAGCAGCTTGCATGCTGCCGCCCCAGCCCATTGAAGTCAATAAGGGATAATGGCCGAAGGATGTAAACACAGTGAACGGATCTGATTGGCTGTGCACCTGTGCATGCACCATAGGAATGCGTAAGAGGTGAGTTTGTATAGGCATTTTGCAATGTTTCACACAGCAGGGCATCCCAATTCATGATGCCCCAGGGAACGGAACAAAACCCGGGAAAGTCAAATTCACAGATTTTGTTCCACTTTAAGGCCCAAAGGGGTCACATACTGTACATACCTTATCCCAGGATCACATGCTGTTCAATTGTGGCTGTGAGTAGCTGCATCCCAACCCAACCCACTGTATTGCAATTGAACAGCACAAGATCTTTAAATTAGGTGAGTATGTGCTTCAGGCTGTGGGGGTTTCTTAGGATTTTGGACTGTGGGGCATTCCTAGTCCAGATGCCTCTAGGACCAGAGGTGTATTTCTCACTAGGCAACCCTAGGCTTGTACCTAGGGTGTCTAGCAGCTAGAGGCAGCCAAGCTGTGGCAACAAAAAGTTCTACCAAACACATCTGGTGGGGCCTCTAAATAGTTCTAGGCAGTGCAATCATGCTCAACTTCAGGTTCCTAATGGTGTCTGCCACCACACCCTTCAAATTCTCAGATACCCTTTGCCTCTTTTTTATTCTTTATTTGTACATGGTTTGCAAGTACAATAAACTAAAAACAAAGTGAACAAGCAAGTGCTTTCATAAGAATCCAACATCTAATCAGGTTCTCAGATACAAGACACAGATTTAAAGTTTGTATCGACAGGTAGCTCGCATATAGAATAAAACAGTTATTCCGATGTTAGGATCAGACGTTGCCGATATCCTATGGATTGTCTAAAGAATGCATAAGTAGGTCAGAGCTTTCAGAGTGTAGCAGATATTATGTCTTCTACATCATTTTACTGGTGAAACAATAACCTCAATACCCAAGACTTGCAGGGGGGCTGTATGTAGATAAATGAGAAAGATATGTAAAGTTTAGGCGTTAGAAGAAAGAAAATAAGGGAAAGGGTGGGTGAGAGGGGGGCGCGGTGAAGGGGGGTTAGGGAGAGAAGGGGGTGGGGAAAGATTTACCAATTGTTTCCTAGAATCAAGTACACAATCATATGTTGAGAAGACTTATGCTAACATGCAGGGTCAAGGTTAAAGTTTTGACCAGAGTTAAGCTTTAATCATAGGGTGCTGCTTGTAAAGTTTCCTAGTCAGCATCTCAGGGGCCAGCGACTGATCATAGAGAGTGGCGGCATAACGGCTATGATAAAGAACAAGATCGCATTGTATTTTCGTTTAATCACTATAGATAGGAAGTGAGGGGAAATTTTCATAACGGGACGCAAATTTCAAAAATTGCCTTTGACCCCCCTCCCTATTATTATTGCCTACAGGTAGGCCTGTATATTTTTTTAATACCTGACTGGCCTGGTTGCGCCGTTATTTGTTTTTTACTGGTAATTGTAGTTGCGGGTGTACTTTTCCCATCCTCAACTACTGGTAAAAAAACAAATGCCGCAATTGCCAGGCGAGTGGGCAGTAAAGTTAAAACAAAATACCCCATGTCCCTATCCTAATCCATCAAGGCTTAAGCTAAACTTTTAAACCAGACAAGTATAAAAATACTTGTGGTCTGTTAAGCAAGGTCCCAAGGGAGACCATCCTAGTTTGGCATGTTCCACGTTTTTAAACTAAAGACAAAGTCTGAAATCTAGTTATAATACCCTCACCCTTTCCACATTTCAGTGTAGCTGTAAAATATGAGTACAGATAAGCAGTATCTCTGCTTTCCACTCACTGTATCTCTTGAACCTGATTGGTTTGCAGAGGGTTATGTGCTGAGAGGGGAAGGATGGTGAGGAGAGACGGAATCCCACTACTCTACTGCACTCACCACATCTTACAGCCGCGCTGGAATGAGGGATTATTGGATAGTAAAGCTTAACTCCAACCCAAACATATTTTGCAGTTAAAATTTAGAAGATAAATGTTCAACGTCATAAGTTTTTCGTGTCTGACCCCAGAGCCAGTCTCAATTTCTGTATGGTTACCGAAGGCAGACATTTTATTTAACTAAAACTATTGTGTGCCACAGGGGGTGGGCAGCATGGGGTATGTTTTTTCTGTGTCAGTGACACCCTTATTGTCTTAGTGACACCAAAATATTTTTTAGACTTCCACTGACAGGAAGTGAGGTTATGCTACCCATGTCTATCAGGCTTGAAGGTATTAGGGCTCAGCCAGGGGGTGGGTATTTTTGATTTCCCAAAAGTTCTTGTGGTATATCTGGTATCTCTCCTCGATCAGGCATCTATGTATAAATTGAGATGACACACATTTCTTGAGGAAGTTCCAGTTACTTCATTAGAAATTGCAGGTTCACAATCCAATTCGCTTCAGTTCAGCTTTAGCAGTACAGTTGACATACTATACCAAATTCACATTTGCCACCTTGGTACACCGTCAAATGACAAAGCATGTCCCAATGCTTCTGTAGGTACTGTAGTCAAACATATTCCTCTGCTGGTTCCTTAACAATGATGCTCACATAAAGCAGGACAAAACCCAGGGTGGCCAACCCTTGACTCAAAAGGATTCCAGGGCTGGCCACTGACCTTCTTCTGAGGAAAGTTATGGCCACATTTAACTTTTAACATTATTTTTTACCCTTCTATTAGTATGAGTCAGCTCAGGCAAACTCAGTCCATAAAGAGCTCGGAGCATATGTGAAAACCTCTTCAGTACATTAATAAACTTAAAAATGGAAGTCCAAGTGTTAGAATGCCCATTATTTTGACTATCACAGGTTTTGTCCTGTGCCACGAGGGCATCCCTGTGTGAAACGCCAGTAAGCGCTTACCTTTCCCCAGTCCAACAGCGCATGGGCAGGCTCTTGATCAATCAGAGCCCTGCCTATGTAACACAGTAAACAGCTATAATTGTTTACTATGGTGAGCAAGACCGGCTGCATCCCCAGCATCACACACTTCTGGGGATACAGCTGCTCTCGCTCTCCGTTGAAGTCTATCAGAGCCGTTTGCTAAATGACATAGTCACGGCAAATGGCTCTGATTGGACTGGAGGCATGCGCCATTGAACTGGGAAAAAGTGAATTTTTCTGGGCGTTCTGGGGGTTTCACACAGCAGGACTTCCCAATTTGGGATGCCACCATGGCACAGAACAAAACTTGTGATAGTCAAAATAATGGGCATTCTAATACTTCTAAGACTTCCATTTTATAATGTAATAATGGTTGAAAAGGTTTTGACTTATGTTCCAAGGTCTTTTTTGGACTGAGTTTGCCTTAGCTCACTCATACTAATTGAAAGGTTAAAAATTGTGTTGAAAGTTAAATTTGGCCAAAACTTTCAGTTCGGCCAAAATTGAGCATCATTCAGGTTAAATTCCACTATCACTGTTTTTTTCCCCAATTCAGCATGTCCCAGGAGCACAGATCAAAAGTCAGGATAGTAAGAATCTTAGGTTTTGGTCCTCTTTAGGGGATATTATAGCATAAATGTATGTGATTTTTTTTTTTACTTTTTGGGGTAAGGATTAAAGAGAGGGACATCCTTGTGACCTTCTAATGCTCCCTAGCTGCCATTACCGCCTATAGTTGTGTCCTCTTAGTCATGCTACACACATAACCAGACATCTTTTCCTTTAAAATAGGCCTCCAGTCAAAGTGACTAAAGCTTTGATCTGAAGGGAAGGGGGTATGGCTAGTGGGGAATTGGCACTGGGGATGCCCCCCACCCCATGATGGGATTAACACTCATTTTGTTTAAAATGTTCTGATTATAAATGCTCCATCATGCTGAGACTAATAGGGTGTCAGAGACCCGATGTTGATACCCGTTTCTGTTTTCCTTCACTGTCTGACACCTCCCAGGACTGCCAGTGTGAGACATGCTTGTACACAGTGCTATGTGTGTCTGCCCAGGGAACCTCAGCATGGACAGGTGGCAGCCACTGGTGAGGGCATCCTGTTGATGTTCAGCCATTTGGCATCCTATTCCTGTGGTCCTCCAGCCATTTAACTCTATTGCAATGAATGACGTTCAGTGCAACAGCCATCAGTCCTGAAGGGGGCAGCCATTCCCAAACAGGAAGTCCATAAATGTGACCAGCTGTGACCACCTGCTGGACAGCGAAGTACTTAAAAAGATACCGAAGGCAAAGGCAATAGACCACTGTGTTACCACTGGCTACATTCTGCACTGTCCTAAACTGTTTTCTGTTTTAAAATTAAATAAGAAATGACCGAGATATTGAGGTTTACAGTTTCACCTTTGATCCATCTTCTGAAATATTTGGGCGTTGGCCTTGGCTCTGTGATGCCGCATAATAATCAGCATAATGGGTGGGGTCTGTAAGACAGACAATCTCATCACTCTGGCTGTTCTCCCTCTCTCCCAATGTCCACTGTCTGATGATGTAGAATTTTAGACCACCAGCTTAGCCCTATTATCGGTGGTCTATGGCAAACAATTCAGGGGGTGTGCCACTACTCTTTGCCTTGTTTCTACTTTCAGGAGCAGCTGTGTTCTGACAGAAAGGGGGAGCACAGCCATGATGAGGTGAGCTGCTGAATGACAACTTGTGCACTTTTCCTACAGAGTCCCTAGGCTCCTGCTAAGTTTTAACTCACTGAAACAGGAGGGATCAGCTGTGGGTGACACAAGGTACGTCAAGATTTCCTTTTAAAGTGGACCAATCTTTATGACACCAGCCCTGGAGTCTAAAAGATGTTTTGGGATGCCCCATCATATGATGGGACCCTGCAGGCACCCTGCAGTGCTGTGAGCTCCCATGCCCAGCCATTCAGTTAGGGGAGCACGGGGAGCACTCCAAAACAATGGCGTACTAATGCATAGCATAAAGCACTGATTGAAGGAGCACCCAAGCATGTGCCATGGGAAACTGCGGAAAGATGAGTAGAATGGGTGATCTGGGGGGTTTCACACAGCAGTGCACCCAAATTCTGGGTGCTCCCGGGGCAAGGCCCAATCACCAGGGTAGTCAAAATCCTGGTGATTGATCAAGTTTAATTAACCCTAAGTATTAGAATGAGTTTTGAATTTGAGAAGCTCCACAATTAAGGTGCAGAATGTAGTGAGGTAGAGACATGTGCCACAAATCATGTCAGATCATGGTTATGTTCATGATATTAAACCTGATTGGTTGCTCTGGGCTATTGTTCCATTTTTGTTCCTGATAAAGCCACCCCCAGTCCTTGTCAGAATTAGTAAAAATGGAGGAGGTCAGTTTGCTAAATCCTTTATTCTGATAGATAAGCAGAGCAGCACATAATTAGCTAAATATAGTTTTCTTTTTTCTAATAAATATATATAAATAAAGAATATTAATTCCAGCTTACACACAATTTAAAATACCTAGGGGGGTAATTGAGCCACAGTGGGATACTGCAGCTATGCTAGCTTCTTTTTCTTTTAATCAAATAAAACTTTAAATTATCTCAAGTACCTCCTAGGTGGTTCGTATGGGTTGTCGTTCAACCTGAAACTGTGTTAAAATACACAAAACCATCATTTAAAATGCAACACACACAAACATGCACATAATACCATTTTGTGAATACTCACCTGTAAAATGGGTATTGTAAGTATGTCACACACCCCGCTTCAAGAAATTCATAACGTGTGGGTAATACTGACCTGTAGAGGGCGATATGCAGAGATGCCAGGAAAAAAGAGAGCCCCTCCCGGTCCATAAATACCCACTCATTACCCAGTATAAGAACAGCAGTAAGGTAAGGGACCAGGAAGAGCCCAACACAAAGCATAACAACGCAAAGTTCACCATATAAAGGATCCAGAATACAAAAGGGCAGGGTGAAGCGGGGTGTGTGACATACTTACAATACCCATTTTACAGGTGAGTATTCACAAAATGGTATTATTCTAAGTATATCTCACACCCCGCTTCAAGAAATTCATAACGTGTGGGACATCCAACAGCAGTGTCCATAAAGGGCGGGGATCCAAAACAAGGCAACAAGGCACAACTTAAACCACTGCAGCTTGCAGAACTTTGTGGCCAAACACAGCATCCGCTGAGGCCCGAACATCAACCTTGTAAAACTTGGAAAAAGTGTGAACAGAAGACCAAGTAGCAGCCTTACAAACTTGCTCAACAGAGGCCTGGTGCTGAAAAGCCCAGGACGCCCCAACCGCACGAGTAGAATGAGCAGTAACACGAAAAGGGGGTACCTTCCCTTTGGCAGAATAGGCCCCAACTATGGTCTGACGGATCCATTTACTAATGGAAGACTTTGGCAGGCGCCAAGCCTTTTCGGGGCCCGGAGGGCACCACAAAAAAGGCATCCGTCTTACGAAAGGAAGACGTTACCTCCAAATAATACTTCACAACACAACCACATCCAAAGAATGCAGGGCCCTCTCCTTGTCATTGCTGGGATTAGGACACAGAGAGGGCAGAACAATGTCTTGGTTTAGGTGAAAGGCAGAAACAACCTTAGGAAGGAAATCGGACTTGAAACTAAAAACCACCTTGTCCTGATGCCCCTCAAAGTACGGGGCTTGAATGGACAAAGCCGCTAACTCAGAGACACACCTAACCGAAGTGATGGCTACCAAAAAGGCCACCTTCTGCGTAAGTGAAGACAAGGCAATATCATTCAAGGGCTCAAAAGGAGAATCCTGAAGAGCAGAAAGAACCAAATTCAAATCCCAAACAGGGCGCAAAGGTTTTCTAGGAGGCCGCACGTGCGTGACTCAATGGAAAAAAGTCTTAACCAAAGGATGTAGGGAAAATGACCTTTGAAAGAACACCGCCAGGGCAGAAACCTGCCCCTTCAGAGTACTAAGCTGGAGCCCCAGGTCCAGACCATGTTGAAGAAACTCCAGGATTCTGGAGATGGAAAATTCCCTACAAGGCAACGCCCTGATCTCACACCAATCAATATAAGACCTCCAAGTCCTATAGTAGATATTAGAGGAAGACCGCTTCCTAGCACTAATGAGAGTTTGAATCACAGCATCGGAAAGACCTTCCTCCTTCAAGATGGAGGTTTCAGCAGCCACGCCGTCAAAGCCAGCGTTGGTAAATTGGGATAACGTAGTTGACCCTGGGTGAGCAGATCCGGCAGCAGGGGCAGAACAAACTGATCCTCTGCTAACCTTACCACATCTGCGAACCAAACCTGTCTTGGCCACCTTGGAGCCACCAGAATTGCTGACGCACCCTCCAGGGCCAGCTTGCGCACCACTCTGGCCACCAAGGGAAACGGAGGGAACAGATACAGAAACCCCAGATCCCTCCAGTTCAGAGACATGGCATCCACTGCCAGAGCCAGTGGATCCCGTGAGAGAGACACAAATGTCGGAAGTTTGTGATTGTGACGAGAGGCAAAGAGGTCCACCACTGGGGACCCCCACCTGAGACAAATCAAGCGAAACACTTTGGGGCTGAGAGACCATTCCCCCCGGCGAGCTGAGAACCTGCTCAGAGAGTCCGCCTCCGTGTTCTCCGCTCCCGGAATGTAAACTGCTGAAATGCACGGGACGTGGGTCTCCGCCCAGGCCAGAATCAAAGACACTTCCTTGAGGGCACTCCTGTTGCGAGTCCCTCCCTGGTGATTGATGTAGGCGACCGCCGTCCGATTGTCCGACCAGACTTGAACCGGCAATCCTTGCAACTGATGAGTCAAGTGAAACAGAACCATCATGATGGCCCTCAATTCCAGAACATTGATGGACTCGTGAGCCTCCTGAGGCCCCCACAGTCCCTGAAACTGACGATCCTTCCAGAACCCCCCCCATCCTGATAGACTGGCATCCGTGGTGACCGTCTCCCAACAAGGGGCCAGAAAGGATCTGCCCCTCGACAGATTGATTGGATCCAGCCACCACTGAAGGGAGCACCGAACTCGGGGGGTCATCAGGAAGGACTGATCCAACGACAGTGGTGACCCGTCCCAGGCCGCCAACAGATGGAGCTGGAGTGTCCTTGTGTGGAACTGAGCAAAGGGAACCGCTTCGAAGGAGGCTACCATCAATCGCACCAGCCTCATCCCCAGTCTGATGGCCGGACGAGGGATAGACAGGAGGAGTCGAACCAACTCCTGAATCAAGAGAACCTTGGACTGAGGAAGAAACACCCTGGCCTGGGAAGTATCCAGGGACATTTCCAGAATAGACACTAACCTGGACGGAGAAAGGGAGGACTTGGGGTAGTTGATCACCCACCCGAATCTCTCCAGAGTGGACACCACAGTTCTGGTGTCCAATACCGCTTGGCTGAAGGAAGATGCCCTAATGAGAAGGTCGTCCAGATAAGGGACAATGCGAATACCCTGGGCTCTGAGGAGAGCCATCACCCCGGCCAGCACCTTGGTGAAAACCCTTGGAGCCGAGGTAAGACCGAAAGGAAGTGCCACAAACTGAAAATGCCGATCCTCCACCACAAACCTGAGAAATCTCTGGTGCGCTGGAAAAATCGGCACATGCAGATAGGCGTCCTTGATGTCTACGGACGTCAGAAAGTCCCCCTACCGAAGAGAATGGATAGCTGAACGCAGTGTTTCCATGCAAAATTTCCGTGGACGGACGAACCTGTTGAGGATCTTTAGATCCAGAATGGGTTGAACCGAGCCGTCCTTCTTGGGCACCGTGAACAGATTGGAATAAAAGCCCCGGCCCCTGTCTGAGGGGGGCACTGGGCAAATAACTGCCATATCCAACAGACTCTTTACTGCCGCCTGGAGCTCCTGCGCGGCCAGAAGGTCCGAAGGCACCCGAGACCTGAGGAATCTGGGAGGGGGCCGGAGCTCGAACTCCAGCTTGTAGCCGGAAGTCACCACTTCCCAGATCCATCTGTCCGAGACCTCCCGGTCCCAGACCTGGGAGAAGTGTTGCAGCCGTCCCCCCACCCACATGGGTGAGGGCACCCCCTCTTTGCTGAGCTGGCTTGGCAGCGGGTTTGGGCTTAGAGCCCCAGCTGTATCCTGAGCGGGCACGTCCTCTGCCCCTGTTCCTGGAATCTCCTCTGGCTGCTGGGAAAACAATTCCTCTGCCAGCTCTAGCCCCACGAAAGGAAGGAGCAAAGGAACCCGCCCCCCCGAAAGGGACGACGCTGTTTTTTGCGTTGAGGTAACTTACCACCCTTGGCAACTGAATCCAACTTCTCACCAAAGAGCCGTAATCCCACAAAGGGAAGAGCGGTCAGCGACTTTTTAGACACAAAATCAGCCGCCCACTGGCGCAACCAAGCCGAACGCCGAATAGTCACCAATAGAGCCGACGTTCTGCCACACATCATCAGTGTGCCATCCAAGGCGGCTAGTACAAATGACACACCTTTTAAGGCCAAGGAACTCGTCACTATCCGGATCTAACCCGGAAGAAGTCAACAGGTCCCTGACCACCGACCTGGTAGCCACCACCAGCAGCGCTGAAGCACAAACCGGCCTCATGGCTGACCCAACACTGGCAAAACCATGACAAGCCATTTGGTCAATGCGTTTATCCTCACCATCTTTAAGCGTGAAGCAATCAGGAGAATTTAAAACAGTAGTGTTGGATAAACCCAGAATCTGTGCATCCACCTCAGGAGGGGACGCCCAATGCTTAACCGTATCCAAGGGAAAGGGATATTTTTTGTCCCAACCCTGAGGGACACCTGGGAGCCGGGCAGGCCTCTCCCATTCCTTAGCAATAATCCCATCAAAATGCTTTTGGTTAGGAAATTCCAAGCGCGGCCTGGATTCTTCGAAAAATTCCCCCTTTTGCTGTGGAACCGCCTCAGGAGGAGAAATAGCCAAAACCTCAAACATCTGAGCCAGAACATTAGGAGTATCCGAAGACCTCCCCAAGCCCCGCTCGGTATCAGCACCCAATTATCTGATTCTTCATATACCTCCCCTTCCTCAAGTTGGGAGTAATCAGACCAGTCCAGATTATCAAGATCATCCAAGTCGGCCGCCGGTGAAGACGGCGACAAGTGCTTTCTCTTAGCTGGAGCCTTTCTGGTGACCGTGCTGGAGAATAATTTTTCAAGATTGGCCAATCGGGCACACATCTCCAATTGCAACTGCCCGCCCATGACAACGTCAGACTGGGCACGGATCAAACTGGGAGGGGGGGGAGGAGAGACCGGCGGCGCTGAACCAGACGCCTGGGGTCCGGACTGCCCCGTAATAGTCTGCTGTGCGCATGGTATACACAGAAATACATCATCGCCAGTAAGGGATGCCCCACACCCCATACACTTCCGGGATTGCCCCGAGGGGAGCCCGAGCCCAGTATCCGGGGATGCCTCCATAAGGTGAACTTATAGTTGGTTGCAATGACCGAGGGAATTACGCATATAAGCAACCCGGGATGCCCCTTTAATGTCCAAAGTGGGAGGATTTGCAATAAGCCAATTAAGAACCCAGGGACCCTAGGACCGGGAGAAACCCCCTAACACCACTGTAGGTTATATCTGAAAGACATAATAAAAAAGGCTAATAAGAAAAGCGGAGTATAAAATATATATATTGTAGGGATCTTCCCGGGGGATGGTGTGTTTGGACACAGTTCACGACAGACTTAGGTGTTATAAAGCAGGTCTTGGCGTTTATTCATGGCATAAACAGTCCAGTAAACAAAACATACAGCAGCAGCGTGCTTCTTTTGTGTACAAAACAAAATAAAGACCTAGCCCGTCTGGGCGCTTACTAGCAGGTTCTTCTCACCTAGCTGACACTTTTAAAACACAGCGTTCGCCTGGACATCGCAGGGTGAGTTTTTAGCTCCAGCAGTGGCTGCGTTCGCAGCTTCCTTCACACACACACACAGGCTGTTCATTTCAGGCTGAGAGAGCAATAGCCTGCAGTCTCTGCAGAGCTTTTACCTCCCAGGCTAATTAGGATCAGGGCTCACCTGATTCAAAACCCAAACTGGATCGGGGAGGTGTGGAATGACAGGTCCCTCTACCAAACCTACCTGCCATTCCATATAAATCCAGGCCCGGCAAAATTAAACAACACCTCAGCAGCATATCACTGCTGGGAAACAAATCAATCCTGGACTTACCATCTCACCCAGCGTAGTAACCTAGGTGAAATGTACACCCCCTCGATCACTTCTCCAGTGACATGTCTACATATCCCCCCCCTCTTCTTCAGACCGGAGGGCTGAGCATTTTGTCCCCACAGACAATGTACCCTCGACAATGCGTCAGCATTTGCCTGTAATTTCCCTGGCCTGTGTTCCACAGTGAAATTAAAGTTTTGTAGGGACAGAAACCATCTAGTCACTCTTGCGTTTCTCTCCTTATTTAACTTCATCCATGTTAGGGGGGCATGGTCTGTCACTAACTTGAATTTCCTGCCTAGCAAGTAATATTTTAGGGATTCGAGGGCCCACTTCACTGCCAAACATTCTCGCTCCACAATGGCATAATTTTTTTCGGCCGGGGTTAGCTTTCTACTCAAGTACATCACCGGATGCTCCTCACCATTTACTACTTGTGAGAGTACTGCACCTAAGCCTGTGTTAGAAGCATCTGTCTGGACCAGAAATTCTCTCCTGAAATCGGGGGTAACTAACACAGGTTGTTGGCACAAGGCAGACTTAAGGCTTTGGAAAGCCTTCTCGGCCTCTGGAGTCCACGTGATCATGGCTCTCTTTCCGCCCTTGGTCAAGTCAGTTAGGGGAGCAGCAACTGAGGCGAAGTTCGGCACAAATCTACGGTAATAGCCCGTAATACCAAGGAAAGCTCTGACCTGTTTCTTTGTCAGGGGTCTAGGCCAATTCTGTATTGCCTCCACTTTATTAAGCTGTGGCTTAATCAACCCTCTTCCAATAATGTAGCCCAGATACTTGGCCTCTTCTAGGGCTATTGCACACTTCTCGGCATTTATGGTCAACCCCGCATCACTTATGGTATCCAATACAGCCTGTACCTTACAGAGGTGACTTTCCCAATCAGGGCTAAAAATGACCACATCATCGAGGTAGGCAGCTGAGTAATCACGATGTGGTCGCAAAATCAAGTCCATCAACCTCTGGAAAGTCGCAGGTGCTCCATGTAACCCGAACGGCATCACTACATACTGGAATAGCCCATCAGGGGTGGAGAATGCAGTTTTCTCTTTAGCCTCATTAGTAAGTGGAATCTGCCAATAGCCCTTTGTGAGATCGAGGGTGGTTATGTATCTGGCATTACCCAACTTCTCAATCAACTCATCTACCCTGGGCATAGGATAGGCATCGAATTTTGAGATCTCATTCAACTTTCTGAAATCGTTACAGAACCTCCAAGTTCCATTAGGCTTTGGGATTAATACAATCGGGCTGGACCATTCACTCTGTGACACCTCAATTACTCCCAGATCAAGCATACGCTTTACCTCGGCAGATACGGCTTCCCTACGGGCT